>CM062813.1:166915567-167515567 GCA_031772625.1 Pinus tabuliformis
CAAATAGGAATCAAAACTTGTCCAACGGTGTCAGCAGCGGATAGAGCCAAATACATAAGGGAAGAGGAGGAAGCCCAATACAAATCTAAAAAATTAAGGGGTTTCTTTGAACCAAGCTCACAATCACAAGCACAAAGAACTCCTTTAGCATCTTCCCAAGGCAGTGGATATGGAGGCACAGGGTCATCAGCTTTAAGGCGTAGAACCATATCAGATTTCCTTGATGAGGGGTGTAGGAATGATGTGGATTCAAAGGTTTACGGGTTTCTCTATGCATGTGGGATACCATTCAATGTTCTTCGCTCACCTTATTGGTACGAAATGGTTTCTGCCATAAATGATGCCCCTAAAGGATACAAGAGCCTTGGGTATGACAACGCAAGAACCGTTGGACTTGATCATGAAAAAGCAAAAATATCACATTCTTTGAATAGAATGACAAGTTCTTGGACTGACCATGGGGTGTCCATTGTATCTGAAGGATGGACAAATGTAAAAGGCAAGCCATTGATAAGTGTTCTTGCTGTGTCTGTTAGTGGTGCCGTCTTTCTAACTGCACATGATTACTCAGACAAGTTTAGGACCGCCATCAACATTGCAGAAGCATTACTTGAAACAATTGACCGTATTGGGCCATACAATGTCATCCAAGTCATCACTGATAATGCTCCTAATTGTAAGGCAGCGGGAGAAATTATTGAGGATAAATACCCCAACATATTTTGGTCTGGATGTTTGGTTCACACATTGAACCTTCTGATGCATGACGTTGTCAAGAACAAAAATGCACAATACAAATGGATTGGTGACTTGTACAAGAAAGGCAAACAAATGATAAAATTTATTATAAATCATAGCCATACCCATGGCCTTTTCCACAGTCACTCGAGATTGGAGTTGTTGAAGATTGCGAAGACCAGATTTGGTAGCTCTTACCTCACCTTCAGGCACCTTTTGAAGGTAAGAGAGTCATTGGCTAGCATGGTATCAAGTCCACATTGGCAGGTATTAAAGGAAAGGGCTACAAATGCAGCTGACAGGCGAGGTTTTGAACTGGTGGAGGAGGCCGCTCTTGATGGTCAGTTTTGGACAAGTGTGAGGCAAGTATTGGATTTCACCAAGCCCATTTATCACATGATTCAGTTTGCAGATACAGACAAACCAGTGATTGGCGAGGTGTATGAGCAGATGGATACCATGTTGGGGCAAATAAAAGATATCGTTCATAACAGAGATCCCGACTTGTACAAACTGATTCACGATTGTGTGTGTGAATGGTGGAATAGACTTAATCTTCCACTACATTGCTTGGCGTGTATCCTTACGCCAAAATACTACTCTACATCTTGGTTGGGCCAACTTGCACTAGGGGGTGGGATTAGGACCAAACCCCATTTAGATGCACTAGTGGATATTTGCAAGCATCAGAAAATTTGATACCTGACAGGGAGGAATGTGCAGCTGTGCGCCTTGAAATAGGCAAATACTTCAGTGGCACTGGTTTGTTTGGTACGTTCCATGAAATGGAAGACAGAGACAGATTTGATGCTCTCACATGGTGGGAAACATATGTCGGCCATGGACTTTTGCCAAAATTGGCAAAAAAAGTTCCATCACAGGTTGTAAATACTTCTTTTGCAGAGAGGTGTTGGAGCACCTACAATTTCATACATAATGTGAAAAGAAATAGACTCAATGAAAATCGAGCAGAAAGCTTGGTTTATGTGCACTACAACTTGAGGTTGTTGAGTCATTACTGTGATCGGGCTTATGAGGATCCCACATATAAAATTTGGGACAATCACCAAGAGGATGACAATTTGGAGGATGGTATAGTGCATCTTGAAGCATTGGAAGAGGAACTTATAAGGGATGAAGATGAAGCAGCTGGAGCAGCCATGCCACCTCCACCTCCACCATCCAGTAGCAGTGCTCGAGTTCTGAGTCTTGTTCCTTTGCTGTCGCCACCTCCATCTACACCCTCACGTGGAGGGCATGTGCCTTCTAGTTCTGGTCGTCGGTTTGTGCGGGAGACTCCTAGAAGACCACCACGACCTACTTATACTCCTGGAGACTCTCGTGGCAAGGGCCACATGTAGATTTACAGTTTACTTGTCTTTTCTAGTTTCTATTAGTTTTCATAACTGTTGAGTCTTGAGTCCTTGACTCTTGACTTATGAAAGATCTTGAGTCCTTGACTCTTGACTCTTGACTCTTTCATATCATAATGATATTTTTTGTAAACAATATATGACTGTGACAATGAAAATTTGAAGTTTGAAGTTGGCAATTATAACTCATTGGTAATGATTGTGAATTATGAATATGATGCTTCGTGAAAGACTAAAGTTGTTTCATTTCATTTCATTATTCATGTTTCATTGTATAACATTTCATTTCATGTTAACAGTTAGAAGTTAGGACTTAGAAATATCTAAGATATTATTTCTTGTAATGGTTAAACTTAGCTTACAAGTACAACTTTGGTGATCAATGATGATAAATGTTATATATTGAATTTTCAATTTTGAAAGCTTGAAGTTGAAACTTTAAGATTGAATTTGATGAATCATGATTCATGAGACTCAACATGTTGCAGTTGTAATATGTATTTTACTAACTTGTGGACATGGTTGATGAACATTATAACTTCTAGATGATTGATGTGATATGGTTCAATGATCAATTTATGTTTTTTTATGTTTTTTTATATCTAATTCATCATTCTACATGTTTTTGTTGACATATATGTATCAAAAATTAAAATATATAAAAAATATATATATTTTTAAAAAATCGCTCCGGGATTCGCTCCCAAACCGGGAGCTTCTGAAAATGTCGCTCCCGCTCCCAAGTAACATTGGCGCAAGAGAATAGGCGCCACAAGTGCGCTAAGAAATAGGAGATTTGTGCAAGAGAATAGGGGCTCATGTGCGCTAGGAAATAGGGACCTAGTGCGCAAGGATTAAGGAGTTTCTAGTGCACAAAGATCAAGGAGTAGGATCCGGGGATTTGTAAGCAAGTCAAGGCTATTCAGTAGGGGAACAATTGCATGCTAGAGGGCAGAGATCAAGCAGTGATCAAGGCAGGCTGAGATCAATTGTATTAGCTGAGATTAGTGAGAAGAATCATAACGTTTTCTCAGAGACAGTTTGCTTTGTAATAGATTCAATTTCTCAAGAACAATCAATAAAATACCACAAGAAAGCAGCTTTTCCCTTTTGGGTTTCCTAGGTAAAAAAGAGTGTCAATTTGTGTGATGTGTTTTCACCTCTGGTGTTTTATTCCGCTACTTATAAATTGTTAAGAAACTTTGTATCATAGTGAAAGTAAATTGGGTTTCAAGTTTCAGTTGCCTTGTTTTCAGTTATTCATCTAAGTAGTTGCAGAGTTTCATCGAAAATTAACACTGCAGGAGGCCGAATTTAGGCCTGTTTGACTAGGTTTGACCTGTGCTAGATTGTTGGTCTATGTTGGCAAAGCTTCGACTGAAAATTCAGATTGTTCTTTTGCTGAATTGAGTTATTTCTCCTAGAAAACATTGCTGGGTTTTCTCCCAAGTTTAGGTTTCCCGGGTGAAAATTTTTGGTGTTTACTATGCATGGTTTTTGACTATGATCTTTGCTATTTCCATTGCATCTACTGTTGAATTTTCTGAGTGTAATTGCTTAATGATGTTCTGAAATATGCTAAAGTAAGACTGCATATCATTGGAAGTAATTATTAGTGGCCAAAAATTGTGCTTGTGTAAATTAGTGCTAGAAAATCAACATTGTTTTAGAGCTTTGGTGAAGAAAGGTCAGTAAAGATCACCCCTTGAAGACACCTATTCTGCAATCTGATCTGTGATTAGACTCTTGATTAGATGGTTCCTTCTATCAATAGGCTTGAAGGTGCAACAAACACAAATGATGAGGATTATTTTTTCTTTTCTGTCCTTATAGATACTATTGCAGATCATAGTGATATTTGGTTAGTGGACAGTGGTGCCTCCAGACATATGACAGGTAACCCTGATAGTCTCACAGAATTGGCAGATAGGTAATCATGACAATCTCACAGAATTGGTAGATAGGTAACCACAGTCTCATAGAATTGGCAGAAACGAAGTCAACACAAAAAGTGGAACTTGGTGACAATACCAAGTATGCAGTCAAAGGTGTTGGGTCAACATCTTTTCAATTGTAGTTTGGAGGAACTATTCATATATATGATGTGTTGTATGAACCTAGTTTGAAAAAGAACTTGATCTCTACTTTATCCTTGGAAGATAGAGGGTATAGAGTTGTATTTGTTGATGGACAAGTCCTTGTATGGAAAAAGGGCTCAAGCATAGATTCTACAAAGGTGATTGGTGTTCGAGAGGGAGGCTTGTACAGACTCCTGGGACGATCAGCTCAAGCATTGGTACATGAGAACACCAATCTATGTGAGTTATGGCATCGAATATTTGTTCACATTCATTACAAAGCATTGCTGGCATTGAGGAATATGGTTACAGTTCTTCCAAAGCTCCAGGTAGAGCATGAAGGAGTTTGCAAGGGTTGTGCTCTTGGCAAGAATGT
This sequence comes from Pinus tabuliformis, assembly GCA_031772625.1. Lineage (NCBI taxonomy): Eukaryota > Viridiplantae > Streptophyta > Pinopsida > Pinales > Pinaceae > Pinus > Pinus tabuliformis. Next base: position 166,920,133 of record CM062813.1, read on the forward strand.
CAAAAGATCATTTTCAAGCAGTGACAATAGGTCCAAGGAGATCTTGGATCTAATACATTTAGATGTATGTGGACTGATGACAAAATCATCATTGGTTGGTTTCGTGTACTATGTACCATTCATTGATGATTTCTCTCAAAAAACATGGATCTAATTCATGAAGACCAAGGATGAGGTCTTCAGCAAGTTCCAAGAGTTTAAGGCTCAGGTAGAGAACTTGATAGGGAAGAAGATCAAGGTTTTGAGGTCAGATAATGGAGGAGAGTATACTTCCAAGGACCTCATTGCCTTCTACAAGGAAGCAGGGATTAAGAGGGAGTTGATAGTTCCTTACAACCCTCAGTAGAATGGGGTTGCTGAAAGGAAGAACAGGTCCATTGTGGAGGCTACTAAGGCTATGATTCATGATCAAGATTTACCCAAGTTCTTATGGGGGGAGGCATCCAAAACGACAATTTATGTTCAAAACATAAGTCCTCACCAGATTTTGGGGAATAAGACTCCTGAAGAAGCTTTCACAGGTGAGAAACCAGAGGTTGGGCATTTAAGGATCTTTGGTTGTCCAATCTACATTCATGTACCCAAGGAGAAGAGGATGAAGTTGGAGCCTTCTGGGAGGAAGGGAACATTTGTTGGATATAGTGAGACATTGAAGGCTTATAGGATTTATGTTCTAGAATAGCAAAATGTTGAGATTAGCCAGGATGTTACCTTTGATGAGGATGCAGCCTATTGGAGATCCACAAGATCTCATATGGATATTGATGATAAGGAGTAGGAGGCTCCCAAGGATGTGGGTTTAGGTCCTTCTGCACCTGTGGAACATCCTTCAGGTCATCAGGAAGAGCTAGAAGGGCCCATTGAGCTAGTGGACCCACCTAGTGTCATTGTTCTAGAATCTAAGAAGAGATCGACATGGCTTCGAAGTACATTGCAGGATGCAGAGGGACATGTAGCTCCTCGTGGCACTTTCAGGGAAATCAAATGTCTCAAGAACTACTTAGGATATGCAACACTGATGAGTCACACCATTGATTCTGAGCCATCCAACTATGAGGAGGCAGCGGGCCAATAAGTTTGGAAGGATTCCATGATGGAGGAATATCAGTTCATCATGAAGAATGATGTGTGGGAAATTGTGCTGAGACCTCAGGGGAAGCTAGTGGTGACTTCCAAGTGGATCTACAAGATCAAGCATGTGGTAGATGGCAACATAAAGAAGTACAAAGCGATATTCGTGGCAAGAGAGTTCTCCTAAAAAGAGGGAGAGGACTATGAAGAGACATTTGCTTTAGTTTCCAGTCATACTTCTATTAGAACTATTATTTATATTGCTTCTATTATGCGTTGGAAATTGCATCAGATGGATGTGAGACCACTTTCCTCAATGGAGTGATTGAGGAAGAAGCGTAAATAGAACAACCTAAGGGATTTGAGGTACATGTGAGGGAATCTCATGTTTGCAGAGTTAAGAAGGCTTTGTACAAACCCAAGCAGGCACCTCGGGCTTGGTATTCTCGGATTGATGGATACCTGATGAGTCTTGGTTTCACCAAGAGTGATGTCGATCCCAACCTTTACTACAAGGTTGTTAGAGGTGAGCCTGTGATCATATTGTTATATGTTGATGACTTGTTTCTGACAAAAGCAGAAAATCGCATTGATTGGTGTAAGGAGTTGACCTCTGAATTCGAAATGAAGGATCTAGCCTTGATGCATTACTACTTGGGATTAGAAGTGTAGTAGAAGTTGGGTGAGATCTTCCTTGGTCAAAGGAAGTATATAATTACAATCCTTCAGAGATTGGGGATGATGGACTACAAGTCCATGGCCACTCCCATGGTGGCCAATCTGAAGAAGCTAAGAGACTTTGATTCAAATTTGGTGGATTCCTCTATGTATTGACAATTGATAGGTTCATTGATGTATCTAGGCCTGGTTTCATTGATGTATCTAGTTAATACCAAACCTGATATTTGCTTTGCAACAAACACTCTGAGCTAGTTCATGGTGGAACTGAGGCATGCACACTAGATTTCAACAAAGAATGTGTTGAGATAGCTGCCTAGTATAGTCAATTGTGGATTTATATGTCTCAAATGGTGAAGTACAACTATAGGGATACACAGATTCTGATTGGGTTGGGAGTGCCGAAGACAAGATTTTGCTTCAGTTTGGGTTCTACTATGATATCCTGGATGAGCAGGAAATAAATATCTATTGTACTCAACACTCTACAGGCTGAGTATATTGCAACTAGTTTGGCGAGTTGCGAAGCAATGTGGCTTCGGAAGCTACTCGCAAGATTGTTTGATCAGGTGCTAGAGATGACTGTGATATATTGTGACAATCAAAGTTGTGTAAAGCTTTTAGAAAATCCAGTTTTCCATGGCAGGTCGGAGCACATTGAGATTAAGTACCACTACATTTGAGACATGGTACATAAGGGAGTAGTGAGGCTCCAATACATTTCTACAGACGAGTAGGTTGCTGGCATTCTCACAAAGCCCATGTCCCATATGAAGTTTGTCTACTTTAGGGACAAGCTTGGAGTGGTTGAGAATGACTCCCTCATTGAGAGGGAGTGTTGATGTTGTAGCATCAGGGGCTGACATTCTCCCTAGGTCAAGGCTATTTTCCGTAAGCCATGTAATGTGGGTAGGGAGAATGGTCTAGAGAGCATCAGGGTCCGAAGTGCTCCCCTAGTCATAAGGTTCTGACCATATTTCCAAGGGTTACTTGGCTAGTGGGTAGAGTGAGTACCCCATGGCATCGGGTAAGTGCTTTTACCATTCGGTATGATGTGACAACATGAGGGAATGGTAAATTGGCCCAGGGTTTCACCATTGGTTAGGGATACTTACCTGCTTCCAAGTGATGACTTGGATAGTTGGTAATCCAGGACTAGTCTTATGTTTACTGCGATCAAGGGGTACTTGTCCACATCGTCAAAGGGTATTTGACTAGTGGATAACTAGATCCTTTGCATGATGTTGACGCATGATGGTTTCCACATGGTTCTAGGATAGAACATGAAGTGGATAGATACATTAACATAGCAGGTTCATTCAATCGTTTCTTGGGATGGAGAAATTGTTCAGTAAAGAGGACATCTGAGGAAGGCCATGTGAATAACTCCCTAGCTAAGATGGAGTGTTGATTTTTGGGTAGCTGCAGTTGGTATTCCCTAGATACATATGTCGACCCTTGAAAGAGATTTAAATTTAAATTATACTTTTGGAGCACATGTAGGTCCAAAAATGACAGGTCGACCCCACCATGTGAATGGGTGTGACCCTTGGTCAAACCCACGTCTTTTGACCACTATATATACCAATTCGGCCTCCCTCATTTGGACAAATTTGGATCACACACAAATCATTTGTTCTTCTATTCACACATGTGAAGGGAAGAGAGAAGAAGATTGAAGTTTGACCAAGATCTTTTGGAGTCTATTGACTAGCGTTGACTCGATCTATTTGTTTGAGTTCTAAGTAGAGTTTGAGCTAGATTTTTTGGGTAGTTTGACCGAATTTTGAGTAGTCTATTTTACCTTAGTTTGACCGAGTATATTCTGGGCAGTTTCACGAGGCAACTTGATTGAATCTCTGGGCAATTTGATCAAGCTTCTAGGTTGCAACAAGAGGTTGAAATTTGGCTTGTTTGACTCAGGGTTGATCGAATTTTTGGGCAGTTGCAAGAGGTCGAATTTAGGTCTGTTTGACCAAGTTTGGCCTGTGCTAGATTGTTGGTCTAGGTTGACAAAACTTTGACTGAAAAATCAGATTCTACTTTTGCTGAACTGAATTATTTCCCCCATTAAAGATTGCTGGCTTTCTCTTGAGTTTGGGTTTCCCAGGTGAAATTTTTTGTGTCTACTGTGCATGGTTTTTCTACTTTGATCTTTACTGTTTCTGTTGCATCTACTGTTGAATTTTCTGAGTGTAATTGCTTAATGATGTTCTGAAATATGCTATAGTGTGACTGTATATCATTGGAAGTAATTATTTGTGGCATAAAATTGTGCTTGTCTAAATTAACACTAGAAAATTAACACACCTTTGTATGAAACAATGCCTTTGAATGATATGATACTATAGTTAATTTTGATATCTTTGTCTATTCTCCATTTTTTGTTTAATAGATTTAAATGGTTTACTTTCTCTTTTCGTTCCTTAAATTCTCAAAAAATATGTGGTTGATTGAAGGAAAGAGCCAAACACTTCTACTAATAACTTATCGAATTTAGCTTTAACTTGCCCCTTGAGATGATGACATGATCGCTTTAGGTGTTGCGTTATAGGCTTAGCATCCTCTTGAATTTCAATACTTAACAAACCCAATTCTTTACAAATGCTCTTATATCTCTAGGCACTAGGCAAACATCTATAAATTTTGAAATTTCTGGCTACCTAAAAAGTGCTTTTAACCCAAATAATTATTTCCTATTACTTGTTCACAACAAATTAATTCTTTTGTTGGAAGTAATGAATAATAACATAAACAACACCATTCACAAAATAAATTACCATGAACAAATACAAGAAACCAAACACAAAATTAACACAAGTAGTTTTGGACAAATGTCCCTGGGAAAACCACAATGTCGGGAAAACTAGTTTTCATCTCTAAGGGTTTATATTATTATTACCTTTAGCAAAAGCTGCTAGTGAGAAATTACAACTACTTGCCTGACACTGGCTCCAACAAGACTTTATCTTCACCTTTGCTAATCAAATCAATTTGGAAAATTCCACAGCTTCCCTTTCTGCAATTCACACTGCTTCCAACAACTCACACTGGCACTCTAGCAATTAGCATTGGCTCTTCCCGACAATTCGCACTGTCTCTCGACAATTCGCACTGCCCTATGAAAACTTGATCAACCTCTTAGAAAACTCGATTTTCTCTCCTGGCAATTCGCACCTTCTTCGACAAACTCACGCTAGCCTTTGGAAGACTTGCATTGCCTCTCGGAAATAGCCTTGACCTCTACTCCTGCAAATTTAATGGGTAATTCGGCGTCCTCCTAATGCTCATAGTCTCACTTGAAAAACTCGGCCTCTGGAAGAAAATAACTAATAGCAAAAACCTCTCGAAATTCTTCTCCCAATCACTGCTGCTGAAACCCTCGTGGCATCTCACTGAAAATAACTCACTCAATGTGTCTCCAAAGCTGCCCATCGATTGTTGAAAATAAGATGTTCCATGCTGTAACAATCACTTATGACAAAACTTCTTTATGCTGCGATATTAGTGAAACAATTGTAGATAGAACATAAACCAAATGCACCATTGAAGACAATCAAGAACAAGATAAGACACAGATAATTTAGGTTCAATGACTAGGGCAAAACCCACAGGGGGAAAACCCAACCAGATCCTTCTTCTATTAGATATCATTTGTTCAGCATAGATACAAAGTATAATGAGAGATCAAGAGAATGAGTAAGTTCACCCAAATATGAACAAATTGTAGCGTGAAACTGTTTGGTAGCAACATTTGATGCAAACACTGAAAGTTCTACTCTTACTCTCCAACTCTCTCTCTCTCACAATCTTCTTCAAGTCTCTCCAACTCTCTCTCTCAAGCTTGAATCCTTCTTTCACAATGCACAAGTAGTGAGAATGAGATGATATGAGATACATATATATAGGAGAAGCAACAAATTTATGTCATAAAGGAGGAGCATGCCTTAGAGTAACTCGTATGCCAAAAAGGGAAGAGTAACTTAAGCCATTATGGAGAGAGACGACACATGCCTTCAATGGAGGAATCTTGCATGCCTATGTTGAGAAATCTAGGGGCAACAAGTGTACAAGATTTCTCTTTCTTGATAACTGCTTAGGATACATTTTTACCTTCATTAGCTTCTTCTTGTACTTGATTATTATTAGTGTTCCTTTTCATCAAACCACTACCAAAACATAAAGAACAATAAGACAAAGGACACAAGATATATGCGATTAGCCAGGGCCAAAACCTCTGTAATCTTGAGAGGAAAACCCACAAAATTCTTCTTCTTATAGAATCTTCAATTGACAAATTTCAAGACCTAGACGCTTGACCAAGAACTTTTCCACGACCAAGTCAACTTGTGGCGGACTTAGGGTAATTTCAATCTTTTTCCTCCTTCGCTTGACTAGAGTTTGTCTTCCTGTGATTTCGGCTTGAAAGATAGATGTTTTTCTTGTCTTGATTCAAATTCCTAAAGGTCCGCAATTCAACCTTTCTACAATAGTTGGATGCTCTAATCCTCCTTCGCATGTGTGACAGATTCAAGCCCTAAAACAGACGCTGCCCCTATTTTGGTCACTTCTTCTTACTTAGATCAAACTCTTTTATGATGAATGAATGCCTCCTTAAGTGAGGTTGAGTCCTCTTATATATAGACTCTTCTTCCATGCTTTTAGGCAGCCTTGAAGTTGTCTTTAGGCCGACTTGATGCTTGAGAAGGTCGACTTGTTCTTTTGCATTATGACTTGGTCTTTGGAGAGTTCTTTGACTTGACTTGACTTACATAAATCCTTTTACAATATGTAACATGCCCAAATGGGTCTTTTATACATTACAATGAACTTAATGACTTGTAGACTCAATTTAACAAGCCGTAAGAGCTCACCATGGGAGCTTTACTTACGAAATAAAATTCCTTGAGCATAAAACCCATGCTTCAAGCATAACAAAATAATTTTATTTTTCTTCTTTACATCAATTGCATAAACATCATGATTACATATGTCATTACGAAGATCGAACCTAGTTACATATTTCAACAGCCTTGAGGAGTGTAACTCATGCCCTTTTAGGAAGTGTAACTCATGCCATTAAAGGAGAGAATGTAACATATGCATTAAAGAGTGTGTAAGAGGAATATGTCATGCTTTTAATGAGTGCGTAAGAGAGAGTGTAACACATCCATTAAGTGAGTGAGAGAGTAACATATGCATTAATTGAGGGGAGTTACATAGACATGATTGAGTCACATGATTGACTTGAATTTCTTTTTAATAATAATATAATAATATCATAGAGAGGATAAGAGTAATAATAATAGTAATAATATTGATGATTAAGTCAAGATTGAACTATTAAGATTGATTAATGATAAATTAAATGATTTTCCATCAACTATACTTGATTACTAATTGATGCAAGGTGATTTACTATTTTTGGAAAGTCATACTTGAAATGATAGACACAACTTTTGTATTTTTGGAAAGTCACTCTAGAATTGTTAAAAATGAGATTTTATGCAAGGAAATTCATCCCTTAGGTGCCAATTTTCAACAGTGATTCCCATTATAATTTCTCATTCACAAACGAATGGCCATGATTAGAAGCTCACTTGATCCAATCGATGGCTAAGATCTTCTTACAAACTTTCTACAAGCTACTAGAGGTTAATCGATCTTATCCCAACTAATGTCAATTAATTATCCACTTTCCCTAAGTTTTATCTTAGGAAATATTTAAAAATCACTAATTGACTTGATTAAGATATTTTCCCTAGGTGAAACTTAGGAAAAATTGTGTGGGCTTGGAGATAATTAATTCCACTGTGTTCCTAGTCTTAATGACACCTCTCAACGCTAGAACACCCGTATGAGTTACAATATTTAACACTCCCTCTTAGCGAGGAAGGCATTCTCCACCACATCCAACTTATCCCTAAAGAAAACAAACTTACCTTTATTCAAGGCCTTCGTCAGAATGTGTTAAAAATATGCAACTGCGGTCAAATTCCACTTTGGACAACTCCCTTGATGGAGATAATGATTGCATTGAATTCCTCTTTTCGAGAGGACCAAAATTGACCTAAAGATCACTCAAATTGGATAAGGGAAAGTGTACTTATGAAGAAAAGCCCACATGTGCATATTTGATAAGGTCGACCCTAAAGCAAAGTGGACCACCTTGGAAGGCTATAAATACAAGTGACCTCTACCTCATTTAGACATAATGATGAGACACTCTTCTATCTTGTTTTTGGCTCGCACAGGTCTGAGGCTCATCCGCAGAGGATCAGGTTCGCTTATGGTGAAATTGTAGGGTCCGAAGCTTGCATTTCAGATCTAGCGTTTTGGGCCACAATCACAGGCACAACACAGAAGGATCTCAACCACAGTCGCTCTCACAGAGGCTCATCTGTGAGACTGGAGCCTTCCAGTTGCACGGACAACTCACTATGCATGTGACTGGGGGTTAGGGTTTCCACAGTCCAGATCTGACCCCAGTCGCTCACTTGCCAGGCTTAAGGGAGCGACTGGGCAGCCATAGTCGCTCGCATATCTCCTCCTCCATGCGACCAGGAACTAAAAGATGAAATCTCAGTCTTTCGAAGATTCACTTAGTGCCTGTAAGGTTTGGCTGTTGACTGCAGACAGTGACAATTCATTACAAACTTCAAAATCAGATTTTGAGTATAAGCATTATTGGGTTCAATTCATGGATGTTGTAGTTGTTTTGTTGGATAGTTGCATAGATGAAGATATGGATCATTGTACTCTCTTTTGCTGAATCATTTGATGACAATCTAAGAAGAAGAATTTGGAAGGGTTTTCCCCATAGTGGGTTTTTCCCCAGTCTCCGACCAATCCTGGTGTCTCTATGTGTGAATGCTTTTCTTCTATTGTTCCTATATGTTCCGCTGCATTGATATTGATGATATTGTTCTTTCTACATAGTTGCATATGTTGCTAAATAATGTTATGATGGTATGGGGTGAACTTAATGTGTTAATGAAGAAATGAAATTATCAAAGCAAAGAACAATATAGCCCTATGAAAAATTAACATGGTATCAGAGCTGGGTTGAAGAAAAGTCATGGAGATCACCCCCATGGAGACACCTTTGATGGAAGCAAGAGAAGATGGAGGAGACCTAAAAGAATTCTAGGGTTTGAAGAAAACCTTAGGCAATTTGTGTATTAGGGTTTGATGGATATTATGAGGTTAGGGTTTGAGAGAAACCCTGGTTTATGGCAAAGATTTGAGATATGAAACCTTGCATGGTCAATGTGAAGATGTTCAAGCATTTATGATAGATTTGATGAAGCCCTAGATGCGATAGTCTCTAGTAGGGATAAAGTTGATTGAAGGCAACATTGTTATATGGACAATGGACAGTGATGGCTCTTGAAGGTTGGTTCAAGAGGGAGAGGATCACCTCTCATTGAAGATAAGTATTTCTTGACTTATGATGCTCCTTTATGTCTTTACTTTTGTTTAGACTTATAGATCTGATTATTGTTTTGATCATTACTTATACTTCTTGCATGTATATTTGAGTATTTGGATGTTTCTAACCTCCTTGATGAGATGTAATAATAGGATCCTTCTTGAGGATCATTTGAGATGCAGGAAAGAAAAGCTAGAGATGGAAATACTTGTCAATACTTCCATTTGCTTGGAGGAGGTCTTGGTCTTGAAGTTTGGGTATTGGATTCCTCATTTGAATTGATTCTATAAGAAGAGAAAAAGTTCTTTCTGGGTTTTCCCCTTAGAGGGGTTTTTCCTTGGCTTAGAGCCTACATTTTGTGTTCATTGTCTTCTATGATCTTCATGGTTTATGCTCTTGATAATAGTTTGATGAAAAGAATCTAATAAAGAACAATAATAAACTAGTATAAGTTCATAAGCAATTATTAAGGAAAAGGAAATTGTTTAAATAGTTTCCATACTATATTCTCCAACAGATCTGAGACACTTATCTCTGTGACAAGCGAGCTTCTCTAGCAAGCAAATCTCTTGCACCTCGTCTCTGTGGCATCCCATGCAAGTTTTGTAGCACTACACTTCTATAACTTAGGCCGAGTTCTGTGGTGGTTCATGCGAGCTACCTATGGCATTATATCTCTTTTATACGTGCAATCCTGAGATACCCCATTCTCTGTGAACCCTTGCGGGCCTGAGGCCATGGATATGAAGCACATTACATTGAAAGTCTGAGCCTAATCAAGTCTGAGCTATGAACCTGTGGATCAAAGTAATTATGATGTTCAAAACAAAGTTTATGAATCTACAAATCCATGGCATCCAAACTCTTTGAGGTAAGTGTTGAACTCTTTGTGGTATTATTGTTATACAAAATCAGTCTAGTAAATATGCAAAGTCTGGGCATATGAGTCCCATACTCTGTGGAAAGATTAGTGATCCAAAATTGAAGAAGAATCTGAGTTACATTACCCTTTGTAAAATTTAAGTTATGGCATGCAAGTTGCATCCATGGACTGAAAGTCATAGTGGTATGGTTGTATCTATGAGTTTTTGACAAGTATCCAAACTAAATAATGATTACTGAGGCCTAGAAGCAATTTACGCTGCTTGAGTCCAAGTTTGTTCGAGTTAGTATATTTTTGTGAGAAGAAACTAGGTCGAACCTATTCTTCTTTAAGAAAATGTAACAAGGTTGAGGTTTGTTCAAAATCACTATTGAAGAAGACCTTTGTGCATAAGTATATGGTGACATATGAAAACTAAGAAGATTGAGTTCGTCTCTATGACCTGTATTTCAGCCCATTACTATGACATAAGTTCGTGGAAGATTCAGGTCTATAATGTGACAATGACTGCTTGAAGGAGACTCTATTCTATACATAAAGAAAGGAGGATATAAGAAGTCGACATTAACTTTGACCTTTGTGAAATATTATCATCCAAAAACTGTTGTTCTCCTGAAGTGAAGGGATTGTCTGATATTGTTATGGAATTATATCCCCGAAGCATGATTTGAACCGAGAGTGTTGGCTTGTTGGGGCCTGACCCAAGTTCAAAGTTAGTTAGCCAAACAAATCCCGGTACTACTGGCCCTTTTGGCAACAGTCCGTGGAGCGCGGACTGAGGTCTCACCCGAAGTAGTATGGGAGGGTGCTAGAACTAGGTTTCCGCACCCTGGAGATGTCTGATGAGTTTGACTGGTCCGCGGTTTCTCCTTGCGCATAGGTTGCTTCGCGCACCTTCCCATTCCTTGCGACCTGATACACTGCCTTCGCGCAGCCCTATCCAGGGGTTGTGCCACGTTTTGCACTATTACCCAAGACCTTGCTTATATTCCAATGTTAGTTAATTATCTTTGTCTACTTGAGTGCTTTGAGTTATACTTAACAACATAAAACATTCATACAGGTGCGTGCAGTAAATAAACAATATATTTACAAGTTATAACAATCATGTATTAACCCAAGAACAGAGACATAGAATTATAACCAAACTTCTCTTTATTGATTCTTTCCACGGTTACAGACTTGACTCTCCCTGCGCACTTAGTTGTAGGTGTCCACGCACTCAGCTACAGACTACTAGGCCTCTGCGCACTCAGCTGCACAACCTTCTCCTACCTTACGACCCAAAAACACACTTCACACTGCGACTCACTTAGACTTCTCATGCTCACCCTTTATTCACTATTCTGTCTATTTCCTCTTTACACTTAGAGCCTCGCTCTATTTATACAATCCCATGGTCCGCGAACCATGGGTAGGTCTATCTAGCCGACATTACATTATAAAACTACGACGGACAACCCTGTGACTCTATCATATTTTCGCGCCCCGTGCCTGCAATTCGCGGAGCTTTACAACAAGATTCGGTCAAAACTTGGGATTTGAGCCTCAAAACATGCCTTGGGGGGATTCCATGCCCAACAGGCCCCAACATAAACATCGTGACTTGCCCTCGAGTCACTCTGTCGGCGCGGTGATCTTTGTGCGGAGTCCTTCCAACTGTTCTCGAACTGCACGGAGGTCAGCGGCGCACTGAGCTGCTGCTTGCTGGATCTGCTGCATACGCTGTTCCGAGATTTCTGTATCCGAACTGCTTCTCTGCATCTGTGCCGGTATCCCTTGCATTTGTTTATAGTCCTGCGCGGTTGTCCGGATCCTTGGAGTGCGAACACTTTGCTTCTGTCAGCTAGTCAGATAGCCGGGCCACTCGTGTAGGGCTTTAAGCAGCTGCCATTCACTTTGCCTGGGAAAGGATCTCCATTTAGTTTGACTAGCTGTACCGCGCCTCCATCTGTGACCTCCTTAACAACGTATGGTCCCAGCCAATGCATTCTGAACTTTCCCGGGAATTTTTCAAACTTACTGTCATACAACAACACTAAATCATTTACTTTGAAGGTGCGTAACTTAATATGGTGATCGTGCCAAGCCTTCTCACGCTGCTTTTGCACCTGTTGATGAAAGCCAGCCAGAAACCGTTCCTCCTCGAGTTCCTCCAACTGCGTAAGTCTTTCTTCCAGGGCTTCGCGGTCCGTCATACCTGTGAGCGTTGCTATGCACAGACTAGGGACAATATACTCCATTGGCATGACAACTTCCACGCCATAAACTAGCCGGAAAGGTGTCTGTCCCGTCAGTTTCTTGCATGTTGTCCTATAAGCCCATAGTACTGTAGGTACGCGCAGGTCCCAATCGCTCCGTTGCACGTTGCATACTTTGGTTAGCACAATCTCCAATATTTTGTTGAATGCTTCTACTGTCCCATTGGCTTGTGGGTGATACTGTGTGCTTTTTTGATGATACACCTGGAACTCTTCTATTAGCGCGCTGATGGTTTTGTTCAGGAAATGTGTACCGCGATCACTCATTAAGATTTTCGGACAGCCAAATCGAGTCAACACGTGTTCAAACAAAAACTTCACAGTCGTGGCGGCTGTGTAGTCTTTGACCGGCTGCGCTTCTGCCCAACGAGTCAGGTACTCTGTCGCGGTGATAATGTATCGCACGCCCGTTTTTCCCTGAGGTTTGATAGGTCCTACAAAGTCGATTGCCCATTTTTCAAAGGGCTGCAACGTCATTTGTGGATTCAAAGGCATCTTGTCCTTTTGCGATGGTTTTCCGGTCCTTTGACATATATCGTAGGCCTTACAGTGTGCTTTTGAATCCTGATGAAGGGTTGGGCACCACAACCCTGCGCGGAGAATCTTTTGTGCGGTCACTCGTCTTGCATAGTGTCTTCCTGCAGCGCCCCCATGTGCTTCCGCGAGGATCTGACTTCGTTCAAATTTCAGTACGTACCTTCGTAGTGTCTCATCATTTCCCATTTTGTATAGGTGCCTCGCGACGACAGAAAAATCCGCCGCACGCACCACCAATTCCTTCTTCAGTTGGACGGAGTATTCCTTCGGCACAGTCCCTGTTGTTAGAAAGTGGATTATATCTTCAAAGTGTCCGTCCGAGATGCGCACAGCAAAGCGCTGTGTGTCAGGGAATCCTTCCTCCAAACTAGTAGGTTCCTCACTTGTCTTAATGCGCGACAAGTGATCCGGTCCTGTGTTCAGACATCTGGGCTATAAAACGACCTCAAAATCATATTCTTGGAACAATAAGAGCCACCTGCATATGTGCCCCCCCAACACAGTATTATTGACCAAGTATTTTAGCGCGGAATGGTCTGTATACATCTTGAAATGTCCTCCTAGCAAATAGTGCCGGTATTTTTGGAGCGCGTATACCATAGCCAACCCCTCGCGCTTGGTTGTGGAGTAGTTCTTTTCTGCTTTGGACAGCCTACGACTTGCAAACGCGATAGGGTGATCCAAGCCTTCTCTGCCCTCTTGTGTGAGCACCGCTCCCAGCGCTATACATGACGCATCAACATGGACATGAAACTCCACATCCCATTTTGGGAAGACCAGGATTGGAGTGGAGGCCAATTTCTCTTTTAGTACATCCAGGCTCTTCATACAATCATCATTCCAGCAGAACGTGACATCTTTTTTCAATAGTTTCTCCATTGGCGCGGTGATCTGGGCGTAGCTCTTGATGAACTTCCTGTAGTACCCTGTATGTCCCAAGGTAGCGTGCAACTGTTTAACACTTCGCGGTGCTTCCAAATTCAGAATTACTGCAATTTTCGCGGGGTCTACCATTAGTCCTTGTTTACAGACCACATGTCCCAGTAGGTTTCCAAAGGGAACGAGGAACATACACTTCTTAAGGTTCACCGCAATTTGGTGTCATCGACAAGTACCCAGCATCAAGCGTAATCTCGTTACGTGGTGCTTAACCAATCCAAATACAGTCCAATCATCCAGATAGACCTCCAGGAATTTGTGGATATACTCTTTGAATGCTGCAACAACTATGCGCGAAAAGATGGCTGGTGCGTTTTTTAACCCAAACGGCATAAGGTGTATTGAAATCAGCCCCACTCAATCGCGAAGGTGGTCTTGCTCCTATCTTCCAGCGCGATTTTGATCTGGTGGTACCTTGAGAACCCATCAGTAAACGAATAGGCTTCTTGCCTACCGACATTTTCCAATACTTCGTCTGTGAATGGAGTCGGGAATGGGTCATGCACATAGGCGTCATTCGATTTCCTAAGGTCCACACATATTCTTATCTCGCCCTTATGCTTCTTCTCCTGTACTACCATAGGGCTTACCCAACCGGATTCTTCCATTGGCTCAATGATTCCGGCTGCGAGAATTTTGTCTAGTTCTACGTGGACCTTTTCCTTTTACTTCGGATTCAAGCGGTAAGGCCTCTGCTTAACCGGCTTCGCGTCGGCGGGTTTTAGGGTGATCTTCATCATCCCTAAATTGGCAACGATCCCCTTTAAGTCCATGATCTTCGTTGGGAAGAAGTCTTGGTACTCGCGGAGTAACTCAGCAACTTTATCCACTGTGGCATCATCCCAGTAGTTGCCAAGTGTTGCATACTTCGGTTCCGCCTCCATACCAATGTTTACCTGCTTTGTTTTTACCAGCGCGGTAATGTCAGGGTCTTCAATCAATGGCCCTTGAACCTCGCGATAACCTTTAGTTTCTGGAATGTTAACTTTGTGTGGATCTTCGTTGTCTTCCACAATGTTTACATTGTAACACTCCAACGTGCAGCTCAGTTGGGTCGCCCATTTAGGCTGAAGCACTTCCATTGGCTCCTGAGGTATTTTAAAGATAGCTGCTTTTACTGCTTGCAGCGCATCATCAACAGTATCCCACCAACGATCTTCAAACGTGAAGGTTAACAAGAATCCTTCGTGCAAGATATCCCATTCGTTCGTGCCATGGCGGAGGTCTGTTTCTATGTACTAATTCACGGGTATAATATCCAGGGTATGATAGAACATGTGCACCCACTCAGGTTGGGGTTCTTCCCCATAGACATTTGTGCACTTCGCGAGGTGTGCTCGTGGATCATCTCGTCCGTCATACTTGTCTTTTAACCTCATCTGAGGCTTCCCAAATTGTAGGCGCATCATCCTTCTGCATTCGCGCCAGTCCTCAAAACTTTGCTGGTGCGTACCCCACCACTTGCGGGCGTAGCGCGCAATACCCATTTGAGAGCGTCAAAAACGCTGTTGTTCCGGCACTTCTTTTTCAAATTTGTTCAGGAACTCCTCCACCTCGCTTAACCCGTCATACGTAGGTAGGTCTCTTGTCTCTGTTGCTACGCAGCGTAGTGACCTTACCATCATGTTACAGTTGAGCATGGTTACCTCGTGTAACCGTTTCTACCATCGTTCTATCTCCTCATCAGAATCTGATGTGCAGGAGCTTTTGTGCTCCCAAGAGATTCGGCCATCTGTAGTGGGATTTACCCAGTCTTGCTCTCGCGCGGTTATCTTATAGATGCAGTTCAGATCGTCGTTGCTGTCATTGTCGCACACTGTTCTGTGCAGCGCGACCCTTCTGCAGGGTCTAAAGGTACCACTACGCGCAATGACTTTTTCTCAAAAATCATCTTGCGCTTATTTAGATTTATCACTCCATTCATGTCAGTGGCCCAATCTATTCCCAGTAACGCGGGATAGGGATTGTTTTTTGTTGTCGCACATAGTGTCTAGGCAGCGTGACAACGCTTAGAGTAAGGGGGGTAGTCCCTAGGTAAATGGATGAGGATAGCCTATGAAGAATAGACTCTAGGAGATTTTAATGATGGACAACTTGATGAATGAATCCCGATTAATTTCAGATAAATAGATTAAACGCCAATGTAAACAAGACACAACCACAAGATAAAACCAATTATAGACTAGTGCCTTTGATATTTGAATTAACCATCAATAAAACAAGTTATCCAGAATGATTTTCAATATGTGACAAAAAATGACAATAATCCATATAGATGCCCAACGTTGTAGCATGCAAGAAAATTCCAGATTTAAAATGATCACTGTTAATGACAAGATCTAGAACAACCAATATGTTTTATCGCGCCTTTACCATAGAAAAATGATGAGAAATGTATTTAATAACACTAAGGAACTTTAAATTTAAATTTAAATTATTCCTTAGGCAATAATGTTTAATGGTAACTAAATTTTTTTTTTAATGCGACGGAAAAATGAAAGGACCTAAAATAAAAAAATTTAATGGGCCATAGGCCACATTTAAATTTTCATAATGTTAAAGCACAAACCCTCTTTATTTTATTTCAAAATCCTTAGTCACCAAAGTTTTAATTTTTTTTTATGATTTTTTAAATGTTTAGGATTTTTATAAATTTTTAGATCTCTTAATTTTGAAAATTTAAATTTTTTTTAGGATTTTTAAAGTTTTTTAAATTTTTAATGATTTTTTAAATTTAATGATTTTTTATTTAAATAAAAATAAAAATAAAATGAATCTAAATCTAAATAAAACAAATAAAACTCAAATCTAGAACAAATAAAAATCTAACTTTTGGATTTTTTTATTAAATGCCATAAGCTAACCTCACTATAAACTAAATTAAATGAAAATCAAATAAACTGAAAAGAAATTAGTGTATTTTTTTATTTTTTTTATGTTTTAGATTTTTTTAAGAAAATTTAAAGTATAAAAATAAAAATAAACCAAATCAAAATTTTTAGAAGTCCTAAGTTAAAAATTAACAATTTATACACATCCTAACTAAAACTAAAACAACGCATATATTATAAAAAAAAGAAAAAGAAAAAAATGAACTATGCTAACCCTAATGTATATACAATGCAAACCCAAAAGAAATAGAAAACGGAAGTTGATTTTTGTTTTGTGAATGCAGGCCAAAGATTGAGCGATGGAGAACAGCTCACAGGAAACGAAGGCTGAGGGTGAGTTGAGATGGCGGAGGGAAAGGAATAACGCAGTGAAATGAAGCTGCGTTTGAGGGGTGAGCTGAAGAAATCGATGGGGGTTTGCTGTAGGTAAGAAGCTGACAGAGAATCCGGGTTAGAAAGCGCAAGGAAAAAGTGATGAAATGGCTGCGTGAATCAAGGGTTTGCTTGATTTTGCAGGTATGCAGATAATGAGGAGGGGAAAGGATTGATCGCAGAGGGAGACTGAGGAAGGAGTAGCAATGAGGGTAACACGCATGATGGTATGTTGGCAGCGTGCAACAAGGCTTTGAAATGACGCAGGATGAGATGTAGCTGCTCGGTCGGAGCAGCAAAAGCTTTGACGGAATGAGCAAGGCGTTTGCACCGTTTGAGGATGAGACTGCGTGGAAATGGAGGGATGGCAGCATGCTGGTTATGGTAGCGTTGGAGCTGCGTGAGGGAGAGGTTTTGCGTGATAGGGAAGATGTGAGGGTATGGCAAAAGAAACGCAGGTGATAGAAGAAAATGGACAATGGATAGGAGAGAAAGGAACCGCAGAAGGTTTGCTGCATAGGCCAATGATTGAAGAAATGGATTGGGTACAGTGTTTGAGAGTCGCGAGGGTTTCAAATAAATTGCCCAAACAAAAATGAAGACCCCAGGCAACAGAGAGAGAAAGAAACAGTGCCCAACAAAACTCACAAATTCCCAGATCTAAAATGCTGTGTTCTACTTCGAATTTATCAATTAGACCCTTATATAAAATAAAATTTCCAGATTTTAAAAATTTTTCAAACCCTTGGACAATAGAGCCGTACACCTGCAAAAAACTGGTTCTGAGGCCAGATCTTACCCTCCAAGGCCTAGATCTGGCTTCAAGATTGAACTTCACCTTCAGATCTGCAACCTGCAATGACAAAACAAAACACCCATAAACAATATATACAACAATGAAATTAAAAAACTTCAAAAAACCTTAGCTAAATGATTACAATAATTACAAGCTGAAGGCTCTAAGTAGCCAGATTTATCATTACGCTACACATATATTTTTTTTAAAATTTATGATTCAAAATAAGGTGCTTTAAAGAAAACTCTTCATGCATCAACAATGAAATTTCTAATGATAAGCCCGGGATTCAATCAAGCTGGGCTCTTCAGAAAATGCAAATCGGGAGTTGGCTGGTCCAACTGAAAACTTCCCCAAATGCCCGATGATTACAAAATCAAGGATTCCTTGCACAACTCAATTCAACAATTAATGTAGAGAGAGAAAACGACAACAAAATTCAGATTTAATGGAGACACCTGCCATTATAATTCAGAATTTAAACTACCATTCAAACCCCATTGATCAAGCAAGATACCTGTGCTTAAACCACTATTTAAAAAAACAGCTATCATCAATGGTTGAAAAGGAAATCTATGCATGGAAATAAAACATCTTATAGCATTCACACGAAAAGTAACACCAGCAGAGATTAAACCCAAAGTCTTTCTTTATTGCTCAAGGAAAAGTTTACAAGAGAGCTTTCACTTAGCACACGACTCAAAGATCGAATGATCTCAACTGAAAACTGACCTCCTATTTAAAGACAAATCTTCCAACGGCTAGTTCGAGTGATCCTTGTCAAAGAGATCTCGACCGTTGATGACATCAAAATTTCTTTTAATCTCATCTGTCGAAATTTCAAATTATTGAGGAAATTCGAAATTATCAATTAAATGCATTTTAATTAATTCAAAAATTCAATTTTTGAATTAATTTCCTCCAAATTTTGACTTTGACTTAACCCTAGGGACCAAGGGCATAAAATTTTAGCGAAATAATCAATTAACCTTAGTCCTTGGACCATTTAAAATTTATTTTTTTAAAGGACCCTCGAATTTAGCCTTTGGAAAATTTAAAATTACCTAGGACCTAGGACTTGAGAGGGGATGAATTATTTTTCTAACCGTCAAAACATTTTACATCATGATTTTTACGTTTTTACATCTCAAGTGGGAAAACCCATTTGATCAAGACCCTCACAGACTACCCAGTTCTGTGACACAAATATAATCTAGCAGATCAAACAATTTGTAATAAAATAACCTAACCAAATAGTTAGGAATATTCCCAAATCACTTTTACATAGACTCGATCTAGAACACTAGGACTCCTCTAAGATTCTAGTGACAAAATCCATTCCGGCTTTGGGGTAGGCTGAAGGAAAACTTTGCCGACCATTAAAAAATGGATCGGTGAGACAAAAAACTTCCCGGAATGTAGATCGCTACCAGAAAACTAGGTTTACCTAGGTGATTACATATACGACACGGATTTGCTAAGATTATTTACATTATACACATGCAGATTGGGTTTACATCATAAGATAATGATCAAGTTGATGATGATAGCTGGACGACACGAACACATCGATCAGGCGCTATCCCCTTTGCAGAAAAAAAGGGGGTGTACTGCTACGGGTAGTTGACACGTAGTGGTCAACATCTGGCTCTACTTGGGGACATGTTGCTGCACTGGAGGAATGTGAGAATCCAGAATCTGCATCCACGCAACACACAACAAAACATAAGTAGCGTCCATCGAAAAATCGTCATATAACATTAAGCACAAGAAATATATAAGCTCTTCATTTATTAACTAGTCTAACAACATGAAAAACACAAATCTAACTACAAAATGAAATACTAAAATAACAGGACATAAGGTTAGAAATACAATACAAATATGCCCCATGGCATCGATGCATTCAATATAGTGCATACTGAGCATTTGCCTGCTTTTAGGCAAATCTGTCGGCTGTTTCTCGGATGTGCCATGTCCAATTCTGCATACAGTAGGACTTTTTTCTATCCGAAAATCAAGCTGCTTACGGCTATCTGATGCATCAAATCGCTTTCTCGTTCTCTTTCTCTTGCATCTTTTCTTTGTGGTAGGGTGTATCACTGATGAAATGGAACATTCTGCTTCAAAACTCTCAGATGAAGTATGTAAGATATGCGTGACATGTCTTTCTTCATTTTGCATCTGATTTTTATCGTTTTCAATTTTATCTGGGTCACCTTCAATTAACCACTTTTCAATGGAACAAATGACCTCCTCATAATAAGATGGAGCTTGTTGCAGCAGATAAGGAGGCTTCTGATCTGTCGACGTCTCCTTGTTTCTTTCATCCTCTGACCGCTGTTGAAATTTTTGTACCTGTATTGTTATGGCATCCATCTGGCTAGAGTGTTCAACCTTCATAGCACTGACTTCCTTGGCATGGTCTTCCTCCATGCTCAATAACTTATTCTGAAGACATATTTGAGTAGCTTCCATATTTTTTATTGCTTTGTCATTCTTTGCTTTCATGCCCATGAAACAATTTTGCATATAGTTTATCTCTTTCTTATGATTTGCCTGCATGGTAGCCAACTGATTATTATAATCGAATGTCATGATGGTCATTTCTTCATCCATAGTTAATAACTTGTTTTGCATAGAATTAATTTCCCTGTCATGATTAGTTTTCATGGTTTCCATCTCCTTATCTCGCTTTTCCAGGTGGGTGTATAAAGTTTTCATATCCTTGATGTAATCAGTTACAAATTTTTCTTGATTAAGCTCCATATTTTTTACCAGTCGCATTAGTTCTTCTATAATTTGCTTCTCATTTTCCCCTTCATTGTTGACACTGATTTGATAACTTGTTCCTGCTTTTCCACTATCATGGATTTGATCTGCAATGGTACAGGTGGATGGCACATTCTGATATGGAGAATTGTCTTGAAATCTTTCATTGACAGCTCGATCATTCACAAGATCACTTTCATTCTGTTGCATAATTTTAGGGGCACAAGGCGAGCTATCTTGATAACCATATCTATCTTTAAAAGCATTGACGATGTCTTGTAAAGAAGCGAAAGAATCTTCAGAACAATTATTAAACCAGTTTAAAGCAACACCTGTTAGGATATTCTGACACATAGGAAATAGTTAAGTACAACTTGGTCTAGTATAGAGTTAGGTATAGAGTTAGGTAAAGTGTGTTTCTTTACCTTGTACATTTTGTAACTTACAATCCGACGGTCACGATATGTAGAGATCCGATGGTTCATTTTCTCCTCGGTATTACCGACACTTGATCCGTGGCTTGACACCCGATTGGTCCATGATTTCTATTTAAAGCGCATGGAGGGTCATTTGTAGGGTAATCCGTCTATGAGAGAAGCTTATGTAAATTTTCATTCTTTTATTAATAAATTGCCTGAAGCGGCCGCGTTGGCTCAGGCCGTGGACTGTTTCCCTCTTTGAGGGTTTTAACCAGGTCAAAAATACTGGTGTATTGATCTACGATCTTGTTGTGAGCGGTGTCCTTTGGTGTTCTGTCTCAGGAACTTACCCTGTAAATTCCTACATGGTATCGGAGCTATTTGAGGGCCGCGTTCGTTGGTGATCCAAATCTGAAGCCGGTAGAACTGCATCCGACTGTTGTTTCCCAGATCTACTGTTTCTGACTACTTTCGGGCCGAGAGGACTGCTCTATTGTGTTGGGAGCATCTGTTCCAGTGAGGAACCCCTTTCGTTTCACACGAAAAGGTTTCCGGTAGCCCTAGCTGCGTCATTTTTAAGATCTGGAGGTATACAGTGTTTATTTGCAGTTTATAGTTATTTTCTTTCTGTTTATTTCGGTTTCGGTTTATTTAGCCTTTTTTTATTATTACCGGATCTATACCTTTCATTTCTGCGTATGCTCTTTGCCCTGCGACTCTGTGCGATCTGGGCAAATCAGAAACAGAAAGGAAGGATTTTTCTCATGCGTATGCTCTTTTCCCTGTGCCTTAGTGTGATCTCGGAAAATCAGAAACATTGAGGAAAATATTTAGTTTCCGGCTAAAGCTAACTTTGAGCTGCAAGGTTCATTTTTGAAAATATTTAGTTTTTCGGCTAAAGCTAACTTCGAGCCATAAGGTTCGGTTTCTTTGCATATCCGTGTTGGGTTTTGTGTTTTTTATTTTGTAGGGAAGAAGAGCTTTCTCAAAGCAAGCACGCAACCTAAAGCACCCCCCTCCCCTCTCTCTCTCTCAAATTTTTTGTATAACTCAATTGGTACAAAGCTATTTTAAGAGAGTAGAGGTCTTGGGTTCAAGTCTCCATTTTGTGGGGGCGGACTTTTTCATTTCCGCACATTCCCGCACTTCGTCGGCAACTTCATCAACTTTTTTTCAAAAAACCATAACTTCTTCATCCGGAAGCCGTTTTCAGAGCCGTTTTTTTTAAACCAGCCTAATTTTTCGAGATCTATCCATTGGAACACTTAGTTCTCTTCCAAGGCCCGTGGAGGCATCAGTTCCGCATCAGTTTCACCCAGTTGAAAAGCTCTTAGTAGCATATTTAGCTTCAGTTTCCGTTGAAATGGAAAGTCAATACCAAGTTACCCTTGACAGCACCAACTACTTCCAATGGTTGTCCTACATTGAGGATTTACTTAGAAGTAAAGGTCTCTACAGAATAGCCTCAGGCCAAGAAAAGAAATCGAAGGATGAAGATAAGGCTGCTAAATGGGAAAATAGGCAAGATCAAGCACGTGGATTGATAGGGATGTCTATTTCTCCAGATCTTAGATTCCATATTGCAGAACTTGATACTCCTGATGAAGCAATAAAACAAATCAATAAAGTTTTTGGGATTAAAAATGAACTTAAAGCCCATCAACTTGAAAATGAGTTGCTTACATTGGACCCTAATAATTTTTCTTGCATTGAAGATTTCTTGTCCAAGTTCAAGACCCTTAGATATCTCTTGGAAGGTGTTAAAGTTAAGAAAGAAGATAGTAACCTTATCTATTCCATTCTTACTAAGTTGGGACCAGCCTACTCTGTGTTTGTTTCCACCTTCCATTCTACAAGAGAAGCCTTCATTTCTCAAGGAACAGACTACAAGTCCCCTTCCTTTGACTCTTTTTGTGATTATTTAATAAGAGAACAAGAAAAACTCTTACACCTTGGTCTTCTTAATCTTGGAAACTCTTCCAAGAAAGCGTTAGCCGCCCAGCAGCAACCAAATTCAAAGAATCCTAAGAAGTCATATCCTAAAAAGAATGGTCCTAAACCAAACAAGGGTCCTAAGAAATCTCAACCTCAAAATGAAAAATCATTTCAACAAAATGATAAGACAAATAAAAACAAATGGAAGAAGACTGATAGACATTGCAACTTTTGTAATCGAGATGGCCACTTAGAATCCAAATGCTTTAAGAAGATGGAAGCCTTGGAAACAGCGATGAAGAAACATAACATCCATTTGGAGCATTCTTCAACTTCAACTTCATCTTCAGGAATGGCACTTTCTGCATGTGGTTGTCAATCATCTCGGTCTGGTTATGCATTAAATGTATCTTCTTCTTCTCATTCTCATGAGTGGCTCATTGATTCTGGAGCTTCTTATCACATGGCCAAAAACAAAGCCATGTTTTCTTCTTTAAATGATTGTAACACCAAAAATATATATGTTGGTGATGATAGATCTCTTAGTGTTGTAGGAACTGGAACTGTTCATCTAGACAATGGTCAGTTTAATGATGTATTATGTGTTCCAACCTTATCCTGCAACCTTTTATCTGTATATCAGATAACTCATTCAGGTGAAGGTAAAATCGTTGAATTTTCACCTCATGATGTTGTAATCAAGGACCTAAGAGATCCTAAATAGATTTTAGCTACTGGTATTGCTGATGACTCTACAAGGTTGTATAAGTTTCACAACTTTGGGTCATCAAATCTTCCCTTAGTATTTGTTGCTCATAACGATGAAGTGAGCAAACTTTGGCATGAGCGATTTGGTCACTTAAACTATCGCTCCCTTCAGCATCTATGTAAAGAAAATATGGTGATAGGTCTTCCTATGGTATCTTGCAGAGATGGTGTTTGTTCCGGATGTGTACTCGGAAAACATCATTGGGACAGTTTTGAAAAACGTGCCTCTTGGCACGCCTCAGCCCCTTTACAGCTTGTGCATAGTGATTTATGTGGTCCACTTCCAGTTGTTTCATTCTCTGGCTGCAGTATTTCTTAACTTTCATTGATGATTTCTCCAGACGCACTTGGGTATACTTTTTTTTTTTTTTTTTTTTTTTCAATGTGGTTCATGGGGCACTCAATGAGTGGCCGCTATGTCCACGTAGAGAAGCGGGGCAGTTCCACCCGAAGGGATCTGCCGGTCGGCCATATCAGGCCTAACCCCGAGGGCGTCGAGGAGATTTGACCCCGTGACCTCCCAACTGGGAAAGTGCTTAGCAACGGGAACTCGACCATTTGAGCTATCCCTTGGGGCTACTTGGGTATACTTCTTATGTAAAGTTTTGTAGATGTTCTATGCTAAGAGCAATTTCACTTTTCTCACAACAATCATACAAGTAGATAAGCAAAATGCAGATAGAACATATAAGCAGATCTTACAGAAGACAAATCAGAAACAAGAAAAATGTATGTGTTTGTTTCGGCGGTCAACAGGATGCTTCAACCAGCAAAGTCTCCTTTGGTCAGCCAGCCCAGCATGTGTCACAACAACCCTCCAACCAGTAGATGAGTCAACCCAAGTCAGTTCTACAAAAGTCAACGCTGTCCTGAAAAGTCAACGCAGGGGCAGCAAGCTAAAAGTCAACGCAGCAGCAAAACGGTCAACCCTTTGACCTCGATTTTTGTGCCAGGTAGTATGGCCTTCAAAAATCGAACCTCCCACAAGTTTTCAGCTTGTTTGGACCAAGCGTTGACCAAAGTCAACGCTGGTCAAACTTCTGCGAAACCCTAGCAGCAGAAAAATCTTCTTCGTCCTTCCCACGTGTGGCTGAAATTCGTCCTCCAGGTAGCTCGTACTTTTTAGGATGAGAGAGGAAGATGTGAGTTGTTTTTTTTGTGTTCCAATTCTCTCCAACTTTTCCTGTATATATATATCCATCAATGAGGGTGTGTGACACATCTGTTGGGCATGTGAGCCTACATTACAAAACTGGCTGACCTTTGCACATATAATTTATTAAGAATAATAAATTCAAAATATAAGTTCTGCTCATCGGATTAAGACTATTTTTATATGGATTTTACACCTCTCAGAAAGAGGAATCCAACAAAAATATTAGCCTCTTAATCTGAGCATCAGAACATGGAGTTTGGACCTAGTTGTCCAAATTTAACACTCCCTCTCAACTAGGGAGAACTCCATCTATTAGTGCAATTAACATCGTGAGTCATCCCGCCGAAACTTGCTTTGCTGGCTTCTTTATTTCAGAACAGAAGTGGGTCAGTCACAAAGACATCATTCCCCGACTGACATAATCAGTCCAGAGGTCCCAGACCTCACAAATCTTGATCCCAGATCAAGTGGTTGGACCATGCCATCCTAGATAGAGAGTACGACAATCTCTGATGCGTCCATCAGTCTTTGCTAATAGTCTCTAGCTTTTCCACACCTCATTGGCCAAATGAGAGGTAGTTCCCATGAGCCCTGAACTCAATGGGTAGGATGCATATGGGGCACAAATTAAATGAGTGGCGAACCAGCTCAATAATCACAAGGGTGGGGCAGAAGCATTATGAGTGCTTATAGCTCCGAGAAGCTATCCCCAAAGCCCCCCAGAGCTCCCAGAGCTCATTGTCCAACAAGACCCACATCATAGGGTCTTTCCACGACACCAAGACTCTCACGGAAGGTTAGGAACTTGACCTTCCCCAGGGGCTTAGTGAGAATATCCGCGACCTGCTCATCAGTTCCTATATGATCGAGCCTTACGGCGCCTCGCTGTACCATATCCCGGATAAAGTGGTACCTGATATCAATATGCTTGGATCGGTCGTGGAACACAGGATTCTCAGTCATACGAATCCCACTCTGATTATCACAGAGTATTACAGTGGTATCTAGCACATGTTGGAACAGCTCACTAAAGAGCTTCCTCAACCAAACTGCTTCACAACAGGCCATACTAGCAGCAATGTATTCGGCCTCTGCGGTGCTCAAAGCCACCGACTTCTGCTTCCTGCTCATCCATGAGATCGAAGCAGAACCAAGATTGAAACAGCATCCAGATGTGCTCTTACGATCCACCACACTGCCAGCCCAATCGGCATCAGTATATCCCCGGAGTATCACACTCCCGGCAGTGTATCTCAACCCATGGTTTATCGTGCCCCGAAGATATCTCAAAAGATTCTTGGCACCAACCCAGTGAAAATGATGAGGCTCAACCATCTGTTGACTCAAAGTATTCACTGCAAAACATATGTCCGGACGGGTGTTCACTAAGAACATCAAAGCTCCTATGAGTTGACGATACTCAGTAGGATTGGCCAAGATAGGCCCTGCAGCGCTGCCACTCAACTTCTTAAAGTTGAGTTCCATTGGTGTCGACACGGACTTACAGTGCACCATCCCAAATCTTTCCCGAAGCTTCACAATATACTTTCCTTGAGAAAGGAAAATCTCTCCAGATCTCTGCCAGACCTCCAGGCCTAGGAAATAGTGCATCAGTCCTAGGTCTTTCATCTCGAACTCAGCAGCAAGCTCCCTCTTACATTGATGAATGAGAGGGTCATCACCTGTCAGGAAGAGGTCGTCCACATACAACACTAGAATGAGAGGCTTTCCTTCCTCAACCTTAAAGTAAAGGTTTGGATCAGCATTGCTTCGAGTGAAGCCCAGCTTCATCAAGTAACTATCCATCCTCTCATACCAAGCTCTGGGTGCTTGCTTTAACCCATAGAGGGCTTTCTTCAACCTGCAGACATAAGTGTCTCGATCTTGAACTTCAAATCCCAGAGGTTGTTCTACATACACCTCTTCCTTTATTGCACCATGCAGAAAAGCAGTCTTGTCATCCATCTGATGAAGACTCCATCCTTGCGTAGCAGCAAGGGCTATGATGGATCGAATGGTGGTATATCGAGCCACAGGTGCAAATATATCGTCATAGTCAATTCCTTCCTTTTGAGAGAAGCCACGGGCAACAAATCTTGCCTTAAAACTTTTCAGCACTCCCATCAGATCCATGTTTAATCTTGTAGAGCCATTTAGCGGTGACAACAGATTTGTCCTTCGGTCTCGGGACCACATCCCAGACATCATTCTTCATAATAGCCTCATATTCTTCATGCATAGCATCCTTCCAGACTTGATGCTTGATGGCTTCTTCAAAAGATCCAGGTTCAGATTGTATAATAGTACTCATGGCAGCTAGATACCCTTGGTATCTACACGGCTTCTTGCTTTCTCGGAATGTTCCCCTTGGGGCAGCATGACCCTCAGCATCTTCGAGGGTGTCCCTGAGCCATGATGGCCTCTTTCCTAGAGAAGGGGAAGGATCAATAGGGTCCATTGGCTCTTCAACATCAGGCATAGTCTCATCCTGGGGTTCTTCCAGATTTCCAGGTCTTTCTTCATGGTTTTCTTCAGATCTAGGAAGATCTACTACTTTCTTCAGGGAAGCATCTTCGTCAAAAGTGACATCATGGCTTATCTCTACTTCCCTTTGACCAGGTACATAGACTCTATATGCCTTAGAAGTCTCACTGTAGCCCACAAACATTCCTTTCTTCCCAGTAGCGTCCAGCTTACTTCTCTTTTCTTTCGGCACATGAAAATAGACAGGACATCCAAAAATTCTAAAATGTGAGACATCAGGTTTCTTACCAGAGAAAACCTCTTCGGGAGTTTGGGAGTCCAAAGCGGAATGAGGGCATCGGTTTTGAATGTACACAGCAGTGTTTGCAGCTTCTCCCCACAGAAACTTTGGAAGACCCTGGTCACATAGCATGGCACGGGCAGCTTCCACAATAGTCCTATTCTTGCGTTCAACAACACTATTATGCTCAGGAGTATATGCAGTGGTAGTCTCCCTCTTAATGCCAGCTTCTCTGCAAAAGTCTTTGAACTCATTTGACTCATATTCAGTGCCATTGTCAGTCCTCAAAATCTTGATCTTCTTTCCGGTCATATTTTCCACCAAGGCTTTGAAGGTACGGAACCACATGAAAGCCTCATCCTTCTTCTTCAAGAAGTATATCCAGGTTTTGCGAGAGAAGTCATCAGTAAATGTCATATAGTAAGAACATCCCCCCAGGGATGTTACAGGCAACATACCGGAAAGATCAGAATGGACCAGTTGCAATATCTCAGATGTCTTTGTGACACTTGAGGGGAAAGGTCCCCTTGTATGTTTTCCTTCAGCACAGCCCTTACATACACCTTTATGATTATTTCCAAAATCAGGCATCCCTGTCACCACCTTCCTTGCTTCGGGAAGAGCCTTGTAATGAAGGTGTCCAAATCTTCGGTGCCATAGTTCGGTTTGACGGATAGTATCACAAGTCATAGCTCCCAACGGACTCCCTCCAACCTGGTAGAGTGTACCAACTCTAAAACCAATTGAGATAGCTTCCTTGAAGCTCTTCTTCCACATGAGTACCTTTCCATCAGAGAAAGTTACATTGAATCCTTTGTCTTTCATGGCAGATACAGACACAAGGTTCTTCTTCAATTTGGGTACATAGAGTACATCTTGTAGATGGAGGACTTGTCCTTGAGACAAGTGGAGGGTCACAGTCCCGGTCCCTTTCACAAGATAAGTGGCATTATCCCCAAGGGTAATTTCTAGATTAGTATCCCTTTCAACCATGTCAGAAAGTGCTTCCTTGAATCCGGTGATGTGTCTTGAGGCACCACTATCGATTAGCCAGACATCCATAGTGTCGGGCGGAGATGCAGCTGAGAGAGCAGATATTAGAATATACTCATTTCTTTTATCAACAACATTAGACTCCTCATACCTGGTATTTCTGGTCCTTTTAGAAGGTGGATGGTTTCCTTCAAAGTGAGCCTTCCTCTTTCCTTTGGATTTGTCATTTCTTTGATTCCCATTCCTTCGGTTGTTGTTGTTGTCGTCACTATCGGGAGAATTCTTCTGGAAGGGGCATTCTCTAGCATAGTGTCCAGTCCTATGGCAGGTGAAACATTTACCCTTCTTCTTTTGAGTCTTAGTCCTTCCTTTGTCCTTGGAACCACCAGAGTTCTTCTTTCGGGAATGAGCAACATAGGCAGCATTTCTTTCATTATCAAATTCCTTCATCCTTGTTTCTTCTTGCATACATCTAGACAGAAGCTCATCAAAGTTAGGGATGGTATTATTGTTGAGAATGGTAGTTGTGAATACTTGCCATTCATATGGAAGTCCTCCAAGTGCGGTGAGAACCATCTCACGATCAGCTATTGTCTCCAATAGCTAGCAGATTGTTCCTGGTTTCGGTCAACTTCATAAAGAAAGTTTGAATAGACTCGTCTCGGCCCTTCTTCATATTCTTCAACTTGTTCTTGAGGAATAGCACTTGGTTCACATTGTTTACTCGGAACATAAGTATCAGTTTGTCATACATCTCCTTGGATGTGCCTAGTTCAGATATGTAGGCAACCAGACTCTTATTTATGGATTCCCTGATCAGCAGTTTTGCTCTGATTTCTCCCTTCTTATACTTGTGTTTAACAGCAGCAGAGGCATTTGATGGAGGTTCTTGAATCTTCCCTGTCACATGATCTAGGAGATCATGATCTTCTAATTTGAGATCTAATAACATCTTCCAGGCATGGAAGTCATCACTTCCAGTCAGCTTGTCATTCTCCCTGAATTCAAGCTTAGAGGAATCCATTTCCTTCGATGATGATTGCTATAGATAGAGTTTGTCTTCACCTCAGCTCCGATACCATGTAAAGTTTTGTAGATGTTCTATGCTAAGAGCAATTTCACTTTTCTCACAACAATCATACAAGTAGATAAGCAAAATGCAGATAGAACATATAAGCAGATCTTACAGAAGACAAATCAGAAACAAGAAAAATGTATGTGTTTGTTTCGGCGGTCAACAGGATGCTTCAACCAACAAAGTCTCCTTTGGTCAGCCAGCCCAGCATGTGTCACAACAACCCTCCAACCAGTAGATGAGTCAACCCAAGTCAGTTCTACAAAAGTCAACGCTGTCCTGAAAAGTCAACGCAGGGGCAGCAAGCTAAAAGTCAACGCAGCAGCAAAACGGTCAACCCTTTGACCTCGATTTTTGTGCCAGGTAGTATGGCCTTCAAAAATCGAACCTCCCACAAGTTTTCAGCTTGTTTGGACCAAGCGTTGACCAAAGTCAACGCTGGTCAAACTTCTGCGAAACCCTAGCAGCAGAAACCCTAGCAGCAGAAAAATCTTCTTCGTCCTTCCCACGTGTGGCTGAAATTCGTCCTCCAGGTAGCTCGTACTTTTTAGGATGAGAGAGGAAGATGTGAGTTGTTTTTTTTGTGTTCCAATTCTCTCCAACTTTTCCTGTATATATATATCCATCAATGAGGGTGTGTGACACATCTGTTGGGCATGTGAGCCTACATTACAAAACTGGCTGACCTTTGCACATATAATTTATTAAGAATAATAAATTCAAAATATAAGTTCTGCTCATCGGATTAAGACTATTTTTATATGGATTTTACACCTCTCAGAAAGAGGAATCCAACAAAAATATTAGCCTCTTAATCTGAGCATCAGAACATGGAGTTTGGACCTAGTTGTCCAAATTTAACATCTTAAAACTCAAGAGTGAAGTATTTAACACATTTTTGGCCTTCAAGGCCTTTGTTGAAAAACAATCTGGACATCAAATTCTTAAGCTAAGATCTGATAATGGCGGAGAATATGTTAAAAACACATTCATCAACTTTTGCACTGAGAATGGAATTCAAATGCAACATACTGTTCCATATACTCCACAGCAAAATGGTGTAGCTGAAAGGAAGAATCGCACCTTAAAGGAAATGTCTAATTGTATGCTACAATCTAAAGGACTTGGTCTTAGTTTTTGGGCAGAAGCAATTAACTGTGCAAATTACATAATAAATCGCACTCCTACTAAGGCTTTAAAGAATATCACTCCAGAAGAAGCATGGAGCTCAATCAAACCAGATGTAAGTCACTTTCGTGTTTTTGGAAGTGAAGCGTGGGCCCATATTCCAGATGAAAAGCATAAAGCTTTAGAACCTAAGAGTGAAAAATGTACTTTTGTTGGATATTCTAAAGATGTCAAAGGCTATAGACTTATTCCATTTAAGTCCAAAAATGTTATCATTAGAAGAGATGTAAAATTTGATGAAAATATATCGGCCTGCGAGCCTAGTCCGGCGGATGTGCCACCTCTCCCTATCTCTTCTACTTTTGAAAACATTTATTCTTCAGATGATGAAAGTGAGGATGACAACCCTCCCCCACCATCTCAGGATCCTCCTTCAGCTCCTCAACTTCCAAAATGGGTTCGTGCTACTCGAGATGCAGCAGGTGATCTTGCCGGTGATCCTACAGATCAGCGACGCACACGTTCTCAGTTTGATAGAGCCTCTTCTTTACTGGCTCAAGCTCCAGAAATTATGATCCTGACACCTTTGCAGAAGCTTCAGGGCATCCAGATTGGGAAGCAGCTATGAATGAAGAATATCATTCATTATTGGCAAATGATACATGGGATCTTGTTCCTCTACCAAAGGGACGAAAACTTGTTAGATGCAAATGGGTTTATAGAACCAAGAATGGACCAGATGGGAAAGTTGATAAACATAAAGCTCGTCTTGTTGCTAAGGGTTTTTCACAAGTTGAAGGCATTGACTATACTGAAACCTTCTCCCCTGTTGCCAAAATGAACTCTATCCGCCTTGTTCTTTCCCTTGCTGCCTCTTTCAAATGGGAAGTCCATCAGATGGATGTTAATCCGCCTTCTTGCATGGGGACTTGCATGAAGAAATCTATATGGAACAACCTATTGGCTTTATACAAACAGACTCCAGCCTTGTATGTCGGCTTAAGAAATCCCTTTATGGTCTCAAGCAAGCTCCTCGAGCTTGGTATGCCAAAATGGATAACTTTCTTTTAGAATCTGGCTTCTCTAGGTGTCATTCTGACAATATTGTCTACACCAAGAAAGTGGGCAAGTCTCTTATCATTCTTGTTCTTTATGTTGATTATCTTATCCTGACTGGTAGTGATCCCAACCTTATAACCATGTGAAGTCTAGCCTTAAAAGGAAGTTTGAAATGACAGACTTAGGACACTTACATTATTTTCTCGGTCTTCAAGTCTTGCAATCCAAGGAAGGTATTTCCCTTTCTCAGTCCAAGTATGCCTGTGATATTCTATGCCACTTTCACATGGAAGACTGTAAGCCAGCCCCTTCTCCCCTTCAGTCTGGAGTCAAACTTTCAGTCACTTGTACTTCTCCTGAAGTTGATGCTACCTTATACCGTCAACTTGTAGGAAAACTTTTGTATCTAACCCATACTCGTCTTGACCTTTCCTTTGCTGTTGGCCTTGTTGCTCGGTTTATGCAAAACCCACGTGAAAGTCATTGGAAAGCAGCTAAAAGAATACTTCGTTATGTTCGAGGTACAGTTCAGTTGGGGATTCATTACAGTGCCGAAGCAGCTCCTCTATTGGTTGGTTTCACTGATTCTGATTGGGCTGGTGACCCTGATGATTGGAAGTCTACTGCTGGTTATGTGTTCACTCTTGGTTCAGGACCTATTACATGGGCTTGCAAGAAACAAGGTGCCATTTCTCTTTCATCAGTAGAAGCAGAGTATCGTGGTGCCGTAGAAGCTAGTAAGGAAGTGTTGTGGCTTCGTCAGATCCTGTCAGAGTTTGGCTTTCAGCAGCAGCATCCGACTACACTTTGGTGTGATAATCAAAGTGCCATTCAACTATGCAAAGATCCAGTCCAACATCAGCGCAACAAACACATTGAACTGCACATGCACTTCATCAGAAAGCTCATTCACGACCATGTTCTTGAAGTGCAATATTGTTCAACAGATGATCAAGTTGCAGACATCTTCACAAAGGCTCTCATAGAGGCGAAGTTCACTAAACTTCGATTTATGGTTGGAGTTCAGGAAGTTGTCACTAAGGGGGGATAGGCTCTAGTGCCTCCTTCCTTCTCCTATTGTGTCATATTTGTAAATCCTTCAATCCTATCCCAAGTTGTTCTTAAGGGGGGATGTTAGGATATTCCGACACATAGGAAATAGTTAAGTACAACTTGGTCTAGTATAGAGTTAGGTATAGAGTTACGTAAAGTGTGTTTCTTTACCTTGTACATTTTATAACTTACAATCCGACGGTCACGATATGTAGTGATCCGACGGTTCATTCTCTCCTCGGTATTACCGACACTTGATCCGTGGCTTGACACTCGATTGGTCCATGATTTCTATTTAAAGCGCATGGAGGGTCATTTGTAGGGTAATCTGTCTATGAGAGAAGCTTATGTAAATTTTCATTCTTTTATTAATAAATTGCCTGAAGTGGCCGCGTTGGCTCAGGCCGTGGACTGTTTCCCTCTTTGAGGGTTTTAACCACGTCAAAAATACTGGTGTATTGATCTGCGATCTGGTTGTGAGCGGTGTCCTTTGGTGTTCTGTTTGAGGAACTTACCCTGTACTCTAAAGAAAAGGCAAACAGACGCATTTTGACATCTTCATGATCATACTAGGGAGAACTACAATATATGAGCATTATACGAGAAAGCCTGCATAGATGCTTTCTAATAGCGACTAAATCACCACCCGAGAACAAAGACAATTTATGCGTGGCGATTTTCGGAATATCATGGAGAACATCAGTAAAACAACACGGGGTAAACGAATAATCCATGATGAATAATGAGGGAACAAATGGATGATAGAGAGAGACCTCTACTCAAGAAAATTCAAGAGATCCACAAGAAAGGAGCTTCTAGTAGAAATTCTTGTAGAAATGAAAGAAGTGGAGTCGCCACTTGAACATGAATCTAACTCTATGATCCAAAAGGCAACAAACAACTGGACATGAGGGAGGGCTTCTTGTCTGAGATAAAATAAATGAAAAGAAATGGAGTCGCCACCCAAACAAGAAACGAACCGAGATGTCCAGGTGCTAAAGGTCCAAATGAAACGATTAACAAGATGACGAAAGATACGGTGATGAAAAGATCAAATGATGCTAGGAAATGTTGGTCGTTTGATAGGTTAATGGATGGAGGAAAAGATGAGATGATTGAAAAGATGAATGTCGTGACGACCAAGGACAGAAAAACTCTATCCCCGTCAATGGTGCCAAAAAATGTTGTCGCACATAGTGTCTAGGTAGCACGACAACACTTAGAGTAAGGGTTGTCACTCTTGATCCTTACTCCGTTTAGATTCTCTCCTAGACAAGTCAAGGGGGGTAGTCCCTAGGTAAATGGATGAGGATAGCTTGTGAAAAACAAACTCTAGGAGATTTTAATGATGGACAACTTGATGAATGAATCCCGATTAATTTCAGATAAATAGATTACACGCCAATGTAAACAAGACACGACCACAAGATAAAACCAATTATAGACCAGTGCCTTTGATATTTGAATTAATCATCAATAAAACAAGTTATCCAGAATGATTTTCAATATGTGACGAAAAATGACAATAATCCATATAGATGCCCAACGTTTTTGCATGCAAGAGAATTCCAGATTTAAAATGATTACTGTTAATGACAAGATCTAGAACAACCAATATGATTTATCGCGCTTTTACCATAGAAAAATCATGAGAAATGTATTTAATAACACTAAGGAACTTTAAATTTTAATTTTAATTATTCCTTAGGCAATAATGTTTAATGGTAACTGAAAAAATCTTTTAATGCGACGAAAATATGAAAGGACCTAAAATAAAAAAAATTTAATGGGCCATAGGCCACATTTAAATTTTCTTAACGTTAAAGCACAAACCCTTTTTATTTTATTTCAAAATCCTTAGTCATCAAAGTTTTAATTTTTTTTTTTATGATTTTTTAAATGTTAAAGATTTTTATAAATTTTTAGATTTTTTAATTTTGAAAATTTAATATTTTTTAAGATTTTTAAAGTTTTTTAAATTTTTAATGATTTTTTTTTTTAAATTTCTTTTAAAATAAAAATAAAAATAAAATAAATCTAAATCTAAATAAAACAAATAAAACTCAAATCTAGAACAAAATCTAACTTTTGGATATTTTTATTAAATGCCATAAGCTAACCTAACTATAAACTAAATTAAATGAAAATCAAATAAACTGAAAAGAAATCAATTTTATTATTATTATTATTATTTTTTTATGTTTTAGATTTTTTTAAGAAAAATTAAAGTATAAAAATAAAAATAAACCAAATAAAAATTTTTATTTTTTGTTGAAGTCCTATGTGAAAAATTAACAAATTATACACATCCTAACTAAAACAACGCATATATTATTAAAAAAAGAAAAATAAAATAAAAATAAACTATTCTAACCCTAATGTATATACAATGCAACCGCAAAAGAAATAGAAAACGGAAGTTGATTTTTGTTTTGTGAATGCAGGCCAGAGATGCAGCGACAGAGAGCAGCTCACGGGAAACGAAGGCCGAGGGTGAGTTGAGATGGCAGAGGGAAAGGAATAACGCAGTGAAATGAAGCTGCGTTTGAGGGGTGAGCTGAAGAAATCGATGGGGGTTTGCTACAGGTAAGAAGTTGACAGAGAATCCGGGTTAGAAGGTGTAAGGAAAAAGTGATGAAATGGCTGCGTGGATCAAGGGTTTGCTTGATTTTGCAGGTATGCAGATAATGAGGAGGGGAAAGGATTGATTGCAGAGGGAGAGTGAGGAAGGAGCAGCAATGAGGGTAACACGCAGGATGGTATGTTGACAGCGTGCAACAAGGCTTTGAAATGACGCAGGGTGAGATGTAGCTACTTGGTCGGAGCAGCAAAAGCTTTGACGGAATGAGCAAAGCGTTTGCAGCGTTTGAGGATGAGATTGTGTGGAAATGGAGGGATGGCAGCATGCTGGTTATGGCAGCATTGGAGTTGTGTGAGGGAGAGGTTTTGCATGATAGGGAAGATGTGAGGGTATGGCAGCACGCTGGTTATGGCAGCAGTGGAGTTGTGTGAGGGAGAGGTTTTGCGTGATAGGGAAGATGTGAGGGTATGGCAAAAGAAACGCAGGTGATAGAAGAAAATGGACAGGGGATAGGAGAGAAAGGAATCGCAGAAGGTTTGCTGCATAGGCCAATGATTGAAGAAATGGATTGGGTACAGTGTTTGAGAGCCACAAGGGTTTCAAATAAATTGCCCAAACAAAAATGAAGACCCCAGGCAGCAGACAGAGAAAGAAACATTGCCCAACAAATCTCAGAAATTCCCAGATCTAAAACGCTGTGTTCTACTTTCCATATTTTAAAAAAATTTCAAACCCTTGGACAACAGAACCGTACATCTGCAAAAAACTGGTTTTGAGGCTAGATCTTACCCTCCAGGGCCTAGATCTGGCTTCAATATTGAACTTCACCTTCAGATCTGCAACTTGCAATGACAAAAACAAAACACACAGAAACAATATATACAATGATGAAATTAAAAAACTTCAAAAAACCCTCGCTAAATAATTACAGTAATTACAAACTGAAGGCTCTAAGTAGCCAGATTTATCATTATGCCACACATATTTTTTTAAATTTATGATTTAAAATCAGGTGCTTCAGAGAAAACCCTTCATGCATCAACAATGAAATTTTTAATGATAAGCCCGGGATTCAATCAAGCTGGGCTCTTCAGAAAATGCAAATCGGGAGTTGGCTGGTCCAACTGAAAACTTCCCTGAATGCCTGATGATCTCAAAATCAAGGATTCCCTACACAACTCAATTCAACCATTAACGTAGAGAGAGAAAACGACAATAAAATTCAGATTTAATGGAGATACTTGCCATTATAATTCAGAATTTAAACTACCATTCAAACCCCAGTGATCATGCAAGATACCTGTGCTTAAACCACTCTTTAAAAAAAAAGCTATCATCAATGGCTGAAAGGAAAATCTATGCATGAAAATAAAACATCTTACAGAATTTCCTCGAAGAGTAACACTAGCAGAGATTAACCCCAAAGTCTTTCTTTATTGCTCAAAAAAAAGTTTACAAGAGAGCTTTCACTTAGCACACGACTCAAAGATCGAATGATCTCAACTGAAAACTGACCTCCTATTTAAAGACAAATTTTCCAATGGTTAGTTCGAGTGATCCTTGTCAAAGTGATCTCGACCGTTGATGAGATCAACATTTCTTTTAATCTCATCCGTCGAAATTTTAAATTATTGAAAAAATTCAAAATTATTAATTAAATGCATTTTAATTAATTCAAAAATTCAATTTTTGAATTAATTTCCTCAAAATTTTGACTTTGACTTAACACTAGGGACCAAGGGCATAAAATTTTAGCGAAATAATCAATTAACCTTAGTCCCTGGACCATTTAAAATTTAATTTTTTAAAGGACCCTCGAATTTAGCCTTTGGAAAATTTAAAATTACCTAGGAATGTAGATCGTTACCAGTAAACTAGGTTTACCTAGGTGATTACATACACGACACAAATCTGCTATGATTATTTACATTATACACATGCAGATTGGGTTTACATTATAAGATAATGATCAAGCTGATGATGATAGATGGACGGCACGAACACATCGATCAGGCGCTATCCCTTTTGTGAAAAAAAGGGGGTGTACTGCTATGGGTAGTTGACACGTAGTGGTCAACACTGTCATCAACAATCTCTATCACTTCGAAATTTGCTAGCGCGCTCGCTCCTTCGATGTCTACTGTAATTCCCTGCAATCTTCCCATTGGTATGATCTTTTGCTGGTTCTCCATTCGCAGTTGGATAGGAGACCATTGCAGCGCAGACCTGCCCATGTGCTCCCATGTCTGCTTTGGTAGGACGTTCACGTCCGATCCTAGATCCAAAATCACTTGATCCATCTCATATTCCCTGATCTGTGCGGTCAATCTCATCTCCCTTCCTGTTCGCGTTGTGTGATTCCTGAGCTTTCGAACTATGCGCGGTTCTCCTGGCGCGGTCCCAGCACATCTAGTTATGAGTTCTTGCAGCCCCTTCACAGCCTCGCTGTCGCGCAACAGCTTCATGCATGTACCTAAGAAGGTAGTGAGCATCGATGGGTCCATTTCCGGTTCTAGGCTGTCTTTACTTCTTGAAGTGGAGGCATCCAGAAGCTCCTCTTAGCTTCCATGAATGTCTCTTTAGCGCGCTCTCGATCAAATTCAGGTTCCTTCGTCGGATCCTTGCGAACCTAGGTACTTTCTTCGGGCTGCTTGACCTTGTCATCCCCCGTCGTAATACCGCTTCGGAGCACGATATTTACATTATGTTCTTCCTCGCGCAGCTCAGATCTCATCATTTGTAGGTTTTGAGTCGGGGGAGGTTGGAGTGCTCCTTTATCGTGCAGCCTCGCTATCAGTGTTGGACAATCCTCTGTCTCATGATTGAACAATGTACAATACAAGCACGATGGTCGCGTTGGATTCGTACAGTTGCGGGCATAATGTCCTAACCCCCGCAATTGTAACATATCAGTTGGCCGCGACCTCTTCCTGGTCCCATTCCTCCTCGGCCTCGTCCGCGCCCCTGAAATCTGGTGTATGCCATTCCTGTGTTTTGATCAAGGGCCCGTGTTTCGGCCTGAACTCTGTAGGTAGGAGTCCGATCCATCATCAGTTCATAACTTCTACAGGTGCGCTCATCATGGCCTACTGACCTGCAGAAATTGCAGAACAACTGCTGGGAATTCTGCGTATACTTTTGTAATAGATGGTAGTTATCTGTAGCATGCTTCCCTCCTATCTGACAAATCGCGCACCACAATGTAGGCGCCGTGCTTGGTCCTACTTGTGCCTCTGGTCTCAATGGCATTGGTCCTCCTCCCGCAAGGTAATTCACGAACACGGGCAGTGGTCCTTGTCGTGCCCTTGGCCCTTGCATTTTACGCACCATACCTCGTTGTGCACTTCTGGACGAGTCGTCTTGTCTTGTTTCAAACTTTGCATCTCAAGGCACAAGTTTTTCAGTTGCGCGTGAATCTGCTAGACTCCCAGGTTTGGATCTTGTATCGGAGTCTCGTGCAATCTCATCGCGACCTCCAAAGCTTCAGCTTGAGTTGTTAGCCTTTGTTGCGACAACGCGTTCTGTAAATGCGGTGTTAATGATGCTACAAACCATTCACGATGTTGCCCATCTGTTAGTGTCATGTTTGCTTCGCGAATTGTGCACTTCAATCTTTGATCCAACTCCCACGGGGTTTCTCCTGGTAGCATTGTGATTTCCTTGAATCCAATGATCGACTGTGCCTCCGATTTTGGTCTGCTAAATTCCTTGTTTAGCGCAGCTTGGATATCCGCTATCCCCACATTTAGATTGTCATTAGAATGCTTAATGTACTAGGTCAGCGCGCGATCCTGCAGAGCGCTGACCAACGTTGCCTTCTTTATATTGTCGTCCGTGACACCTTGTGCTTCCCATACTGCTTTTACCACGAACCAAAATTGGTCCAGATCTTCATTCCCTACTCCCTTGAACACTGGTAGCTTTATCGCACTGGCCATACTGCTTCGCGGTGGTGGCGGAGGTGGTATGGGCGAAGTTGGGGGTGAAGATGGTGAAACTAGTGGTGGTGTGGGTGGGGGTGGTATGCGCGGAATTCTTTGCTTTATCAGATTGATCGCACTTCTTGGTGAAACCTTCGCGAGTTCTTCTTCGCCTCCGCGCGGAGGTGAAATCAAGGGGCTAGTTTCTAGTTCTATGCTTTCTTCGTTTCTATAGATCCTCTCACTCACGTACCCCCAAACATCAATCTATTCGCATAACCCGCTTTTCACACAGTAGCATTTTAATCCAGGTGTTCAAAGATTTAACGTACTTACCTCGCGGTCCCTTGAGGAAGCGTCATTTTGCCTCGCTATAGCTGACTGAAGTATCTACCGCGAATTCGGTGATGAATCCTCCGATGATTCGATCCAGCCAGTGATCGACAGCGCGCGCGATCCTATCTTCCAATGCTTCCAATCTGCGCACCAACTCTGGAGTCCACACAATAGGTTTGTTGAGTTTACACCTTCCTTGGCTATCTGCTAGCTTCGCGATCCACTCGTACAACTCAGTGGGGAAGGATGCAAAGAAAATTTTGTGGATCTCCGTATACAAGTAGCAATCTAACCACTCTTCCTTTGATAATCGCGGATTCCTGTTTTCCTGCGCCGCGAACTCGTGAATCTTTTTGTCCAACCACTCCTCAATTCCTTTCTTTGTCGGATTCCAGTGGTACGACATCAGACATCTTTATGCAGATCCCGGTCCCGGCAACGGAACCATTTGTTGGCTTGTTGGGGCCTGACCCAGGTTCAGAGTTAGTTAGCCAAACAAATCCCGGTACTACTGGCCCTTTCGGCAACAGTCCGCGGAGCGCGGACTGAGGTCTCACCCAAAGTAGTATGGGAGGGTGCTAGAACCAGGTTTTCGCACCTTGGAGATGTTTGATGAGTTTGACTGGTTTGCGGTTTCTCCTTGTGCGCAGGTTGCTTCGTGCACCTTCCCGTTCCTCGCGACCTGATACACTGCCTTCGCGTAGCCCTATCCAGGGCCTGTGCTGCATTTTGCACTATTACCCAAGACCTTGCTTATATTCCAATGTTAGTTAATTATCTTTGTCTACTTGAGTGCTTTAAGTTATACTTAACAACATAAAACATTCATACAGGTGCGCGCAGTAAATAAACAATATATTTGCAAGTTATAACAATCATGTATTAACCCAAGAATAGATACACAGAATTATAACCAAACTTCTCTTTATTGATTCTTTCTAAGTTACAGACTCGACTCGCCCTGCACACTCAACTGCAGACTGCTAGGCCTCTGCGCACTCAGTTGCAGAGCCTTCTCCTATCCTACGACCCAAAGACACACTTCACACTGTGACTTAATCACTTAGACTTCTCATGCTCATCCTTTATTCCCTATTCTGTCTATTTCTTCTTTATACTTAGAGCCTCGCTCTATTTATACAATCCCATGGTCCGCGGACCATTGGTAGGTCTATCCAACCGACATTACATTATAAAAATAGGGCAGACAACCCTGTGACTCTATCATACTTTCGTGCCCCGCGCCCGCAATTCACGGAGCTTTACAACAAGATTCGGTCAAAACTTGGGCTTTGAGCCTCAAAACATGCCTTGGGGGAATTCCATGCCCAACAAAGAGAAAAATCTGAGTTTGCATTGAAGGATTGATCTTTTGTTGAACTCCTAGGATTGATAGCGAGAATGATGAAGTTGGGAAAGGAATGCAAGGATGAATGTTACTCAAAACGCTAGGACTTATTATTCATAATGTTGATATCGAAAAAAGAATGTTGAAAATAAGCGTTACTCATCTAGGGTTTGTAAACCCTAGTCTAAACTTGAAAGATCGTTAGGAGTTGGAGTTAAAAGCCTAGCCAAACATTTGTTAACCCTATATAGAGAAAAGGGTTGGAGAAGAAAGCCTTGGGCTTATGGATTGATTGCTTTCCCTTGAAAGAAGAAACCCTAGCTCCTCAAAGAAATTACATCTTGATGATGAGGTTGATTTGCAAGGTGGATGCACGAAGTCTAACTTTAGAGGGAGCTGGCATATTCTCAAAGGGATAAGGACTTTCTTGATTATTTCTATTGTTGCTTTTATTAACAATCTCTTATCTTGCTTAGTTGTATTTGTTCTTCCATGACCTTCTAGCGAGGATTGCAGGTACATAATAAATATTGCCAGGATGTGGCAATCATTGAAAAGATGGAAGAACAAAGTGAGAGAGTAGACAAGATCAACCTGATTGAAGCATGTTTTGATCTATGATGAAAAGGTGTCAATTGTGACTTCCAGGATGAAGTTGGCTAGCTGTCTTGAAAAATGATGCTGATCCAAATCTGTTGAAGATGAGCTTGTGATTTTTCTGCTATGTATTAATAATATGTTTTTGACAAGGGCTGAGGACTTTTGTGTCTTATGTAAGAGGGAGCTCTTTTCGTAAAGGCACGTCCCTGGTGAAATCCTTGTTGTGTTTTGACATAATGGACTGCAAGTCCATGGACATCTCCATGATGAAAAAGTTGAAGAAGTTGAAGGACTTTGTTGCTAACCTAGTTGATTCTTTGATTGACTCATTGATCTATTTGCGGCATATTTTAATGATTTCTTTTGCGAGAAGCTACGACTAAAATTGAATATATAGTTGGCTATTTAGCCTATTGTTGTCTGTTGGAATGATTGATCAAGTGCTAAAATCCACCATGTTTACTTTTTTGCTATTGAGTAGGATGCTGATGTTTGCTTTTGTGAGAAGCCTAGAATGGCTAAGAACCCCTCTTAGAGAGGGAGCACTGATTGATAACATCATGAGAATCTTAGGCATTAGCCGAGAGACCATGGTTACGATCGGGAAGATTGTCAGTCCCTTAGGTTAGTTGACTAGTAGGCTAGTGTGTCTGGTCAGGGAGTTTGATTCCGAGGCTTGAAGTGATCCCTTAGGTTTTTACGGGGCGACTAGTTTGGTTGGGTACACTAATTTTTGATCTCTCCCTTAGGCAGTTGCCGAGAAACCTATGGGTTGGTCAGGGAGATTAATCTTGAGTTCCCTTCCTTGGGTCATTGACTGAGAGGCCAATGAGTTTGGTCGAGAAGGATGAGTTCTCTCCCTTAGGCTGTTCACCGAGAGAATGTATAATCAGGGATTGAGATAGGGATTCCTCCCTTGGGTCATGGACTGAGAGACCTTGTTTATGGTTGGGGAGATGGACTCTGTGTAACCATTGCATATGGTTGGAAAGTTAGGCCTCATGAATAATATTGATTAATGGAATGTGTTTGATGCTATGTATCTTTCCTTGTGATGAGACTTCTGATCTCTCCATGGGCAGTTGTTGAGAGACCTATGGATTGGTCGAAAATATTGATCTTGATAGAGAGAGAGACTTGGACATCTGATCTCTCCTTTAGGTGTTCACTGGGAGACCTATGGTTTGGTTGGGTAGATTGATCTTGAGAGGTAATGAAAGGTACTGTGAAAATTCTATCACTGCAACATCTGATTTACTTTTCCTACTTATTCTTTAATAAGTTTTTTTTAGCTGTGGTTCACAGACACCCTGGTCATAGGGTGGCCGCCACGTCCACGGAAAAATCTGGGCTGATCGACCCCGAAAGGAATCTAGCCCCGCGGCCAATAACTAGGCCTAACCCTAAGGGCTTCGGGGAGAATGGACCCTGTGACCTCCCGATTGGCGAGGCACTGATTTGACTGATTGAGTTGACCCTTGGGGCTTATTCTTCAATAAGTTATTTATGAAATTCCTTCAATAAACATTAAAATAAATTCTGTTGCAGATATCACACCGTAATACAAAAACAAACACATGTACAAGAATCAACACATTGACATAGATATTTTGGACAATAGTCCCTGGAAAATCCCAATGTGGGAAAACCAGTGCAGCAAGGGAGGATTTTATTATTTAGCAATTCTTTCAGTACAACAGGGTGCCAAACTGGCTTACCCATAGAGAAAAATTCTCCAGCACTTCTCCTAGTCTCGGCGTCAGCTTGGCTGACCTCTGCGTGGCTCCCAGACACTCTGCGTCAGCCCTTGCTTGACTGCGTAAGCCCTGGTCCTCTTTGTGTCACCCACATAGGTCCTCTAGTGACTGCGCAGTCTCCTGCTGCCTCTACGTCTTCCTGAAATGCCCTGCGTCTGCCTCTCCTGCCTCAGTGCTGATCTCCCGTGGTTGATCCCTTCTCCCCATTCCGTACTTGCTGCCTCCTGACTGCTCACTAGACCACTAGTTCGAATTTCTCAGCTAACCCCGCTCCAGAAATTGAACTGATTTATCTCCTTCAGTGTATCTCCCAAGTGACCCTCAAGCCTCCTCTCATACTTTTCTCATTGACAAATCAACGGTCGAGATTAAGTCCCGAATCAATGGCTAAGATTAACTCTGGCTTGATCCATGACTTTTGGACCCTTCTAACACAATTTTATATTAATTTACATTAATATTTTATTTTCCTTAAGTTTAGACTTGGGGACTCCATTAAAAATATTAATTATTTTAATATCTCCCAAACTGTTTAGAATCTGCCCAAACCATTTATGGGTATTGGAGATCTCATGTGCTATAGCCTTTCCACCAATTTTCGTGGCTAGAGGACATCCGATGCTACCCCAAATCAACACTCCCTCTTAGAGAGGACTGTGCTCTAGTAATACTCTTCACTGAGTATCACCCTGATCATTCGACATTGGTCCCTGTGCTGATGCTAAGCCTCCCCGCCCAACATCCTTTGCATTGCTACATCCTGTACTGCTGCCCATGGCTCTGCTACTGCCATTGCTACATCTGTACGACAACTCTCTTTGCATCCGTGCTGCTACTGGTCCTTTCTCCCAACACTGCATCTGCACTGCAACTACCTCTGCATCCGTGTTGTTATCACTCCCATTTTTGCTACTGAAACAGGTTCTTTACCATCCCCATCTTTTTCCTGAAGTAGTCGAGCTTTGTTTGGATGTCCACCACCTATTCTCCTGTAGGAGTGTAGCTCAACTGTACAACTCGTTGGACACAGTCCTTGACAAAGTGACACCGGATATCAATATGCTTCGACCTGTGATGAAACACTGGATTCTCAGAGAGCTTGATGCAACTCTGATTATTGCACATGATCTTGGTCGCCTCCATATTCTTTCTGAATATGTTCACAAGCAGTTTTCTAAGCCATATGGCCTCACACGACGCTGTGCTTGCCACCATATATTCTACCTCAGATGAGCTCAGAGCCACGAACTTCTGTTTCCTACTGCACCAGGAGGTCATTCCTGATCCAATGTTGAAACAGTACCCAGATGTACTTTTCCGATCCATTGAACTTCCTGCCCAATCTGCATTAGTAAATCCACTCAATCTGATATCCTTACTCCTGGTGTACAAGAGTCCATAATCGATTTTTCCCTGTAAATACCTGAGAACATGTTTGGCTGCT
Organism: Pinus tabuliformis; assembly: GCA_031772625.1. Lineage (NCBI taxonomy): Eukaryota > Viridiplantae > Streptophyta > Pinopsida > Pinales > Pinaceae > Pinus > Pinus tabuliformis. The sequence continues at coordinate 166,965,101 of CM062813.1, forward strand.
GCCCAGTGCGCCCTCTTAGGTTCCACCATGAACTCACTGAGGGTGTTGACAGCGTAGCAAATGTTTGGCCTGGTATTGACCAGATACATCAGGGACCCTATGAGGTGCTTGTATAAGGTGGGATCGACGTCCTTGTCTTCTGATGCATCAATCTTCTTCTAGTTGGTGATCATTGGAGTAGCTATGGGTTTATAGTCCTCCATCCTGAATCTCTTTAGGATTTCTGTAGCATATCTCCCTTGCCCAAGGAAGATCTCTCCCTTTTGCTGCCAAACTTCCTACCCTAAAAAATAATGCATTCGTCCCAAATCCTTCATATCGAATTCTGTGGCTAGATTCTTCTTGCAGAGCCCAATGAGGCTAGATGATCCTGTCAAAAAGAGATCATCCACATACAATACTAAGATTAGCAGCTCATTCTCTACAACCAGATAATAGAGATTTGGATCTGCATCACTCTTAACAAATCCCATCTTCTGCAAGTAGCCATCAATTCGACCATACCATGCTCTAGGTGCTTGTTTCAGCCCATACAAGGTTTTCTTCAACCTGCATACATGAGACTTCTTCTCACGTGTCTCAAAGCCCTCTAGTTGTTCAATGTATATCTCTTCTTCTATTACCCTGTTTAGAAAAGCAGTTTTGACATCCATCTGATGAATCTCTCATCCCATCTGAGCTGCAAGAGATATCACGGTCCTCATAGACGTATACCTGGCTATCAGGGGGAAGGTCTCTTCGTAGTCAATTCCTTCCTTTTGAGCATATCCCTTAGCCACAAACCTGACCTTGTATTTCTCAACATTGCTGTCTGCAGCGTATTTGATCTTGTAGATCCATCTCGAACCTACCATTGATCTGTCTTGAGGCCTTGGCACTACCTCCCAGACATCGTTCACCATTATGGAGTTGTACTCCTCTACCATCGCGTCTAGCCAAACCTGATGTTGAGCTGCCTCCTTGAAACTGGCAGGCTCCCCATCCTGAGCTACTAATGCCTAATATCTATCTGGTTGTTTTCGCTCCCTCTTATTGTTTCTTGGCACACCGATGAAGTCCTCTGCATCTCGCAGAATCTGATGAAGTTCCCTGCTAGTTCTTCCTCTGCCAGCAAGTGCTTCTGTTAGTGCCTCCTCCTCATCCTGAGAATCTTCCTGACCCGAGGAAGAATTTTTTACTTCCGTTGGTTGAAGAGGCTTACCCAGCGACTCCTCTTTTGACTACTCCTTGGAAGCCATCTCACGAGATTTACTGAAAGCCCTGTCCTCCATGAACTTTACATCTTGTCGAACTACTACCTTCCTGCTCCTTGGAAGGTAGATTTTGTATGCCGTAGCATTCTCGCTATATCCCACCAGATATCCCTTTTCCGCAGTTTGATCTAGCTTCTTCCTCTTTTCCTTTGGTATGCGGCAATATGTTAAACTCCCGAATATCTTGAAATCACTGACTTCAGGTGTCTTCCTTGTGAAAACTTTCTCGAGTAATCTTTCCCAATGCCCGATGAAGAGTCCTGTTCTGAACATAGACAACTATGTTGCATGCTTCCACCCACATATCCTGATCATACATCATGGCCCTAACTGCTTCTACAATAGTCCTGTTCTTTCTTTCTGCTACTTCATTTTGCGCCAGATTGTAGGGAGCTGTCCACTCTCTTCTGATGCCCTCCTTAGCACAAAAATTAGTGAATTCCTTATTGACATACTCTCCACCATTATCTGAGTGCAAAACTTTTATTTTCTTCCTAGTCAGATTCTCCACCAGAGCCTTGAACTCTTTGAATCGACAGAAAACCTCGTCCTTGGTTTTCAGAAAATAAATCCAAGTTTTCCTTGAGTGGTCATCAATGAAGGTAAGGAAATACTCGACACCACTGAGAGCTTTGACGGACATAGGTCCGTAGATATCTGAGTGTATCAATCCTAGTACACTCTTGGCCCTGTGTTTGCTCCTAGGAAATGCTACCTTGGCATACTTTCCTAGAGCGCATCCTCTACATACATCATCTCGTTCTGTACTCAGATCCGGAACTCCTGTTACAGTGCTCTTGAGAATTCTCAGAGCTCCATGGTGCAAATGACCCATTCTTTTGTGCCATAGTTCATTCAAGTCCTTGTCTCCATGACTGCCTATTAGTGCCATTGGTGATTCTAGTTGTAATCTATACAACCTGTTACGTTGGATCCTGATCTACACTTTCTTTTTCCAGCTCAGGTGTTTGACGTATACCTCCTTGATGAAGTAGACGTCATAGCCCTTGCCTTGAAGTTGCGACACGGAAAGTAAGTTCATCCCCAATCCTGGTACATGCAACAAGTTCTCCTGATTCTGTTTGGAAAACTATGGTACCCTTCCCTGCTAGAGTACAATTTTCCTTGTTCCCCATGGTGATCTGAAAGTTCATCTTCTCTTCTCGATATTCTAAGAAACATTCCTTGATTCCCATCATATGCCACGAGGCTCCTTTGTCTATATACCACATTTTTGATGATGCAGAACTAGTCATACAAGCCACTTCCAGCCTGGAAGCCAACATAGAGAAATCGAAGTCTCTTTCTCTTGTGCAATCTTCTGAAAATCTGTGCGAATCCCCTGACATGGATGCCTCTGCATCGTGGTCTCAACCCATAACTGATTTTCCCTTCCTGTCTTTAATTACTTGCTCTGATACCATGTGAAAATTCTATCACTGCAACATCTGATTTACTTTTCCTACTTATTCTTCAATAAGTTATTTATGAAATTCCTTCAATAAACTTTAAAAAAAATTCTGCTACAGATATCACACCGTAATACAAAAACAAACACATGTACAAGAATCAACACATTGACACAGATATTTTGGAAAATAGTCCCTGGAAAAACCCAATGTGGGAAAACTGGTGCAGCAAGGGAGGATTTTATTATTCAGCAATTCTTTAGTACAACAGGGTGCCAAACTGGCTTACCCACAGAGAGAAAAATTCTCCAGCACTTCTAGTCCCAGCGTTAGCTTGGCTGACCTCTGCATGGCTCCCAGGCACTCTGCGTCAGCCCTGGGCCTCTTTGCATCACCCACATAGGCCCTCTTGTGACTACAAAGTCTCCTACTGCCTCTGCGTCTGCCTGAAATGCCCTACGTCTGCCTCTCTTCTCTCAGCGCTGATATCCAGTGGCTGATCCCTTCTCTCTGTTCCGTACTCGCTGCCTCTTGACTGCTCACCAGACCACTAGTTCGAATTTCTCAGCTAACCCTGCTCCAGAAATTGAACTGACTGTTCCCCCTCATTGTATCCCCCAGGTGATCCTCAAGCCTCCTCTTATACTTTTCTCATTGACAAATCAACGACCGAGATTAAGTCCCTAATCAACGGTTAAGATTAACTCTGGCTTGATCCATGACTTTTGGACCCTTCTAACACAGTTTTATATTAATTTACATTAATATTTTATTTTCCCTAAGTTTAGACTCCATTAAAAATATTAATTATTTTAATATCTCGCAAACTGTTTAGAATTTGCCCAAACCATTTCTGGGTATTGGAGATCTCATGCGCTTTAGCCTCTCTACCAATTTTCGTGGCTAGAGAACATTCGATGCTACCCCAAATCAACAGGTACCTCCCTGGCTAAGAGGGAGTGTTGGGAATATGGTAGCCATGGTCAGTGTTTTCATCATGTGAAGAAATAGAAAATAATGAATTTATATTATGCCTCCTAAATTGCTTATGTCACCTTCTATTATTAAAGTCGGCTAGGCCCCTTGAAGGCACTTATTCGATCCCCTTGCAAAGTCTATAAAGAAGAGACCTCTCCTCCTCATTTGGAGATTGACTTGTGATGTGATTATCTCTACTCCAGCGAAGAAGAAGGAGAAAGAGGGGGGAAAATTTTAGAAGGAAGGAGGAGAGGCTTGGAATCTTTTGTTTCTGGTTAGATGTTATCTTGATGTTTTGGTTTTGGATGTATTGTTAAACTTTGAACTCTCTCTCTCACAAGGAAAGATTTATGGGTTTTCCCCTTGTGGGTTTTGCCTTAGCCTCAATCCTAATTTATGTGTCTCTTGTCTCTTTGTCTCATGGTTATTTTCTATTGCTCTTTCATGTTTATTGGTTGAAATTTTCTTTTGTATAATTGCTTAATGATATTGGATGTTATATATGTAATTAATGCTAACTAATCATTGGAAGTAGTTATCTGTTGAAGAAAATTGCTCTAGCTTGTTTGCCCTAGAAAGATCAATAACAGTTTCTCTAGGCAACTTAAGTGCTCCATGATGGATATGACCCATCCTCCTATGCCATAGTTCTCCCATATATTTGCTACTACTAATGCTAACTAGTGCCTTTCGAGCGTCCAACTGCAACCTGTACAACTTTTTGCTTCTCACTCCGATTTCCTTTACTGACTTCCAATTTTGGTGCTTCAAATACACCTTTTGTCCTCGAAATTATATGTCATACCACTTATCTTGAAGAGTAGAAACTAAAATCAAGTTCATTCCCAAACTGGCACGTGCGACACATCTGTAACATGGATATTTTTTCCCGACTCCCTTTGAAATGTGACTCTTCCTCTCCCAACTGTAATGCACTTGGACTTGTTACCTATTTGTATCTCGAAGGCTATCTCCTTTGCTTTATAGCTAGAAAAATACTCTCTAAAACCTGTCATGTGACATGATGATGCCCCACTATCAATATACCAGAGTCTTGTGGTGGTTGAGCTAGATAGGCAAGTTATAAGAGCGAACTCGTCTTCTAGTCTTGAAGATAGTTCATCAATATCCATTGAAGTTGCTTTCTACTACTTCTTCTTCTTATCACCCTTCTTTTTGTTCGGACCATGGCTGACATACTGCCCATGTTGATTGCATCCAAAACACTTGATTTTACTCAAGTCTTTATTTTTCTTCTCTCCCTTGGAGTTAGGCCCTTTGCTTGAGCCTTTCTTGGCTTTACCCTTTCCTGCAAGAGCAACGTTTTCATCATTCTCACGCTTTTGGCTTTTATTGCTGTTGTCACTGACAAGGCTCAACCTAACCTCTTCCTGAGTGAAATCACTCCAAAGAAGATCTTCGTTAGGTAGGTCTTGTCATCCATTAGTCACTTGGATGAAGACGTACCACTACTTTGAGAACCCATAAGAGCATTTCTTACAAGCTCATCATTTTTTTTCTATCCGACAACTGTTAACTCATCCTTGACAAGTCTGATCCTGGTGAGATAACTGACTACACCTTCTCCTTTGTTATGTATGGTGTTTTTTAGCTTCTCTCTAAGGATCAAATTCCTGTTTATAGTAGCATTCTGGAACAACTTCAGGATTGCATCCCCTTCTTCTTACATGTATCCAATTGTGTAATATGGGGAACAATGTGATCCTTAACCCCCTCTTGGATTATATGCATATCCTCGGCATCCTCCTTGCAGTAGGTCACTAATTGTGTCGGATTTTTCGGTATGGCAACAATTGTCGTAGCATACTCCTCTAGTCCAAGTTTCTCCAACAATAATAAAATTGTGGATTTCTAGATACCAAGGTTCAATGCACTATCAAGTCTATCGTGATCCCTCAATCCAGTTGAAGCCATTTTTGAAACCCTTGAACAATAAACTCAAATAGATCTAAAGAGATATGTCTGTGTGAAAACCTTTGATTTCTCCTCCGCAACGCTTGTGCTCAAATCACCAATAACCTCGGTGCTTCAGTGCTTTGATACCATCTGAAATTTCTGGCTACCTAGAAGGTGCCATTAACCTAGTTAATTATTTCTTATTATTTGTTCACAACAAATTAATTCTTCTGTTGGAAGTAATGAATAATTATTAATAACATAAACAATGCCATTCGCAAAATATACAAGAAACCAATCACACAATTGGCACAAGTATTTTTGGACAAATGTCCTTGGAAAAGCCCTAATGTGGGGAAAACCTGTTTTAAGCTCTGATGGTTTATATTATTATTATCTTCAACAAAAACTACTATTGAGAAATTACAACTACTTGCCTGACACTAACAAAGCTTCGACAATATTTTGTCTTTACTCCTGCTAATCAAATCAACTTGGAAAACCCCACGGTTTCCCTTTCTGCAATTCGCACTGCCTCTAGCAACTCGCACTGACACTCTGGCAATTCGTACTAGCTCTTCTCGACAATTAGCGTTGTCGCCCGATAATTTGCACTGCCCTATGGAAACTCGATTTGCCTCCTGGAAAACTCTATTTGCTCTTCTGGCAATTCGCATCTCATCTGGAAAACTTGCATTGGCCTGGAAGACTCGCACTGCCTCTTAGAAATAACCTCGACCTCTACTCCTATGAATTTACTGAGTAATTCGGCCTTCTCTTGAAGCTCATGACCTCACTGGAAAAACTTGGCCTCTTCTAGAAAATAAGTTAGAGAAAAAACCTCCAAAAATTTGTCTTCCAATCACTGCCGCCAGAATCCTCCTGGTGTCTCACTGGAAATCACCCACTCGATGTGTCTCCAAAGCTTCCCATTGATTCCCTTTATAATCTCTCATTCACAAATGAATGGCCATGATTAGAAGTTCACTTGATCCAATCAAGGCTATGATCATATTAATTTTTTTTTACAAGATTCTAGAGGTAAATCGATCTTATCCCAACTAATGTAAATTAATTATCCACTTTCCCTAAGTTTTAACTTAGGTAATATTTAAAAATCACTAATTGACTTAATTCAGATATTTTACCTAGGTGAAACTTAGGAAAAATTACATGGGCTTCGAGATAATTAATTCCAAAGTTCCTAGCCTCAATAACACCTCTCAAGGCTAGAACACCTATTTGAGCTACAATATTTAACACATTCTTGAATTAGGGCTCAAGCTTGGTCATTGTCTTAGTGTCCCAACAATGAACAATTTTCACAAAGTTTCCTTCACCTTTTACATAATCTCTCTTTTAATGGTGCTAGGTTGGGCCAAGGCACCCATAATTGTTTTAACTTTTCACTAGTATCAGAAAACTTGAACTCAGGAATGAATTGACTGGGGTCCCAAATGAATACTTGGGAAAATATTGGGAAGAATTAGCCAACTCAGTGAAAAGCTACAAACATTGAAAATATGAAGAAATATGGAAGTTTGTCAGATAAAAATTAAAAGATTCTTTGCCATGGAGTAAACACTACATTTCTCCTCTAACAACATGATGAAATGAAGTTCTTGGAGATGGGACTCAACAGTGAAAACAAGAAGCAGATGCACGTGAAAAACCTTTGAAATCACTTTTTATATATCGATATTTCTTGCAGGACGAGTTTCTTGAAAATATTATGAATGAGTTGTCTACTGCATGAGTTTTTGAAACAAACCCCGAGTTATGCAAGTTTTTTCTAAAAGTGGCAATTTTTTCTTGCCAAGTATTTGTGATGAATGACTCTGTGATTAATCTGTGAGTTCTAAAACACTAGCTTTCACAATGTGGCAAATGTCATAATGATCTTTTGTGGTATCTTTTGTGAGAATTGGTTTGCTATTCAAACTCAGTATGGTGGCTATGTTTTGGAATTTGGATAATCATTCACAGTCATGATAAAATAACTATGTGCCTTAGGTGAGTTGCAATACATTAAAGTATCACCAACAATTTACCATTCATCGGTCATTACCAAGCTCCTCAGCTTTAAAAGCCTGTCATAACCTCTTCAAGTATTGTTTCTTATGTTGTCACTCTTGCTATGTGTACTAGTGAAGGGAGGTCCTCATCACGAGGAAGCACAAAATATACATATATAATTGTCACATGTCTCAAACCTATTCCTTGGACAATAATGCACAATCTTGATCAATTGGTTCAATGAAGCTTCAGTGAGGAGTTTAGATTGAGCTTTATATTTATTTTCTTCCTTGGGTTTTAAATTGATACAAAGATGTGGCTCTTATTGTGGTCGAAGAGCCATCTTTTCCTGCAAAATGAGATTAAAGCCATTGATAACATTTTCCTCCAATGATACTTAAAAATAATTAGCCTTAGCGTCATATATAAATTCCTCATCATTTTTCAAATCTTTGCTTATGTAATTAAAGACTCTTTCTTTGGTGAAGTAGTCTTTGACATTGTCTTAAAAAATATGCAATGATTATTTTGAAACTTTTTGGAGCTCATAGTACTCTTTTTGACAGTCCAGAAATCAGGGCACTTAGATCTAACAATCCATCATCTTGCTTCACATGGTACCTATTGTCGCACAGAATGTCTAGGCACTACGACAACGGCTCAGCTCGAGGGCTGTCACCCTGATCCCCAATCTCTCTATTTAAGCTGTCTCCCTACAGCAGGCTAAGGGGGGTAGACCGAAGAACTAGTTGGGAACCAACCAGTTCGGGAGACACAGTGAGGCGATCAAGTACTTGATTAAGATTTAGCAAGACTTAGGATTTGATTAGATTTTAAATGATTGATACCAGTGCCTTACGGAGTCAACAATCTTGCTAGGGAAATGAAGACCAAGTAAGCGTTTAACAACTGCTACTTAGATGAATGACTATCTTATATGAAATGCAGATTCTAAAACTAATGTGAGATGCAAGAATCTTGGTTAATTTTAGTTAAATGCCTATTTAAATGTGAATCCTTCAATCCTTTCTGTGTTGAGCTTGATTTCGTAGTAATTGGCAGAGGGAAGATAAAGAGAAGCACACTAAGGTGTGATTAACGATACCTCTCCTGAAATTCTAACATACCTGGTGCCTCTGGCGTTGTAGAGAGCTGTGGCTTTGACGATTGCAAGGTCACCATTTTAAGTACTATTAAAATAGACTTCTCAAGGAAAGATTGATGGATACCTATCTCTCTATTGACCAAGCTTATGCTTGGAAGTAAATTTTATCATGCAAAGCTAACTTATATGTAAATGCACCAGAAGATGAGATAAAGCTAGACTCGAGGAAGGGAAAACACTTGTGTCGCAAAAGCTCTCAATTACCGAAATGAAATGTTCGCCTTATGGATGAAGACTTAAAAATAAACTCTTGAAACACAAGCTTCTTTCAAATCTTTCTGATACAATTATAGCTCAAAGAGAACAGAAAAACTTCTTTGCAATTTAATATCAATGTCAACAGATTTTCAAAACTACTCAGCTTAGGAAATAGAGATATGCAATTTATTATAATTCCACGAAATGTCTAACATGTAACGAGCATTAAATAATTCAAGCAATGACGATTAATTGCAATAGATGCACAATGTTCTAGCAATTAAATTTCAAGAGATCCAAATACTTTAAACGACCACGAAATTTAAATGCTAACCAGTTTCGTTCCTAGAATTGAAAGATTTATGCTTAGTGACCCGAATCTAGGAAAATTTACCACTTTCCTATAGTTAACCTTTAGATATAAAGTTTTAAGCATGTTTAACTAAGGAAGATAAAAAATGTTGATACCACAAAAGTTTTCTTTTATATTTTATCCTTGCACAAAAAGACACCAAGAAGGAATTTTAAATTGACAACTTAATTATTCCTTCGGAGAATTTTTTCAATGTGTCAAGACTCAAGTTTTATGAAGCTAGACTTAAAGTGGTAAATGATTGATCAAGGTCTTTTTTTTTTTTAATGTGACCAAAACAAATCCAAGCGACTTAATAATTTTTAAAATTTTTTAATAGGCCAGAGGCCACATAAAAAAATTTAAAATCTTCTAATGTGAAAAATTGCCTTTGGTTTAAGTTTTTAGATGGTCTCGAAATCAAAATGAAACCCCTTCTTTTATTTTTTTGTTTTTTAGGATTTTTCAAAATTTTATGGTTTTTGAATTTTGAAAAAAAAATGAAAAGTAAAAAATAAAAATTTAAGATCAAATGTCACAAAGGAAAAAGAAACCTTTTTTAATTGATTTTTAAATATTTTAGATTTTTAAGTATTTTAGATTTTTTGAGTAAAAAATAAGTCATAAATTACAAAAAAAAAAAATGAAATGAAAAAGAATCAAGTCAAAATCTAAAAAAGATCAAAACAAAATCGAATTGAAATAAGGAAATAAAAATAATAGAAAGAAATCCAAAACGAAAGAATAAAATCAAACCTAAGTTAAAATTTAATGAAACTAAAAAATGTACATATGTTAACCCTAATCCTACGCATACATAGCAAATAAAAAAAAAGAATGCTTGCTGTTGTGAATGCAGGTTTGTAGGAAGCTTGGACAGCGACGACAGAGGAATGGAGTTCGAGGGAGAGCAAACGCAGTGAATGTTTTAGCGTTTTGTTTGATGTCTCTGCATGTGAGATGGAGGTGAGAGCAGTGACGACAGAGGAGGGAGCTGTAGTGAAGGATGCAGGTTATCGAGCAGTGACAAATGCGATTTGGAGGACATAGGAAGAGGAAGGCGAGCGAGGAAAGGACTGCGTGAGGATGGAAGGGATTAATGAGTTTCGAGGGGTTTCTCTTTTCTTGCAGGTATTGAGAGCAGTGTGACGAGTTTGGGTAGGTAGCAATGAGGGACGAAAATGAGGGTTATTGCAGGCTGGACGTAATGAGGGAAAAACACAGTGGAAATGGGAATATCGTGCATCAAAAAAAAATCGATGGATTTGAGGCAGCGTGCATGAAATGAAGGCAAATGAGCAGCGAAAAGGCTGGATGGAATGCAAATCGGGTGAATGGGACTATTGGATATGCAGAAGAATGGTAGCGAACAACCAAGAGAGAGAGCAGATAGGAGTTTAATGGCTGAGAGGGTAAAAAAAAAAATTCGAATTTGCACAATGAAACCCAAAAACCAGGCAACAAATCCCAGAAACCCTTTGAAAGTTTTCTGGAAATTTTAATTAAAATTTTAAATCCACCTGCTTCGGATCTAACCCTGAAACCCTCACGAAATTTCCAGATCTTATAAAATTTTTCAGATATAAAACTCTTTAAGCCCTTAGATTGTAAAATTAATTGAATAATCTCCCTGCAAAATTATGCTGATGAACCCCGAAGATCCAGATCTTACCCTCTAGGGCTTAGATCTGGACTCTACATAGTTTTCTCCTTCAAATCTGTAGCTGCAAGACAACAAGAAACACCCAAACGATATATACAATGACCCAAAACAACTAAAACCTAGAAAACCCAGGTCCAAAAACTGAAAAGAATTATAGATCTATGTACATGAATGGCAGATCTATCAAATCTAGGGAGTGTGAGTCCAACTCCACTCCAAGATCTAATAATCTGAGGCTCTCAACAGCCAGATCTATCGATTTAGCACATTTTTTTTTTTTGAATTTTAAAGGAGGTGCTGAGCTCAAAACCCTTCATGCATCATCCATAAAAAATATCTTATGATAAGCCCGAGATCAAATTAAGTTGGACTCTTCAAAAAACACGGACCGGGAGTTCACTGGTCCAACTGAAAACTTCCCCGAACGCCCGATGATCTAAAAATCAAGACTTTCTGGCAAAACTCAATTCAACCATCAACATAGAGCAAGAAAACAATAATAAAATTCAGATAAATAGAGATACCTGCTATTATATTCAAAACTTAAATTATCATTCAAACCCCAGTGACTGAACAAGATATCTGTACTCAAATCACTCTTCAGAAAGCTATTATCAATGGCTAAAAAGAAATCTATGCATGAAAATGACACATCTTACAATATTTCCACGAAGAGTAACACCAACAGAAATTAACCCCAAAGTCTTTGTTTATTTCTCATAAAAAAATTACAAGAGAGCTTTTCGCTTAGTACACGATCAAAAGATCGGATGGGCTGATTGACAAATGACCTATTTAAAGATAAATCCTCCAACGGCTAGTTCGAGTGATCCTCGTCAAAGCAATTTCGACCGTTGATGAGGATCAAAATTTATTTTAATCTCATCTGTCGAAATTTCAAATTCTTGAGGAAATTCGAATTTTTCAACTAAATGCATTTTAATTAATTCAAAATTAAATTTTTGAATTAATTTCCTCAAAATTTTGACTTTGACTTAACCCCAGGGACTGAAGGCTTAAAATTTAGCAAAATAATCAATTTACCTTAGTCTCTGGACCTCTTAAAATTTAATTTTTAAGGACCAACGAATTTTTCCTTCGGAGAATTTAAATTTACCTAGGACCTAGAATTAATTAAATTTATGGCTTAGGATTTTAATTAATTTTGGCCAGAAAATTTAATTAATTAACCTATGAGGGGATAAATTATTTTTCCAATCCTCAAGACACTTTACATCATGATTTTTACATTTTTTACATCACAAGGGGGAAAACCCATTTGCAAAAGACCCTCACAAACTACCCAATTCTGTGATACGAATATATTCTAGCAGACCAAGCAATTTGTAATGAAATAACCTAACCAAATAGTTAGGATTATTCCCAAATCACTTTTATATGGACTCGATCTAGAACATTAGGACTCCCCTAAGATCCCAGTGACAAAATCCATTCCGGTTTTGGGGTAAGACTAAAGGAAAACTCTGCCGACCATCAAAGAATGGATCGATGAGACAAAAACCTCTCAGAATGTAGATCGTCACTAGAAAAATAGGTTTACCTAAGCAATTACACACACGACATGGATTTGCTGAGATTATTTACGTTATACATATGCAGAAAGGGTTTACATAACATCTTAAAAGTGACGTTGATGATGATAGTTGTACAGCACGGACACGTCGATCAGGCGCTATTCCTTTTGCGAAAAAAGGAGGTGTACTGCTATGGGTCGTTGACACGTAGTGGTGAACAGTACCAATGTAGAGGCCATACAATTCTTTACTATTAGTTGAATGAATTGATTGGGATTGCAGATCATCCACTCAGGGAAATCTTGGTGAAAAATCAACCGACTCATTAAAAACGACAAACATAAATAATATGTATAATTTAAATTTTTTCTTATTAAAAGATTCGTTGCCACAGATTAAATACTGCCTTTTCCTTCTAACAACATGTTAGATTGAAGTTCTCAGAGGTGTGATTGAAAGCAACAAGCAGATGTGAGTAAAAAGACCCCTGAAATCACTTTTCATAAACCAATTTTCGCTTGCAAAATGAATTTCTTATAAAACTTGTGAATGAGTTGTTTAACTGAGTTTCTCAAAAAGATTAAAAATTTAGGTGAGTTGTGTCAATTTTTTTCTCGTTGAGTACATGTGATGGATGAGTCCCAGGTTAAGTTGTTACTCCTGCGGTACTAATTTTGACAATATGGCAATTGTCCTATTTTTCTTTTGTAATAGCTTTTGTTAGAACAAGTTCCTTTTGAAACTCGATGTGGTTATTCTATTTTGGATAATCATTCACCATGATGTTAAAACAACTATGTGCCTTAGATGGTTGCACTGTAATCCATTAAGGTATTGCCAATAAATACTATTTGTTGGTAATTGTTTGCCAGAATCTTCTTTTAAAGCTTTTCATAGCCCCTTCTAGTATTGTTTCATTTGTTCTTTCTCTTGCTATATGTACCAAGAGAGGTTCTCATTATGAGGACAAGTAAACTATACACATACAATTGTCGCATGCCCCTCAAGGCTCAAATCTATTCCTTGAATAACAATGCATGATCTTTAATCGACTAGCACAATTTATTTGATCAAGCTCCATATTTATTTTCTTCCATGGGTTGTAAATTGCTACAAAAATTTGGCTTTCACTGTGTTCCAAGTGCAATCTTTTCTATAAAATGAGATTTAAACCATTTAGAACTTTCTCTTGCCAAGGTATTTCAGAATTATTAGCCTTGGACTCATTAAGGTTTGGTATTGGGAGTTGATGTTTGAACTTTGATTTATCATTGCGCATCCACTACATTATATATTTGTGTTTTTTCCATATTTATGTGTCATTATGTTTATGTAATTTTTGTGTAGTGCCCTAGTTAGACTAGATGCCTATGCATGTTGACTCCTAGCCTTGGTTAAGGGTGCATATCTCTTGGAGGATGGATGCTTGCATGATTAAGTTCATTTCTAGTAGAGGTGCACTTTACTTGGCTCATCTATCCATGTAGGGAAAGCACACTAGGATTAGGAGTTAAAACCTTTAGTTTTGGCATTGTTATGCATGTCCAAATTCATTGTACCTTCTAGTAATGGCTAATAATGAACCCAGTGCATTAGGGAAACCAGTGCAAAGATGGTTTCAATCCTGAAGGGGAGGGCTACAAACTTGCATGAATAATGGACCAGGGAACCGTCCTCTTGCATTTGATGATATGGTGGAGCATGTGGACTTCAACTTTCTTTGTCATGGCCCAATCCAATTCAAGTAAACTAGGTCTCTAAACCTCAGAGCTGTAAAGAACCATGGGTTGGATAAGGTTGTCCACGAGGTCCATCTTGGATGGAATGTTCTGAAAATGGTTTTGATTCACAGAGAAAATTTTAGGGGCTAATATTCGTAGGTGGGCTAATTTTCCATGCTTTTCCCACAAAAAAGATTCGTTAATTTCCATTTTTTTTAAGAAAAGTTTTGCCCAAAATTTATGGTATAAAACTATTTTACCTTAAAATCGCCAAATTTTACATAGAGACTATATAAAATTATTAGAAATTTGAATATCTTTACTGCAATATCGCCAAACATATTACAAATTTCATATCATGAACTAGTGAGATTCGCCAAGGTTTTTAAACTTTAAGATAAATTTTCGTCCTTTAAATTTTCCTTGGTTTTGAAAGCATTGACACCTGATGAGCCTGAAGCAACCATAGCTCTTAATAATTCAGGGCTGGAGGACTTTCCTGAAACCAAATCTAGGCTTGGAAAATTGAACGCTCAAGTATGTGTTAGCTGTGGTAATCTCAATCTCCACACCCCAAAAGTAGAAGTGATACTTTGAGAGGACGTTCTTTGATCCGTTGAACATCATAACCCTGGTTTTGCCAAGGTGATCAACTATTTAGGAGCTTTGTTGGAGCTCTTGATTGAAAGAGGTGTTGGAGAAGCAAACTTCTAGCTCCAATATCCCTATTCTATTGTATTAACGTAACCACATAATGTAACACTTAATGAAATGTAGTTACATGATTTCACTGTCTTAGGGTTCTATATATGACATATGTAAGATGAATGTTATGTAGTTAGATGATTTCACTGTCTTAGGGTTCTATATACGACAGATGTAAGATGATATACATGAGAGACTGGAATTTGTGTATATTGGGCAACCCACCTTGGACAAGGACTCTCTTGTTGTATTGCTGGAGCATACTATTTGATGAATGACATTTATTATTCTCTCCATGTCTTATTTGTTTTTATCTGCTCATTTCTTGGCATATTTGATCCTAAAAATCAAACAATATTGAAAATTCACTGCTAAAGTTAAAAGGGCTCATTGCAGAAAATCAATTTGGAATTTAAAACCAATTTAAAAACCAATCTCAGGATTTGTGGCTGTAGTAAATGTTTTGTTCCTTTGATTGTTTCTGTACGCATTAGCTTTGGGATTCATTTCATATTTCATTGCATTGGGCTTTGTGTCTATCAACATATTTGTTAGCAATTTGTGCCTCAAAATTTGGGCCCAGATTCTACTGTTGATAAATCTGCCAATTAGATGTGTGTGCTGATATTCTTCCTAGCCTAGAGTCTACCTCAGGATGCATGTGAAAATTTTGTGACGCCAAGAATATGCCTTCAGATGCATGCCCATATTCTGTTGTGCCCATAATCCACCTTGGGATGCATGACTAGTCTCATTGTGCTAGAATCTACCTTGGGATGCATGGGTTGAAATTTCGTGTGCTACACCTTGAAATCTGTGTGTTTCTCGTATGATTATGAAAATATGTTTTTTATTTTTATAAAATTACCACTAAATTTGATTGCTAACTAGTTTTATCACTCTGTCTTTTCATTTTGTTTTTGAAAGGATGCTTTGGAACTTGACCAACTTATCAGCTACCTTATTAACAAAGAAGGATCAGAGGGTGTAGTGTTGCTTGGTCATAGTACAGGTTGTCAGGTAACTTGATATCCTTGCCAGGCTGGTCGTAGAAAAAAATTCTAAATGTTGATTATCAAAGCATTTATTTGTGGTGAACTGTTTATTCTTCAGGATATCGCGCACTACATGCGGTCAAATACTGCTTGTTCAAAAGCTGTGCGGGCTGCAATTTTACAGGTGCCGCTGAGTTCAATTTCGTTGTGCAACTTATGGCTTCTTTCCATGGCAATGATCATGTATGGTAGCATGCAGTATTACCGCAGTTTGTGTTATGGTTGTCAATATCAGGGACATAAAGTGAAAAAGCCCCTCTACGTGTCATATTATCCTACTTTGGAGAATTACCCCTGAATTCCTTTTTCTGAAAGAAACATGATGGTAGTAATTGTTTGGTAAATTGATTTTGTTAATTCCTAATTATTATACTTCATACTACACATCACGAGTTTTGCAAGATGGCCCAACAAGTTTATATGATTGAGAGGAGCGGGTCATATTTTAGGGCATTTTTAATATAAAGAATAAAATAGATAGTTGTAAACCCACATTTCTAAAAGATAATGAATATGTAGGTAGGATTGGTGGAATCTTGAGTTTTCTCTTGATTGAGGATTTTTATTAGAACACTGGAAAGCTGGGCGGATGGGCTTGTTATTCCTTGATGGTAATTAGTTTGGAATTGATACGATTGTGTACAAAAACAATTGCGATTCTACTGCAAATTGAGGTCCAATGTGTGCCAAGAATCCTTTTACTGTGCCAGCTCTACAAGAATGCAAGAATGCTGAGATGAAAAAAAGGGAGTCTAAAAGAAAATACGATCTAGGACGAGATGTTACATATAGTTTTTTTTTGACTCTGAAAAAAATGATTACTTGGATGTGGAAATATGAGAGGTTGATGCTCTCTCAGTAAAAAGTCAAAGAAATTTGTGTGCACCCTGTACTTATTGAGTGCAAATATGTTGTGACTACTGAAAATGCATCAAAGATTGGTAGCCCCAATTCTGATGTAAAAGAGCCTTTTTGGTCTTTTTCAATCTTCAGCGCGTCTATCTTTATCGACATTCAAATAACAGAACATACCTTCGAAGTTATAAATTTATGTTAGGAAGTCATGATTAGGTCGTAATCAGAAGGTCCTAATATGGAAGCCATGATTAGGATGTCACAGGATTCGTCGAATTCGAAGTTCGAAATTTGACTAATGTCAAGGAAAATATAAAATTCGTTGAAATTCTGCAATAAAATTTGCTGGTGGAAATTGAGTGCCCTTTTACGAATTCGTTGGATGAGTAACAGAAATCCTTTAATTTTTGGTTTTTGGAAAACTCGAACGAAATACCACCAGTTTTGTTATACGTTTGCCGGCTGAAAAATAAAAGCCCGAAAGAAAATACATCAGAGTTTTGTTGACCTAATTCGCCGAATGAAAAACGAATTTCGTTGCCCTGCAATTTCGCTTCAATAAGACAGAAAACCTGGAAGTATCACTGGTAGCGAGCGACTGCACCAGCGAGTATACCGATGATGATTCAACTATTTCTGGTTAATATGCCAATGAATAGTGGGTGAGTCGTGATAGTGTAATATGTTTTTTCATAGTGTGTACGACCGGTAAATTTTAAATTAAACTAAATATTTATTAAGTATATAGCTTAATATTCTATATAATAATTTTATAAAATATTTTCTATATTATATAGAAAAAATAAATTATTTTAATGTTTACTAGGTTAAAGATAACTTATGGGACAGATTGTTTCTTCATCTGGTTGATGTATTTGATATTTTCCCTATTAAGCTTCACAATAAACACTCTTAGCTTTTCGACAAACACTTTGCTAAATATAATGAGATAAGTATCTTGTAAGATACATTACAAAATATGGCTGCCCTCATTGCTAGTTTGACAACTGAGTTATGATAAGTTTTCCCACTTAAATGAAATGAAATGATTTTTTAAGGTTCATGAAACTAAAAATAGTTTATTTTCCATTAGTTCCCTGTTTTTCGCTTTTTGCAATTCAATCCTTTTCCGATTCAAATTGACGATGAGCTGGCCCAACCTTCCAATAATCCCCTCGCTAAAAAGACAATGCCAAGAAACTGAGGCTAACATGTTCTCATAATTTCCTCTGATGTCTTTGAATGCATCATATTCCAAAATGAAATGTTTTTCTGATTCCACTACCCCAGATGTGCAAAATGTACACACCCGTTCTTCCCAAGCTTCTTTAGGCCTTTTCCTCTGTTTTGTTTCACACCGAAGTTGATGCGAGTTGGTCCTTAATTGAGCAATAAGAACCTTTGCCCTCCACGAAATGCTAGCTCCAATGAACTCTTTTTGTTGTAGATCACACACAGGGTTGAATTCCTCAATGTAGTACTTCTTCTTTCTACCCAACTCTTTTCCCCATACTTTTTTACAAAACTTCTCCATAACAAAATCCTTTAGCGCCTTTCTATTTGTGGAACAAACATTGAGGTAGATATTCCATTTTTGCATTCATGTGTATTTTTGTTTCATCCATGTTTTCTTTCTTTCACTCATGTCTTCATTGAAGATGACATTAAGCCATCTACCTACTCTTATTTGCTCAATTCTTTTTAGATATCTTATGAGCCGCACCATAGCAATTGTTTCGATGGGAGTTGTTCCTGTTTCACTCAACATTATCTCATAAGGTACTAAACTTTTTATTTTGAATTTGCTCATGATCAAGCGTTTTTGGATTTTCTCAATTTGTTTCCATTTTGAGATGGGGGTGCTATTAGCCCACAATTCACACCCATATAGCATCACTAGACAAACTAGGAATCCAAAAAGCACTTCAATCGTTTTCCAATCCCATAACTCTGCCTCTTTACATCTGTTTTGAAGAGCATATAATGCTTTCCACCCTTCTAAAATTCTCTTCTTTTTGCGGTCCTCCCAATTGAGTTTGTTGTTGAAATCAATCCCGAGGTACTTGTACTCATTTACTTCTTCAAGAATGTTTTCTTTAAAGAAGAAAGTACGCTGGCTCTGCTTCTTTTTATTAGAGAAAATCATTATTTTGGTCTTGCTAGTATTGACTTGCATCCCCACTACTCCACAAAAATTCTCAAGGGCATATAAGTGCATTTGCAATCCGTGAGCCGATTTAGAAATCAATACAATATCATCAGCATATAGAAGAAGCTTTATCACAAACTCCCCCAACCGAACACCATCTCCACCTTGCAGATTTAACCACTCTTCCAATTTATCAATATATAAACCAAAAAGAGTAGGGGATAAAGGGCAACCTTGCTTGATTCTAATGTCACTTCTAAAGCTTTCTAAAATAGTTGCTGAGGTTCTAATCTTGACTTTCATCTCTTCATAAATTCTATGGACAACAACTCTATAATGCACAAGAATTTCAAGTTTTTCCATTCTATGCCACAACTTATCTCTATGCTTTTTTGAAGTCAACAAAGCAGCGAAAAACTACTTCTTTGTCCTCCCACACCTTTTCAACAATGTGTCTCAACGTGATACCATGAGCCACTATAGAATGCTTCGGCCTAAAGCCCGCTTGTCCTCTTGCCCTCTTTTCTTTTACTTCTGTCCACTTACTAATTCTGTTTTCTACCATGCTGCCCAAAAACTTTGCAAACAAAGGATTGTTTATAATTGCTTTATAGTTGAATGAATTATTAATGTCTCCACTTTTAAAAAGGGATATTGCTAGGCTAGTTGTCTAATCTTGTGGAAATCCTCGCTGAATGATGATGTTAAATATTTCCATGACATACAATATAAAAGCGTTCTTTCTCCATTTTAAATACTCTGCTTAAAAAATTACATTACAAAATATTTTATATAATATACATGTTATAAAATATTATATATAAATATATTAAATTAAATTAAATTAAATATTATATATATATATATATATTTTCATATATATATGTATTTCGAAAATATATTATAGATGAATTTAATGGCGAACTAAATTTGAATTTTATTGAAAAATTCAAATTCGAATTGAAAGCTCGAACTCGAACCATTTGGGTCCTAATTAGTAGTCATGATTAATTTAGAGTTAGTACACTTGTCTCCGAGTGATGTGTATGCACCCTGCCTTTAAGTGTCGTGTCTTTTCCTTTTTCAGTATAGTGCAATGTGTATGCATCATTACTAGTATTGTGTTTCATGAGGGGCATTATAATATAAAACATGTGTATTAAAGTTATAATAAACAAGCACATGCACCCGAATTTATTACTTGAATGGGGTGAGCGTAAAGTTCGTAGGCCCTAAAGAAAAGTACATGTCTGGAATTTATTACTTGAATGGGGTGATCGTAAAGTTAGTAGGCCCTAATCAATAGTTTGTGACGTGAGGTCTTACGTAGGAATTTATATATATATATATTTTTATTTATAATAAAAAATTAATGTTTAGATTTTGGATGTGGATGGGGTGTGGGGAAAAGAAAGAAAGAAAAGAAATTATTTTAACGTCCACGAGGTTAAAGAAGTTTATGGGACAGATTGCTTATTCATTTCTTTGATGTATTCGGCCTTTTTTCTGTGAAGCTTCACGATAAATGCTCTCAGCTTCTCGATAAACCCCTTGCTAAATAGATTATCCCAAGAGCTCGCTGCTAGCATATTTGTATAACTTTCCCTGTTGTCTTTGAAGGCCTCACATTCTAAAATGAAATGTTTTTCTGTTTCCACATTTCTGAAAAAACAAAAAATGCATACCCTTTCCTCCCACACTTCCTTTGGCCTTTTCCAGTGCCCTGTTTCACAACAGAGTTGATGAGAATTAGTCCTTAACTGAGCAATAAGAATTTTGGCTCTCCAAGAAATATTGGCCTCTATGTATGCTTTTGGTTGATGATTATGAGCAGTGTTGCACAAATCGACAAAAAATCGCGATAATATCGTATTATCGTGATTTTTTCAAATTAGCGATTAAATCGGGGGTAAAAATTGGGTTTTTTTTGGGCCGATTTTTTCGAAAAAATCGCAATTTTTACTCAAAAAATCGTTGAGGCATTGGGCAGCGCATGTTTATTAGGAAAAACGATTTTGTTTAGTTCATTTCATTAGTAGAGGGCGCGGTGGAGCTTGGAGAGTTGGAGAAATAGAGGCTTGGAGATTTTGGAGCTAAATCACCTACCTGGAGGCTTAAATCGAAGAGTGAGCTAAGGAGGAGAGTCTAAAACCAGTATGGGCACCATAGTTGTGTTTTCATTGTTTTGTAACTTTGTTTTTGTTTTTTTCATGTTTTTGGTTGGGTTTGG
Organism: Pinus tabuliformis; assembly: GCA_031772625.1. NCBI lineage: Eukaryota > Viridiplantae > Streptophyta > Pinopsida > Pinales > Pinaceae > Pinus > Pinus tabuliformis. Next base: position 166,986,302 of record CM062813.1, read on the forward strand.
AATGGGGTTTTGTCCAATGTAATTTTTTTTTAGTTTTTTTGGTTGGGTTTGGAATGGGCCCATGAGGTTTTTGACATTTGTCCAATATATTTTTTTTTTGTTTTTTTTGGTTGGGTTTGGAATGAGGTTTCTTAAATTGTATCTAATTTTTTTTAGTTTTTGTAAAGTGTAAATAGTAAAATACTAAATTGTATGTTTGTAACTTGTAAATACGAAATTGTAATCTTTATTTTCCCATAGGTTCACCGAAACACCATTCAAGTTTTCAACTTCAAAGTTCAAAATCAAACATGCCAAGGAAATTGGACCCTTTCTGGGAATTTGGTGAACCTGCTGCTCTGAATCATAGAATAAACTTGTCTTGCAAGTTGTGTGGGCACCATATGTCCGGAGGGGTGTACAGATTGAAATATCACTTTGCACAAATCCCTGAATTTGATGTAGGGCCTTGCTCAAATACAAATCCTGAATTCATCCGAAGAGGCATGAAAGCATTGGAAACTTTAGACCACACTAGAGAGGCCAAACAAGAAATGAAGAGGCAACTAAGAAAGTTAGCTAAACAAGGAAGTGGCAGTGGTTCTACTGCATCATCAACCAACCCGGTAGCTGCCTCATCATTTTTTGTTCCTCAAACCACACCTGGTTCACAACGATCTATCAGTTCAATGCTTAAAAAAACTGAAAAAGAACAAGCTGACAAATTGCCGGCAAAATTTCTCCTTTGGAGTGATATTCCTTTCAGCATTGTAAGGAATAATCCATTTTTCCAGCCTGCTCTTAATGCTATTGCAACTGTTGGCCCAGGGTACAAAATCCCTTCTTATAATGACATGAGAGGCCGGATTCTTTAAAATGAAAAGCTTGATTGCACCAAAAGATTGGAGGATTTTAGGGAATCATGGGCACAAACAGGTTGCACTGTGATGTCAGATGGTTGGACTGACCAAAAGGGGAGAACCTTTATAAACTTCTTGGTTAGTTGTCCCAAGGGGACTATGTTTATCAAATCTGTTGATGCATCTGCACAAATCAAAGATGCAAGAACTTTATGTGATTTGCTGGATGTGTTTATTTCGGAGGTAGGTGCAGAAAATGTTGTCCAAGTCATCACGGACAATGCTGCAAATTATGTTGCTACTGGCAGGATGCTTATGGACAGGCATCCTACTTTATTTCAGACACCTTGTGTTGCACACTGTATTGATTTGATGTTGGAGGACATAGGGAAAATTCCCTTTGTCAAAGATATTGTTGAGTCATCCAAAAGCATTACAAAATTTATATATAATCATACTTCTGTGCTTAGCTTGATGAGAAGATTCACCAACAACAAAGAGTTGGTGCGCCCCGCCATTACACGTTTTGCTATCAATTTCATATCTCTTCAATCCCTCTTGAATTCTATGTGGGATGTGAAGAGAATGATTCTTTCAGAGGAGTGGCGTGCTTTGCCAATGAGCCGCAAACCAAAGAGAGAGTCCATATGCAGACTAGTTTCATATCAGGAAGACTTCTGGGCGTGAGTGCAGGACGTGTGCGCCGTCACTGAACCTTTAGTAAAGGTTCTTCGGTTAGTTGATGGTGAGAAGCCCGTAATGGGCTATTTGTATGAGGCCATGGACAAGGTGAAAGAATCCATTCGGGCCTACTATGATGATAAGGGAGATGAGGGGTTTCAGAGACAACTCCTCCTATGGGGAGTGATTGATGAATGATGGAACAACACACTCCATCGTCCCATTCATGCTGCTGGGATTTTCCTGAACCCCGCATTTTCTTACGCATGTGGGTTCGTATTTGATGCTGAGATCATGGATGGATTCTTAACCTGTGTCCAGAGGATGGTGCGATCTCCAGCAGAATGTAAAGAAATCTCTAAAGAAATTGAGACATATAGGATGGTAGGTGACACATTTGGCTTTGAGATCGCTGTGACTGATAGGACGATTAAAATGCCAGGTATTTTTTAGTTTGTTTCAAATTTCATTGTCTCTTCAAATTCCATTTTTTTTCTTATGTTTATTTAAAATTTTATTTGTAATTTTGTTGTAGATGCATGGTGGAGAATGTATGGTGCCAGGGTACCCCTTCTGCAAAAGCTTGCCATTCGGATCTTCAGCCAAACATGTAGCTCCTCAGGATGTGAGCGCAACTGGAGTGTATTTGAAAAAATACACAACAAGAAACGCAATAGGTTAACACTTAAAAATTTCAAATATTGCAAATTTCCAAATAGATTTTTGGATTCATTAAACAATATTTTTTTTATAATTATTAATTTATTATTTCATGATCTTTGTACATGTTGGAGTCCTAGCGACTTAATGACATGGTCTACATCTACTACAATCTTCGATTGTGGGTGAGGCAACTTGAGAGGACACCTGATATGGAGGCCATCTCATTGGATGGGATTGACACCACTGCTGCATGGAGGGTTGAGTCCGAGAGGCCTCTCATGGAGTCTGCTGATGATTGGTTAGTGCAGGATGTAGTGGAGGGGGAGGAGGAGGAGGAGGAGGAGCAGGAAGAGTTGGAGCAACAGGAGGAGGAGGTGACACCACCTGCTTGGGCTACCCCTGCCACCGGTAGAGGACGTGGTCTACCTCCTATAGCTCCTACTCCTAGTTCTTCAGGTTCTAGAGCACAACAAACTCCACTGCCAATTCCACCAGCACTAGCATCTACATCTAGAGGGAAAGGGAACGCTGTGCCATTTTCTCGCAAGAGGGGCAGAGGAAATCAATAATATTAGACTTTAGTTATTTTGTTCATTTCATTGTATATGACATTATGACTCATGATATGAGATACATTATTATATTTTTTGCTGATATTTTGAGGCTGAGTTGGGACTCAGGAGTCAAGACTTATTATTCAGGACATGATTCACTGTTATGTGTGATTTTAGCACTAGAAATGATATTAAACATCTTATATATTAGTTCTTTTATCATATTTATGTGTCAATGTATTTATTTTATGTTGTAGATGGTTTAGATATTAAAAAAATTGAAAAAAAATGAATTTTTTGTACCAAACGATTTTTTCCCCGTGCCGAAATTATCCCAATAACGATTAGTGCAACATTGATTATGAGTGAGATTAAACACTTCAATATATTAATTTTTTTTCTTCCCAGCTCCTTATCCCAAGTACGTTTGTGGAACTTTTCCATAACAAAAGCTTTTATCTCTTCACTGTTTATGGGACACGCGTTCAAGCAAATACCCCATTTACTAAACCAGATTGTTATTTTGCTGCATCCAAGTGTTTTTGTTGTTGCACAATCTATCATTAAAGACAACCTTAGGCCATCTACCCTGTTCCATTTGCTCAATTTTTTTTAAATACCTTATGACTCGCACCATAGCAATTGCTTGAATAAGAGCAGTCCCTGTTTCACTTAACAAGATATCATAAGGAACTACACTTTTAATCTTAAATTTGTTTGTAATCAAACGCTTCTGAATTTTCTCAATTTGTTTCCATTGCATGTCGAAGGACCTGCTAGTCCACAGTTCACAACCATAGAGAATCACCGAATCATTAGAAGCCCAAAAAGAGTTTGAGTGGTCTTCCAGTCCCATAACTCTGCCTCTCTACACCTATTTTGAAAAGCATAAAATGCTTTCCAACCCGCCAAAGTTCTTTTCTTTCTACAACCATTCCAGCTTAGATTTTTGTTGAAGTCAATCCCGAGGTATTTGTAATCCGCAACTTCTTCCAGAATGTTGCCTTCAAAGTATAACTTATGCTAGTTATGTTTTCTTTTCTTAGAGAAGACCACTACTTTCGTTTTGCTGATATTGACTTGTATCCCCACACTTCTACAAAAATGCTCAAGGGATAGTAAGTGCTCTTGCAAACCAAGAGCCGATTTAGCAATCAGAATAAGATCATCTGCATAAAAAAAAAGCCTTATAACGAACTTGCACAAATAGATACCATCACCCCCTTGCGAATTTAACCACTCCTCAAGCTTGTCGATATATAAACCAAAAAGGGTAGGAGACAGTGGGCAACCTTGCTTGACCCCGATATCGCTTCTAAAACTTTCAGAAATGCCTGCTGAAGTTCTAATTTTGACTTTCACATCTTCATACAGCGTATGCACAGCTGCTCTCAAATGTTTAGGAACCCCAAGTTCCTCCATTCTTTGCCAAAGTTTATCCCTAGGAACCGAGTCAAACGCTTTTCTGAAATCAACAAAGCAACAAAAGACTTCTTCCTTTTTCTCCCAAACTTTTTCAATGATGTGCCTTAAAGTTATGCAATGATCAATTGTGGAATGTTTAGGTCTAAAACCTGCTTGCCCTTTAGCATGCTTATTTCTTTCTTCTGCCCACTTGCTAATTTTGTTTTCTAGCATGCTTCCAAATAGCTTTGCAAACAAAGGGTTTATCATGATGGTCCTATAATTAGAGGGATTATTGACGTCACCGCTCTTGAAAAGAGTTATTGCCAGACTAGTTGACCAATCTGTGGGGAGCCCTTGTTGTATGATGTAGTTGAAGATTTTTGTAATGTGAAGTGCAAGAATTTTTGAGCCCCACTTTAGATATTCTGCTTGGAGTTCAGCTAAGTCTTTTTCTTTTCCAACACCCAACTTTTTGATACCCATCTCTACCTCTTGTACCGTGTAGAGTTCAGTATCAGTGTTGACCAAGGGGGAGGGTCAACCTTGGGAACCTGCTCATAGAGTTGTCTTGCATAGTCAAACCATTTAGAAGCTGTAATATTATTTCCAATTTGTATCTTTTTCGGTTGGACCTCCTTCCAAAATAATTTGGGATTATTTTTCTCAAGGAAGATTAGTTTTTCCCTCCTTGAAACCATGAAATCAACCTTTTTCTTGCTTAATCACTGCTTGTACGATTTGAGCTTTATGTTATTCTTGTTTGACTCTTTCCACATTCTCCTTGCCTTTTTGCATTCCTCGTCAATCCAAGCATTAACCGGAAAGCAATTTGTTTCAGACTTCTTAATTTTTGTTTTTTGCACTTTGCAAGTGCGCATTGAATTAAATGTGTTAATTCATGACTATGAAGGCTGTGAATTGTAATTTTCTACTTCTCAAAGAGCCTCTCTAGCATCATTTTGAAGGTATTGCAATTTTCTGGCGTCAAAAGAATTCTGCCCTGTGGGAGATTTTATTGGACATGCTAAATTTTTGACTCTAATTGTTTTTTTCCAATCCAAGAGAAACATAAATAAATTGGCTTGTGATCTGATTTCAAATCCCACAGCTGATCTCCAACCAAAACTTCTTCCATTTTCTCACACAAACCATGCGAGCAAATTACATAATCTACCACACTTGCTCCATTGTAAGTATTGTAAGTGAAATTACCGGACTTTGCCCATCTAGTCAAGCCATTACAAATGACTAAATCAAAGGCCCCACATAGAGTAAGCAATTGTTCACCAAAGAGATTGCAGCCCTTGTCCTCTGAAATTCTTTCGCACTGATGATTAACTTCTTTTGTAAGCCAAATAGGGTCACAATTATCTTTACAACAAAGAATGCTAGCTTGCTCACTTGCAGTCCTAGCATTGAAATCACCCACTATAAGGACTTCACCTAGCTGCCAATATGTTGCAATATCTGCTTTTAAAGCTGCAAATGGATCTTTGTGGTCAAGCCCTCTACCTTTGTAGATTTTTGAAACTTGTGGCGCAAAATAGCACGCTGCAATTCTGATGTGGTTTCCATTTTCTAATATTTTAAACCAAATGAATTGCTTATTTGTGTCTTCTTTTTCTAACTGAATAAGACGATCTTCTTTCTCCCTTACTAAAACCATGATACCCCCGTGCCCTTTGCCATTCCCTACTGCCTTGTTCCACACTGCCATCTTCCAGTATCCTTCAAACAAAGGTGTCTTGCACCCTTCATGCTCATGTGTTTTTATGAGGCAAATTATGTCTCCATTTTCCGCAATAGGCCCTAACCTAGGTCCTCGTCTCCATGGGTAACCTTTGCAGTTCCAACAAACTAATGTTAAGGAAACTTGGGTATGACTTGATTGCTATTTATTTTGACATGCAAGACTCACATTTGAGTCTTTGTTCCTATTTTCCCATACCGACCTTGCTTTCTGATTTCCTGTTGAAGGGTTTGTTGCCTCTTCTTTATTACCATCTTGCTGCTCTGTTCTGGAAGGAGGTCCAAACTGTGCTATCACAACTTTGCCTTTATAAATCCATGCTCTCTTTCCTTCATCTCTTACTGCCCTAACCTTTAAAATTTCCTCCCTTCTTTCCTCTTGTTGTTTTACAGTTAAATCTTCTTCTAGGAAAAAATGAGAACCCCTCAAGAGATGTTTCTTGCTTATAATAATATATTTATCACGCAAGCTAGGCATAATGACTTTTATGGGCCCGGCTCTCTCCCCGTTAAACTTACCCACTCTCCATGCTTGACATATTTGTCCTTGCCATAGCAACTTGTCTTTCAAAAAGTCTCTTGTAAGGTCAAGAGTACATTCATTTTTCCCATAGTCTTTCACCCCTTTAATAATTATGTTTGCTGCCCTATTTTGTCTTTCCTTGCCTTCACTATCTTGTATGTTGTCAACTTGAATATTTGTTTTTCTTTCCTTATTAGCAGAATTGCTAATAACTTGAGCCCAAGTTTTGTAAACTTTGGTGGAATCTCCTTTCGTTTCTTCTCTTGCGTTCTCTTCATGGTTGTTTATTTGGGCAATCATTTTCCCTTTATCCTCGGATGATTTCACATTCACCACCTCTGTACTTTCCACTACAAATTTCTTTATGTTTTGAAAATCTGCCTTCATGCGTTGCCATTCTGTCTTCCCTATCAGGAGAGCTTCCTGTAGCAATGCCACTTGTTCTTTTAAAATTTTATTGCTTTTTGCTAATGCATTGTTCTCAGTTGTTATTATATGAATTTGATGATCTCTTTTCTGCCCTTTAGCTTCTAAAACCTCCAACCTTTGTTTTGCATTTAACAATTCTTTCACATAAAGATCAGATGACCAGGGGAGAGGTGTGGATGTGGGACTATATAAGACAAAATCATCAATGACTTTTCCTTTGGACTTCTTGTTGCCACGTGCTTGTGGAGGAGAGTTGTTTGAGTGCTTTTTGCGAAGGGCTCGATTACATTTCTTTTGAGACCGTTTTTTCCTTGCTTGCTCCCATTTTAGACGGGCTATTCTTCATTTTAAAATGCCCCGATATTGTTTGGCATTGACCCAAACCCACTTCCCAGCTTTGGCGGATAAGACAATTTTCACTTGTCCTAAATCATTTGTCTCCACATGTTTTGAAATTTCTGGTTCCTTTGTTATGTTTGAATGCATTTGCTGCTGCTTGCTCCTTGCTCGATACTTTTGCTGCATAAAAACTCCCTACTCTCACACTGCTCACTGTTCATTGTTCACTGCTCGCTGCTCTCACTGCTGCCCACACTGCTCACATTGCTCTGCTCTGCTCATACTGCTGACCACACTACTTACACTGCTCACCACGCTGCTCACACTGCTCACCATTGCTCACACTGCTCACCACTACTCACCACGCTGAGATGTATAGGGCATAGGGGATGTGTGTGGGTATTTTCAAATTTTTAAAAAATTTAAAGGATGAGAAATGTCAAAGTGTATATATATATATATATATATATATATATATATGAAAGCCTAAATGCATTGTTTTATATATAATTAAATTAAATAATGACATACACTGATTTATACTCATCATTCATATTGATACATACATCATTTATATTGATAGAATCTATATTGATTTAAAAGTTAAATTTATCATTCATTATTCTATATTTAAATTGATTTAAAATTTAAATTCATCATTCATTGTTCTATGATCTAATTAGTACTAAACAAAATAAACTACAATAGATATTGAAGTCTAAAAACACGAATAGTAAATTGATATAATTCGAACTCAAAAATAGTGAATAGTGACAACTTAGAGAATCCATCTAAGGTCATCGATATCTAGAGTCAAGACTCAAAAGTTAAAACTGAAAATTGAAAATGGACAATGAGCATTGAAGGAGCGTCACAGGGGAGGAGAGACAAAAGTTAACTGGTAAGTCATATAACACTGCGGGGTATGCTGAGTAGAGGTAAACTTGGTAAGTCAAATGAGTGAGGGATTACAAATTAGATTAGGTTTTGATATTTTTTTAATGTATTTTTCCTTTTAGTTATAATTTTATTATTATTTTTTTAAATTTTAAGGGTTATTAGACAAAATTGGTCAAAAGGGTTGCTTCTGGGCTTGGTGGTCTTTATTAAATGCTAGTTCTAGACCCTCATACATGATAGAATCCAATGGAAATATTGAAATCCCCCCAATCCTGATATCTTGAAAACTGCTAAGTTTGGGGGATTTGAGTGGGATCTAAAATTCTACTTTCTCTATATGAAATGTGATGAGGTTGTAACCATTCTCAAACACCCTGAGTCATTTCATGGTAATGTTGAAAATTTAACTAAAATGATGAAAATGAAAGATAAATTAATTACATAGCATTAGTAAGGCGTTAGGGTTGAATATTAAGCTTCTCTACTCATAAATTATTGTTTTAATTACATAGCATTAGTAAGGCGTTAGGGTTGAATATTAAGCTTCTCTACTCATAAATTATTGTTTTCAAGCAAAGTTAAGGGGGGGACGCCCACAAACACGCCTTTTGGGGAAACACATCCCCCACACAGGGGAAACATTTCCCCTTGCATCTCCTCGCGTCTCCCCAAAAGGGAGACGTGGATAAACGTTCTCCCTATATATCCCCGGGGGAATGTTCCCCAAGCATTACTGTCCTAGGTTCGTGGGAAGTGTGGAGTGCGTGCACCCCACCCTAGGGAACACGTCCCTGTAGAACACTATAATAAATATTCCTTTTATTATTAAGGTTATGTTCTAGAATGTAACTATCTTTTCCTTCTTATTAAATAGAATTTGTAAAGTTGTAACAAATTCCCAATTGTTGAGGGCCTTATGGTCTATAATGATCCTTGTCCCTGGTAAGTCTTATCCTTGTGAAGATTATTGAATTTTTGTTGAGGTTTTGAAATTACAATTTCTAATGAACATTAATGTCCATTAGGTAACCTAGCTTATGTAAGCTAGAATGGTGTAATTATAATTAAATGTGTAAGTAAGTCTTATGTGAAGATTATTGAATTTTTGTTGAGGTTTTGAAATTACAATTTCTAATGAACATTAATGTCCATTAGGTAACCTAGCTTATGTAAGCTAGAATGGTGTAATTATAATTAAATGTGTAGGTTGGCTTATTAGGATTTAAAGATGAGTTTATAGTATCCCACAGGAAGGGCAACGTTCAACAACTACTTTAAATAATGAAGCACATCTTTGTAGAAAGATTATGCATGGTGTGTATGTAATGGGCAACGTTCAACAACTACTTTAAATAATGAAGCACATCTTTGTAGAAAGATCATGTATGGTGTGTATGTAATGTGTATATTGTGTTGGTCGAATGAGACTAGAGCCTCTCACCAATAAACACGGTGAGAGTTTATCCCTACACTAAAGGGTGTGACTACAATAACCACTGAAATTGCTAACCATGATGAAAGAGTGATCAAGGGGTACCAATTTGGCCCAATAAATCTCTCAAGTTAGGTTTTCATTAAATATTATCACATTTACTCTTAAACATAACTTCGCGGATTTCATTAAATATTATCACATTTACTCTTAAACATAACTTGGCGGATATTTGAAGGTGACATTATCTCAACACCACCCTTTAATCGTTGTTTCTTGCAATGAACATAATTACTACAACATGTCTGGGAATTTTTTTAGAGATATCACATATCCCATTAAACACCATTGGGCTAGGAAATTAACAACCAAAATACTTGACCATTACAAGGTACACGTTCCAACATCACATGGTTCAGGTTAGAGTTTGGGTTTGGCAACAATTAAGTTTGATTTGAACTTTCTGATAAGGTTCAGATGAGGTTTGCCATTAATTTTGACTCTTTGTCTCTTTCTATATATACAAGTATAGATCCATCTTAACTCCAGATCCACTAAGTGCCAAGAGAGATCAAATCTCTCAAGATGCGAACCTCTTTTTGAGTGCAAAATTTGAAGAAAGGTTTGTATTTGACACTTGATAGATTTGGAGTTAAGATGGATTTATGTTGGTTTTTAATAATATTATTTATATTTATATAAATTTCTCATCTCCCTATATAGAAATATTCTTATTCTTGCCATTTTTCTTTAACATGATTTATACTTTTTAATTTAACTTTTTAATGTGATATGAATAGCATTGATTATATGTGTTCGCATGTGTACAAAGAGAAATTTTATCGTAAGTATTAAGGTTTTGTATGCTTGTTAATTAAAATTAAATTTGAAGTTCTGAAATATAATGGTTATGAATAATGAATGAGAAATTTTATTGTAAGTATAAAGGTTTTGTATGCTTATTAATTTAAATTAAATTTGAAGTTTTGAAATATAATGGTTATGAATAATGAATGAGTCGTTTTTTAATTTATATGGTAAAATAGATTTTAATTTATAACTACTATTTTTTTTGAGGAAAGAAATCGACTTTCTTTTGGCCCAAAGGCTAGAGTGAGGTTGTTTGTACCGGGCCAACCCATAAGTATACTCACTTGAGAGTTCAATACAACAATATTCATAGGCACGAAGCCATTACAACAATATTCATAGGCATGAAGTCGTTATAACAATATTTATCAAGACATTATAGCTTATCATGTCACTAGCAGGGATTTGATTCTTTGTGAGGAAGATAACGACCATTCTACCCAACCACCCGAGATAATCCCAATTGACATTGTAGCTACTATTTATTATTTATGTATATTTCACATTGCTATATAGAGATATTTTTATTTCTAATTATATGTTTATTAATTAAATTTGTTACTTTTTTATATGTTTATTAATTATATGTTTTGAAATATTATGGTTACCAATATGAATCATTATTATTTAATTTAATTTTAATGTGATATGTAAATTATAATTTTTTAAATGAAAAAATTGTTTGTAATTTTATTCATAAAAACAAAATTACAGTATAACAAATTGAATTGAATAGATTTATTATTTTTTTACTTGAGTTGACATTATGTTTTATCATTATTATCTTTTGATCTAATGATTATTTTATAGGCACACAACATCTACCCCATTCTAGGTTGTAAAGTGCCTCTCAAAATAATTAAAAAATACAATTAATTTTAATATAAAATTTAATATATAAATCAATATATTAAGTTTTTAAGGTTTACAATACAAATTAAATTTCCCCTTAAATATTATATATTTTTAAAATCATCATTAACATATTAATCAAATTTAATATAATTATACAAATATATTGTTTTTCATATATATATATAAAGCTATGTTGATGAGATTCTCATTAAAAAAACGATAAAGCCTCCGAATGAATGAATGAGATTTTTAACCTCGAGGACACTAAAATATGAATTATTATTTAATTGAATTTTAATGTGATATGTATATTATAATTTTTTTAATGAAAAAATAGTTTGTAATTTTATTAATAAAAACAAAATTACAATATAACAAATTAAATTGAATCTAGTTATTATTTTTATTATTTTTTTACTTGAGTCGATGTTATGTTTTATCTTTATTATCTTTTGATTTAAGGATCATTTTATGTTCTAGGTTGTAAAGCGTCTCTCAAAGTAATTAAAAAATACAATTAATTTTAATATAAAATTTAAATTTAATATATAATCCAATATATTAAGTTTTCAAGGTTTATAATACAAATGAAATTGCCGGTTAAATATTTCTATTATCTATATATATATAGCTATGTTGATGAGATTCTCATTCAAAAACTATAAAGCCTATAAATGAATGATATTTTAACCTTCATGACACTAAAAGTAGCTTATGGGACGACTATTATCCATGGTTTTTGTTGTTTTCTTATTCAAATTGATGATGAGGTGGCTCGTCCTTCTATCATTCCCCGGCTGAAAAGACAATGCCAAGAAACTTTCGCTAACATATTGCCATAATTGTCCCTGATGTAAAATACACCCCTGTTCTTCCATAATTGTCCCTGATGTAAAATACACCCCTGTTCTTCCAAACTTCTTTAAGTCTTTTCCACCATCCCATTTCAGACCATAATTGTCCCTGATGTAAAATACACCCCTGTTCTTCCAAACTTATTTAAGTCTCTTCCACCATCCCATTTCAGACCAAAGTTGATGCGAATTAATTCTTAATTAAACAATAAAAATCTTTACTCTCCATGAAATATTGTTTAACATGCCAAAGCGTCATTCTTCTTTGTGCCAGTTCAGCGCTGTTGACTATCTCTTAACAGACATTTTATGTACAATTGTTAAATGTTGGAGACACGATTGTCCTCTTTCAACATACGTTAGGTGCTTGCACACGTTTTTGTTACAGAAGTAAACTTTGGACATAGATCACCCTATCATACAAAACCTTCACCCTTCACCTGCATGCTGGACGACCATAACCAAATTAGCATGGTGAATTAAATTTAAGTTTAAAAGAGACTTAAAAAATCGAGAGATTCGAACTCCAAAACTGAAATACGGCGGACCTTGTATGGTAAGCTAAGGCAGACAGAAACGCGTGCTTGAATCGAATTTGACCGGACCTTGAAGTTATTTTTGAGTTTCGAACCTCAAAAGTCAAATTCGGTGAACCCGTACAACATAATAGTTACTTCCACAACACACCCACCCAGTTCTTTGCAGAATGTAGTGAAGCAAACTTATGCAACGAGGAATATAATGGAGGGTGCTTTAGAATTGAACCACCGAAACATTTCCTCACATAAAGGTAGAGCATCGAGAGCCCATGCACAAATGCTTAGAATAGGGTTGCCAAAATGTATTGTCAACAATTTTGTTCAAAATCATAGTGCTCCCAAATTATGCAACAAGAGCATCAATCATAGCCAATTGGAGCTGTCAAGATCAACACGAAACAGAAAACCTCTATGGTAAAAAATTCCTTTCGATTTCTTGGTGTGCATTGAGTAGTAGTTCCTTGGTGCATCATTTATTTGAGCAGGCCTCAGATCTTCTTTTGCTTCTTCGACTTCTCCGCACTATCCAATCATCGAGCATCTCTCATGATTTTTTAGACTGGTTGAAAGCATTAGTGAGTTCTCAACAACATCAAGACGGGTTTACAATCTTGCGAACGTCAGCATCGGGATAAAATTGGCAAAGGTCCGGAAAACCAAAAAACCGTAAAAATCGGAAAAATATTGATAAAAATTGGAAGAAATCGGTAAAATCAAGATATTATCAAAATATCTATAAAAATCAGCAAACATCGCCTAGGCCAAAAAATCGTGATTTCGAATAAAATCAAAATGTTATCGAGATATTTGCAACATTGGTTTATACATCCTAACAAGCTCAACAACATTCTCCCTTAAACATAAACACAAGTTGAGGGACCACACCAATGAATAAAGTTCACATGCAAGCCTTCCAATCAAAGGCCTCTCACATGTAAAACTTGCCAACATACTGACAAGACTATTCAACTAAGTAGTCCAGTAAGGACTGTGACATTAATCGATCAATTAGTCAATCAACAAGAATAAAGAGGAGCATTGTACAAATGTACAATTGATGAGACATGTGTGAAGTTGTCAAGTACTTGTTCTAATGCTACCATAACCAGTTATTAGTACAATGATAATCGATCCTGGTAAGTCAGCACTGGTCCAATATTTTGCCCTTTACAGTGTTCTACAAATATCTGTATGCATCATTGCCACCATACTAAGAATTTTGACTCTTGGATGAATTCCTTTGCTCTTTATAAAGAGGATGTTGATGTGGAAAATGGTCCTACTCATGTTACATATAAGGTGCAAGATGTGATTTTTGTTGATTTGGGGTAGCATTAGATGTGCTCTAAGTCTCAAATTTTGCAAGGAGCCTTGGGCACAGGTATTCCAAAGAGCCTAGAAAGCGTTTTTGGGAAATTCCAGCAAGAAGTGATTTTATTAAAATAATTAATATTTTTAATGGGTTTCCTAAGTCTAAACTTAGGAAAATTAAAATATTAATGGGTATTAATCTAATCAGGGGTGAATCTTCTAGAAAAATCTACAGATCAAAGCCAAAACGATCTGAGCCTTTGATTAAGATTTAATCTAGGTCGTTGGTTGCCTAACAAAAAGATATAAGAAGGGGCTTGAGGGTCATTTGGAAAATGCACTAGACAGATACTTAGTTGCCCAAGAGAAATTGATTTTCTCATTGGTCGAAGTTCGACAAGAGAAAATCGATTCAGAGGGAGAGTTGCAGGTGGAGGAGAGACAAAGAGGATTCAACATCAGTCAGGGAGACAGAGATGAAGACACAAAGCAACAAAATGAACAACGTTGGGCAGATTGACGCTGGGAGAGGCAGCACTGGCCTGAGTGACGTAGGCATTACGCAGGCTAGTCCAGAGGCTAGAGAAAGTGACGTTGGGCAAGCCAGATAGACGCAGAGGGTGAAGGGAACCCCTCTCTCAAGTCAGATACTTGTTCAGGAACGTCTGTAAACATTTCTCAGTTCTATATTGCTGGGGAAATTTTGTACATGTTGACTTTTGCTGAAGAATAATAAAACCTTCATCTGCTGCACCTTTTCCACATTGGGTTTTTTCGGGGACAATTGTCCAAAAATAGCTGTCATTGCGTTTGTATATGTGCCGGCATTTTACTTACATTTAATTTCTGCAATGTTTTAATTGTGAAGGCTGCAATAGAATATGTTTCGATATTTGCGTTAAGAATACAATAGATAACTTATCTCTGAAGGAGTAAGTAGAAAAAGTCATATTAATAACTGCAGTAGGATTTCCTTTTTAGAAATTTTCACAATTTCTGCTAATCATGAGAAGAACGCACATTATTAATATCATCCTTTTTACAAACGTCATCACTACTAGCCATATCGTTAGAATTATCACCATAAACATCTTAAGAAGCAACATCGTCATCATTAGACTGCTATGAAAGACATAACCTTGTCATTTGTGAGGTCTTGACGAACCTCTTCATTGAATTCATGTAACTCGTTTATATGATTTGTCCAACTCTCAATAAAGTTATCATACTTTGCGAAAGCTAAGGGTTGTAACTTACTGATGCAGTGTTTCAAAATTAACTTCAGTACCCTTTAACTTGTTGGCTTCTTGCACTAGGTCCTGATTGAGGTCATGCAAATCCTTGATCATCTTGTCCTTATCCACTTGAGAAAGAAGAAGATTATGTCTTCAATTTCTGATATTTGTCAGAGATACCCATGGTATGTGGGCGGGGCACATGAAGAACATGGTCCTTTGTGATGTCCTCTGAAATTTGGGGCATCTCTCCCACCAGCCGGAAGCTCATCATCTCATCCTTGAACCTTGACAAAATATAGGTTTAGTATTTCCTACTAAAGCAAATCTATCTTGTTTAAGAGCATTTTCCTCCAGTTCCAAGTGAGCCAATTGATTCAGATATTAGAAAAATTTATATCATGCAGTTATTCTGCAAAATTCCGAGTGGAATAGAAGTACACATATATGTTGTAATCTCCTATTTATTTTTGATTGAATATCTTTTCAAGATATACCTTCTAGTCTCTACGCATCAGCACTATTTAGTTAATCACCAAACCTGTTGAATGTAAAGCTGGCTTTCTAATCTATATAACTCTCACTCAGCTATGCTATAAAATGTGGCACACTTTTCATCAATTGATACAACTCATATTATATAAAGCTCTTGCATGTTTTTGTTTGTATAGCTCATCCGTCTAGCTTGGATTTTGAGTCTTATAGTTTAAAGGAAATATTCTATTTGTAAATTTTCACGTTTTGTAAATATACATTGCTCCAAGATTAAGACTCTAAATGTTAGATTCGGAAACATTTTCATGTACTCCATGCTTTAAACATGAAATCGAAGAAAACATAGAGATCTCGGTTTTGTATTTAGTTTATGATTTTTCTAGATGGCTTCACCTAGAAAGTAATATTTTTTAAGAATGGTTGTTTTCGTTATCAATGTGCTAATATTGAAGAAGTAGAAATTCTTTTCATAGTTGTCAAAGCAGTGTTAAAGTTATTTTAGCTTTGGTCTGCAGGCACCTGTTAGTGACCGGGAGTACAGAGCCACCCTTCCTGAAACTGCAGATATGATTGACTTGGCAGCAAGCATGATAAAAGAAGATAAAGCAATGCATTTGATGCCTAGAGAAGCCAATCCCGATGCTCCCATAACTGCTTACAGGTTTCTATCAGTCTACAACCATGGCTTTCCATAGTTGCACGACATTGCTATTTAGCATATTTGGTTAAGCTGAAGTATTTGTTTCCAAGTTTTCAGATTTGTCTCTTAATGAAACAATTTCACGAGAGGAAGCCGTATCTGCGTTGCATTTTCTCAAGATTGTATTCTGGGATAGATATGTGTGGGTGATATTTAAGTCTTGCAATGTTTTGCAGTTGATCTTTGGATTTTGTTATTTAATGTAGATATGATTCTTTTATTTATCATGGGTAAACTGAAGCATTTTTTTTTTTACACATATGCCTCTTAATTAATGAAATCATTTCACGAGAGAAATCTGTCTCTAGGTCCCATTTTCTCAAGATTGTATTCCGTGGTAAATATGTATGGAAGATATTTGAAGTCTTGCCGTTGATCTTTGGATTTTGTTATTTAGTGCACATATGATGCTTTTATTTATTCATATAGAACTTTCTGATCCGCAACCCAGTGGGTGAATCAAAATCTCCCAATGGCACTCAAATTAAATATCAATTTAAAACTAACAAATTTCCTTGTGTGATTATGTTGGTCCAGATTTCTTCCTTATTAAGCATTCAACGGGATAAGAATTAGACAATCATACTCTGAACAGTAATACACAAAGATCCAGAAATATGATTGTCAATCATATGATGCTATACAATCAGTACCCTCTCTCTCCCAAAGAGGGATTCTCAACAACTCCAAGTTGTTCTCTAAAATAAGCAAACTTCATCTGGGACAATGGCTTTGTCAAAACATCAGCTATCTGCGCATCAGTGGGGACATATTCGAATTTCACAACTCTGCTTTAGACAATATTCCAGACGTAATGATACTGGATCTCAATGTGCTTCAACCTGTCATGAAAAACTGGGTTCTCAAAAAGCTTCACACAGCTTTGATTATCACAATATACAATGGCCGATTCCAGCACTTGATCAATCAAACCAGCAAACAACTTTTCAAGCCACACAGCTTCACAACAGGCTGAACATGCATCTATATACTCAGATTCAACCGTACTAAGAGCAACAAAGGTTTGCTTCTAACTAGACCATGAAATCATATTAGAGCCCAAGCTAAAACAGAACCTAAAAGTGCTCTTTCTATCATTAGAGCTTCCAGCCCAATCAAGATCAGTGAAACCATGCAACTACCATTTTCCATTAGAAACATATCTCAGACCATAATCAATGGTGCCATACAGAGATCTCAATATATGTTTCACTGGAACCCAGCGCACATGTTGGGTGTTGGGGCTCTGTTAGTTTCTGTAACATCGGATGTGTTCTAGCCACACAATTTGGTGGAGAGGCTAGAATACTTGAGATCTTCAAAACCTAGAAATCGTTTTTGGAAATTCCATCTAGAGATGACTTAATTAGATTATTAACCATTTTTTTAATGTTTCCCAAGTCTAAACTTAAGAAAACTGGTTAATTAATCATAATTAATTAAGTCAAGGTGAGAATTCTCTAGACTCTCACACAGATTGATCCAGAAATGATTTGAGCCATCAATTAAGATTTAATCTTGGTCGTTGGAGTCCCAACAAGAAGATATAAGAAGAGATCGACGTGGTGATGGAGAATACACCAAAGTCACTAGGAGAATTCGATTTTCCAAAGTAGTAGCAGTCAGTGGCTGAGAGTTCGAGCTTAAGTGAGGAAGCAGAGATAGTGAGGGGCAGAGACAATGATCTGGAGGAAGTTTTCCAGATCCGGAGAGGCAACAGCAAGGAGGCCGAGTTATTCCCAGTGAGGCATCGCAGAGGACTACACAGTGGCTTTAGAAAAACAATTCGATTTGGCTGGAGGAAAAATCGATTCAACTTCCAAAGGTCGGGAAAGTCTTCCAGAGGGCCGAAGAATCAATTTCCTTAGCAGAGATAGGCAGAACGACTTCATCATAGGCAGTTTCGGGCTTAGGCATCCAAGGGTCTGCGAAAACACTACACAGAGGTTGATGTAGAGGGTCTAGGAGGACGAATTTTCTGAAGGGAAGTTATTCTGGGGTTGCTCGTGGAAGAAGGGAAATTCCCTTAAGTAATTTTGGCCAAGTTTTCTTGCTGTTTGGATTGCCAGTTGGGCATCCATAGATTGTACTCAGAATTTCACTACTGCATAATAATAAAAACCCTCAACCGGTGCACCAGTTTTCCCAAGTTGGTTTTTTCCGAGGACTTTTGTCCAAAAATAACAGTGTCATTTTTATTGTGTGTGTGCTAGTATTTTCTCAGTTTCCAACGCTATATATTTTCGTAGTTTTATTTGTGAAGGTTGCAATGTGATTAATTTGGTATTTGCTGTAAGAAATAAATTGTTAAATTAATTAACAATTAGAAGAATTATTTCCAGTTGCTGCAATAGAATTTCAGTTTTGAAATTTTCACATGGTATCAGAGGTGAGTGATCAGCTGAGAAGATTAGAAGCGAAAGAGGGAATTTCACTTTTCCGTAGGAGCAACAAGCCGAAATTCCTAGAGGCAGTGCAGTGCATTTCCAGGCAGGTCGAGTTGCTTGGGGAAGTTCGATTTTTTAGTGCAGAGTGGAAAAACATTCAACTTTACAGATTGAGTGATTCCAGCAGGCAGAGGGAGTAGCAACAACTCAGATTTTCGCTGAGCAGATTCCCTGGTTGGATGCAGAGGTTTTTGCAGTAGTAGAACCAACGTCGGGTAGAAGAGAAAAGCACACACAACAAAGAGAAAATTTCTCTCAGGGAACTTCTAGACTCAGAAGTTCGATTTTTCTAGCAACAAATTGGCAGTAGCTAAGTGCAGATTCTCTCACTGCAAAAAGGAGTGCATATAACAGAACTAACAACCAAGCATAAGGAAAGAGGGAGTTTTCGACTTTGATCAGAGACGACCACAACAGGGCTTAGAGATCAAGATAGGTTGGATGGAGCTTCCAACTATGCCATCTGGAAGGCTAGGATGTCCTTCCTTCTAGATGAATATGGCCTGAAAGACTACATAGATAATGTGGTGGCAGTTCCCCAAGATGCGGATCAGTTGAAGGAATACAGGAAGGAGATGGCATGGGCGAAGAGGATGATTTTGGATGGAGTCCGTGATCACATAGTCTCACATATTTCTGGCAATAATATTGCTAGGGAAATGTGGGTAGCTATCTCCACGCTATACCAGGGTACTTCCGAGCAACGAAAGATGTTCCTGGAAAAAAATCTGAGATGCATCAGGATGCAGAAAGGGGAAGGCATAGATCTCTTTTTCACCAAGATTTAGGAGGTCTGAGACCAGCTTGCAGTTGTTGGGGCAACACCTCAACCATCAGAGCTAGTGAGGTTGGCACTAAATAGTGTCTACGAAGATTGGCAAGTCTTTGTCCAAAGTATATTGGGCAGAGATACACTACCAGTATGGGACATAATGTGGGCTGACTTACAGCAGGAGGAGTTGAGGCAAGCTCTTCTAAAGAGCTCCATTAGTAGCAACAGTAGCAACAGATCAAGGGGTGTGAAGGAGGAGGAGAATGTGGCCCTCACATCAAAGGGTCTCAGTCAGGGGCAGGGGGAGCAAAAGAAGAAGAAGAAGGACCTATCTAAGGTCAAGTGCTTCAAGTGTGGCGAGTTTGGCCACTACAGTACCCAGTGTCCTCTCAGGAAGAAGGACAAGCAGGAGAAGCAGGACCAGGTGACAACACATGCTAAGATAGATAGGTTGTCCTCTAGGTTGGAGGAAGACTTCGCGATGATGGCAACCATACCTCCAGGAGTGAGGTGGGGTGACTTGGAGTTGTAGCCCCAGAGAGCTACAGAGATTGGGCAGGGTCCTTGAGGAGTCCACCTCATGGATCATTACTTGGCTATGGGGGTCCACAATATTTAGTAGCAGGATGGATCAGTGGCAGTTGATGCAGTCAGTACTAGAGTGATAGTTTCTGACTAGTATCAGTCAGTTGCTGAGGAGCGCAGTGCAGTATTGACAACAGAGCAGAGTCAACAGCGACACAGATTCTTCAGTGACAGTGCAGATGCTAGTAGCAGTCAGAGACTCGGGAGATAGATGCATCATACTGAACATAGTTGATTCAGTATTTTGGATGCTTCTTAGTTGTAGTTGCAACAACAACAGATGAGAGGGAGTTGCAGTGCAGATGCAGAGTTGGCAATAGTATAGCAGTGTCAGCAGCAGCACAGATGCAACATCAGAGTTTTGCAGTAGTTGGTGGGCAGCAACAACCAAACATCAGTAGCGTAATAGTAGGTGACACAGAAACAGGGTGTTGTGGCAAGATATTCAACACTAGAGAGAATATACTCCTCGCTAAGTGGGAGTGTTAGTTTTTGTAGCATCGGATGTGTTCTAGCCACAAAATTTGGTGGAAAGGCTAGAATACATGAGATCTCCAAAACCCATAAATCGTTTATGGAAATTCCACCTAGAGATGACTTAATTTGATTATTAACCAATTTTTTAATGTTTCCTAAGACTAAACTTAGGAAAATTGGTTAATAAATCAAAATTAATTAAGTCAAGGTGTGAATTCTCCAGAAAATCACACGGATCAATCCAGAAATGATCTGAGCCATCGATTAAGATTTAATCTTAGTCGTTGGAGTCCCAATAGGAAGATATAAGAAGAGATCGATGTGGTGATGGAGAATACACCAGAGTCACTTGGAGATTTCGATTTTCCAGAGTAGCAACAATCAATGGTCAGAGAGTTCGAGCTTAAGTGAGGAAGCAGAGATAGTGAGGGGCAGAGACAGTGACCCGAAGGAAGCTTTCTAGATTCGGAGAGGCAACAACAAGGAGATCTAGTTACTCTTGGTTAGGCAGCGTAGAGGACTGCGCAGTTGCTTTAGAAAAGCAATTCAATTTGGCTGGTGGAAAAACCAATTCAGCTTCCAGAGGCTAGGAAAGTCTTCCAGAGGGTCAGAGAATCAATTTTCTCAGCAAAGACAGGCAAAACGACTTCATCAAAGGTAGTTCCGGGCTTAGACGTCCAAGGGTTTGTGCAAGCACTATGCAAAGGGTCCAGGAGGACGGATTTTCTGAAAGGAAGTTGTTCTAGGGTTGCTTGTGGAGAAGGGAAATTCCCTTAAATAATGTTGGCCAAATTTTCTTGCTATTTGGATTGCCAGTTGGGCATCCATAGATTGTACTCATAATTTCACTGTTGAATAATAATAAAAACCCTCAGCTGCTGCACTGGTTTTTGCAAGTTGGTTTTTTCCTGGGACTCTGTCCAAAAATAACGATGTCATTTTTATTTTGTGTGTTAGTATTTTCTCAGTTTGCAACGCTATTTATTTCTGCAATTTTATTTGTGAAGGTTGTAGTGTGATTAATATGGTATTTTCCGTAGCAAATAAATTGTTAAATTAATTAACAATTAGAAGAATTAATTCCAGTTGCTGCAATAGGATTTCAGTTTTGAAATTTTCACAGGGTCAACTAAGAGTTGGCTCAATTTGTTCACAACATAACAAATATGTTGGAAATAATACTGAGAGGGGGGGTGAATCAGTATTATCTAATTCTTTTAATAAATCTTCCTTATTTGTTCTTTGAATTATTTTTGCATGTCAGTATCATAAAATAATGAGCATGAACAAAGAAAAACAGATAGTCACACCAAAGAACACAAGATGTAAGGTGGAAACCCAATGTGGGTGAAAACCACCTGCTGCAATATGTCTCTATCTTCTTTCAACTTAGAAACTTCTTTTACAATGGTTTTGTACTGGTGCAGTCCTTTACCAGTACGCAGGCTGCAACCTGCAGAGAGCTACAACTCTCTCTCTCTCGTTTTCCAGTCTCTCCTGGAAGGGAGCTACAACCCCCTACTTCTTTTCATAAAGCATCAGATGATTATCAAGTACATAAAAGTTACAGTCCACTACAGTTATCGGATCAGCAATAACAGAACTAACCCAAAACACCTTATCAATAGAAAATTTCAGTCAACAGAACATTTTAATACAGAGACGCAGTTTTCCCTTCTGTGGCCTGCGTCGCGACGCAATTCACCTTCTGCTTTCCTGCGTACACCCGCAGGTATCCTTCTGCTGCACTGCGTGCCCACGCACTGTTCCTTGAACTGCACTGCGTCCTGTTGCTGCAGGGACGCACCTAGAAACACTATCGCGCCGCGTCCTTTTGCTCCAGGGACGCACCTGAACCTCAGTCGCTCTGCGTCCTCATGCAGATCCCCTGTTACTGCACTGCGTCCCGGATGCACCTGAACCCTTTTGCGCCTGCGTCTCGGCGCACCTGAACCCTTCTGCGCCTGCGTACCAACGCACCTGAACCCTTACTGCACCTGCGTACCTCCGGGCATAGATGATTTCAAGACTTCAGAAGTAACCCAGACAGTCAGATCTACAGATCTGAACATGCGCCGAAGAGATCTTGGTCCATCAGTAGATTCGCCTTGTTTAGATCTAGACCAGATCTAGCCCTCATAAGATATTCAACCCAAAACATGCTCAAGCCAAATGATCTCCTTTGCTTTATATAGGAAAGCTCTTCCTTAAAACATGGATCAATACCACGAGCCGACACCATAATAACCCAATACCGTCGGCTAAATACCAAGAGTAAAACATAAGAAACCCCATGTGTGCTTTTCTCTGCCTTGAAATGTGTGCACTGGGGGGACGCACCTCCTGAACGGCTGCCCTGCGTATCTGGACGCAGTCCCTGCATGGTGTACCTGCGGGTACGCACCTTCTGAACTGCTTTCCTGCGTCCTTCTTAATTTTCAACAAATTGAGAGCCTTGCCACGGGAGTTGCCATCAAGTACAACATCTGTAACATATAGCCATACCAGAAACATAATGCCAACAATCTCCCCCTTTGGACTTGATGGCAACCTCACAAACTTCAGCTTCATTCTCCCCCTTTGACATCAAGGGCAAAGGGGTATGCTCCCCCTAAGATCATGCTCCTCCTGAAAATGAACCAGATCTGCAGCAAAGAACCATAATCCACAATGAAAGAGATAGAGACATATTGCAGCTATTTCCAAGATCTCCTTCTGACCATCCTCCATAATGCCAACAATGCATTATATGCTCCCCCTGAACCTGTGCCATCAATCAGAAAAGGTTCAACAATAAGATGATGCATCAACAACCCCCAGCTTTTGCCTGAGGTATTCAAAAGTGTCCCTGGGCAATGGTTTGGTGAGAATATCAGCAACTTGTTCCTTAGAAGGAACATACTCCAACTTGACCTTCTGTTCAAGTACTTGTTCTCGGAGAAAATGGTACTTGATTGGTATGTGCTTGGTTTTTGAATGCATAACAGGATTCTTTGAGATGCTGATTGCACTTGTGTTGTCACATAAGATGGGGATTGGTGGTGTACAAGTGATTTGAAAATCCTGCAAAGTCTGCATCATCCAAAGGAGTTGGGTGCAACAAGATGCAGCAGCAACATATTCTGCTTCAGCTGTAGACAAGGCAATTGAACTTTGTTTCTTGCTGAACCAAGATACCAGTCTGGAACCCATAAAGAACGCACCACCACTTGTGCTTTTCCTGTCATCCACGCTTCCGGCCCAATCTGCATCTGTATAAGCATGAAGTGTAAGATCTGTATCTCTAGGATACCATAAGCCATAATGTTGAGTCCGTTGAAGATATTTGAAAATTTTCTTCACTGCCTGAAGATGAGTCTCCTTCGGATTTGCCTGAAATCTTCCAACTATTCCAACTGCATGCATGATGTCCGGTCGGGTACCTGTCAAATAAAGTAAACTTCCAATCATAGATCTGTAGGTTGGTTGATGTACTGCTGCAGATTCATCATTTGCACTAAGGCTACATCCTGTGACCATGGGTGTACATACTGGTTTTGCATCTTCCATACCATATTTCTTCAAAATCTGTTTGAGATACTTGGTTTGAGATAAAAAGATTCCTCCTTCTTTTTGTTGGATTTGCAAACCAAGGAAATATGTCAGTTCTCCTAGCAAGGACATTTCAAATTCTTTCTGCATGACCGAGGCAAAGTTTTGACTCATAGCTTCTTCATTGCTCCCAAAAATAATGTCATCTACATATACAACAAGTATTAGCAATTTGTCATTTTCAACTTTTATATAAAGATTGCTATCTGCTGATCCTTTTGAAAAGCCTTGTTGATGAAGATATTTGTCCAAACGGTAGTACCAAGCCCTTGGAGCTTGTTTGAGACCATAGAGAGCCTTTTTCAATCTGCATACAAGATTTGGATCATTTCCAAGAATGAACCCATCTGGCTGTTCAATGTACACTTCTTCTTCCAAGTCTCCATTCAGAAAGGCTGATTTCACGTCCATTTGAAATACTTTGAAGTTTTGAAAACTTGAGAGAGCAAGGAACATTCGGATGGCCTCAAGTCTTGCAACAGGAGCAAAGGTTTCTTCAAAGTCTATTCCTTCTTGCTGCGCATACCCTTTACAAACAAGTCTGGCTTTGTTTCTAATTACTTCTCCATTTTCATTCAATTTATTTTTGAAGACCCATTTTGTTCCGATAACATTCTTATCTTTTGGTCTAGGAACCAGCTCCCAAGTGTTGTTCTTTTCGATCTGCTCAAGTTCTTCATCCATTGCTTTCACCCAACATTCATCTTTGCATGCCTCTTTCACATTTTGTGGTTCAGTAGAGGAGAGTAATGCCAAATAGCTTGAAGCTTCTGCAACTGTTCTTCTTGTTTGTACACCTGCTTCTTTCTGCCCCATAATCTGAGATTCTGGATGATTCTTCTGAACATATCTGGATGGAGTCTTTTCTTCTATTCTTGTTTGCTCCTCTGGTTCTTCTTCTTGAGGCTCTTCTTCTTCATCATTCTGTCGTTGGGGGTAGCCTTCATCTTCTTCGATGTCTTCATGATGTACTTGCCTAGGAATGTATCCCTTTTCATCAACCACTACATCAATGCTGTCAACAATTCTGCCAAGTCTTTTATTGTAGCATTTGTATGCTTTGCTATGTGGAGAGTAACCAAGAAGAATGCCTTCATCTGCTCTAGGTTCAAGTTTGCCAAGCTGCTCATCCGTATTCTTGATATAGCATTTGCTCCCAAAGATTTTGAAGTGCTTTACCGAAGGAGTCCTACCACTCCAGAGCTCATGAGGAGTTTGAGTGCTGTTCACCCGGACATTTGTTTTGTTGAGAATAACAACCGCAGCATGTGCAGCTTCACCCCAGAAGGTTGCGGGAGTTCCTGACTCATCAAGCATAGCACGAGCCATTTGTTGGATTGTTCTGTTCATCCTTTCCACAACTCCATTTTGCTGAGGAGTTCTTGCTGTAGAGAATTCTCTTCTTATCCCATGTTCTTCACAGAAATCGAAAAATTCATTTGAAGTAAATTCCCCACCTCTATCAGATCTGAGGCACTTAATTTTGTGACCTGATTGATTTTCAACCAAGGCTTTGAAGGATTTGAATTTTTCGAATGCTTCATCTTTGTGCTTCATAAGTCCTAACCAGACAAACCTGGAGAAATCGTCAATGAATAATATCAAGTATTCTTCTCCTCGAGGTGTTCTTTTCCTGAAAGGACCGCATGTATCTGTATGTACTAGCTCAAGAGGCATGCTAGCTGATCCTTCTTTCTCTGGAAAGTTAGTTCTGGTTTGTTTTCCAAACTGACATGATTTGCATATGGTGTTGTCAGGAATTTTGATATCTGGAAGATCACGAACTGCCTGATATTTGCATGCTTTCCTTATTTGTGAAAAGCTTAGATGTCCCAATCTCCGATGCCATAGCCAGTGCTCATCATCCTTGCTCAGATAGCATTGTTGTTGTCCTTCTTCAAATATGTACAGATTATTTGGAGTTCTTTTGCCTTTGATCACTGTTTTACCTGTATCAAGATCACGAACAAGACATCCATTTGATCTGAATATAACCTCGGTTCTTTGATCACACATCTGGCTGACACTTAGAAGATTATGCTTCAATCCATCAACATACAAAACATTTCCAGCCTTGACCTTTTCTTTTAACTGAGCAATGCCTTTTCCTTTTATAGTTGCAGGAGTATCATTTCCAAAAGAGACTTTCTTTCCCTTTTCTAGAGTAGAATAAGACTCAAGTTTTTCTTTATCACCTGTCATATGCTTCGAACATCCACTGTCAATGTACCATAGATTTTCCTGTCCCTCTGCATAAAATGCTATCCCACATCTTTCTGTTTGAGGTTCCTTTATTCTCCATGTTTTGGTGCTTGAGGCTTGTTCCCTTTTCTGCTGAAACTTGCTCCTGCATTCAGAGTCTTCATGACCAAAGTTATTGCAAATAGAACATTCAACTTCATTTTCAAGAACCGAAAAGTTGTTATAGGTCCTTTTTGTAATCCCCGTCATACTTCTTTGTTTTTGAGCTTCCCTAGTCATGATCGTTTTATATGCAACACATTGAGCTGCTTTGTGACCAAAGTTATGGCAAGAAAAGCATTGTCCATTGAAGAAACTTCTGCGGTTATCGAATCTACCAGCCAATTGATTGTAATTTCTATTGTCATCTATTCTTGAACCAAATTGAGAAGATTTTACCTGTGGCTGGTTGTAGCTTTTGTTCACCCTTAAGATGGATTGCCCTTGATAGTTTCTGTTTGTAATTTGTCCCTGCTTTACCTGATGATCTTCATTGTGCTTTTGCTCATTTCTTCTTGCTGCATCAAGATAACTTTTTGAGGTGGATGCTTGAGAGGTTTCTCCATTATAGCCCAGACCTGTTTTGTTTAGAGGAGACCGCTGCACATTGATAATCTCATCCAAAGTTTCAGATCCTTTGACAAACTTGAGATTAATAGCTTTTGTTTTCTCAATTTCTTTTCTAAGACCAACAATTTCACCTTCTAATTTTTCAAGATGTTTTTCCTTTTCATCAATTTGAAGTTGTAGAGTATCAATGATCATGTTCTTTTCTTCTATACATCTCTTGAGTCTAGTAATTTCATCATAAAGGTTATCCACATCTACAGCATCCATATAATCATCATCTTCAAATGCCATTAACAACTTATATTCATTACCTTGTTCATCTTCATCACTGTTTGATAGACCATCACTATCTTCATGAGTGTAGTAGCTTTTCTTGTTTGCGTTTTGTTTCTTGTTCCATCTAGCAGGTTCCTTTCCTTTATCCTTATAAGGACATTTTGCAGCATAATGACCTACTCTTCCACAAGCAAAGCATTTAAAAGGTAACTTACCTCTGAACCTTCCAGAACCCCTTTGAAGATTTCTGACAAAATTTGATTCTTCTTCCTCTTCTTCTGGGACGTGGCTTGCCTCATAATAATCTCCTTTGCCTGATGCCTTGAAAGCAGCTTCTCTTCTGTCTGATGGACCTCCCTTTCTCATTTCATAAGCAGTTAGAATTCCATGTAGCTGAGACATAGTAAGAATTCGTAGATTTTCCTTTTCTTCTATTGCAGATACTTTAGATTCAAACTTGGGGGACAATGATCTTAGGACCTTTTCAACCACAATAGCCTCTTTTATTTCTTCACCCAAATTTTTCATACAATTAACAACCTCATCTACCCGAAGAAAATAGTTAGCCACACTTTCATCATTATACATTTTGAGAGTCTCATACTGAATTCTGAGAGTTTGAAGTTTAGCACGCTTTACCTGTTCATCTCCTTCATAGCTCGTGACAATTTTGTCCCATATCTCTTTTGCGGATTTATAGTGCATTACCTTCATGAATTCTGATTGAGATATACATCCTAATAGAGTACTGACTGCTTTCGCATTTGTTTCATACTTCTTTTTCTCGGCTGCATCTGTAGGAGTAGCTGAAGGAAAAGCATAGCCTGTCTCTATGATGTCCCAAACTTCTGTACCAAGAGATTGAAGATAGGCAGTAACTCTTACCTTCCAATAATTGAAGTTTGTCCCATCAAAAACCGGTGGCCTGATTGATGCTTCTCTCTCGTAGTTGCTCATGATGAACGATCTACCTTCAAGCGATCAAGCTTCTCTGAAGGACCTGCTCTGATACCAATTGTTGGAAATAATACTGAGAGGGGGGGTGAATCAGTATTATCTAATTCTTTTAATAAATCTTCCTTATTTGTTCTTTGAATTATTTTTGCATGTCAGTATCATAAAATAATGAGCATGAACAAAGAAAAACAGATAGTCACACCAAAGAACACAAGATGTAAGGTGGAAACCCAATGTAGGTGAAAACCACCTGCTGCAATATGTCTCTATCTTCTTTCAACTTAGAAACTTCTTTTACAATGGTTTTGTACTGGTGCAGTCCTTTACCAGTACGCAGGCTGCAACCTGCAGAGAGCTACAACTCTCTCTCTCTCGTTTTCCAGTCTCTCCTGGAAGGGAGCTACAACCCCCTACTTCTTTTCATAAAGCATCAGATGATCATCAAGTACATAAAAGTTACAGTCCACTACAGTTATCAGATCAGCAATAACAGAACTAAACCAGAACACCTTATCAACAGAGAATTTCAGTCAACAGAACATTTTAATACAGAGACGCAGTTTTCCCTTCTGTGGCCTGCGTCGCGACGCAATTCACCTTCTGCTTTCCTGCGTACACCCGCAGGTATCCTTCTGCTGCACTGCGTGCCCACGCACTGTTCCTTGAACTGCACTGCGTCCTGTTGCTGCAGGGACGCACCCAGAAACACTATCGCGCCGCGTCCTTTTGCTCCAGGGACGCACCTGAACCTCAGTCGCTCTGCATCCTCACGCAGATCTCCTGTTACTGCACTGCGTCCCGGACGCACCTGAACCCTTTTGCGCCTGCGTCCCGGCGCACCTGAACCCTTCTGCGCCTGCGTACCGACGCACCTGAACCCTTACTGCACCTGCGTACCTCCGGGCATAGATGATTTCAAGACTTCAGAAGTAACCCAGACAGTCAGATCTACAGATCTGAACATGCGCCGAAGAGATCTTGGTCCATCAATAGATTCGCCTTGTTTAGATCTAGACCAGATCTAGCCCTCATAAGATATTCAACCCAAAACATGCTCAAGCCAAATGATCTCCTTTGCTTTATATAGGAAAGCTCTTCCTTAAAACATGGATCAATACCACGAGCCGACACCATAATAACCCAATACCGTCGGCTAAATACTAAGAGTAAAACATAAGAAACCCCATGTGTGCTTTTCTCTGCCTTGAAATGTGTGCACTGGGGGGACGCACCTCCTGAACGGCTGCCCTGCGTATCTGGACGCAGTCCCTGCATGGTGTACCTGCGGGTACGCACCTTCTGAACTGCTTTCCTGCGTCCTTCTTAATTTTCAACAAATTGAGAGCCTTGCCACGGGAGTTGCCATCAAGTACAACATCTGTAACATATAGCCATACCAGAAACATAATGCCAACAAAATATTAGGTCTAGTGTTCACACGATAGCTCAACGAACCAATCAATTTGTGATACATAGAGGGATCAATCAGATCAGAATCACAATCATGTAGTTCTTCAATTTTTTCACCATTGGAGTGTCCATGAATTTGCAGTCCATCATGCCAAATTTATGAAGGATCCTAATAGTGTACTTTCCTTGTCCAACAAAGATTCCATTGGGATTTTGCCAAATTTCCAATCCCAAATAGTAATGCATAAGACCAAGATCCTTCATCTAAAAATTCTGAAATTAGCTCCCTCTTACACTGGACAAAGAAAATTTCAACCCCTGTCAGAGACAAATCATCTACATACAATGACAAAATCGAGGGCTTTCTTTCAACAAATTTCAAGTACAAATTCGGATCAACATCACTCTTCTTGAAACCAAGGATCAACAAATAACTACCAATGTGGGAGTACCATGCACGAGGAGCCTTCTTAAGCCCATACAAGGCTTTCTTCAATTTGCAAACATGTGTCTCTCTATCATGAATTTCAAAGCCTTGAGGCAGCTCAATATAAACTTCTTCTTCATTCAAAAAGGCAGTTTTGACATCCATTTGATGCAATTTCCAACCTGCAATAGAAGCAAGAGCAATGAAGATCTAATATAAGCATACCTAGCAACGAGAACAAACGTGTCTTCATAATCCTCGCCCTCTTTTTGGGAGAATCCTCGTGCCACAAATCTTTCTTTGTACTTCTCAATTCTTCCATCAGCTACATGCTTGATTTTGTAGATCCATTTGGAAGACACAACAGATTTCCCTTTAGGTCTTGGCATGATTTCCCAAACATCATTCTTCAATATAGGCTGGTACTCTTCAATCATGACATCTTTCCAATTTTGATGCTCAATTGCTTCTTCATAGGTGGATGGCTCAGAAACATTGATCTTTACATATCATTGTTGCATAACTTGAATACTTCTTCATCCTCTTGCTTTCCCTGAAGGTTCCACAAGATGTAACATGTCCTTCAGCTTCCTTTAGTGTTCTTTCAATCTAGGTAGGTCTCTTTGTAGTCTCAGGTACAAAGGCTCTTGGAGAGTCAACAAATTCATGATCATCAGACTCTTCATGAGGATCTTGTTCCATATGTTTAGATTCTTTCGATTTCGATTCCACATACTTTGGAGCCGCCTATATCTCATCATCAGAGTCCAAGTGTGATCCCTTGGACTTCTAGAAAGCAACATCCTCATAAAAAATAACACCCCCGCAAATTTCAATATAACATTGTCCTGGTACATAGACTGTGAAGGCCTTTGAATTTTCACTGTAGCCAACAAAGGTTCCCTTTTTCTTGGAAGGTTCCAACTTCATCCTTTTCTCCTTGGGCACATGAACATAAATAGGACAACCAAAAATTCTTAAGTGTTCAACATTTGGTCTCTCGTCTGCGAAGACTTCTTCAGGAGTCTTGTAATCCAATATTTGGTGAGGGCATCTATTTTGAACATAAATTGTTGTCCTTGAAGCTTCTCCGCATAGAAACATCGACAACACTTGATCATGAAGCAAGGCCTTGGCAACTTCCATAATGGTCCTATTCTTCCTTTCAACAATTCCATTTTGTAGAGGATAGTAGGGAACTATCAACTCCCTCTTAATTCTAGTATCCTTGCAGAAGGCAATCAATTTCTTGGATACATAGACCTTAAAGTCTTGATCCTTCTTCTTGTAGCATTATCAACCTGTGCCTTGAATTCACGAAACTTCTCAAATACTTCATCTTTGCATTTCAGGGAATAAATCCATATTTTACAAGAGTAATCATCAATGAAGGTGACATAGTACAAATGACCACCCAAGGACTTGTCAGACATAGGCCCACAAACTGCAGAATGCACAAGATCCAAGATTACTTTGGATCTACTAAATTGCTAGTACGTCATCCTTTAACATTTTCCCAAGGGCACATCCCTTGCAAACTCCATTATGTTCAATTTTGATCTCAGGTACACCTTTAACAAAATTTTTTATTCTAAACAAGGCTTTATAATGAACATGAGTGTACCTTCGATAGCATAGTTCACAAAGATTAGTGGTGTTGTGTAACAAGGCTTGAATAGATCGACCAACGAGACGACATAGTCTTCCAATTCACACACCAATGACCTTGGAAAATTCGAAGGAGGAGTCCCTATTCCATACTAGAACTTGTCCATCAACGAATGCAATTCTATACACTTTGCCTTCAAGAGATGAAATGGACAACAAATTCTTCTTCAAACTAGGAACATATAAAATATTATTAATATATACATTACCTCCTGATTCCAATTGGAAGGACGATGAGCCAATGCCTTTGACTTTGTATTTTCCATTATCTCCAAGCTCAACCCTTTGAGCTATCTTCTTTTCAACCAATTTAGAGAGGTTTTCACGACTTCCAGTCATGTGCCTAAAGGCACCGCTGTCCACCAAACATATTTCATCATGACTTGCAATGGAACCTGTAACGCATAATAGAATGAGTATTCATCATCAAAATCTCTCTTTCTAGGCCTTCTCTTATGTGAGGGTTCATTAAGATCAAAAACAGAAGCATGGTGCTTCCTTGTACTCTTTCGATCTTCATCCCTTCAAGGATCATTCCTTTGAGGGAAGTTATTTTGATAGTGACCATATGCTTGGCAACGAAAGCATTGAACATTCGTCATGTCTCTTCTTTCTTGAGAGGGATGAGGAGGTCTCCTTTGCGGAGCAGGTCCCCTTCTTGGAGCAGTCTTGGAGCTTGAATTAGGTCTTCTATCTGAATTTCTTTGAAATCTTCCAATATTAGGTCTTCTACTTAAACCTCTGCTACTCTTCGAGTGGGCTGCAAAAGCTTGAGAATCTTCATCTGGATTTAAAATCTTGCATTTGGATAGGAATCTTGATTCTTCTTGAGTGCAGACAGCCCATAGCTTATCAAAAGAAGGTGTGTTTTCTCTGCCACTAATAATCGCTGCAAAAGGATCCCAATATTAAGGCAGAACATCCATTGCCACAACTACCACTTGTTTGTCGGATGCTTCTTCACCGACAACTTTGAGTTGATCTCTTATTTGTGAAATTCTTACAAAGTATGATGCCACCGTGTCATTCTTTGTCATCTTGATTTTATGAAGCTGATCCCTTAGACTTATATATTGATTGGTGTTGTTGGTGTACAATCCAATGAGGGTATCATACATTTCCATGGAAGTTTTGTGATCAACAATGTAGGGAATTAGATGATCCCTAATGGATTCCACAATGATGCTTATAGCCAAGATACCATCTTCTTAAAACTTGTCTTTTCCTGCTTGGTCAGTTGGTTCAGTGACTTTTACCAATACAATACCCAAGACCTTATGCCTTGCAAGCACTAGGTCTATTCAAGCCTTCCATGCCCTGTAATTTATAGCTCCTTCAAGCTTGTTCTCCTTCATGATGAATATGTCCAATCAAAACAAAAAGTAGAATTCCAAAACTCTTCAAAGTGCTTCTCAATGCTCTTCAAGGTGAACTCAATGCTCTTCAAGGTGATCTCAATGGTCTTTCTCTTCACCAAAGCTCTGATTCCATGTTGGTTTTCTAGTGCGATCAAGAATAGTACAATTTTTCAAATTGATAACTACTTCCAATGATACAATTAGTCTTCTTATAGCATTCCAATCATTAAGCAATTATACATGAAAATTTTCAACCATTCACTTTCTTAATATTGCCAAGTCAAACCAGTCAAAGAGAGAGAAAACAATCAACAATGGTCAATGTCAAGTCTACAACAGAAGGGCCGAATTTCGGCCTGAGGTAGCTTTGAACATGAGGGTCGAAATTTGGTCAAAATTTTAGTCAACAATCACAGTCAAAATCTTGGTTAAATCTCAAAGTTGACCTGTGATCAACGAGCTAGAAACAAAAGAAAATTTCTGTTCAATCTTAGACAATGAATCACAAAAAGTTTCATCCTCCAAAACCAATCAAAGTCTCGGTCAAACATAAGCAAATTTTGCTTAGTCAATGCTGGTCAAACAGAAGATGAGAGAGTTAGTTAATGCAAAACATAACTTTTTCTTTCCTCCTTTGTCTGTGTGGATAAGACTTCTTGTTTTAGATCGAGTTGATTTGTGATGATGAGATGCCAAATGTGAGCTCAACAAACTTGTATGTATATGTGACTTAGGAGGAGGCTTTTGACCTTGGGGTCTGTTACCCAACACTTGTGGGTGACCCCTATAGGAGAAATTTTCTCCTAGATTTATCTTCAGTCGACAGCCAACAACCCCTTGCAGCCACTTGATAGCTCAATGTGCTACTATTCTTCGCCACCTGAGCCAGCCATTGTGTGCCCTTGCTCATCTGTCATGATCATATGTTTGAAGGTGGGCCATCCAACCTCGAAGGTATGATTTTTCATTATGTAATTAGGTGTTTATGCTTGCTTTTCTTGGGCACATTTGGGCATGGATTAGTGGGGGGATTCGGCGGAAAGAAAAAACTTCAACTATACTCTTGTTCCCTTACCTCTATTAGGCGGTTAATCTTGTATGCTAGTCCCGTGGGATCTCTTTTATTGGCTACTAGCTTTAGGAGTGGCACTACATGGGAAACCTTGATTTTCGTTGTGTTGTCCCACTTCCCGATACCATATATCTCACTTCCCTCTGCTCGTTACAAGCTCTTTTCACATTTTCCACATTTGTCCATTGGGTCCACAAGGTGTTAGCGTCCCCTCCCCTTGTGCACACCTTGGGTTGGGCCTGGAATGATGCCACAGAGGCTGATGCAACTAAAAAGAAAGATAAAAGCATGTTGGCAAAAACCAAACATGAGCACTATCCCTTATCACTATGGCAATTACCTTGGTTCCTAGAGCCCTTATGAGTGTCCCTTTCATCATTAAGGAACCCATGATTGTCCCAACCCCTAGTGGGCGATGAATTGCCCCACCTTAAGGGTGTAATCACTGCTACATCTTACGCATCATGCTCTCATTCCCTTGAGCCCCAATCGGTAAAATGAAGAAAAATCAATAAAAGACAAAAGACATATGAAGAAGGGTGGCGAAACAAAAGGTGAGGTAACTCATGTACCACGATTGTTCCCTCCTACATTCATACACCCAAGGTGTGGGCCTCCTTCATCATAGTTGCCCTTGTACCATGGCATGTGGCTTGGAGCCTCCCCTCTTGCCCCTAGTCCTTTCCATCACTATTTCACATGACACTTGCCATTTGATGGATGTACCATGGACTTGTCACTCCCTTAGAGGTTGAGACCACCTAATAGGGTCCTTCATTTACCTCTCTTGTCAAGGAAGGTAACATTAGTATGTGTTCAAAGCCCATTTGGAAGGGCATGCCACTATGAAGTGTCCACTTTTGCCCCTGATTAGCAAGATTATTTACTCAATTGCACTAATAGATTATTGTATTGGAAGGTGAGGATACGCATTAGATCTTATACAGGATTGTAGGTGGGTCTTCATCTTGGACTTGGCCTCCCTATACGTGATCCAAGCCTTCCAAAGGGTCATAGTGGCACTTGTAGAGTGAGTGTTGAGACTCAAGAGCCATGGGCCTCTAGCTATGCAGAGCATTGATTGCCACGCCATGGGCTTCTTCAACACCACATTGATTGTTCGTGCCCTAGTTATACAAAGATGATGCACTTGGACCATGTTGCCCAACCAACTATACATTGCACTTGACACTTGGCAGCTGATCCAGGGCCCAGAGGAGGTTGTCTCTCCCAGGGAGACATGGGAGGACATGTGTCATCTTCTAGCCCTCATGGATGGAGCATCGATTTGATTATGAGCCACTTGGAGACCCATGAGACCATTGCTTGTGCCCCAAAGCGACTTGGGAGCACCACATGATGTTTTGCTTGGAGATCAAGGGGCCATCCCCTTTGACCATTATTTGTGGAGGCTTCTTCTTCATTATGGCACTAGAGGACTCAACTCAGCCCTCCAATGATCCTTTGCACCATTATTTTATCATTTCGGCTTCATCCGGGTGGCTTATCTTACACATTTGATCTATTTGGTGGGCTTGTCACCAAAGTTAGTGTTATTTTGCATATTAAAATAAATTTAGAGGCTCATTGGGCTAATTCGAACTTGTAGAGGCTCATATAAATAAAGTAGATCCTCATTTGTATTGGATCATGATCACTTGAACTTGGATATCTCTTCTTGAGAATTTCACACTTTTTCTTGGTTGTTTATTGGAGATCTCTTGATGCATTTCGATATCTTTGGAGCTGAAATTTTGTTCTCTCTTGGAGCCATCTTCTTGATCTTGGATTTGGATATATCTCTTGTTGTCTTGCAAGTAATCTTGTGGAAGATTTTTTACATGAAAAATGTCTAATGTGTGGAAATTTTGTAATTATCTCTTTCTTTGTGCCCTAATTATTGATTATCATTATAAAGGATTGTTAGATTGCAAATTTGCGCATGTTCCTCATTGATAACAAGTAGATGAATGTTCCTGGTGGAGTAGACTTGTTTTCTTTACCTGAAAATCCATAAATATTGGGTGGCTAAATGCTAGAGAATGCTTGCTAGGGCATCATTTTCTAGCCTCCTTGAAGACAATTTCTTCCAAATTTTGAATCACATAGACTCCATAGCCAAAGGACAAGGCACTGATCTGAGTAAATACGGTGATCACTCCTTTCCTTCTCTTTTTCTCCAATTTTTTCAGCCTCCAAACCTAGATGACCTAGCTAGGGCCTCCTACGAAATTCATTAGGGGAGGAATTTTTCACATCCACTTGGATAAAGTACTCGATGGTGTCTCCCTTAGGGTTCCTCAAGGTTTCACGAATTTTCCACGGTTCATTTGCCAGAAACTGGAATCCCTAGCTCTATCCTTGGAAACTCATCTTGAACATTTAGGTGAGTTGGCTTTCTTGAGTGTTTTGGCGTATAGTATTCTGTGGAATAAATCATTCAAACGCTTTCTTTCATCCCACATTGACCTAGTGTATGCATTGAAGAGTCTTCTCCCAAGATTATACATAAACTCTAGATCTTGTGTTGTTAAGTTATGGTATGTTCTATGCTTATAACATTTAACTTTTTTTTCTTATTATATTCCACCGATTAGCAATCACATGTACATAAAGTAAAGTGCAGATAGAACATTAAATGATCGACAGAAAACAAGCCAAGACAAGAGACACAAGATGTGGCGGCTAGCCAGGGACAAACCCCACAATGTGTGGGGAAACCCTTTGATCAAATCTTCTTTTATCTTCAATAATTCAACAGAGAGAAATAGTACAATAAATCTGATTCATATCAGCAGTAGCAAACCCTAGATCAGTAGCATCAGCATTAGCGGCTTCATTATCAAACTAGGGCAGACCATATCTCACAAACCGACAGTCGGATTGACTTCATTCCACCACCAAAAGTTTCGGCTTCCAGAGGAGGTTCAGATGAACCTACAGCGCAGTTCAGATGAGGAGATCTTCTAGGCCACGCAAGTCAATCTTTACTTCTGCAGTTGCTGCTTTAGTTTCTGCAGTTGCTGCTTCAGTTTCAGCAGTTTCCGGCTTCAAACTAGGGCAGTCGATATTTTGCAAACCGTTCGTCGGATTGACTTCATTCCACCACCAAAAGTTGTGGCTTTCAAAGGAGGTTCAGATGAACCTACAACGCAGTTCCAAAGAGGAGATCTTCTAGGCCACGCAAGTCAATCTTTACTTCTGCAGTTGCAGCTTCAAATTCAACAGCTTCCGGCTTCACATGTGTGAGAGATAGAGACCCATTTCATCGCAGTAGAGAAGAGACTCATATCTGCGCAGTAAAGAGAGAGAGATGTGATGAGATGAGTGAGTCCAAATGAGGAAAAGTCCTCTTATATTTATACACAACGTTGGTGGGTGAATAGATGCGACTGTTGCGCTTCTGAGCCTACATGAGTTGTAGGTCGGCTTGATAATAATTCCATAATCAAAATAAATTCATATCTCCATGAATACTTATCGGAATCGGATGATCTTTATATCAATCCTACACCTCTCGATGAGAGGAATCTAATAAAAATATTATCAGCCATGAATAAGATGACCCACATGAAGTTTTGCCCTGGTTGCCAATTTTAACACTCCCTCTCAACCATGGAGAACTTCATCTGCAGTCTGTCTATCAGTCGTTACTATTCATCCATCAAATGCACTGGCCTGTATAGCCTGACCCTTGCCCTGCTCTGCTCTATTCTGCTTGTTCGGCTCTGCACTGATCTGTACTGTTTTGCTCTGTTCTGCTCTGCTCTTGCATTGTTCTGTTCTGCTTTGCTTTTGTCCGAATTATGAAGAAGAAGAAATGATCGAGGATGTGTCATACTGACTCAAAGTCAGTCTCAGAGTATGTACCACTGGTCCCAGACCAGTCTCAACCAACCCAAAGTCAGCGTCATAGTGAGTACAACTCCAATGGTCCCAGACCAATATCATCCTTCACTGACTCAAAGTCAGTCTCAGAGTATGTACCACTGATCCCAGACCAGTCTCAACCGACCCGAAGTCAGCGTCATAGTATGGTACAACTCCTACCACTGGTCCCAGACCAGTATCATTGATCCCAGATCAATGGAGGTCATCCTAGCGTAGGGAGTACAGTAGTTACAACGATGCGTCCATTGGTACTACTATGGTCCCTAACTTCATTTCCCTGCTCATTGATCAGATGAGAGGTACTTCCCATGATTTCCAGACTGCATGGGTAGGATGCCTCGACAGGAGAACTAATCAATCCTGTCCTCACAGGAGAACACATCAATCCTGCTACAATTGCCATGGAGAACACATCAATCCAGGCCTCACAGGAGAACACATCAATCCTGCTACAATTTCCATGGAGAACACATCAATCCAGGCCTCACAGGAGAACACATCAATCCTGCTACAATCGCCGTGGAGAACACATCAATCCAGACTGCCATGGAGAACACATCAATCCAGGCCTCACAGGAGAACTAATCATCCTGCTACACAGGAGAGCGAATCATCCTGTTCCACAAGAGAGCGAATCATCTTGTTCCAGTGTGCACCACCAGGGGAGGGTGAGTCACCCTGTGGTCATATGTTGCTCCAGTAGGAACCGCAAGCCCTCAGAGCTCCCAGAGCTCAATGTATGCAACATGCAGGACCCTTGTACAAGGGTTTCTTGCCGACTCCAAGTCGTTTGGGAAAATCACAGATTAGATCTTTCCTCGGGGCTTTGACAAGGTGTATCAACCTGTACATCATCTTAATGTGATGGAGCTTCCTTGCTCATCGACTTACCATATCCCAGATGATGTCTATCTGCTGGAGCAATTGACGAATACGGGATTCCTCAATAATTGAATCCCACCTCTGGTTGTTACAAAGAATCACAGTGGTATCCAATGTAAATCCAAACAACTCACTGAAGAGCTTTCGCAACCAGACTGCCTCACACGAGGTTATGCTAGCAACAATATATCCTGCTTCGGCGGTGCTCAAAGCCACCGACTTTTGCTTCCTGCTTATCCAGGATATCGAAGCAGATCCCAAGGTGAAACAGTACCTGGAAGTGCTCTTACGGTCCACCACACTGCCTGCCCAATCAACATTAGTATATCCAAGTAGTCTCACATCTCCGGCAGTGTATCTTAATCCATGAGAGATTGTGTCCTGAAGACATCTCAGAAGATTCCTGGCATCAATCCAGTGAGGCTCAACCAAATATGAGCTCACAATGATAACTGCAAAACATATGTTTGGACGGAGGTTCACCAAGAACATCAATGCGAATGAGTTTTTGAAACTCAGAGGCATTTCCCAAGTCTGGTCCGACATCACTACCATATAACTTCTAAAAGTTAAGATCCTCGAGGTAGTCACAGGCTTGCAGTCCATCATACCGAATCTTTCCAATATATTTACCACATATTTTCCTTGAGATAGGAAAATTTCCCTTGGCTTCTGCCACACTTCAAGTCCTTGGTCCTTCATTTCAAATTCAGAAGCCATCTCCCTCTTACATTTGTGAATGAGAGGGTTTGCACCTGTTAGAAACAGGTCATCCACATACAACACCAGTATGAGAGGCTTGTCATCTTCAACCTTAAAGTAAAGGTTAGGATCAGCTTCACTCCTAGTGAATCCCAGCTTCATCAAGTAGCTATCAATCCTCTCATACCATGCTTGGGGTGCTTGCTTCAGCCCATAGAGAGCCTTCTACAACCTGCATACATGAGATTTTCAATCATAAATCTCAAATCCTTCAGGTTGCTCCACATAGACCTCTTCTTTGATCGAGCCATGCAAGAACGCAGTCTTGACATCCATCTGATGTAGGTTCCATCCTTGTGAAGCGGCAAGGGCTATGATCGAGCGGATGGTCGTATATCTAGCAACAGGTGCAAATATCTCATCATAGTCTATACCTTCCTTTTGGGAGAAACCTCGAGCAACAAAACGAGCCTTATACTTTTCCGTGCTTCCATCTGCTGCATGCTTTATCTTGTAAAGCCATTTGGAAGCAACAACAGTCTTGTCTTGGGGTCTGGGAACTACTTCCCAAACATCATTCTTTATGATAGACTCATATTCTTCGGTCATAGCATCCTTCCATACTTGATGCTTGACGACATCTGAGAATGACGAAGGCTCATTTTGTATGATCGTGCTCATGATGGTCAGGTATCCTTGATACCTATTAGGTTTCTTACTTTCACGAAAGGTTCCTCGGGGTGCAGCATGTCCTTCAGCATCATCAAGTAACCCCTTAAGCCATGAAGGCCTCTTCCTAGAAGAGGAAGGTTCATATGGAGGAGGATCAATCGGATCCATGGGTTCTTCTACATCAGGCATTGATTCATCATCCTTTTCTTTCGATTCCCTGGTGTCGGCTTCTTGAGAGCTCCTCAAAGTCGGAAGATTGATCACCTTGCTGAGAACCATATCTTCGTCAAAGGTGACATCATGACTAATTATGACTTCCCTTTGACCGGCTACATAGATTCTATAGCCTTTAGTATTTTCACCATAGCCCACGAAAATTCCCTTCTTTCCAGATGCTCCCAATTTATTTCTTTTCTCTTTCGGCACATGAAAGTATACAGGGCTTCCAAAAAATTTTAAAATGAGAAACATCAGGTTTCTTACCGGTGAATTTTTCTTCAGGAGTCTTGGAACCCAATGCTTGATGAGGGCATCGATTTTGTACATATACGACAGTGTTTGCAGCTTCAGCCCATAGAAACTTAGGAAGACTTTGATCATGTAGCATGGCCTGGACAGCTTCCATAATTGTGCGGTTCTTCCTTCCCACCACACCATTATGCTCAGGAGTATGTGGTGTAGTAGTCTCCCTCTTAATGCCAACCTCAGGTATGCTTGAGTAAGCCAATTGTAACATCCCGGACATACACCTTCTTTCTCTACTTGGAATTCG
This sequence comes from Pinus tabuliformis, assembly GCA_031772625.1. Taxonomy (NCBI): domain Eukaryota; kingdom Viridiplantae; phylum Streptophyta; class Pinopsida; order Pinales; family Pinaceae; genus Pinus; species Pinus tabuliformis. Next base: position 167,027,447 of record CM062813.1, read on the forward strand.
GGCATCCCTGTTACCATCTGTCTTACATCGGGTAGAGCTTTGTAATGAAGGTGGGCAAACCTCTGATGCCAAAGTTCGGACTGAAGCGTTGTGTCACAAGACATGACTCCTAGCGGACTTCCACTGACTTGATATAAAGAATCAACTCGAAACCCAAGAGTGAAAGCATCTTTAACATTATTTTTCCATATGCGTACCTTACCATCGCTGAAGGTTACCTTATAGCCTTTGTCTTCCATTGCCGAGATGGATACCAGGTTCTTTTTGAGATCAGGTACATATAATACATCTTGTAAGTGAATTGTATTACCTTGATTCAGTTTAAGAGAAACATTGCCTACACCTTTCACTGGGTATTTCATGTCATCTCCAAGGACAATTTCCAGGTTAGTTTCTTTCTCTACCAGATTATAGAGTACTTCTTTGTAACCAGTGAAGTGTCTTGAGGCACCACTATCAATGAGCCAAATTCCCATTGAGTCCGAAGGAGCGGAGGTAGATAGAGCAGCTGATAGATAATATTCAGCCTGCTTATCGTCAACAGTGTTAGATTCATACCTGGAATTTCTAGCCTTCTTGAATGGTTGCCCTCTTCCTTGATTTCCCGCATTCCTTTTTCCTTTGATGTTGAATTTTCCATTCCTTCGATTACCATGAGAGGGATTTTGATCATCGTCACGGTGAGAGTCCTTTCTATCAGGGCATTCCCTTGCATAGTGACCTGCTTTATTGCAAATGAAACATCGTCCTTTTCTTCCACCCTTAAATCCAACCTTTCTTTTCGATTTAGACCCAGAATTATTTCTTTTCTTAGCATGAGAAGAAAAAGCAGCAGGAGGACCTTTAGGCAAGGGCATTTCCTGCTCTTCTACCCTTGTTTGTTCTTGAATGCATCTAGCCATTAATTCCTCGAAACTAGGAATTACATTATTGTTCAAAAGAGTAGTCCTGAACACATACCATTCAGATGGTAATCCTCCGAGAGTTGTGAGTGCCATTTCTCTGTCAGTAATGGTTTCCCCAATAGATAGGAGATCGTTCTTGATCTCGGTGATTCTTAAGAAGTATGCTTGCATACTTTCATCTTTACCCTTCTTGATTTCCCTCAACTTATTTCTAAGAAACAAAACTTGATTTGCATCATTAACTTTAAATAAACTCACCAGTCTGTCGTAGATTTCCTTGGAGGTGTCCAGTTCAGAGATGTAGGCCACCAAGTGCTTGTCGATAGAGTCCCAGATGATCTTCTATTGTTTTCACTTCTCCATTTTTCCATTTGTTCTAGGCAGCAGCGGATGCATTTGATGGAGGCTCAACAATATTGCCTCTCACATGATCCAACACTCCTTGATCTTCAAGGGTTAGATCGATAGACATCTTCCATCCGTGATATTCAGCTTTCTCACGGAGCTTGTCTTCGGCAGGAAAGAGTGTTGAGGACCCCATAGTTCTTTTAGGATAGCCTTGCCAATCTTCTCTTCAATGATTGCTCTTGCTCTTGCTTGGGCTTTGTCTTCACCTCAGCTCTGATACCATGTTAAGTTATGGTATGTTCTATGCTTATAACAGTTTACTTCTTTTTCTTATTATATTCCACCGATTAGCAATCACATGTACATAAAGTAAAGTGCAGATAGAACATTAAACGATCGACAGAAAACAAGCCAAGACAAGAGACACAAGATGTGGCGGCTAGCCAGGGACAAACCCCACAATGTGTGGGGAAACCCTTTGATCAAATCTTCTTTTTTCTTCAATAATTCAGCAGAGAGAAATAGTACAATAAATCTGATTCATATCAGCAGTAGCAAACCCTAGATCAGTAGCATCAGCATTAGCGGCTTCATTATCAAACTAGGGCAGACCATATCTCACAAATCGACAGTCGGATTGACTTCATTCCACCACCAAAAGTTTCGGCTTCCAGAGGAGGTTCAGATGAACCTACAGCGTAGTGCAGATGAGGAGATCTTCTAGGCCACGCAAGTCAATCTTTACTTCTGCAGTTGCAGCTTCAGTTTCAGCAGTTTCCGGCTTCAAACTAGGGCAGTCGATATCTTGCAAACCGTTCGTCGGATTGACTTCATTCCACCACCAAAAGTTGCGGCTTTCAAAGGAGGTTCAGATGAACCTACAGCGCAGTTCCAAAGAGGAGATCTTCTAGGCCACGCAAGTCAATCTTTACTTCTGCAGTTGCAGCTTCAAATTCAACAGCTTCCGGCTTCACATGTGTGTGAGAGAGAGACCCATTTCAGCGCAGTAGAGAAGAGACTCATATCTGCGCAGTAGAGAGAGAGAGATGTGATGAGATGAGTGAGTCCAAATGAGGAAAAGTCCTCTTATATTTATACACAACGTTGGTGGGTGAATAGATGCGACTGTTGGGCTTCTGAGCCTACATGAGTTGTAGGTCGGCTTGATAATAATTCCATAATCAAAATAAATTCATATCTCCATGAATACTTATCAGAATCGGATGATCTTTATATCAATCCTACACCTCTCGACGAGAGCAATCTAATGAAAATATTATCAGCCATGAATAAGATGACCCACATGAAGTTTTGCCCTGGTTGCCAATTTTAACATGTGTGGACCCAATTTAGGTCTCTCAAATAGAAAAAGTCCACTTGAAGGTATATGAATATCTCACAAAGCTACTTGAGAGGTTCTATCTTACATTGAGGATCTTGACCTTAGACATACTCATTGTTGATGAACACCCTTAAACCCTAGGTCTAATCCTCAACCTTAGGTCTTTCTTGGGGAGCAATTATTAAGCTTCATTGAAGCAAGTGAGCCTCATATTGAGCCTCTCCTTTGAATGGGCCTTGGAAATCACATTATACCTAGTTGTTGACCTTACCATTATTAGTGTTTTCTTTCATACCAGGACTCCTCCCATCGGTGAAATTCCGTAAAGAGCAGGGAATTTCAGACTTGTACGAATTGATGAAGAGATGAATGTGTGAGGATGCTCCAAAGTGATGAGACATGTGATCTATTTATATGAGGTGGAGAGACCCAATTTGTCCTTTAGGACAACCTGTACTTTTGTGCACATGTGAGTTTCATATTAAAAATAATATTTTTCCTTGACCAAATTAAATTCTTCCAAGGGCTAGTAAGGGCTTATTTGGATGAGGAAGGCTTCCCAATGGAGGGAATTTCTCCCTGAGCTGCCAAATTTTAACATGAACTTACAACCAATCTCAAAAATTATTGTCTCTTTGCTGCCACAATTTAGATTTGGTTGCCACAGTTCATGCCACAAAAATATTCTGATGCTACAAACACACCTCAGGATCATCCTGCTTCCATAGAACTGCCTTTGCTAATGTCACAGGGGTGATCTGATGCCCATATCAAGCCCTAGACGTGATCTGCCGCCACAGATTTCTTAGGAAAGGGTTACAAAGATGAGCTGCTGCTGCCCAAGCAATACTTCACTATCCAAAACACCCCTCTGCTGTCCAAACCAGACTCCAGGAGGGTTTGCTGCCACACTTGTTAACTCAAATAGATCTGCTGCCCTCAACCAAACTTCAGAAAGGACTTCATTGTCTCAGATTTGTCCTCCAGGCGGAGCCACTACCATAAAGAATTCCCTCAGGGGTAGCCACAACGACAGTAGGGTTTATTAAACCCTTGTCACAGTGGGACCCCTTCAAGGGTGATCACTGTCACAATTAAAGTCCTTGTTGCCCAAGAAACTTTGCTGTCCAGAATTTAGCCTAAGAAAATTAATGCGGTGTCACAAGAAACTGCCCTCAAGATGGGCTGCTACCTCAGGTAGGGTCATGGAAGCCCTTGCTGCCCCAGATTTGATCTAGAGATACTTTGTTGTTTTAGTTCTGGTCTCAAGGAAAGCCTCGCTGCTTCAGTCCTAGACTCAAACCCTTCACTGTCTCATAATAGATGAACGCTACCTTAGAAAATTACCGTAAACAGAGTTGAGAGAAGGGATTTGCTAGGGTGGAATCTTTCACCACTGAAACCAATCAGAGAAAAGAGGTCTTAAAACCCTCCAAAAGCCTCAACTCAAAAATTAAAAAGATCCACATTCCATAATGAGTAAAATGATCCTCCTCTCTCCTTTTTATAGATTTCGTTTGGGGACTTCCAGTTTAAGCCAACCCGATGCAACTTCTAACCTTGACCTCCAGTAATAAAATCAAAAGGTTTTCCTTGTTGCATGAAAAATCCAGGACCCTGAATATGAAGATCAGAAGATTGTGTGCTGGAGGGGTTTTCCTAAATCCCTTTTGTAACCTCAGATTGTATATCATTGAAGGCCATTGGAAGAGATCGGGAATTGTACATAATTTCTAATGGGATTGTTCATCCTGTCCTACCAAACATGTAGCTTTATACCTTTCCTGCACCTTGCATTTATTGAGCTTGTTTAAGAGAATGGGCAAAGTCCATGTTCATCGAAGGCAAATCAAGATGTCTTGACAAGTTGGGATCGTGCATACCATGCAATGATCGACCTTCAATGTTATGATCGTGAAACTCAGCATGCTCAAATAGGTGATGATAAGTTATTTCTGCATTAGATGCTAGGGTGCTTGAAGATTGAAAATTTAATAATTGTGAGTGTTGTGGTTGTGTATTCAATAAATCAAAGGGATGTAGAGTAGGTGCTTTTGTTTGTACAGCCTCACCAAACACATCAATATCCCAAACTCCACTGACATGTCTTTCATCAATAAATTGTCATTGGGATGGTAACAAAAACTGGTTAGTGGATAGCTCAAAATCAAATTCTTTCATCAGTGTGGTGGAAGCATGTGTTCATGATGGGAGCTTCCCATCTTCTCTCATATTCCCTAATTCTGCTTTTAGATAACCACCCTGTCCATCCGAAATAAGTGATGTATCAGTCCTTGGCTCTTCTCTGGCAACAAAAGTTACTGAAATCTAATTATGTCCAACTTTCATTGACAACCATCTGTGCAAACTGCATTTTGAGCTGTACATTGCTTATGGTACATTTTTGAATGTTAAAGGTGGCAACCTGAGTTTTGATAATGAGTCAAGTTGCTCCTTAAGAGCCAACCAAGACTTCTTTTGAGCACGAATCCACTGCAAAATGGTTTGTACACAATGTTGTTGTCTGTATATATTCATCCTTGCCAAAATAGATGCACCGTTTGCAGCTTGAATGTTTCCAGATATGTTATACTTATCAACAAGCAGTGGAGGAGCTTCAGGCAAAAAGTTAATGTGTACCAAGTGCTGAACCCATTTAAATGGCCTTTATACTCTTTTCTCATTATATGCAAAATTGAAACCTGCGGACAATTTAGCTACCTGATGAGGAAGTATTGGAAACGTTTACAAGAAAATTGTTCTCACTGCCTCCTTGCACACCATCAATCCCAACATAAACAACATGCTGCTTTAGCAAGTATTCAAATTTCGGAGTGACCAATTTGCTAGGCTTTGTCCCATTAGTTGGTTCATCATCATAGACATGAACACTGACAGAAAGAGGATGAACTTGATAAAAACCAGTTGAATCCACATTCTCCTTAACCTGCACCCTTTTAGACCTTTTTCTTCATCTCTGGAAATCATCCTCTTCTCCAGATACATCATCATCGAGTTTTCATTCCTCGATGCCTGTAGAAGCACTTGTATCTTTGTTTGCTTGCCGCCGAGCAAACGATCGAGCATCCTTTGTACTTCCCATAATTCCAAGATCAATTGGCTCCTCAGACCTTTGCTAAAACTCATTTGGTAACATTTGAACTAGTGCTGCAAACATCACAATTATATTGCGAAAAAATCCCAAAATCACAATTTTTTGGCCTAGCCGATCATTGCCGATTTTTTACTGATATTTTGGTGGTATCTTGATTTTGCCGATTTTTTGCTTACTTTTACTGATATTTTCATGAGTTTACGATTTTTTGGTTTAGCGGACCCTTGTTGATATTATCCTAATGCCGATTTTTGCGACATTGGTTTGAACATGACTCATCTCTTAGATGTAAGATCTTTTAGACATCTGATATAACCCATTATCAAGATGGATTGAGTGTTCTACCAAAGCACCCTCTGGAATGTTTTGCAACTCTTTTGGCTAAGATTGGATCGGGCTATAATCTTCTACAAAAGGCCCCCCAAGTTGATTTCCAATGATAGGCATCAACTCCTTGCTATTGGGATCTGCTGGGATCAAACTAGAAGATAGGCATGCGATTGTTGGTTGTTCAGAGGTTTTGGCACCTATCTGTTCAATTTTGGCCTCCCTTGCTTGATTTATGTAGGCACCCATTTGATCCTTGTTAGAAGGCGCTAGTAATGTAAAATAATATGGGTGTGCCTTTGCCCATGCTCTAGCCTGTTCTATCCTTTTTGTTAGGTCCTTGTTATGATCGTACTCCTTCCCCAAGGGGGAAACTAATTCCTGCTGCCACATTTTTCAAATAAATCCTCTAGGCTGGCAGGAGAACTAGTTCTGTTACCATTGTAATAGCCCTTGGGGAAAATTATCCTTAGGGTTGAAAGGAGCACATGACAATATCTGTATTCCAACTAGTATCATAATATTCTTTCAATTTTTGCAACGAAAGACAATATTGAATGCAATAAAACAATGAACCAGTATTCAACAACTCATACACATGAAGCCAATCCAGCAATACATAATGTGTTATAAATCCACAATCCTCCCAATTTCACGTGACAGTTTAGATTTACACAATTGCTGTTACATCAACAAACCCTACTACCTAATACTTTAGGTTTGACCTTACAATCAGTCTCAGAAGTTGCTGTCTCTTTGCTACCACTGTATAGACTTTGTTACAATGGTTCATGTAACAAAAATATTTTAATGCTACAAACACTCCTCAGGACAGTCCTGGTGCCATAAACCCGCCTTTTTATGCCCAGATCAAGCCCTATACATGATGTGCCACCACAAATTTATTAAGAAAAGGGTTACAAAGGTGGGTCACTGTTGCCCGAATAGTACTTCACTGTCCAGAACACCACTTTGCTGTCCAAACCAGACTCCAGGAGGGTTTGCTGCCACACTTGTTACCTCAAACAGATCCGCTACCCTCAGTTGAACTTTAGAAAGGACTTAACTGTCTTAGATTTGTCCTCTAGGTTGAGCCACTGCCATAAAGAATCCCCGTAGGGGTAGTCACAGTGACAGTAGGGTCTATTAAATCCTCACTGTCACAATGGGATTCCTTCAAGGGTGACTCACTGTCACAATTCAAGCTCTTGCTACCCAAGAAACTTTGCTGTCCAGAATTTAGCCTCAGAAAATTAATGCCTTGTCACAAGAACCTGCCCACAAGATGGGCTGGTGCCTCATCTAGCATCACAAAAGCTGTTCCTGCCTCATATTTGATCTGGGAATACTTCGCTGTTTCAGTCCTGGCCTTAGGGAAACCCTTGCTGCTTCAGTCCTAGCCTCGTACCCTTCACTGTCTCAAGATAGAGGAATGTTGCCCCAGAAAATTACTTTAAATAGAGTAGAGAGAAGGGATTGGCTAGGGTGGAATCTTTCACCACTGAAACCAGTAAGAGAAAAGGGTTCTTAAAACCCTCCAAGAGCCTCAACTCAAAAATCAGAAAGATCCACAATCCATGATGAGTAAAATGATTCTTCTCTCTCCTTTTTATAGATTCCCTTTTGGGTCTTTCCTCATAATTTTAATTTGAGGGGCTAACAAGTTTCTTACATTTTGACCCAAATTTGGCATTTATCACAAGTTTTCCTCCAATTACCGTAAATTTTCCAATGTTACACCAATAACATCAAATAGTGGGTTTTCCTTTTTACAAATGACTATAGTCTATGGGGTTGGATAGGCTACTTTGTCCTCCCTTGGGAAATTTAGTTAGGAGAGGACATCACAGTTCACCAACTGGATTTTTGAGAAATCCATTTTAGGTGCTAACAAGTGGTTTATATGTTATACATGTTTAAGCTAGGTTTTATGGTCCCTAGAGGGTTGCAAATAAATTATTGTTTATATGTTTTATGTATGAATGCTTTCCTACATTGTTTGAAAAGGATGCATATGGATTATAAATATAATGTTTTTGGTCATCTATGTAATCCAGAATGTAGTAACTAACCATATTATTTATCATTTTCAAAATTTTTACCATTTGCCGTGGGGTGTGTTACAACAAAATGTCAAAATCTAGCTCCATCGAATGATGTAAACTCCTAAGCATCAAGGGGCTAGTTTTATGCACTTAGGAAGGCTACCCATTGTTGCCTCAGTAGCTCTTCTTCACACTTTTTGTTGGCTCTTCTCCAACTCCAGGGGGGCTTCCCTAATGATAGGATTGCTAAGGCAGTGGAGTGGAGGCTCAAAGGTGATTTTGTGAAGAATTAACCTAATTAAAACAAATGGTTGTAGTGAAATGAAAAATGAGTTCTGTGAGAAACAGGTATGAAGGTCGAAATGTAATGTTCCAAACTAGGGAAAATAGTGCTATGCAAAGCAAATAATAAAAACAACACCATAAAATTGAAACATTCAGTGCACACCCATAAAAAGTCCAGGAATATCCAATAGCTGAGCCATTTTATTATAATCTTGGAGAAAAGTGCAATAATGTGGAAGTGGTGCACTTGGGCTTGCCTCAATGGCAAGCGTGATCAAACCCAGGTGGTAATATGTCAAGCCTAGATGGCACAATAACTGCGGCAATGATGCCCTGCGCTGCCCCTGTGAAATTGTGTTGTCTACTGCAAGGATGCTGCTGGAAACCCCATCTCAGGTGCTCAGAAAATTACGGAAAATTACCCCTGGCCTCTCCACCAAATACCCAGAATAACCCACGAAGGAATTGGCCAAATGTTGTCCTCGAAATTTTGGCCCAAATTCCCTGTAGCTCCTCTAGCTGCTGGCTGAGTTGGGACCCCTGTTTGACCCCTTAAATTTGCTCAGAAAATTCTATAAAATTAGGAGTGATCCTTGCCCAAAACCCATAAAAACCCAAAAAGGGTTTCCCTTGGTTCCAAACTTAAAAAATTGACCCTTCACAATTTGGCCCTCCTCCAATTTCGAGTTCCGTCGTTGTGATTGATCCTATCAATCTCTGCTCTCCCAACTCCAACGATCCTCCTCAAATGGTCCTCCAAGTGATCTCTTACTTCTCCCAGCCAGCTCTAGCTCTACAATTCCTTCCTCCAACTCCTATGTGAGCCCGGTGATGGCTCTATGAGTAAGCTCAGGTGACTGTAAATCAAACTGCTCCAGTGTAGAAACCTCTTGCTCCAAAACTCTCCCGAAAGGTTGATCCTCCACTGTAGCTTCAATGCCCAAACTCCCCCAGCAGTTGCTACCTGGATGAGCCCACAAGCAACACCTGCATGTTCCCCTTCTGCGTCCTCCAGAAACACGCACTGGTTGAGACAAATGCTGAATGATATGACTGTGAAACTCCACTGACTCTCCTCCAAGGTAGTACGAATTGCCTTCCTAGGGTGGCACTCGAAGTCCACTGAAGCAAGGGTTGAGATCTCCGCTCAGAGACACTCGTGTGCTAAACAACACAATAACTTGGCTAATCAGCTCGAGCAACTAAGGTTGAGTTCAATATGTCAAAAGATACCAAATGAAGCCGAGCCTCGTCTATTTATAATTTGTGGGCCTCTTTTCCCATGTGGGCCCCCTCCAACTAGAAATTCAACTTTCCTTCCTTAGTCATTCGAACTTCCCTCTAAGGTGGTGCATATTTCCTCATGTGGGTGGCCCCCACACTATACCAACAAAACATTTCGGCCCCTTTTTTCTTCCTAAGTCTTTTCCAAAAATCACATGGGTTAGGATGGCCTCCAAAATTGTCAGAATTGTAGAATAAATAAACCTGTAACAGTTTAATTTCAGAAGGGACATTACAGTCCTCCCCTCCCAAATGTTGCTTGTCCCCAAGCAACTTCAACACCGGATGCTCACATATGTGTTCACCCTCCCAGGTGGCATCCTCATCCGGCAGATTCCTCCAATGCACCAAAAATCGTTTGTCCTCCAGCAATGCCTAAACAAGCGCCTCCTCTGTTTGCTGATCACCCCAATCATCATCAGTAATACCGGGGTCCAAACGTGCCACTGAGTCATCCTAGGTCCCTGCACTGTCCTGACATGAAGGAATCCTTCAATACCAGGATCCCAATCCATCCTGTCCCACCTGAAGCTCCCCTCGCTCCTCTCACTATCATGTTCGGTATAAATACCAAAAGTCCCCCATGCCATCGGTGACTTGCCAAGGCGTAAAGGAAGACTTGAGTGACCTCCCCCTGTTGTAGCCGGTTGACCCCTCATGGTCGCTGAGCTATCTAGTACTGTGATGTCTGGGTCCCTTGCTAGCCATAGAAGGGTGCCACCATGTTGTCGCTACACCACTCTGGCTCTGGCTGACTGCCCATCGTGCGTACACTGTATCCTCCTCTCTTGGAACTCGATGGTGGAATACTGATAGAGGCGAGACACATCCTGCCTCGACATCTCCATGACGCCAAAGTCTACCCATCTAGATCTAACTCTGAACTGGTGCAACCACAAAGAAAGCCTGCCTCGCCCTCTGATGAAGGTCACTGTGTACCCCCATGTGCCAATCCCAGATTGAACTAGACCACTCGCTGCCATGACTCCTGACCATCACGAGATAGAGTGATCTATCAATTAACTGAATCCTTGCATCCCCTAGTTGGACCTGCTACAACATAGCTCTAACAACTACAGGAATCCATCCATGCCTCATCTCTAGTCCTTGCATGTGATCAATATATAGGCTCCATATATCGTGGGCTAATCTGATGCATGTTAATCTTCCCTGTGCCTGCCACTGTGTAGTACCGATGATCGCTGGAAGACATGTGTGCCAAAGAGCTACACCTTGAATGCAACCAAAAGATGGGTATCCGATACTCGTAATCGACTAAGGGTATGTGGATTCCTCCAGTCCTTGCCAATCATCACCCATCGGTTTGCCATCTGCCATCTTGATAATGTGCCAATATAAGGTCTGGAGCTCGGAAAAATACTGGGAAACTACCTCAGTCGTACTCGATCTCCTCTGCTCATGCTTGGTCCCGACATGCCCTGAGAAAAGAGTGACACATGTCTCCCTGGGGACTAACTCCCTAGATGTAGGCTCGATGATGAATGATATGCCACCCTTGCAGATGATCACCTCATCCCCCAACCTGTGGCTGTCAATTGACGCACCAATCCAATGCCACTATCGAAAAGTCTCCCCCCTAGTGCGCTAAGTGTCACCCAAATATCTCGGGTGAGCTCCTCGTCCTCGCTGCTCATGCCCAGAGTGTAGAAAGTTGACAACAAAATCGACTACACTCATGAGGGATGTAGAGGATGTTGATTTTTGGTAGCATCGAATGTGCTCTGGCCATGAAAATTGGTGGAGAGGCTAAGGCACATGAGATCTCCAGGACCCAAAAATCATTTTGGGAAATTCCACCCGGATGAGGAGTTATTAAAATAATTAATATTTTTAATGGGTTCCTAAGTCTAAACTTAGGAAAATAAAAATATTAATGGGCATTAATAAAGATAAGGGTGAGAAGCTTCTAAGAGACGAGGATCAAGTCTGTTTTAATCTTAGTCGTTGATTAGATACTTAATCTCGGCTATTGATTCATCAACTGGAAAAGTATAAAAGAAGACTTGAGGACCGTTTGGGGACACACCGAAAGATACATAGTATCTTAAGGAAAATCGACTCTCAAGAGAGGAGATCGATTTTAGAGGGAGAGTTGCAGGGTGGAGGAAGAGGAGGGCATCAACAACAGGTTGTGTCTGAGGAGGAGGTGACGCATGGACAATGAGAGACAACATAGGGAGAGACGCAGTCCAGCGGAGAGACGGAGCCCTCATGCAGAATGATGCAGAGGGACGTAGAGATACTCAGAGCCACGCTGAGCCACACAGAGTGACGCAGAGGTGACGTAGGAGTGGGAGCAGGGTCTCCAAAGTGTCAGAAAGTTGCAAAGGGACAGTCTCAAGTGTTTTCTTTCAATTTCTCTGTAAAATCATTCCTTGTAAAAGAAATTACTGCTGAAGATTAATAAAACCCTCATCTGTTGCACCGGTTTTCCCGCATTGTGTTTTTTCGGGGACAATTTTCCAAAAACAACTGTGTTGATGTGATTGGTTCTTGTGCATGTATTTTTCTCTGTGTAATTATGTGATAACTGCAATAGAATTTATTTTAATATTTGCTGAAGGGATTTCGTAAATAATTTATTGTGAAGAATGAGTAGGTGAAATAAATCAGTTGCTGTAGTAGACTTTCAGCTTAGAAATTTTCACATGGTATCAGAGCAGAAATCCGACAACAGGAGAGAAAAATCTACTATGAGTCAAGAGCATGATGCAGAGGCATCAACTCAAAGGGACTCACACAGATTTCTAGAAGAATGCACGAGGGACATGAATCACAATTATTCTATGTTAGCTTCCAGATTGGAAGAAGAAGTTGCTTGCCTAGCAAGCTCTGCCTCCTCGGAGGTTTGGTACATAGATAGTGGAGCTTCATGGCATGTGACAGAAATTCGAGAATTTTTTTCAGATTATCAGGAAGAAAGAATGAATTTTCAGATTAACAATGGGAAATAAGGCAAAGTGTACCCCAATAGGAAGAGGTACTGTAGTCTTTCAAACTGAAGCAGGAGAGAGGTTTCGAGAAACCAATGTGCTGCATGTGCCAGGGTTGGGGATGAATTTACTCTCCGTATCTCAACTTCAAAACAAGGGCTATGATGTTTTCTTCATTAAGGAGAAAGTATATGTCAAACACCTGAGTTGGAAACGGAAGGCCCAGATTGGAATCATAAGTAACAGGCTGTACATATTACAGCTAGAATCACCAATGGCATTGATAGGCAGCAATCGAGACAAAGATTTGAATGAACTATGGCACAGGAGGATGGGACACTTACACCATGGGGTTCGGAGAATTCTCAGGAAAACAGTATCAGGAGTTCCAAAACTAAGTACCGAATGAGTTGATGTATGCAGAGGGTGCACTCTGGGCAAGTATGCCAAAGTAGCGTTATCTAGAAGTAACAATAGAGCTAAGAGTGTGTTAGGATTGATACACTCGGACATCTGCGGACCGATGTCAACAAAAGCTCTTGGTGGTGCCGAATACTTCGTCACCTTCATTGATGACCATTCTAGGAAGACTTGGATCTACTTTTTGAAAACCAAGGATGAGGTTTTTGGTCGATTCAAAGAGTTCAAGGTTCTAGTGGAGAATCTGACAGGAAAGAAGATAAAAGTGTTGCGCCCAGACAATGGTGGAGAGTATGTTGACAAGGACTTCACTAATTTTCCCACTGAGGAAGGCATCAGAAGGGAGTGGACAACTCCCTATAATCTGGAGCAGAATGGGGTAGCAAAAAGGAAAAATAGGACTATTGTGGAAGCAGCTAGGGTAGTGTTGTATGATCAGGATATGCCCAAATTCCTATGGGTTGAAGCATGCAGCATGACAGTTTATGTCCAGAACAGGACTCCAAACAGGGAATTGGGCAAAATCACTCCGGAAAGGGTCTTCACTGGGAAGACACCTGAAGTCAGTCATTTCAGGATATTTGGGAGTTTAGCAAATTGCCGTATACCTGAGGAAAAGAGAAAGAAATTAGATCAAACTGCCGAGAAAGGATATCTGGTGGGGTATAGCGAGAATGCTAAGGTGTATAGAATCTATCTTCCAGGGACTAGGAAGGTAGTAGTTCGACGGGATGTAAAGTTCATGGAGGACAGAGCTTTCAGGAAATCCTGAGAAATGCCTTCCGAGGAGCAGTCGAAAGACGAGCTGTTTGTCCAACCAATTCGACCAGCAGAAACTAGTGCTAGAAATTCTCCTGAAGAAAAAGCTTCAGAACAGGAGGAATCTTAGGAAGAGGAAGAGCAGATAGATGTGCCCACTACTAGTGGAAGAACGAGCCGGGAACTCCGACAGATTCTACGGGATGCAGAGGACTTCATTGGTGCACCCAGGAATAATAAAAGGGAGCGAAGACAACCAGATAGATACCAGGCCTTAGTAGCTCAGGTTGGGGAACCTTCTAGTTTTCAGGAGGCTGTTCAACATCGAGTATGGGTAGATGCTATGGTGGAGGAGTGCAACTCTATAATGGTCAATGATGTCTAGGAAGTGGTACCTAGGCCTCAGGACAGGTTAGTGGTAGGTTTGAGATGGATCTACAAGATCAAATATGATGCAGATGGAAGTGTGGAGAAATACAAAGCCGGGTTTGTGGCTAAGGGGTATGCTCAGAATGAAGGTATAAACTACGAAGAAACCTTAGCCCTAGTAGCTAGGTATACTTCTATTAGAACTGTGATATATCTTGCAACATAGATGGGGTGGGAGTTTCATCAGATGGATGTCAAGACGACATTCTTGAACAGGGTAATAGAAGAGGGAGTATACATTGAACATCCAGAGGATTTTGAGACACATGAGAGGAAATCTCATGTATGCAGATTAAAGAAAGCCTTGTATGGGCTTAAACAAGCACCTAGAGCATGGTATGGTCGAATTGATGGCTACTTGCAGAAGGTGGGGTTCGTCAAGAGTGACGCAGATCCTAATCTCTACTATCTTGTCGTAGAGAATGAGCCTCTAATCTTGGTGTTATATGTGGATGATCTTTTCCTGATAGGATCATCCAGGCTCATCAAAGACTGCAAGAAGAACTTAGCTATGTAATTCGACATGAAGGATTTGGGACAAATGCATTATTTCCTGGGGTTGGAAGTTTGGCAGCAGAAGGGTGAGATCTTGCTTGGACAAGGGAGATATGCTACAAAGATCTTGAAGAGATTCAGGATCCAGGACTATAGGCCTATGGCTACTCCAATGATCACCAACTGGAAGAAGATTGATGCATCAGAAGATAAAGGCGTTGATCCCACCTTGTACAGGCATCTTATAGGTCCCTGATGTATCTGGTCAATACTAGGCTAGACATTTGTTACGCTGTCAATACCCTCAGTCAGTTCATGGTGGAACCCAAGAGGGCGCACTGGGCAACAACCAAACATGTTCTCAGGTATATACAGGGAACATTTGAGCATGGACTATTGTACACCCAAGGCAATGACATCAGGTTGAGTGGGTTCACTGACACAGATTAGGCTAGATGTTTAGTAGATTGGAAAAGTACATCTGGGAACTGTTTCAACATTGGATCAGGAATGACCTCTTGGTGTAGTAGGAAACTGAAATCCATGGCTCAGAGCTTAGTTGACGTAGAATATATGGCAGCTAGCACAGCTTCGTGCGAAGTCATATGGCTTAAGAAACTGCTTGTGAATCTATTCAGGAGAAGAGCGACCGCGATCTTGTGTGGTAATCAGAGTTGCATCAAGCTCTCTAAGAATCCAACATTTCATGATCGGTCGAAGCACATTGATATTAGGTGTCACTTTGTCAGAGACTGTGTCCACTGAGGAGCAGTACAGTTGAGGTACAGGAGTACAAGTGGTAGACATCCTCACCAAGGCTCTAGTAAGAACAAAGTTTGTTTATTTTAGAGAGAAGATGGGGATGGTGAAGAATTCATTTTAGTAGCAGAAATGGATAAGTGTTGGGAGCTGCAGTGCAGCAGTTAACAGTGGCAGGGCTATGCGCAGCATGATGCAACATGCTGAAAGGGAGCTGTAGTACAAATGTGGCAGTGGCAGTGGCAGTGTCATGGGAAGCAGTACAGGAAGCAACAGTGCAGGGGATGTAAGGCAGCAGGCCAAGCATCAACATAGGTACCAATGCGGAAGATCAGTGTGATGTTTCTATGATGAAGCATTACTAGAACACATTCCTCGCTAAGAGGGAGTGTTGATTTTTGGTAGCATCGGATGTGCTCTAGCCATGAAAATTGGTGGAGAGGCTAAGGCACATGAGATTGTTTTGGGAAATTCCACCCGGATGAGGAGTTATTAAAATAATTAATATTTTTATTGGGTTCCTAAGTCTAAACTTAGGAATTTTTTTTTAATGGGCATTAATAAAGATAAAGGTGAGAAGCTTCTAAGAGACGAGGATCAAGTCTGTTTTAATCTTAGCCATTGATTAGAGACTTAATCTTGGCTGTTGATTCATCAACTAGAATAGTATAAAAGAAGACTTGAGGATCATTTGGGGACACACTGACAGATGCTCAGTATCTCAAGGAAAATCGATTCTCAAGAGAGGAGATCGATTTCAGAGGGAGAGTTGCAGGGTGGAGGAAGAGGAGGGCATCAACAACAGGCTCTGTTTGAGGAGGAGGTGATGCAGGGACAGTGAGAGACAACGCAGGGAGAGACGCAGTCCAGAGGAGAGACGAAGCCCTCACACAGAATGACGTAGAGGGATGTAGAGCTACTCAGAGCCACGCAGAGTGATGCAGAGGTGACGCAGGAGTGGGAGAAGGGTCTCCAAATTGTTAGAAAGTTGCAAAGGGAAAGTCTTAGGTTTTTTCTTTCAGTTTCTCTGTAAAATCATTCCTTGTAAAAGCAATTACTGCTGAAGATTAGTAAAACCCTCATCTGTTGCATCGGTTTTCCCGCATTGGGTTTTTCGGGGGCAATCATCCAAAAACAACTGTGTTGATGTGATTGGTTCTTGTGCATGTATTTTTCTCTATGTAATTATGTGATAACTGCAGTAGAATTTATTTTAATATTTGTTGAAGGGATTTCCTAAATAACTTATTGTGCAGAATAAGTAGGTGAAATAAATCAGTTGCTGCAATAGAATTTCAGCTCAGAAATTTTCACAGAAGAGGGTCAAGCGTGTGAGTCCCCGCGGATACCATCAAGTATCGCTCATCTATGTCCTCGTCGATCCTGGGTGAACTATGCCCAAAGGTAAGCTCGGTGTTTCCGTCCAAGGGTCTCCCTGGAGGCAACAATCCAAGACTTTGCTGTGCACTACTATACACTCCTGCATACCACCGATCATCCTAGTACTCCTGGACATGCCACTGTACATCGTGGCCTACTCCTGTACTTCGCTAGATACCCTCAGCTACGAATATATCATCCTGTACCATCCTGTGTCTCGCCTGTGTCACTATACCTGTCGCTCCCCACATGTACTGAATGCGATGTGAGGCAATCCCACTCCACAACGCAGTCCAACATACTACGACACACCCCCATGCATCTTCATGCCCATTTGTAGACCACTGCTCCACGCTAGATGCTCCTACCCATTCTTGAATGAGATGGCCTAAAGTTGTGTCCATATGTGTCGGCCCGCATCCAACCCGGATCATCACCTCGATTGTCGCATCACCATGCTGTCCAATGAGGGGACGTCCCCTCCAAGTCCTCCCTAAGGGACCCAAGAAGTGAATCTCCCCGGGTGTCAGCAACGATGCCACCACTGCTCTTATCCTCAGTGTCTCACACAAACACGAAGAATCCCCAGCTCCATACAAGGCACTGTTTGGTGGCCTGCCAATGCCACCTCCTCCGACAAACTCCTGCTGGAGTGTGCTAATCATCCTGAGACCCCGTGTACAATTGTCATACCAAGACAACCCAAGGAGTCTGCCCAAAAACTGTTTGGTCACTGGTGCTGACCGAAACTCTCTTAGCGGAGGTGCACGCTCGACTGCTAGGTCAATTATACCCTCTAGGTCATAGTCAATCGGTATACCCAGGAAATGATAGGTGGTCCCTCCCGGATCCCAATGCTAGTTGGGGCTTCCAGCTTCCCCAGTGCCTGGAAACTCCTTCTAAGCTCCACCTGGGACCACTTACCATCTCCATAGCCCACTCCACTGGGTACCAACTCAGAATCTCTCGCTACCCAACCCCAAGAGAGGGATTGAATGCACGAACTCTCGCACATAGAACAACCCCAACATGCGGGTGCTGCACCCTGTGCAACTCAGGTCGTCTCATCTCGCTATCCTGGTCAATACATGAAATCTGACTAGGTAGCTCTGCCTCTCTCTGTCCAATGGGCCAAGGTAACCTAACAGTGCTGCCAGCCCTGTCTATGTATGCCCGAAGAGGGTTGCTCCCACACTCTAACGCGCACTCTAGCTGCACCAATAGGGAATCCAACTGCTTCCCAACGTGAGTAAATTTGGCCGTGGACTTGACACAAACCGCTCTCATGCCCTCCAGCTCCTCGTTCTGCTGCAAAATAGCCTCACGCACTAATGCGAGCTTCCTTTTTAATGCTAGAAGGTCAGCCTAAAATTGGTGGAACTGCTGTGGGCATCTATCGCTTGTGAACTTGGTCACAACTCCAGATACCTTAACAACTGTTGGCATCTCGTCCATGGATGGCTCCTCCTCAATAAATGGCTCTATGTGTGTAGGCTCTATCTTCTCCACCAAGGTGTCAACTGGGGCTATCAAAGAGGTCTCTAATAAAAGTGACTCGTGTGCCACACTAGGCATATCGATGTGTTCCTCACCATCCTGTGGGCTCTCAGCATCATGCTCAACCTCCTCCTCGGGCTCCTGATATTTGAAGCCAGGTCTCCACCAACAAAAGCGCCCCCTGGTCTCACCCTCTAACTGTCTCTATCCTTCCTACTCCCTTTCAAGAGATCTGATGCCCTGATCTGGTCGACTTTCCCCACATGATGTAGATGGCTGCACCCCCATGGTCTGCACACCTCTCACGTCTTTGCTGTAAGGGTGAGGATGGGTTTGGTTTGTCGCCCTCCTCAACTGGGCCAACCTCTCATTGTCCCAATGAATTCTACCCCAAAATTTCTGCATACTGTGTTTCCCTTGAGCCATGGGTTTGTCTCCGTTTCCTCCGTCACTGTGCACTCATACCCAAAACTTCCATGATCTTCTGGCTAGTTTCCCACAGCTGGGCCAAGATCATGCCTTGATACCACTATAATTTTCCAAACTAGGGAAAATAGTGCTATGCAAAGAAAATAATAAAAACAACACCATAAAATTGAAACATTCAGTACACCCATAAAAAGTCCAGGAATATCCAATAGTTAGCCATTCTATTGTAATCTGGGAGAAATGTACAATAATGTGGAAGTGGTGCACCTGGGCTTGCTTCAATGGTAAGCGTGATCAAACCTAGGTGGTGATATGTCAAGCCCAGATGGCACAATAAATACGGCAATGATGCCCCGCGCTGCCCCTGTGAAATTGTGTTGTCTGCTGCAAGGATGCTGCTGGAAACCCCACCTCCCGTGCTCAGAAAATTACCCTCAACCTCTCCACCAAATACCCATAATAACCCATGAAGGAATTGGCCAAATGTTGACCTCAGAATTTTGGCCCAAATTTCCCTTTGCTCCTCTAGCTACTGACTGAGTTGGGACCCTTGTTTGACCCCTTAGATTTGCCCAGAAAATTCTATAAAATTAGGAGTGTGATCCTTGCCCAAAACCCAGAAAGGGTTTCCCTTGGTTCCAACCTAGGTGGTAATATGTCAAGCTCAAATGGCACAATAACTGTGACAATGATGCCCTGCGCTGCCCTTGTGAAACTGTGCTGTCTGCTACAAGGACGCTGCTAGAAACCCCACCTCCGGTGCTTAGAAAATTACTAAAAACTACCTCCGGCCTCTCCACCAAATACCTAGAATAACACACAAAGGAATTGGCCAAATGTTGACCTTAGTATTTTGGCCCAAATTCCCCTTAGCTCCTCTAGCTGCTGGCTGAGTTGGGACCCCTGTTTGACCCCTTAGATCTACCCAGAAAATTCTATAAAATTAGGAGTGTGATCCTTGCCCAAAACAGAAAAACCCAGAAAGGGTTTCCCTTGGTTCCAACCTTAAAAAATTGACCCTTCACAACTTGGCCCTCCAATTTTGAATTCTGTTGTTGTGACTGATCCTGTCAATCTATGCTCTCCCAACTCCAACAATCCTCCTCAAATGGCCCTCCAAGTGATCTCCTACTTCTCCCGGCCAGTTCCAGCTCGACAATTCCTTCCTCCAACTCCCACATGAGCCCAGTGATGGCTCTTTGCGCAGGCCCAGGTGACTGTAAATCGAACTGCTCCAATGCAACAACCTCCTGCTTCAAAACTCTCCCGGAAGGTTGATCCTCCACTGTAGCTTCAATGCCCAAACTCCCCTTGTAGTTGCTACCTAGATGAGCCCACAAGCAACACCAGCGTGTTCTCCTTCTACGTCCTCCAGAAACACGCATTGGCTGAGACACACGCTGAATGATATTACTGTGAAACTCCATCGACTCTCCTCGAAGGTAGTATGAATTGCCTTCCTAGGGTGGCACTCGAAGTCCACCGAAGCAAGGGTTGAGATCTTCGCTTGGAGACACTCGTGTGCTAAACAACAAAGTAACCCAACTAAGTAGCTCGAGCAACTAAGGTTGAGTTCAATATGTCAAAAGATACCAAATGAGGCCGAGCCTCATCTATTTATAATTTGTGGGCCTCTTTTCCCATGTGGGCCCCCTCCAACTAGCAATTCGACTTTCCCTCCTTAGTCATTCGAACTTCCCTTTAAGGTGGTGCATGTTTCCTCATGTGGGTGGCCCCCGCGCTATGCCAACAAAACACTTCGGCCCCTTTTTCCTTCCTAAGTCTTTTCCAAAAGTCACATCGGTTCCATGGCCTCCAAAATTGTCAGAATTGTAGAATAAATAAGCCTGTAACAATTTAATTTCGGAAGGGACATTACAAGAAACCATAGGATCAAGTATCTTAGACATGATGAAATCAGAAGTCATGAATCTAAGTGGGATAATACATGAAAGTACAAGGCAAATAAAAGATGCCACACATGCTATAAATCAGTGATAGCTTGCTGTAAATGGTCCTTAGAGAGCCTTGGATGCTATTCTAAAACAAACCCATGAAGGTGATGATGGTAGATACACCATTAGAAGGTTTTCATGACTAGTTACAAGGGTTTTCAACAAAACAAACTTCATGTGAAGTAATTGTATTTTTCCCTCAAAGAAGTAATAAAATGACTCAGTAGTAGATACATTATCCAGATGGTAGATACACCATTACAAGGTTTTCATGACTAGTTACAACGGTTTTCAACGAAACAAACTTCATGTGAAGTAATTGTATAAATAAAGTAAACAACATGTGAAATAATTGCATAAATAAAGCTTCATATATGATAGATGCAATACTTGCAATCTTCCATTGAGCTTGCAAAATGATGTACAATGTAGCCCAAGTGGAGAGCACATCAACCCCCAAATTCTTCACCATCACAATGGAGAAAGTGCTTCTTTTTATCTAGAGTGAGTCTTTTCTTTCATACAAATAAAATATTATTGTGTTCTAACTCCATGATAAATCCAACAAATGTTTTACTAATGGAGTATTAAGATATCTCCTAAATCCATGGTTGACCATGTTACATGAGGTGGAAATTACCCTGTCAAAGGCAATTCACCCTCATCCAAAAATAGTAGTAGTATGCACCAAATAATTCTCGTGATGAGGTTGGACAACCAAAAATCGGCATCAAACCAAGTCAAATGCCAAGTGTCCACATGGAATGCACCCTTCAAGAAAGTGCATGCATATACTTACTCCACATATGTGAATTCCAAGGTAACCATCTCCAGGGATGAATATGCAAGATTCCAAGTGGATGGAGCTCCATAAGAAAAGATGTAGTCAAAAACCCAAAATAACAAATGGACAATATACACCAAGCAAATCCAAGGAGATAAGGGCGAATTAGGGATTTGGCCATGCCAAAACTTCATGAAATGATAAGATATATATCTCCAAGAATAGCAAGAAATGTCTCCACAAGTGCACCACCCAAGAATATCCAAAATTATGAAGAATAAACCTTTCTCTCAAAAATTAGAAAGGAGGTCAATTTCAAGAGCCACCTCAAATAAAATATTATATACATGCCAAGTCGAAAAGATGAGCGCACTCTCCAATGAAGGTCAAAGATGTCAAGTGTAGCCGAAATGTCCATGGAATAAGGACAAGAGAACACCTAGGAGATATTCTCCATCTGAAGTGTGCCCTAAGAGAATGTGCCAATGTTGTTAGAATTCATCAATAGAATACTCCTCCATATGCCATGGAATAAAGACGAGAGAACACCTAGGAGATATTCTCCATTTGAAGTGTGCCAATGTCGTTAGAATTCATCAATAGAATACTCCTTGATATGCCATGTCATAAGGTGTCCAACCAACACAAGAGAGTGGACCTTGGAGAATGTTGAAGAATCTAGGGCAAATGTAGTTAATGTGATTCTTCTAGCATGATAACTACTTGTGAGGTATTTTAATTTTTCTTCTTAGCACAATCTTCACTTGTTCTTATTAGAGTGTGTCTTCTTATATTCATCAAATAGTTACCAAAAACAAAGAGACAAGAACACAAGATATTGGCTTTCTGCCAGGGCCAAAACCTCTCCATCTTGGGAAGAAAACCCACACAAAATTCTTCTTATAGAGATTCCAACTGACGAATACCAAGACCATGACCCTTGAACTAATTATGCCACTCCAAGACCAAGACACTGTAATGTTCCTAGGTAGGAATACAAGTGATATAAAGCATATACTCTGTTCAGCAAATATAAAAACGAAATATATATTAAGCACCCATGGAAATGCTGGAAATAATGAACTACTGAGCCATTTTATTACTTCTTTGAGGGCAAAATACAATAGATAATAGAGTGGTGCACCTAGGCTTGTCTCGAGGGACAAGCATGACCAAACCCAGGTGAGAAATGGATGAACTGATGGCTGCCCCAACTGCTGCACCAATCTGCACCGCGCTGCCCAGAAAACTGCCCTTTTTGCTGACTTCGAATGGCTAGAAACACCACTTCCCGTGACCCTAAGGAGCCCAACTTCAGCTGCAACTGCAAAACTTGGCCCGCTGGATTCTGCTTGTAAATCCACCTGAAAAATGTCCCAAAGTGCTGGGCTGATCCCTACTGCAAATCCCCTGACTTCCCGGATGAGCGTAGATTGACCCTTTGCACTGTCCCCAGGTCCAAGAATTCGCACTGTTGGGTCGCTGGCTCTGTTGGCTCCAAAACTCTCAAGAAATGCTAGCCTACTGCTGCTCTCCAATTACTCTAACTCTCCCGACAAATGACTGATCAATGGTGGCTCAAACTCCTCCTATGTATTCTTCTGGTGGCCCAGAAATACTCATTCCTTGTGAGTGATTGAGTGGTAGTGCTGTTACAAACTCCCGGAACTCCTGAAACGCTGATGGAATTGCCTTCCTAGGGCGGGCACTCAAGGTCCCACATGGTAAGGTTGAATCTCCCGCTTGAGGGATTCGTGGGTAAACAACCACTTGACTCGGCTAAACAACAAAGCGAACAATCAAGTAATTTTGATTTGCAAGGTGAATGAATGAATCCAAATGAGAGCTTTCTCCTCCTTTTATTTTCGTGGTCGTTCCTTGCCTCATGTGGGCCCCTCCATCCAGCACTTCGAATTCCCTCCATGCCATTCAAATGGCCTAGTTCGAATTCCCACGTGGGTGGTCCCCACATTCCACTAGCAACCAAATAAAGTCGAATTTCTTCCTATGCCCCTAAGTCGAAAATGCTGGGTTCTTTTCCTTAGCCAAAATTGTGCAAGAATGTGTAAAAACACCCTGTTACAAATGTGTTTGGGAAGGGACATGACAGTCCTCCCCTCCCAAATGTTGCTTGCCCTCAAGCAACCTCAAAGATGGGTGCTCCAAAATGTGGTCACCCTCCCAGGTGGCATCCTCATCCGAAAAGTTCTTCCAGCACACCAAGAACTCCCTATTGGCGTTGCTCCTCAGTTTCCTCTCCCTCCTCTCTAAGATGGCCTCAGGCTCCAAAACCAAGTGGCCCTCATCATCCAGTGGGGGTAACTCTGCTGTTGCTGTCACCTGTTGCCCAACACCTCTTTAAATCATGAGACTTGAAATACATTGTGGATCCTGCTCCCCAGAGGCAACTCCAACTCATAGGCCACCTCTCGAACTCGTTTGATCACCCGGTAGGGCCCATAGAAGCGGGGTTGTAGCTTCTCGACCCCCTTCTACTTCAGCGTAGACTGCCTATAAGGTTGTAGGCGGAGGTACACCAAGTCCCCATCCTCGAAATGCCTCTCTGTCATGTGCCGGTTTGCGTACACCTTCTGCTAGTTTTGTGCTGTCACCAAGTTATCCTTGAGAGCCTTGAGGATGTCTTGGCTCTCTTGGATCCAATCTTTGGCCTTTGGGGCCCGACTATCTCCAAAAACAACATCAACAAAAGATAATGCATCATATCCATACAAAGCACGGAAAGGAGTCATACCAATGGACATGTGGTGAGTGGTGTTGTAGCAGTACTCGCCCAAATGCAGCCATCGGATCCAAGCCCTATGTTGTCCCATCAAGTAGTTCCTCAAATACCCCTCTGGCCACTGAGTAACTCGCTTTGTCTAGCCATCTGTCGGGGGGTGGTAGCTCGTGCTAGGAGTGAGCTCGGTCCTGACCAATCTAAAAAGCTCCTGCCAAAAACCTCCCATGAACCTGCTGTCACTGTCACTCACAATGTTCTTAGGGAGCCCGTGCAACCAAAAGATCTCCCAAAAGAACAATTCTACGACCTGCATAGCCGTGTACCTGGTGGGGATGGCGAAAAAGTGGGCATATTTGGTCACCCTGTCGACCACTACATAAATGCAATCCTTCCCCTGCACTGTGGGGAGCCTTGTGATGAAATCCATAGATATACTTTCCCATTTCCCCTTGGGGATTGGAAGCGGCTGTAGCAATCCTGCAGGGTGAATCAACTCCCCCTTGTTCCGCTGACATGCGTCACACTCCTGTACGTGCTTCCGCACGTACCCCTTGAGGCCCTTCCATGTGAATCTCTCCTTGACTGCCATATATGTCTTCCAGAACCCCTGGTGGCTGGATAATTGCTAGTCATGTGCTGCCTGGAGCACTCTCTCTCTTAACTGTGAGTTGGGTACCAGGAAAATGTGCCCCTTGTAATAGATGACCTTATCCATCACTCGGTAGTGCTTATCTGTGTGGCTGCCCTCCAAGATCTCGCACACCCTCTTGTCCTTGGAGTACTCCACCAATAGCTGAGCCTTCCAATCATGGCAGATGCTCATGAGTGATAGACCAGCTGGTCTCCGAGATACAGCATCGGCCACCACATTGTGCTTTCCCCGCACATACTCTATATCGAAGTCATAGACTTGCACCTTGCCGACCCATCTCTGTTGCTTGTCATTGAGGCCCTATTGCCCCATGAAATGGCGAAGACTGTTGTGATCAGTCTTCACCTAAAACTTGTTGCCTACCAAGTACTGTCGAAACTTGGCCAATGCATGCATGATGGCCAACATCTCTTTGTCATATATGGAATATGACAACTCATGTGGTAGGAGCTTCCAACTCTCGAAAGCAATGGGATGCCCATCCTGTGACAAAACTACTCCAACTCCCACCTCAGATGCATCACACTCCATGGTGAAGGGCTGGGAAAAATATGGAAGTGCCAGGACCGAGCAATTGCTCATCACCTCCTTGAGGCGATCAAAGGCAACCTGTACTCCATCAGTCCATGCGAAAGCCCCTCTCTTGGTCAAATCGGTCAAGGGTGCTGCCAGCTGTGAAAACCCCTTGACAAACTTCCTGTAGTAGGTACAAATGCCCAAGAAACCCCTCAGCGCAGTCACATCCTGTGGTATCAGCCAGTCCTAGATGGCCTGAATCTTCTCCTCATGGACCTTCACCCCATCAACACCGATGATATGTCCTAGGTAGAGCATTTCTATCAAGCCAAACTCGCACTTGGATAGTTTGGCATAAAACTACTACTCCTCCAGGATGCGTAGTACCTCCTCCAAGTGCTGGAGATGCTCCTCCCATGTTCGGTTGTAAATCAAAATGTCATCAAAGAAAACTAGCACAAACCTCCTTAACTGCCCCCGAAAGACATGGTTCATGCATGACTGGAAAGTGGTCGGAGCGTTGGTCAGCCCAAGTGGCATGACCAGGAACTTGAAGTGCCCATAGTGGTACCTAAAAGCTATCTTAGGGATGTCCTGATCCCTCACCCTGATCTGGTGGTACCCCAAACGCAGATCAATCTTAGAGAAGTACTTGGCTCCTCTAAGCTCATCCATCAACTCATCTATGAGGGGGATGAGGTACCTGTTCTTCAATGTCTTCTGATTGAGGGCCCGGTAGTCAATGCACATGTGTAAGGTTCCATCCTTCTTCCTCACCAGTACTACTAAAGAAGCGAAGGGACTGGAACTTAGCCTGATATGGTCCAATGCCAACAACTCCTGAATGGCCCTCTCTATCTCATCCTTATAGGCCTTAGGATGCTTATAAGGGGTAGTGATCATTGCCTGCACACCTGGCTCCAACTCAATAGTGTGCTCAAATCCCCTGTCTGGCGGTTGCCCTGGTGGAATGTCCCCAAACACCACTGTGTATCTGTCCACCAAGGCCTATATGTCTGGTGGTGGTGGATGGGCCTGTCCCCCAACCTCTGAAATCCTTAGCTCCACTGCCCATGCAATGTCCTCATGTCGTAGATCTGCCTCCATCGAGTGGGCTGAGACTATCTGAGGTGGATAGGAATGCATGCC
This sequence comes from Pinus tabuliformis, assembly GCA_031772625.1. NCBI lineage: Eukaryota > Viridiplantae > Streptophyta > Pinopsida > Pinales > Pinaceae > Pinus > Pinus tabuliformis. The sequence goes on from CM062813.1 coordinate 167,054,016, forward strand.
TCTTGGAACTACTGGTTTGCCATCCTACCCAGTAAACTCCATCTCCAGCTTCTTCCAATCTGTAGTGACTCGCCCAAGGGAGTACAACCACTAGACACCCATCACTACGTTGGTGTTTGGCACATCGACCACAAAGAAGTGGTTTGTCATCGAGTAGTTCCCCATAACTACTATCAAAGCAGGCACATACCGAGTGCACTGCATGGTACAATCACCTCGCACTAGGACTGAAAAGCCCTCAAACTCTGTCGTGGTGAGGCCCCTCCTCGAAACCAATTGGGCATCTATGAAGTTGCGGGTAGCCCCGCTGTCAACTAGGACTGACACCCGCTGACCCTGTATGGTGTCTATGATCCTCAATGTCAAGAATTTGGGAACCCAGCATAAGGAAGCAAGGACTCCCCCGGATGGGGCAAAGGATGCCCCTCCTTGTCGAGGTGGTGGTGGTGGCCCTCTATCAGTTGGACTCTCACCATATCACATACCACACTCTTGCTCCATCTCGTCCTCTTGGTCACTATATGAAAAGACCTTAATATAGTGTGCTTTACCGGCATTGCAGCGATGGCCTGGTGCCCAAGGCTCCCTGCATGTGAAGCACAACTTCCTCCTCCGGAGGTCCTTTCGTGTCTCATCATCTAGCTGCCCCTGCCCCTATGTGGTCCTCTGAGGTGGAGGTCTAGTCTCATGCGCCTTCTTTGGAAAAGGGGTTCATGGAGGAAAAGGCGCTCTAGTCTTGGGTATGGCCCCCTATAGATCTTTAGTGCACAAAACTGCCTCCTACAGCGTGGAGGGTCTATGTGACTTCCGTAGTCCACGCTGGGGCTCAAGTAAGCCCTCAATGAAGGTGTATACCCTCCTAGCCTCTGATAGATCCAGAACCATCACTGATACTCGTAGAAACTCTGAGATGTACTGCTCCGGGTTGCCTATCTGGCGCAGTTGGGTTAGCTCTCTAAAATGGGCCTCTGGATCTCTCTGGTCAAAACGCTTCACCACCCTCCTGGTGAAATCCTCATAAGAAGCCACATTGGCATGCCCTAGGGTGGCCAAGCCATGAAACCACCAGTCATGGGCTTCCCCCTCCATGTGTAACGTGGCCATCTTGATGGCTTCCTGTTCTGTCATCCGGTTGAGCTGGAAGTAGGTGTCCATCTTCTCAACCCAAGCCCTAGCAGTGCACTTGGCAGTGCCATTGAAAGTAGGGAAGTACATCCTCCCTATGGTCCTTTGTAGCTCATAGCTTTATGTCCCCTGTCCTCCATAACCATTGTTCTTCTCACTCTGCTTGAGCTTGCAAAAATCTTTGAAAGAGAGTGCTTCCCTGAAGTCTGCATCCATAGATTGCCATTCTCTGAAATGATCTCTCATCTCAATGGGGTCTTCACCCTTTGCTGGTTCGATTTGTGCCACTAGTACGAAAGAGGGCAGTGTGGCTCGATTGGTCCACTAGCCGATGGGTGTTGTGCTGCTGGTGAGGGGTGATCGAATGGATGAGAGGCTCCAGAAGTTTCCCCAAATAAAAACCCTCTAGGAGTGGTCCTCTTTCTATTCTGCAACTTTATTTCCTCCAACATCTCTTTCTAGCCCTTGGCTAAGTCATTTAAGGCCCTCAGGAGACTGTCGAAAGCCATCTCTTCCTTGCTCTTAGGTTCCACCATGTCCTCCTCTTCTACCACTGCTTTCCCTCTGTCCTTCTTGTCTGGTAATCTCTAGCTCTCTTTCTCTGCTCCGGTACCTCTTCCTTCTGTATGTGATGTTCTGCTGGTCCCCTTCTCTCATAGGAGAAAATTCCCACAACTGAGCCAAGAACTAGGCTCTAATACCATTGTAATGTTCCTAGGTAGGAATACAAGTGATATAAAGCATACTATCAGACCAGGAGGTAACTCTTCAAATCAAAACTTATCTTATTCATTCAGGTTGTTCATTATTATATACAAGAGGGAGTGACTGTTCGGTTCATCTCCCGATGACTCTCTATCTTCTCTATTATTTATTTACACTAATTACAGCTGCACACCCAATCCCTTTGATTAGGTGTCAACATTCCCCCCCTTAATCTGAAGGGATGTTGGTGAGTCCAAGCACCGTTCTGAATCTTTCAAGCTTTTCTCTTCCAAGTGCTTTGGTGAAGATGTCTGCGATTTTCTCATTAGTGGAACAATGGCAAAGATGGATTGTTTTGGCCTCAAGATGATGTCGAATCAGATGATATTTAGTATTGATGTGCTTTGTTTGATCATGGAACTTTGGGTTCTTAGCCAACTATATTGTAGAGGTATTGTCAATCATGAGTGGAGTTGATTGTACTTGTTTTACCTGCAAATCTTCAAGAATTTTCCTGAGCCACACAATTTCTTTTGTTGCCTCAGCTGCTGCCACATATTCTGCCTTTGTTGTGGAATTTGCTGGAATTGATTGTTTGCGTGATCTCCAGGAGACAACTCCTAATCCAAGACTCATAGCATAACCTGAAGTAGATACCCCAGTTTCTTTGTCTCCATCGAAGTTTGAATCAGAGTATCCAATCAAGCTGAAGTCGCCCACCTGTGTATACTTGATTCCAAAGTCTTGAGTTCCCTTCAAGTACTTTAGAACTCTTTTTGTAGCAGACCAATGTCCCTTACAAGGCTTTTGCATAAATCTGGAGAGGATTCCAACAACAAACGAAATGTCTGGTCTGGCAGTAGTTAGGTAGTTGAGACTTCCTACACGCTGTCTATACTTTGTTGCATCCTCAAATTCTTTTCCTTCAATGAATGTGAGCTTTAAGTTTTGTTCCATTGGAGTAGTCAGAGGATTGCATTTAGTCATGCCAAACCTGTTCAACAGATCTCCAATGTACTTCTTTTGAGAAATTAATATGGACTTTGGATGTTGAGTTACTTCAATACCAACATAGTAATGAACATAGCCCAAATCAATGATTTCAAAACCTTTTTTTAATTCCTTCTTTATGGATGCAATGTAGCTTTCATTGTTCCATGTCATCAAAAGGTCATCTACATATACCACAAGATATACAACTATTTTGCCAACTTTCTTGACAAACAAAGTTGCATCATCAAGATCATAATGTTTGAAATTGAGTTTCAGAAGATGCTCAGTCAGTTTTTCGTACCAGGCTTGTGGTGCTTGTTTGAGGCCATACAAGGATTTCACAAGTTTGCATACTTTATGTTCATGTCCTTTCACAGCAGATCCTTCAGGTTGGGACATAAAAACATTTTCTTTTAGATCTCCATTCAAGAAAGCAATTTTTACGTCCATTTGATGGACTTTCCAACCGTTTCGAGCTCCTAGGGCAAAGAGTGTCTGGATGGTACCCCATTTTGCTATGGGGGCAAAAGTTTCCTTATCTGTGCAAAACCTTTTGCCACAAGCCTGACTTTGTGCTTGTCAAGTGAGCCATCAACTTTATACTTGTTCTTGTAGACCCACTTGCAGCCAATTGGTTTGGTTCCCAATGGAGGATCAACTAGCTTCCAAGTGCCATTCTTTATCAAGGCATCATACTACTTTTGCATTGCTTCTCTCCATTCATCATGAGAAGCAGCTTCTTTGAAGAAAGTTGGTTCAAAATCTGTAGACAAATTGAATTCACAATCATAAGAAACATCCGTATCAATAGGTGAATCAGAGTCATCTACATTACCTCCATTTTTCCAGTTTGAATTTCTAGTTCCTGTCTTTCCAACCTCATCAGGGTGAACACTTTCAAGTGCCTTTGTCAGCCACTTTGGGGGACCTTTCTAAGATGGTCCACGCTGCTCTGTTGATTGAGTTGGGACTGAATCAAGATTGAGTCTCCCAATTCTACCAATCACATCACTCAAAGTATCATCCATTGTTGGAGTTTCATGTAGGGGAGAGAGTGCTTCAAAAGCAGATTCCATAGGTTGATCTAGTATAGGAATCCCCCCTTCAAGATGTGGAATCTGATTATCAAATTCTTGAAATGATTTTGCATTTGTGAATCTATCCAAGCAATCAAGTTGCCTTTCAACAACATTGCCAGTTTTGGATGATTAAAAAAAGTTTACATCTCTAGATACAACAAACTTTTTGTTGACTTCATCATAGAGACGGTATGCTTTGGAGGTGTTTGAATACCCCAGGAAGATACACTTACGACTTCTTGCACCAAGTTTGTTTCTATGTACCTTTGGTATCAAGGCATAACAGGTGGAACCAAAGACCCTGAGATACTTTACCGAAGGAATGTGCCCATACCACATTTCATAAGGAGTCTTGTTTCTGATAGCATTAGATGGACATCTATTCTTTATATATACAACACATAGAACTGCATCAGCCCAAAACATTATTTTTAGTTTTTTGAAGAACAACATGGAGCGTACCATATTTAAGATTATCCTATTCATTCTTTCATCTACACCGTTCTGTTGGGGATTATAAGGCACAGTTGTTTGATGTTTGATCCCATGTTGGCGAAGATAGTTTTCAAATTCATTTGAAGTGTATTCTTTTCCATTATCAGTGCGAATAGAGCCAATATGAGATTGTGCATCATTTTCAATCCATGTATGAAAGTTCTTGAATGTTTGAAAAGCATAAGATTTGTTCTTCAATAAATAAACCCAACACATTCTGGTGTAGTCATCAATAAATGTCATCATATACTTATTTCCATTTGTAGAAGGAACAGGCATTGGGCCACATAAATCTGAATGAATGAGTTCAAGTTTTCTATGTGCTCTGGAGTGTGAATCATGAAAGGACTGTTTGCTATGCTTTCCTAGAATGCAAGCATCACATTGCTTAAGTTTCCTAGGAATTGTAGGCAAACCAGTAACACCATTTTTCTTCAACAAGCGGAGGCTGTCATAGTTCAAATGTCCAAATATAGCATGCCATAATAAACTTGATGGAAGTGTACCTTCTTCATAATGATAATTATATGAGAAATGTTGTGCACGAGCAGAGGTACCCTACAGCTTGAGAAGCCTTTCTTCTTCTATCCCCCTCATGACAAGTGAGTGGTCAGATGCTTTTCTCACCTCAAGCTTGCCATCAAACATATGAATGGAGTGACCTTGTTGGCGGATGTGGACCAAGGACAACAAATTTCTCCTTAGCTGTGGGAGATATAGAACATGATGCAGAAGAAAGTCTGGAAGACCAGGGAATTTAAGCTTGATTGTGCCAAGCCCTGATGGCTTGAGTTTTGATTGGTCTGCAAAGTATACTGCTCCATCAACATTGTCAGTAAATTCTTCAAAAAATCTTTTCTATGAGTCATGTGGCAAGTTGCTCCTGAATCAAGCAACCAACCATTTTTCCAAGAAGCAAGTGAAGCATTAAATAAGTCTTCATTTACTCTAATATTACATTGAGCCACAACATAATGAGCGGATTCAGGTGCTTTCCCTTTGTCTGTGTCATTAGTTTTACCTTTGGGTTGGTTTCTTTGCTGCTCAATTTTGTCTCAAGGTAACTTGCATGCGGAGGCATCATGTGATCCATTTCTTTTGCAGCGTATGCAGTGCAAATCTGACTTTTCTTCTTGAGAGTGTCTGCCCCCCTGCCTTTGAAATATCTTCCTCTTCCTCTTCGACCACCTCTTCCCCTGGAAGAATCTTGGGCAAGATTCTTTTCTTTATGAGCAAGGCACACAATCTCTTCAGAAGATTCAGGGGCTGTCTTCTTTCCAAAAGATTTCTCTCTTTCAGCAAATTTTTTCACAAGAGAGTCAAAGTTAATATCTTTGAGATTTCCATTTGCTTGCAATGACTCAAGATAATTGGAGTAAGTAGGATAAAATGCCTTGAGAAAAGCGATCAGAGGAATATCCAATTCAACCTTAGTGACTTTGATATAATGCATTATAGATTTTACTTCGGATGCAAGAGCAAGAGGATCATTATTTTGTAATTCAAGGGTGAAGAGTTTAATCATAAGTTGAACAACTTCAAGTGCAGAGTGTGAGTCATAGAGTTCTTTCAGCTTTTGTAAGGATTCGAATGCATTTGAAAATGGCGAAATGTGTCGACTGACCTCTTCACTTACTGATGTTGCAATCAATGCATAGGCTTTGCTGTTCTTATTTTCCCAATTGGCGAGCTCCTTGTCTGAGGTAGGCTGGATTGGCGCTTTGTCTCCTTCTCCAACACACACTCCTTTCCATAGCTCATTAAAAATGAGAGTGTGTTGGATTTTCCGCGACCATTCAGGATAATTCTCCTTTCCATTGAGAACTACTCCCATAATAGATATAAATGAATGCATATTGTTATATCAACAACGTTATACCAACAACGTTCAACTTAACAACCTTCAACATTCACCCGAATATCAGAGTCTGACTGTAGCTGTAGTTTTTTTGATGCATTGGATGGTAGAGATGAATGGCGGAGATGAGTGGAGGAGATGAACGGAGGAGGGCCGTTGATGGTAAGCGATCAACGGTTATCGCAAGCAAAACAAGTCGGGGCGATAACCACGGCTAAAGGCGGATTTCGAGTTACAAGCGGGATTTCGGGCAGATAAAAACGGTAAGTGGTATTGAGAGGGGAGCGCCCGATTCCACTAAGCGATGGACACGTAGTGACTAGGGGAGAGAGAAAAACCGCTCGTATCGGGCGGGTAACTCTCGTGCAACTAATGCACCCGAAATCGCTATAAACCATTGGATTTGGAGGTGATGATCAACGGTGGAGATTAAAAGGCACTTTTCGGGTGGGTAACCGCTGTGCAAGTGGTCCCCCCCGAAATCAATGTCAGCCGTCGGATCTTGAGATTGAGATCAACGGTGGAGAACGAGCTTGATAAAGTGAAACCTCGGGAACTGTGTCCGAGCAGGTTACGTCATCACCATTGGTAGTTTATATGAAAAAGGATATGCGGTGAATAAGAAAATGTATGCAGAGCTTCAAATACGAGAGGGTTAATGAAGGGTATGATCACATCGCAAACATGCAGCGATATTGATCGGGGCAAAGAGACTAGTGATATGCGATTAAAAGAAGACCCGACGATATTTATATATGCGGGTTCATGACATTTAAGATCCGGCCCAAGGGAGGAAATCCAAGTTACTACAGCACCTTTGGCTTCAATGCGCCATTCGACGCAACAACAATGAATGAGATTTCGCAGGGTTTTGACAGAGATGTCAGCCTGCAAAAGATGCAAAACAAAGGCAAAACAGAATAGGAGTTACAAATTAAAAAGGAAGCCAAAAAATGGCGCCTGCTCTGATACCATGTCAGACCAGGAGGTAACTCCTCAAATCAAAACTTATCTTATTCATTCAGGTTGTTCATTATTATATACAAGAGGGAGTGACTGTTCGGTTCATCTCCCGATGACTCTCTATCTTCTCTATTATTTATTTACATTAATTACAGTTGTACACCCAATCCCTCTGATTAGGTGTCAACACATACAATTTGTTCAGCAAATATAAAAGCGAAATATATATTAAGCACCCATGGAAATGCTGGAAATAATGAACTGCTGAGCCATTTTATTACTTCTTTGAGGGAAAAATACAGTAGATAATAGAGTGGTGCACATGGGCTTGTCTCAAGGGACAAGCATGACCAAACCCAGGTGATAAATGGCTGAACCAATGGATGCCCCAATTGCTGCACCAATCTGCACTGTGCTGCCCAGAAAACTGCCCTTTTTGCTTACTTCGAATGGCTGGAAAGACCACTTCCCTTATTCATAAAATTATAAATTTTGAGCTCATGACTCGTTGGCCTAAACCCAACAAAACCCACGAAGGAATTTAGTTGGTTTAGGCTTCTGAAATTTGACCCCCAAGGAATCCAACTTCAGCTGTAACTGCAAAACTCAGCCTGTAAATCCACCTGGAAAATGTCCCAAAGTGCTGGGTTGATCCCCACTGCAAATCCCCTGACTTCCCGGATGAGCTTCCGGGCTGTAGCACTTGTTCCTAAGCCCCACGAAAACGCTGGACTGGCCCTCTCCACTGTCCCTAGGTCCAAGAATTCGAATTGTTGGGTTGTTGGCTCTGCTGGCTCCAAAACTCTCAAGAAATGCTGGCCTACTGCTGCTCTCCAAATCCTCTAACTCTCCCGACAAATGACTAATCAATGGTGGCTCAAACTCCTCCTGCGTATTCTTCTGGTGGCCCAGAAATACGCATTCCCTGTGAGTGACTGAGTGGTAGTGCTATGAAAAACTCCCAGATCTCCTGAAATGCTGATGGAACTGCCTTCCTAGGGCAGGCACTCAAGGTCCCCCAAAGGTAAGGTTGAATCTCTCGCTTAAGAGATTTGTGGCTAAACAACCAGTTGACTCGGCTAAATAGCAGAGCGAACAATCAAGTAATTTTGATTTGCAAGGTGAATGAATGAATCCAAATGAGAGATTTCTCCTTCTTTTATCTTCGTGGGCCTTCCTTGCCTCATGTGGGCCCCTCCATCTAGCACTTCGAATTCCCTCCAAGCCATGCGAATGGCCTAGTTCAAATTCTCATGTGGGTGTTCCCCACATTCCACTAGCAACCAAATAAAGTTGAATTTCCTCCTAAGTCCCTAAGTCGAAAATGTTGGGTTCTTTTCCTTAACCAAAATTGTGCAAAACTATGTAGAAACACCCTGTTACAAATGTGTTTGGGAAGGGACATGACAAACACCAATCCTCTTCTTTGTCATTGCTGAGATCATCATCATTGTTGCACCATCACCGAGGTCTTCATCAATGAGATCTCCATATTGAGATATGTATAGGAGAGTTGCATGTAGATCCACCGATATCATGACTGTCTTATCATAACTGTACCTTCACTGAGATCATAACCTTTGTGACTATGTCTCCATCAAGAACGAGATCATGACTGTAATAGTATCATGACTGCACCTTAATGTATGTCGAGATAAAGTGTGTCACTATGAGATCCTTCCATCATAATTATGCCGAGACTGTGTGTGCTATTGTAGGATTCCTGTGATCATCCTTGTCACCAAGATTATGACTGCACTGAGATCTTCACCGAGGATGTGACTGTGTTCTCTTTGCACCTAGTCACTGCTATGCTGAGAATACATCATTGTAATACCCATCCGAAAACCATAGTGATCCCTCTCCATCCGAAGTACTGAACTACTGCCTTGATTCGAGTTTCTTATACCACTGTACCTTGTCCGAGATTTCAGAGATATATGTGAAGATGTCATTGTAATTACCATCGAGATTTCAAAGGTATGTCGAGATCATTGTACCATCCGAAATTCTGTACCTCTGTCCTCATCCGAAGTTGTAGAGAAGTCCGAGTTTTTTTGTCTCTTTGTGGTGACTCTAGCTGCGTGTTGTCGCACAGAATGTCTAGGCACTGCGACAATGGCTCAGATCGGGGGCTGTCACCCTGATCCCCAATCTCTCTGTTTAAGCTGTCTCCCTACAACAGGCTAAGGGGGGTAGACCCTATGGAAAAGTGGAATGAAGAAGAACTAGTTGGGAACCAACCAGTTCGGGAGACACAGTGAAGTGATCAAGTACTTGATTAAGATTTAGCAAGACTTATAGGATTTGATTAGATTTTAAACGATTGATACCAGTGCCTTATGGAGTCAACGATCTTGCTAGGGAAATTAAGACCAAGTAATCGATTAGCAACTGCTGCTTAGATGAATGACTATTTTATATGAAATGCAGATCCTAAAACTAATGTGAGATGCAAGAATTTTGGTTAATTTTAGTTAAATGCCTATTTAAATGTGAACCATTCGATCTCTTCTGTGTTGAGCCTGATTTTGTAGTAATTGGCAGATAGAAGATTAGGGGAAGCACACTAAGGTGTGATTAACGATACCTCTCCTGAAATTGTAACCTACTCAGTGCCTCCGGTGCTACAGAGAACTGTGGCTCTGACGACTGCAAGGTCACCGTTTTAAGTACTATTAAAATAGGCTCCTGAAGAAAAGACGGATGGAGATCTTTCTGTCTATCGATCAAGCTTATGCTTGGAAGTAAATTTTATCTATGTAAAATTAACTTATATGCAAATGCACCGGAAGATGAGATGAAGTTAGACTTGAGAATGGGAAAACACTTATGCCGCAAAAGCCCTCAATAACCCAAATGAAATGCTCGCCTTTTTTTAGATGAAGACTTAAAAAATAAACTCTTGAAGATACTATAGTTAAAACACCAGCTTATTTCAAATCTTCTTGATACAATTTAGCTCAAAGAGGACAAAAACAACTTTGCAATTCGATATCAATGTCAATAGATGCTAAAAAAGAATACTCAGTTTATGAAACAAAGGATATGCATTTTATCACAATTCCATGACAGAGTACTTAATTTTCAAAAATTAATTTTTAGGACAATAGTAAGAAAAACTTTATGACAGTAGCAATATGACAATGAAAATAGTAAGCTATTAATGATATCTTTATGCCAAAAATTTATCGAAATTTTTCCAAACTTGCCCATATGAATTATAAAAAAAAATTTCCAGTCTGTTATGATGTGATTTCCAGAATTATATAAGATCTGATATACTTATTATAGACAGCAATTAAAACATGAAATAAGCCTAATGATGAATTCCCAACTCAAGAAATTAATTCCTTAATGTATTAGACAACTTAGGAACTGATTTTAGGCTAACCCACATGAAATTTTACCACTGTTATATTTCAGACTTCAGAAACAGAATTATTCAGATATAACAGTGACCCAAAATGTAGATCTAGGCCAAATTTTTGATACACATTAAATATAAATGATTTATTAATGTATTTAGCAAATTTTTTAATTAATTTCAAACCACTTAGATGTGTTTTTCACCACTATTAGAAAGGTATATGACTATTGTAGCAAACAGTGAGGAAAAAGATGGTTTAGAGATCAAACCCTTAGGCGCTAGGCCTTGAAGATCACTTGCCCAAGTTGCAAAAAAAAATTCAATATTTAAAACACAAATTTTTACTAAATTTTCTGCAAAATCCCACCAATGATTAGCTTCAGAAAATCAAATATTCAAATCAGAAATGGAGGAAGGAAATCTAGGGCCAATGAGAGCTAGCACTAGGCTAGGAGAAGGCAGATCTGGGCTTAGGAGTGCCAAAACTTGAAATCTTTGCTCTGAAAAAATTATTTTTCTTCAGATCTTTAGATTTATTGCAAAATCTTTAACGGCTAGCCTTGCAAAAATATTTGGGACAAGATATTGCCTTCCAAGGCCTAGATCTATCTCAAAACCCCCAAATCTGCTTGAAAAATCTCAGATCTGAAGATTTTCTTGGCTGGTTTCTCAGATCTGAAGATTTTCTTGGCTGGTTTCTTAGATCTATTCCTGCACACAATCTTTGAGCCCAAATCTTGCCCTCGAAAGTCTAGATCTAGCTCAAATATGAAGATTTTCTTGGCTGATTTCTTAGATCTATTCCTGCGCAAGTGAAAAGAGAAAAACCCAATACCCAATATGTACAAAAATAGAGAAAATCCCAGAAAACCCAAGTGTTAAAATTCAAAATTATGTTACAAAATTTCTGATCTACACAAGTAAATAACGGATCTATACAAATAATTTACAGATCTATCAGATCTGAGGAGTATGAGTCCAACTCCGCTCCCAGATCTGATAATTTAAGGCTCTTAATAGCCAGATCTATCAAAATTTCCACAAAATATTTAAAATTTTTTGAAATTTTAGAGAGGTGCTAGGCCAAAAACAGCCTGTAGAAAAAAGATTATCGTTAGATAAATCCCGAGGTTTATATGAAGTAGGTTGTTCAAAAAATATGTGTTAAGAGTTGGTTGGTCCAACCGAGAACTATCCCCAAACGCTCAATGAGAACCTGAGAGATCTTCTGCAAACACTAGATCAACTGTCAAATCAAGTAGAGAAATAGAACAACATTAAAATTATGAAGAAATAGAGATGCTACTTCAATCAAAATTAAAAATGTTACCCTAGATCTAACAAACTGAATAAGATACCTGTATTCAGATTATTCTAAGAGAGCTATTGATTGATAGTTTTCACATAATATTAAGCAGAAATTAAAACAATGTTACCATAAATTCATGAAGAGGAACACTACAACACGTTGAAACCCTAAGGACTTTTGCATTTATTCCATAAAAGTTTACAAGAGGGCTTGAGAGCTTAGTACACGATCCATAGATCGGATGATACTGACTGACAAATGACCTCCTATTTAAAGATAAATCCTCCAATGGCTAGTTCGAGTGATCCTTGTCAAAGCAATCTTGACCGTTGATGAGGATCAAAATTTCTTTTAATATCATCCGTCGAAATTTTAAATATTGAGGAAATTTTGAATTTTTCGATTAAATGCATTTTAATTAATTCAAAAATTAAATTTTTGAATTAATTTCCTCAAAATTTTGACTTTGACTTAACCCGAGGGACCAAAAGCATAAAATTTAGCAAAATAATCAATTAACCTTAGTCCCTGGACCTCTTAAATTTTTTTTTTAAAGGACCCACGAATTTTTCCTTTGGAAAATTTAAATTTACCTAGGACCTATAATTATTTAAATTTCTGGCTTAGGTTTTTAATTAATTTTGTCTAGAAAATTTAATTAATTAACCTATGAGGGGATAAATTATTTTTTCTAAACCTCAAGACACTTTATATCATGATTTTTACATTTTTTACATCTTAAGGGGGAAAACCTATCTGAAATAGACCTTCACAGACTACCCAGTTCTGCGACACAAATATAATCTAGTAGAGCAAACAATTTGTAATAAAATAACCTAACCAAATAGTTAGGATTATTCCCAAATCACTTTTACATAGACTCGAGCTAGAATACTAGGACTCCCCTAAGATCCCAGTGACAAAATCCATTCTGGCTTTGGCGTAAGGCTGAAGGAAAACTCTGCCGACCATTTGAGAATGGATTGGTGAGACAAAAAACCTCCCAGAATGTAGATCGTTGCCAGAAAAGTAGGTTTACCTAGGTGATTACATACACGACATGAATCTGCTGAGATTATTTACATTATACATATGTAGACTAGGTTTACATTATAAGACGATCCTCAGGCTGATGATGATAGCTGGATGGCGAGAACACATCAATCAGGAGCTATCGCTTTTGCGAAAAAGGGGGTGTACTGCTATGGGTCGTTGACACGTAGTGGTCAACATCTGGCTCTACTTGGGGACACGTTGCTGCACTCGAGGAATGTGAGAATCCAGAATTTGCATCCACGCAACACACAACAAAACATAAGTAGCGTCCATCCAAAAATACGTTAAGCACAGGAAAGATATAAGCTCTTCATTTATTAACTAGTCTAACAACATGAAAAACCAAATCTAACTACAAAATGAAATACTGAAATAACAGGGCATAAGGTTAGAAATACAATACAAAGATGCCCCATGGCATCAGATGCGTTCAATATAGTGCATACTGAGCATTTGCCTGCTTTCAGGCAAATTTGTTGGCTATTTCTCAAATGTGCCATGTCCAATTTTGCACACTGTAGGACTTTTTCCTATCCGAAAATCAAGCTGCTTGCGGCCATCTGATGCATCAAATCGCTTTCTCATTCTCTTTCTCTTGCGTTTTTTCTTTGTGGCAGGCTGTAACACTGATAATGTGGAACATTTTGCTTCAAAACTCTCAGACGAAGTATGTAAAATATGCATGACATGTCTTTCTTCATTTTTCATCTTCTCTGTCAAGAATGATGGATCAGTCTCACAGGTGTCATGAGTTATAATTTGATCTTTTATGACCGGTGGATCAGACATGCAAGCATCAATCTGATTCTTATAAATTTCCAATTTATTCAAGTCACTTTCAATTAGCCACTTTTCAATGGAACAAAGGACCTCATAATAAGATTGAGCTTGCTGCAACAGATAAGGAGGCTTCTGATTTGTTGACGTTTCCTTGTTTCTTTCATCCTCTGACTGATGCTGAAGTTTCTGTACCTGTATTGTTATATCACCCATTTGGTTAGAGTGTTCAACCTTCATAGCATTGACTTCCTTGGCATGGTCTTCCTCCATGCTCAATAACTTATTCTGAAGACATATTTGATTAGCTTCTATATCTTTTATTACTTTGTCATTATCTGCTTTTATGATCATCAAGCAATGTTGCATAGAGTTTATCCCTTTCTCATGATTTGCTTGTATGATAGCTAACTGATTATTATAATCGAATCTCATGATGGTCATTTCTTCATCCATATTTGACAGCTTGTTCTTAATCGCACTTATTTCTTTCTGATAACTTGTTTCCATGGCAGTCACTTGATTTGAATGATTGAATTCCATGATCGTCATATTTTCCTCGAGGGATAATAACTTGTTTTGCATAAAATTAATTTCCCTGTCATGATTAGCTTTCATGGTTTCCATTTCCTTAGCACGCTGACTTTGCATGTCGGTGTATAAAGTTCTCATATCCCTGACGTAATTGGTTACAAATTTTTCTTGATAAAGCTCCATATTTTTTACTAGCTGCGTTTGATTGAACTGCGTGTCTTTAATCAACTGCTTTAGTTTTTCTATAATTTGCTTATATTTTCCCTTTCATTGTCGACACTGATTTGACAACTTGTCCGTGTTTTCCCACTGTCATGGATTTGATTTGCAATGGTACAAGTGGATGACACATTATGATATGGAGAATTGTCTTGAAATCTTTCATCGATAGCTGGATCCTTCACAAGATCACTTTCATTCTGTTGCATAATTTTAGGGGCACTAGGCGAGCTATCTTGATAACCATATCTATCATTAAAAGCATTGACGATGTCTTGTAAAGAAGCGAAAGAATCTTCAGGACAATTATTAAACCAATTCAAAGCATCACCCTCTAAAGAAAAGACAAATAGACGCATTTTGACATCTTCATGATCATACTGGGGAGAACTACAATATCTGAGTATTGTATGAGTAAACCGACATAGATGCGTTCTAACAGCGACTGAATCACCACCCGAGAACAAAGACAATTTATGAATGGCCACTTCCGGAATATCATGGAGAACATCAGTAAATTGACATGGGGTAAACGAATCATCCATGATGAATTGCTTGAAGGAATAATGAGGGACCAAATGGATGATAGAGAGAGACCCCTACTCAAAAAAATCAAGGGATCTACAGGAAGTGAGCTTCTAGTAGAAATTCTTGTAAGAAATGAAAGAAGTGGAGTTGCCACTTGAACATGAGTCTAGCTCTAGAAAAGGCAAAAACAACTGGATATAGGGGAGGGCTTCTTGTCTGAGAAATAATAAATGAAAGAAGTGGAGTTGCCACCCAAACAAGAAACGAACTGAAATGTCCAGGTGCTAAAGGTGCAGATGAAACGATTAATGAGATGACGAAAGATAGGGCGATGAAAATATCAAATGACACCAGGAAATGTTGTGCCGCTTGACAGGCTAATGAATGGCAGAAAATATGAGATGATTAAAACGATGTCGAAGAAACCAAGGACATAAAAAACTCTGTCCTCGATGGGAATGCCAAGGAGTGTTGGCTTTGCCGGCGCGAATGAGAGATGAGAAAGATGAAAGATGAATGATGAGGAAATGTCGTTGAAACACTGAGAATAAAATGTCCCTGGCAATGGTGCCAAAAAATGTTGTCGCACAGAATGTCTAGGCACCACGACAACGGCTCAGATCGGGGGCTGTCACCTTGATCCCCAATTTCTTCATTTAAGCTGTCTCCCTACAGCAGGCTAAGGGGGGTAGACCCTATGGAAAAGTGGAATGAAGAAGAACTTGTTGGGAACCAACCAGTTCGGGAGACACGGTGAAGCGATAAAGCACTTGATTAAGATTTAGCAAGACTTATAGGATTTGATTAGATTTTAAACGATTGATACCGGTGCCTTATGGAGTCAACGATCTTGCTAGGGAAATTAAGACCAAGTAATCGATTAGCAACTGCTGCTTAGATGAACGACTATTTTATATGAAATGAAGATCTTAAAACTAATGTGAGATGCAAGAATCTTGGTTAATTTTAGTTAAATGCCTATTTAAATGTGAACCATTCAATCCTTTCTGTGTTGAGCCTGATTTCGTAGTAATTGGCAGATAGAAGATCAAGAGAAGCACACTAAGGTGTGATTAACGATACCTCTCCTGAAATTCTAACCTACCTGGTGCCTCTGGCGCTACAGAGAACTGTGGCTCTAACGACTGCAAGGTCACTGTTTTAAGTACTATTAAAATAGGCTTCTCAAGAAAAGACGGATGGAGATCTTTCTGTCTATCGACCAAGCTTATGCTTGGAAGTAAATTTTATCTATGCAAAATTAACTTATATGCAAATGCACCGGAAGATGAGATGAAGTTAGACTCGAGAACGAAAAAACACTTATGCCGCAAAAGCGCTCAATTACCCAAATGAAATTCTCACCTTTTTTTAGATGAAGACTTAGAAAATAAACTCTTGAAGATACTATAGTTAAAATACCAGCTTATTTCAATTCTTTTTGATACAATTTAGCTCAAAGAGAACAAAAACAACTTTGCAATTCGATATCAATGTCAACAGATGCTAAAAAAAAATACTCAGTTTATGAAACAAAGGATATGCATTTTATTACAATTCCATGACAGAGTACTTAATTTTCAGAAATTAATTTTTAGGACAACAGTAAGAAAAACTTTATGACATCAGCAATATGACAATGAAAATAGTAACCTATTAATGATATCTTTGTGCCAAAAATTTACCGAAATTTTTCCAAACTTGCCCACATGAATTATAAGAAAAAATTTCAGCCTGTTATGATGTGATTTCCGGAAATATATCAGATCATGAAATTTTGCCACTGTTATATTTCAGACTTCAGAAACAACATTATTCAGATATAACAATCACCCAAAATGTAGATCTAGGCCAAATTTTTGATACACATCAAACATAAATGATTTATTAATGTATTTAGCAAATTTTTTAGTTAATTTCAAACCACTTAGATGTGTTTTTCACCACTATTAGAAAGGTATATGGCTACTATAGAAAACAGTGAGGAAAAAGATGGTTTAGAGATCAAACCCTTAGGCCTTAGGCCTTGAAGATCACTTACCCAAGTTGCCAAAAAAAATTCAATATCTGAAACACAAATTTTTATCAATTTTTTTGCAAAAACCCACCAATGATTAGCTTCAGAAAATCAAATATTCAAATCAGAAACAGAGGAAGGGAATCTAGGGGCAATGAGAGCTAGCACTAGGCTAGGAGAAGGCATATCTGGGCTTAGGAGCCCCAAAACTTTAAACCTTTGCTCTGGAAAAATTATTTTTCTTCAGATCTTGAGATTTATTGCAAAATCTTAACGACTGGCCTTGCAAAAATATTTGGGACAAGATATTGCCCTCCAGGGCCTAGATCTATTTCAAAATCCCCAGATTTGCTTGAAAAATCTCAGATCTAAAGATTTTCTTGGCTGGTTTGTCAGATCTATTCCTGCACACAATCTTTGAGCCCAGATCTTGCCCTCCAAAGTCTAGATGTAGCTCAGATCTGAAAATTTTCTTGGTTGATTTCTCAGATCTATTCCTGCACAAGTGAAAAGAGAAAAACCCAATACCCAATATGTACAAAAATAGAGAAAATTCCAAAAAACCCAAATGTTAAAATTCAAAATTATTTTACAAAATTTTAGATCTACACAAGTAAATAATAGATCTATACAAATAATTTACAGATCTATACAAATAATTTACAAATCTATCAGATCTTAGGAGTATGAGTCCAACTCCGCTCCGAGGGCTTGAGAGCTTAGTACACGATCCAAAGATCGGATGATACTGACTGACAAATGACCTCCTATTTAAAGATAAATCCTCCAACGGTTAGTTCGAGTGATCCTTGTCAAAGCAATCTTGACCGTTGATGAGAATCAAAATTTCTTTTAATATCATCTGTTGAAATTTTAAATATTGAGGAAATTTCGAATTTTTCAATTAAATGCATTTTAATTAATTCAAAAATTAAAATTTTGAATTAATTTCCTCAAAATTTTGACTTTGACTTAATCTCATGGACCAAAAGCATAAAATTTAGCAAAATAATCAATTAATCTTAGTCCCTAGACCTCTTAAAATTTAATTTTTTAAAGGACCCACGAATTTTGCTTTTGGAAAATTTAAATTTACCTAGGACCTATAATTATTTAAATTTCTGGCTTAGGCTTTTAATTAATTTTGTCCAGAAAATTTAATTAATTAACCTATGAGGGGATAAATTATTTTTCTAACCCTCAAGACACTTTACATCATGATTTTTACATTTTTTACATCTCAAGGGGGAAAACCCATCTGAAATAGACCCTCACAGACTACTCAGTTCTGCAACACAAATATAATATAGCAGATCATGCAATTTGTAATAAAATAACATAACCAAATAGTTAGGATTATTCCCAAATCACTCTTACATAGACTCGATATAGAACACTAGGACTCCCCTAAGATCCCAGTGACAAAATCCATTCCGACTTTGGGAAAAGGTTGAAGGAAAACTTTGCCGACCATCCGAGAATGGATCAATGAGACAAAAAACCTCTCGAAATGTAGATCGTCGCCAAAGAAATAGGTTTACCTAGGTGATTACCTACACGACATGGATCTGCTAAGATTATTTACATTATACATATGTAGACTGGGTTTACATTATAAGACGATCCTCAGGCTGATGATGATAGTTGGATGGCAGGAACACATCAATCAGGGGCTATCCCTTTTGTGAAAAAGGGGGTGTATTGCTATGGGTCGTTGACACGTAGTGGTCAACACTGCGTATATATAGTTGTTTGTCCATGTATTCAAGCCGACATGAACAAGTGAACCGTCGTGTCTCCATATTTGAACTTACTGATATTTATATACATTTTGAGGCCGACATAATTGCTTTCTTCATCTTTTTGCTTGCTGCCTTCTTCAAGAGGATTGTGCTTGTCTTGGAGGGCTGATCTAGACACTAGGTTGACTCATTTACATTACATATATGCTCAAGAAGAGCTCTTTAACATTTTCTTTGACTCTTTGACTTTCCTATAGCACTTCAACATGTGCTGGACCTATGTAATGAGCAAGAAACTCATTTTATAATTTACAAAAATAATATTTCTTTTCTTTTACAAGTACAAAGATCAAAATTACATTTATGAAGACCAAACCTAGTTACACTTTCTTCAACAGAGAAGTGTGCCAACCTTTTTAAGAAACCAATAACATGCCTTGAAAATTGTACCCAAGAAAGGCGACACACCACTAGAAAGCTTCAACTAAGTCCAAATAGTCATACCAAGTGTGAAGAGGAAGCATATAAAATAGGGTGCCCAAGTTATTATCCTTAATTTGGACAAATAAGATTAATTTAACCTTTAAATAGTTAAATCAACTTCAACCATGTGCACAAAGGTTAATGCTCAAATATAACCATGGTTCTCCTCCCAGTTAGTTATCAGCAAATTCAATCACCATGGACATGTGTGCCAATGAATAAAGTGTTGTATCATGTAAAAAAAAGATGTTGTCCCTAGCAAAACCCACCCCTCCATGATAATAACAGAACATAAATTCCAACCTAATGTGCACCACTGCCAAAGGATATTACCTCAAAATTACGATCTAACTTTAGGAAAAGGTTAGATCACCATTAGTTCATAATGTAATACCTCCTCTCTAACTCAAACTTAGGAAATAATATATCAATGAGGGAATAAATCATGTAACACCTCCCTCCTAGATAATGTCTATGATTGTGACATTATAAAGTTAAATCTCCTAGGAAAATCCCACAACAGTAACATGAATCATCCCACCAAAGGGCATCTGAATGAATATCCTCCCTAGTAAGTACTTTGGCTGATGACTTTGCAGCATCATAAGCGAAAGGGACATAACAAAAAGACCAACCCATCCAACTGTCAAGTGTGTCCCCATCACACATCCAACATATAAAGAACACCCCTCTTAGTGCCACCAAATAATACATCATCATCATGCAAGCACGACTGGGAAACTTCAACAATCACGAAACATATATCTCCTAACCATCTTCATCTAACCTATTGGAGGGTGAGAACTATCATCCACATCCAAAGTAACTATATATACTAAAACACCATAATGAGCTAATATGCTGCACATTCATCGAAAGTGCAACCAAGTGGTGATCAACCAAGCAAGCACATGCAAAAAGACCACCAAGCAGTGAGCACAATCAGCACCCAACCAACGAGAAATGAGACTCTTCCAACTAAATATCTCCATCAAATGATCAAATGCAATGAAGAAAAGGGACTCCATGAAGATATATCTCCATAAGTCGGTCCAATGCTCCAAGAGTACCACCAGCAAATCTCCATCCATGTGATGAAAATCACAAAGTGGGATGTCATATAGTGTAAATTACATGGTGAATGTTATGTAGAAAAGGTGTTGTTTGTGGTGGATCTGAAGCATATGAAAGCATGAATATTGAATGTGTGGAAGCTAGATAGCGAATGGATATGTAAATACTAAATATGCATATCTAAATGAAAACTTTGCTCCTCGTAATGAAGACTAGCCTAGGGAAAAATGTATTATGAAGCAAAATATCTGGAAAATGGCCCAATGGAAATGTACTATCTCCCTTCAATCCTTTAGAGCAAAATGTGGTAAAAGGAAAAGCCATGCTGTGGACAGACGGCAGTGTCGGTGGCAATCATGGCCATGGCAATGTTGCCTTTGGTTGATGAGGGTTTGTCTTTGTAAACTTCAATGGTATTCCTATTGGGAAGGGGACTAGATTTGTTTGACTAGGACTCTTATGTACTCTTCTTATAGGGTATTACGAGGATATTTGGAGAGGGAGGTATTTGGCTTCATTTAGAAAAATACCCTTAGCAGCATGATTCTTCAATGCAAACTGACTTAATAAGTCTCAGCCAACACACCCCCCGACCCCTGCAACCCAAGGTGTAGAAGGGATGCAATCCCGTGTTATGGTTCTAGATTAGGAATTCGGGAGATCCATACCTATGGTATGTGTTGTTTATCAGGATATAGGCGCCTTTTGGGTTGTGTTTAATGGGTATTAAATCAAAGCTATTTTACAAATATCATGTATCCAATCTTGGATTATAAATATCATGAATACATTTAAGAATAGGACCATGGAGATTTGTTATAGGGTTTTAAGTTTTAAGTGCTGCAATTGCATAATGCCTAGTGGCAATAGTAGAACCTGGAATTAAAATTACATTTCACATGATTTATGTGTTTACCAATATATTTATTATTACTTTTTCCTTTGTTGATTAACACTAATTTTAAGTTCATTGTGTATCTATTAAAACAACTTTTACTTGCAGCAATTTCTTATTAATACTTGCTTTTTGGTTCTATGGATATGATTTCATTGATTAGAAATATTTGTTTTCATTGAAGGTACTATTCTCTTTGTGCATATATGGGCGATGATGATATGTTTAGTTCTGACCTTAGTGATGATCAACTACGACAGAGGCTGGGCCATATGTCAAATACACCATGCCAGGTATATTTATATTATTTTTTCAATTTTCGGCATCAAAACTTCTGACTTAGTATTCCTCTGTAAGCTTGCTGAAAAATCACTGTTATAACATATTTCTTCATCCTTATAATATTTTCATCATATTGACATGAAACCAAAGCTTATCTTATTAAACATCATCAAAATTGTGTGATGAAGACATGTTTAAAATATGAAAATTTATTTTTCTTTTCTGCAACAACTTTGGTTTCGAGTTTGTTAACTCGCATATGCCTATCTATTTTCTAAGAGTTCAGATGTTGCACATCCAGCAAGCTGAATCGCCTTCTTTGCTAGGAGTCTTCTTTTAAGTAGTTGAGTAACCACGTTTTAGTATTTACCATGCAACATATTGTCATACTGTGCATTAATTTGGAAGAATTGCTTGAATACAACAAACAAAGAGGGAATAAATGTTAGGGTTCTACCCTAACCCATTTATTTAGATACTTTATTAATGTATAAAGCAACCTTTATTGAATAAGGCCCATTAAATAGTTAGTTAATAGTCACTCCACAATAAGGGTACTATTTGTTAATAAGACCCAAATTAGCTAGTACGCTCTCAGTATAAGTGGGCCCATAGGTAGCTAAGATTTTCTATGGATAGGTATATATAGTATATAGAGTAGAAGCTTATGTGTTTTGTTAAGAATTGTTATTGTGTTTGGAGCACTGCTGATGTCCCCTTGAAGAGGCAAGTGAACATATTTCTCTAATTTTTTATTATCAAAGAGATCTTTCTTAGGGTTTATCTGTCTTTTTTCTTGTGTTATTGGGTTTTGCATTATATTTTATATGAATTGCACTACAATGAAATTAGTAAAAAAGTCACATTGACAACCTCTTGTTTGACCATTGACTCATCAGCCAGAAGAGAGTTAATATTGGTTGAAGAATTAAGCCCTCTACCATTGATGTAGAGACTGGTCTATCATAAAAGTACACCTCTTCTACACCTTGGTAGTACAGCAAATTACAAATTAAAATTCCTGCCCTATTTTGTTGTAGAAGCGTCTTTACCTTCACCTGCGCTAAGGGCTTTCTTTGAAACATCTTTTCCATCGACAAATTAGGCAATATAAACAAATTGATTACCTTCTCTTTTGTTTCCCTCTTGGCTATTCCATTCTTGTTTGAAGACAGCTGAAACTCCTTCCCATAATTCGGGTTGATTAAGACCAGGGCTTGGCAAAGGCTTGAAAGCATTCTTTGCTTCTTCACTTCATTTCAGATCATGTTTCTTCTTCAACTTAGTAGATATGGGCCTAATGTGTTGAAGAAAGTGTAACTAGGTTCGGTCTTCATAAATATGAAATGTACTTTTGATTCTTGTATTTTGTAAAAGAAAGAAAAATGATTATTATTATTATTGAGCTTGGGTTTCTTGCCCAAGAAATTTGTTTTATAGGTCAAGCACTAATTGAAAGTGCTTCTAGGGTTGTCCTAGGTCAAGAAGTCAAATAGGGACATTGTCATAATATGAAGACCCCATCGGGCATCTTGTAAATTGTAAAAAGAATTATTTTTGTATTTTACTGAGCCTTCCAAGACCAAGTTGGCTTGCCAACCTATCAAGTCGGCCTAGAAGCTAGAATTCGTACCCCTGGAAGACCTATATATAGGAGACAGTTTGACCTCACTTGGACACATTCATTCCTCTCTCTCTTATACAAAGGAAGAAGCAGAAAAGGGTAGCGAAGAAGGTAGAAGAAGGAGAATAAGTGTCTTGAGTTCCTCTCTCTCTCTTTCTCTCCACACGTGTGAAGACAAAGGTTGAAATTCTGCAGCTTTTCGTTAGGGTTTCTGCTACCGGGCTAGGGTTTCGTTGTGGAGGTTCGATCTAGTGAAAAAGATCTTAAGGAAGGGCCAACAAATCCCCCTTCTAGATCCAGAAGTCAAAGTAGGTCAAGTGAGGCAGCTGGAGGCAAAGAAGAAGCAGTTCTAGTCCACACGTGTGAAGTAGCAGCTGCTGTCGGGGGGTTGAAGTTGCAGATCTGCAGGGAGGATTGAAAAGTTGTGATTGGAGGTCGAAGTAGTGTTGCCGGAAGAGATTCTGTTGGGTTTGGAAAGTAGTGAAGCAAGCATATTCTTGAGAAGCTGATCTTGGTCTTGGAAGGGCTTTAGTGTTGGTCAAGGGTCTTGGTATTCATTAATAAAGAATATATAAGAAGAGATTGAAGGGTTTTCCTCTCAAGAGGAGAGGTTTTGCCCTGGCTTGGAGCCTACATCTTGTGTACTTGTATCTTGTTGATCTTCTTGTTTTGGTAGCTATTTGATGATTGAAGAACACACTTTAATAATAATAATAAGAAGAAGATAATCCTAATAAGTAAAAAGACATCACAAGCAATTATCATAGTTAGAAGAATCATTAATGTCATCTTGCCTTAGATTCTTCAACATAATGTTGTTTGCAAAGCTAGGTATGAATCATGATTAATGTGGCTAAAGAAGCATTAAATCACTTGCTTTGTTTTGGGCAGTGTGCTTTCATGAATCCCTTTTACTCCTTTTAAGTCCATCGTTATGTAATTTTTTGTGATTATGTTTCTCAATAGCTTTCCCTTGAATACCCTAAAGATTGACTTCTCCAGATTGACAGATATGCTAGGAGACCTATATCCATGAGAGATTTTTTTGTAAGTGTCCAATATGATCATTCCTATGTTTAGTAAAAAAAATAGTAAGATCACCCTAATATATTACAACGAACTTACTCAAAATATTATCAAATGCATAATCCATTGCTTGTTGGAATGATTCCGATGTTCATTATTTCAGAAGGCATCTTCACACATTCATATATTCCCTATGGGGTAGTGAAAGCGACTTTATACCTGTCATCCTTGGCCGCCAAACCTGATTGTAGCAAGAGAATCCATCTAGCATAAACACCATCTTTGATGTTGTTACTGTTTGAAGCACATGATTCATATTGGGCATAAAGTAATCGTCCTTAAAAGAGGATAAATTAAGATTTTGGAAATCAACACATATTTGGATCTCAACATTCTTTTTCTGCACTGGAACAACATTTGCCACCCAATTGGTGTAGCTAATAGGAGTGGTGATATGAACTACGAGCAATGACTGACATAGTTATTAGAATTTCACTGTTCATTGAACTGATAGGCCCTAGAAATGTGAACCAGACAGGAACTAGAAAAAAAATGAACCAAAAAAGTAGTCGACCAAAAAGTACATAAAATATTTCAAATTTTGAAGAAGAAACATATCTATTCATGCGCATCCATATGAATCCAAACCATTATACAAAAATATGCAAAATTTCATTTATATATAGCAAGGGCGCATACGACCAAAATAAGATCGAGTGCAATCCATCTATGAACCAAAAAACATCAATAAAGAGGCTCTAAATGAGTTGTAGAGTTGAAAAAAATCATGCTACAACAAATAGCTACATATTGGGATCCTCATCATCAATATCACCCTCTAAGCATTAAAATAAGATATAAAAAGCTTAACATGCCAAATTAGTGATTGTTCTTGAGTGAAGGGCACATTTTTACTAGGGTCACCACAGAGGAGTTCAACAATTAGTGCCACCAACATCGAGGTACATAGATGCTATGGTGCTTTTTATTAAATGCTAGTTCCATACCTTCATACATGAAAAAATCAAATGGAAACATTGCAGTCTTTCCAATCTTTCTCGAAAACTATTAGTTTGCTGTAGTGTCCCCATTTTCAGTTTCCTCTATAGTATAGCTAGGATGGATTTCTAGGGAACGTGATGGTCAGGTCACAGGAGTTGGATTACATCATCAAAGGTCCCAGAGGGGCTTTGAGAAGTTTTATGGGGTTTGATGGAATTCACTGTTCAAAATCAGATGCTCTATGTTGTTGCAATCACTTAAATTCTGAACTTCTTTATGCTGCAATATAAGTTAACTAATTGTAGATGGAACATAAGTCGTATAAACCATATGCACAATAGAAGACAACCAAGAACTCAATGGGACACAGAGAAGTTAGGTCAATGACCTCGGCAAAACCCACAAGGGGAACGTTAGAAAATCAGAAAGGCAGAAATATTTTCTTATGTAGATAATTATTTGTGATTCTTTTATCTTTTAGTTCATCAAGAAATTACCAAAACAATAGCACAAAGACATTAGATGTAGGTTGATAGCTAGGGCAAAACCCCTATCTAGGGGAAAACCTAGTCACCAATTCTTCCTTCAATAGTTTCACGGGATAATCCAAGACTCTTCACCTAGACAAAGAATTCCTCCACACCAAGTCAACCCTCCTTGCAGATGATAACCCTTCTATAGTAACTTTGACCTAGTAGCAACAACTTGCAATAGCAGTTTTGACCCAACAACTGGAAGCAACAATAGCAGCAAAAACTTCGACCTGACAATAGAGACTTCGATCTCCTAGAGGAATCCACAAGAGAGAGATGGAGACAACCCAAAATTTTGATTTTCCTTTTTTCTTCTTCTTTCTCAAACTTCGCACTCCTTGTTGTCTTCCTTTCTTACTTCTCACTTCCCAGCACTTTCTTCTGGATATCGAACTCAGAAAGGCAGAAATATTTTCTTATGTAGATAATTATTTGTGATTCTTTTATCTTTTAGTTCATCAAGAAATTACCAAAACAATAGCACAAAGACATTAGATGTAGGTTGATAGCTAGGGCAAAACCCCTATCTAGGGGAAAACCTAGTCACCAATTCTTCCTTCAATAGTTTCACGGGATAATCCAAGACTCTTCACCTAGACAAAGAATTCCTCCACACCAAGTCAACCCTCCTTGCAGATGATAACCCTTCTATAGTAACTTTGACCTAGTAGCAACAACTTGCAGTAGCAGTTTTGACCCAACAACTGGAAGCAACAATAGCAGCAAAAACTTCGACCTGACAATAGAGACTTCGATCTCCTAGAGGAATCCACAAGAGAGAGATTGAGACAACCCAAAATTTTGATTTTCCTTTTTTCTTCTTCTTTCTCAAACTTCGCACTCCTTGTTGTCTTCCTTTCTTACTTCTCACTTCCCAGCACTTTCTTCTGGATATCGAACTCATGAGAGAGAGAGAGTGAATACTCCAAATGAATTCTAACTGCTTGTATATATAGGCTTTTGGTGAGGTCGAATTACCTAGATTGAGGCCGACTTGTGTGGAGGGGAGAAATAGCCTATTTGACTCAATATTAATTCTTTTTACATGATTCAAAAGCCTAAGAAGGGTCTCTTTAAATGGACAAAGACTCTGATGACTCAAAATAAATCCTAGAAGTCCACAATGGGGACTTTGACCTAAAACATGATGACCCAAGCATGAAACCCATACTTTAATAAGCAATAATAATAATAAAAAAAATATTTGCTTCTTTCTTTTGATAAATACATTTCATTGTGACTCAAATACATTTATGAAGACTGAACCTAGTTACATATTTCAACACTCCCTCTTAACTAGGGAGGTATTCATAATAACAAGTACAAGGAAGATCTCAAAACACATGAACCATGAAAAATTTAGTTACGACAATGCCATGGACTAGATTCTTGACCAGGGCAACCTATCCAAGGTCCTTCAATAGTTTAGACCAGTGATGATAATATCGGCAAGATATCGCCGATAATATTAGCTCCCGAAAATATCGCGATATTTCCGAGATATCGCCGATATTTCGGCAAAATATCGCGCGACGATAGAAAATATCGTTGGGCAAGCTAGGCCACGGCTAGAAAATGGGAAATTTGTCTTTTTTTTTCTTCATTCCCGTTTTTGAGTGTTGGAGAAGGAAGGGGAAGAGTTTTGTGGTGGTTTTCAAGGAGGACTTAAGGATCAAACAACGATTGTCACCGTCAACTGAGATTTTTTTGTAGATCAAAGATTGAAGAACAATGAGACAAACTTCATTTCTTCCATTAATAGGTATGTTCTTAAAATCCCCTATGTTAATGATTTTTTCATAGATTTAGGGTTATGCTTGCTTGCCTCTTTGCCTACTAACAATTTGTTTCTTTGTTTTTTTACCATTTGCTATGATTTTCATGCCCGTGAGCCAATGCAAGGGTTTTCTCCATATTTGGGCAACAAGCTTCATTTTTTTTTTCAACTTTCTTATGCACCTTCTTATTCCCATTTTTCATTCACATTGCAAAATGCAAATAATGTAGTAATTTTTTTAAATGAGGTGGTTATTACTTATTATTTTTTGTGTTGGGGGGTTTAATGCCAATTTTTTGTTTCTTTGTGCCCTAGGTTTGAATTAGTTCACTACAAATGTCAAATATGCTAAAAGCCTTGGACCCATTTTGGGAGTATGGGGAGCCTGTTGGTGGGGCAAATCGGGCATATATATCATGCAAATTGTGTGGGACCAAGATGTCAGGAGGGGTTACGCGATTGAAATACCATATGGCTAGACTCCCTACACATGATGCAGATGTAATGCCTTGTATGGTTTCTATTGCAGAGGTTATACAAAAAGCTCTTGAAGCAATTGCTGAACAAAACAAAAAGATAGCTGCTAGGGAGAGGGCACTGGTCTCAGATAGATAGCTGCTAGTTTGATTTGTTTTGCTACATATAAGTTTATAACTCATGATGATGAGATACTTTTATATATATGATGTTATTTTGTTTGAGTCCTTGATTGTACAATTATCAGGGATCAACAGGATATGTGATGTTATTTTGTTTGAGTCCTTGATTGTACAATTATCAGGGATCAGCAGGATATGTGATGTTATTTTGTTTGAGTCCTTGATTGGACAATTATCAAGGATCAACAGGATTTGGTATTGCCTTTGAAGTTTGATGTATCATTTCTATTTGACATCATATATATCAGTGATTTCTTCATATTTATGTGCCAATGTGTTTAGTTCATGTTATTGCTTTATATGTTTAAAAATATGAAAAAAATGAATATATTATGCATTTTTTATGCTTGCCGATATTTTCGCCGATATTGCCGATAGATGTTTTCTGGACCCTTGCCGATATTGCCGATAAGATGTTTTCTGGACCCTCGCCGATATTTTTCTGATATTGATATTATCAACACTAGTTTAGACACTCACGGTGCCATAGACTAGATTCCTAACCAGGGCAATCTATCTGGGTGGGACTAAGATGGACTAAACTTTCAACCAGTCTAGGTACCATCAGGCTTACTTGCTAACCATCAACCCAAGGATCTAGGTGTGTATCCGAGGTCAGAGCTCTATGACCAACGTCACTCTCCCTACTTTGGGATTTAGACATCAACACAAAGTGCCGACTAGATGTCCTCCCAGGGAATGTGTCTTACACACAAATCATCAACACTCCCGATTATTCTAATCGTTAACAAATCCTCCCTAATCAAACAGATCGGTAACAAATCTCTCTCGTGTCACCAACATGCTATCAAACCTCTGCGAGATTTACTTGTACAAACACAACTCCAATTAGCAACAAAATTTCAAATGTACATAAGTAAACACAAACCTCCAGGGTCTTTCAAACAACTAGATCTTGCTTCTCAATTTATCACAGTAGGGCTTTTAAACGAATCTTGACAGAAGATTCCTCAATCATACATCTTCCGTTCCTACTTCTCATGTAGCAACATATCAAATCCTGCTTTACTCATCTCAACAACTCCTCAATATGTATTCTCCAATTTCTTCTTTCAAGGTGTCCATTATGACTATGACATGCCCTCCCTCTTAACTAGGGAGATTTCTTTTATCCAGGCTCCCTCTTAACTTAGGGAGATCAACTTCTTCTTATGACATTGGAGAATCTTTCATGGCTTCCATCCTTCTTATTAGAGTTATCATGACCATCATCATTCATATAACTTTCTTCATCATTCTTATCATATCAACTTTATTTACGAACATCTTCACCGTCTTGAAGATGATGTACCTGCACAACTTAGATAACAAGTACAACCAAATCTATAGAAACATGAAATTAACCATATCAGAATCATATAATAATGGAAGCATTTGACATTAGACATCAAATACCTAAACTTAGTTAGGTTCACAACAAGAAACACATACTTTTATACTTCAACTATATGTCAGGGTTTTGTCATAAACCCTAGATTCCATCATCAAGTCTTTGAGCACCTCAATCAAGATAACAACCTTCATTATATCTAAGGTTTCAATATTTCTTCAAGAGGTATGACATACCCTATTACAAAATATTGCAAACCCTATAAGCAATTCAAACAAATGTTGTTCTACAATGCATCTAACAACTTTAGAACTCATATGTTAGACTTTCACTAAGATTTAGTGCAAGATCCTAGATTTCATACATGAGCCATTAAGCTTCACCAATCAAAATCAATCACAACTCAATTTCAGATTTCAACAATCTTTCATAAATCTCAGATTATCACACTTGTCATCTCGTAATAGAGAATTGAACTTCTACTAAGGTTTAGCTACAAAACCCTAAAATTCACAAACACTATCATCCTAGAGAATAGTTCGACTAAGGCTTAGTTCCAAACCCTAGGACTTATGACCATCAACAATTAGGTCAACACATATATCTAGGATTCCATCATCATGCACAAGTATATCATAACATTTGTTAGTCAAACCCAAAGACACAAATATCAAATATTAACGTTAGACATATAACGAACTTGATCAGACTAGGGTTTGATTGGACAAGCACACATATACCAGGGATTTCATTTCTAAGACATTATAAGGGTCTTGCTTATACACCCTACTAAACCCTGATGATCTAGGGTTTCAATACATAACATAGCAAACCCTAATACTTCAAAGGTTTGGGATTTCAGACATCACCATTCAACCCTAACAAGTTAGGGTTTTCATAACCACCCCAAACATGACATTATTAAAAACTTCAAATAACATTCTTTTAGACTTTACCAATAACCCTAAGGAGGCTAGGGTTTCATACATTGTTATCGACATACCCTTAAGTTAGGGTTTTACAAAGAATCTTTCTAGGGTTCCACAAGAGTAATCAAAGATATGAGGACGACAAATTTATCTAATGATGAATCACCCAAATGATTCAAGAGAGCTAGACACAATAATGTTAGTAATGTAGAATAGTTTATCAAGAATGAATAAAGAGAGCAAAACTTGTTGTTTAAGGCATACCTGTTGTTTCTTAACAAACCTTGTAACTCCAATGCTTTGTCTTTGTGAGGCCTCCTTCTATAATCCTTGAGTATTCAACAATATTTTCCTAAACAAGGAAAATATGAATAGAACTGTGATTAGTATTTAATGCAAACAAACTTAGATAAGTAAGGAAAACTAAAAATGAAAAGGTAATAAGATACTTATCTTTGGAGGTTTGTGAGGTCTCCCTCCAAGCTTGAGGGATACCTATAACCTTATAAAAACAAATCAAAAATGTTTTTCCAAAATATGTTAAACCTACAAATACTAGAAATAAAAAATGAAATAACTAAAGCTTAGAGCAAAAGACTTAGTAGTGTAAGTCCCTTATATCTAGTTCTTCAACTTTATTCTTCTTTGGAGATCCTTCTTCAACAACATTAGCTTGGTCCCTATTCCTTTTCTTATTCTTCGGATTGTCAGGACAATCACTTCTATAGTGACCCATTTTATGACATTGGTAGCATTCTATTTTGGACATATCTACCTTCCTTCTTGGCCCTTTTGACTTCTTGAAGTTTCCTTTCTTGTGAGAAGCAGAGTATGCATTTGAAACTTTCTCTTCTTCATTGTTGGATACTAATGAGATTCTCATCTCTTCTTGGCTGCAGGCATTCCATAATTGTTCAAATGATGGAGTTTCTTTCCAGTTGTTGAGTCCTGAAGAAAAAACACTCCATGTAGGTGGCAATCCCAATAATGCAGTAATCACTAGCTCTTTTTCCGGTACAATCTCATCAATGGCTAGAAGGTCATCTCTAATTCTAGCTATCCTTACAAAGAAGGAAGCCACAATGTCATCGTTTTTCATTTTTGTGGTCCTTAATTCATTCTCTAGACTTGCGACTTGACCGAGGTTTTTGATAGTGAATAATTTTGATAAGGCTTCATACATTCCTTGAGCATGGTCTATGTTGGAAAATGTATGGGACAAGATTTTCCTTTATGCTTTCTACCATTAGTGTCATAGCCAATATTTCCAACTCTCTAAACTTCACTTTATCTGCATCACTAGATCCTTCGGTAGGTTTCTTCACTTTTCCTTTAACCAAATCCAAGACTTTGTTCTTTTCAAGAATGAGGTCAATTCTCTTCTTCCATGACCTGTAATTTGATGCTCCTTCCAATTTGTTCTCTCCCTTTATTGTGTCAGGCATTGTCTTTGAAGGTAGTAAGCTTCTTCCCCTATAAGATCTCCTTATATGATCCCTTGCTCAATCCTTTTGAGGTTTCTTAGACTCCTTTCAATAGATACTCACATTGCCTTTTTCCTTCTTTATCTTAGCTCTGATTCCATGTTAGGAAATCATAAAGGCAGAAACTTTTACTTATATAGATAATTACTTGTGATTCTTTTATCTTTATGCTCTTCTTTTATCTTTTAATTCATCAAGCAATTACCAAAACAATAGCACAAAGACACCAGATGTAGGCGGACAACCAGGGCAAAATCCTTATCTAGGGGAAAACCTAGTCAACAATTCTTCTTTTAATAGTTTCACAAGATAATCCAAGACTCTTGACCTAGACAAAGACTTCTTCCGCACAAAATCAACCCTCATTTCCTTCTTGCAGATGATAACCCTTCGATAGTAACTTCGACCTAGCAGTAGCAACTTGCAGTAGCAGCTTCGACCCAACAACTTGAAGCAGTAGTAGCAACGGAAATTTCAACCTGACAAGAGAGACTTCGATCTCCTAGAGGAATCCACCTGAGAGAGAGAGAGAGAGAGAGATAGCCCAGAATTTTGATTTTCCATTTTGCTTCTTCTTTCTCCAACTTCACACTCCTTTTTGTCTTCCTTTCTTACTTCACACTTCCCAACACTTTGTTCTGGATATCGAACTTATGAGAGACAGAGTGAATACTCCAAATGAATTCGAACTGCTTGTATATATAGGCATCTGGTGAGGTCGAATTATCCAGATTGAGGCTGACTTGATCTCCTTGAGGCCGACTTGGTGTGGAGGGGACACAGAGCCTATTTGACTCAATATTTTTTTTTTACATGATTCAAAAGCCCAAGAAGGGTCTCTTTAAATGAACAATGACTCTAATGACTTAGAATAAATCCTAGAAGTCCACAATGGGGACTTTGACATAAAACATGATGACCCAAGCATGAAACCCATGCTTTAACAAGTCATAATAATAATAATAAAAATATTTTCTTCATTCTTTTGATAAATACATTTCATTGTGGCTCAAATATATTTATGAAGACCGAAGTTAGTTACATATTTCAACAGGGAAAGCCCAACTAGACTCTTCTTCTATTAGAAATCAATTGTTCAACAAAGATACAAATTACAATGAAAGAGTGAATAAGTTCACCCAAATGTGAAGAAGATATCTGATAGCAGTAGCTAATGCAAACACTGAATTGCTTTGGCTCTCCAAGATCTGCTCCTACTCTTCAAGACTCTCTCTCTCTCTCTCAATCTTTTAGACTCTTCAACTCTCTCTCTCAAGTTTGAATTCTCCTTTCACAAGCATACGTGTGTCAAGTGAGGATGAGAGACAAAAATATATAGAAAGAACAAGGAAGTCAAATTCATGAGGGAGTAACTCCTATGCCTTGAGGAGGAGTTGCACATGCCAAAATAGGAGTGTAACTTATGCCATAAAGAAGAGAAGTGTAACTTATGCATTTAGGAGAGAAGTGTAACTTATGCATTAAGGAGAGAAGTGTAACTTATGCATTAAAGAGGTGTAAGAGGAATATTTTTATGACGAGTCATTAAAATGTGTAAGAGA
The DNA here is from genome assembly GCA_031772625.1 of Pinus tabuliformis. NCBI lineage: Eukaryota > Viridiplantae > Streptophyta > Pinopsida > Pinales > Pinaceae > Pinus > Pinus tabuliformis. The sequence continues at coordinate 167,087,467 of CM062813.1, forward strand.
GTGTAAGAGGTGCATAAGAGCATTAAAGCGAGAGAAATGAATCCATTAGAGAGAGAGAGAGAGAGAGAGAGAGAGAGAGAGAGAGAGAGATGCATTAATTGAGGAGCGTTACATTTGACATGATTGAGTCCCATGATTGAGAGACTTGAATTTCTTTCTAATAATAATAATATAGTAATCTCATAAAGTGGATAATTGTTATAATAATAGTAATATTGATGATTAGGTTAAAAATTAAACAATTTAAATTGATTAAGGACAAGTTAAGTGATTTTCCATCATATATATATATGATTACGAATTGATGGAAGGTGATTTAGTATTTTTGGAAAGTCATGGTTGCAAAGATAGACATGACTTTCTATTTTTTGAAAGTCACTCTAGAAAGGTCATAAATGAAATTTTATTCAAAGAATTCATCCCATAGCTGCCAATTTTCAACACTCCCTCTCAGCTAGGGAGGAATTTGTTCCTGATACAAGGATCTCTACTATCTCTACGTTGGAACAATGATGTTACAATCTAATGAAGAAGAATCATCGTAGGGGAGATACATCCATCACCCTATACACACTTAGGAGGATCCACTTGTTAACGCATGACAAGGATCGCACACATCCAAGGCTCATGACTATCCACTTGTCAACACATGACAAGGATTTCGATCATCCAAGGCTCATCACTGTTGATTTTTGTAGCATCCGATATGTTCTAGCCACGAAATTTTGCGGAGAGGCTAGAATACATGTATTCTCCTAAACCTAGAAATCGTTTCTGGAAATTCCACCTAGAGATGATTTAGTAAAAATAATTGACTTTTTTAAATGGTTCCCTAAGTCTAAACTTAGGAAATCTGGTTAATTAAAGCGTATTAATTAAATCAGGTGTGAATCTTCTAGAAGAAGACGAGGATCAACTCTAAGTTAATCTTAGTCGTCGATTATATTTTAATCCTGGTTGTTGGAGCTCTAACGAGAGATTATAAGGAGTTCGATGTGGTTGGAGAAAGACAATTGAGCAGTTTGATTTTGCTAGAGAATTGATTTCCTGAGTAGCAGCTGTGAGTTGCCAGAAGTGATTCAGTAAAGTCGAAGCAGTGAGAGAGGGGCAGGGATAGTAGACCAGAGGAAGTTTTCCAGATCTGGGGAGTGCAAGGCAGAGAAGACAGAGAGAGGTTCAGAGAGGCAGCGCAGTGCCACGCAGAGTAATGGCTGCTATCTCAGCAAACCACAATGATGTTACATGCTCTCTCAGCAAACTACAGTGCTGCTACAGACTCTCTCAACAAATTATAGTACTGTTACAGGAGGAACAACAAATCCTTGCTCTCACAGCAAACTACAGTGCTGTTACAGGTTCTCTCAGCAAACTACAGTGCTGTTACAGGCTCTCTCAGCAAAATGCAGTGCTGTTATAGGAGGAACAACGAATTGTTTTTTTTTTTTCCAACCATGCAGTCTGTAAAAACACAGTTTAAAGATCCTTTTCGTAACTCCCAAACCAAGGATATTTTTGGGAAATCGTTTGCAAGTTACCAAATAGACCCTGCTCTGCGCAAAACCCAGATGCCGGAATTTCAAATTTCATCTTCTTTTGATCAGAAATTGACTTGTAAAATTGATGACGATTTTCCTTTACGAATTTTCTTTCTATTGTTTGCTTGATACAGAGTTCTCTGTATTCTCGAATCTGTAATGTAAAATGACTCTTTCCAATACACAATCTTGGATGCAAAAGTATTGGATTAGAAGATTAACTGAATTATGATTCTCCAGGTTCTCATTTAAATGTAAATAACAGAGAAAATACAGTGCAATAATTCCTCATTCAACACAACAATTTAAAGACCAAATCAATTTCAATCTCCAGATATTAATATTATGGTTCACAAACCTCACAAACACATATGCAAAGAACTGTCTCACACATACTTACAGATTTGATTTGCTGATACAAAAAACCACTGGTCTATGAAATGTTGTTCAATAAACTTCAATCTCACACCAAAACTTCTAGCACCCAAAATGTTCCTCCTCCCTCCTTCAAAACTAAAAGCAATTGTCCAAGAAAATGAGTTCATGGATGTGAACCAATTTTCCTTAGCCCTAACTACCTACTAGCTATTAAATCATTTCTTTTAATTAGATATTCCTAACTAATCTTAACTGATATCAAATTTTTTTCACAAATAAACTTTAAAATGTTCTAGCCTTGACATGTGATCAATCCATCACATTGCTAGGCTCTTGGTCTGACTTTAAAAACTTATCATTTTTATGTGTTTAGCCTAATGCACTTGCATCAAACTCCCCAAGAAAAATTTTTTTATGAGCTCCTGCTCATAAGATCTTCTATAGAATGACCTGCTTTCTATAGTGTTGCTTCATCTATCCAAGTAGAATCCTCCATCGAATGGTCTTTGCACTCAAAAGATATTCCAAGTATTCTTTCCTTCTAGTCTTCTTGGCAACACGTGTATCCAAAATCTGTTCGGCCTCTAAACTCTTTGCCACATGCATTTGCTTCAGCCACTGTTGTTTCTTTCCTTCATCCTGGTCAAAATTCCCAGAAGCTTGATCCGCATCACGAGCTGTGTAGGGATACAAATCTGCTACATTAAAAATGGGTGAAATGCCAATTCTTGGAGGTAACTCCAGCTCATAAGCATTCACTGAAAACTTGCGGAGGACCTTACAAGGTCCTATCTTCTTCATTTTCAATTTGTTATATTCTCCCCTTGGAAACCTCTCTTTTCTTAGGTGAGCTAGGACCATATCTCCCACTTCAAAGTTTACCTCTTTCCTGTGTACATTTGCTCGTTGCTTGTAGCTGTTGCTTGTATCTTGTAATCTTTGTTTTAGTTGCTCATGCAAATCACTCATGGCTGTTGCAAAATCCTCTCCATCAACACTTCTATGCTCAAGCTTTCCCAAGTCTCTTAGCTCACAAATTCCCCTCAGATGCATGTCATACAAGATCTGAAATGGACTTTTTCCCATGCTCCTATTTGGTGAGTCATTATATGCAAACTCAGCCTGGGCTAGCACATGATTCCACTGCTTTGGTCGGTCACCTACTAAACTCCTCAACAAATTACCCAAACTCCTGTTTACAACCTCTGTTTGCCCATCAGATTGTGGATGATAGGCTGAGCTAAAATTTAGCTTAGTGCCAAGTTTCTTCCACAAGGTTCTCCAGAAATGTTCGGTGAATCTTGTGTCTCTGTCAGAGATTATACTTTTTGGCAAACCATGCAACCGAACAATCTCATCGAAAAACAAACTAGCCACACAGGTAGCTCACTAGTTTTGAAACACGAAATAAAATGATCCATCTTAGTAAATCTATCCACAAGGATTGAATCATTACCTCGTTGAGTTCTCTAAACCCAGAACAAAGTCCATAGTCATCGAATCCCAAGGTCTATTAGGAATGGGTAGTGTAATGTATAGTCCGATAGTCTGACTTCTCCTTTTCACATGTTGACATACCCTGCACTTATTCACGTACCTTTGTACATCTGCCTTCATCTTAGGCCAAAAATAGAAATGACTCAGCTTCCCAAGTGTTTTCTCAACACCAAAGTGTCTAGCCAACCTGCCATTATGCTTTTCTTGGACCAAGTTTTCCCGCATTGAGCAATTGAGAATACATAGCTGATTGTCCTTGAACAATAGCCCATCTTGCAACATAAACTCTTTCCATAGACTACTGTCCCTATTCACTGGATTTTTACACGCTGCAAAAGCTTCTTTAAAATCAACATTAATGTCATATAAGTCTTTCAAATAATCAAAGCCTAAAATTTGTATTTGACTTTCCTGCATGATTAAGTATCTCCTACTCAAGGCATCGACAACCTTATTTGCCTTCCCACTAATGTGCTTCAAAACAAAAGTGAAATTTTGAAGGAACTCCACCCACTTTACATGTTTATGATTTAACTTATGTTGCTGCATAATGTATTGTAAGGCAGAATTATCCGTGTATAGAACAAACTCGTTAGGCATCAAGTAATGCCTCCAATGCTTCAAAGCTTGAACCACCGCATAAAATTCTTTGTTTTAGGAAGAGTATTTCTGTTTTGACTCATTTAACTTTTCGCTGAAATATGCAATGGGCTTATCTTCTTGGCTCAGTACAACTCCAATGGCTGTCCCACTAGCATCACATCTCACTTGAAAGGGCTGATTGAAGTCTGACAACTTCAACACCAGCTTCTCAGTGATCTTCTTCTTCAATAGTTGATTTTTTTTTTCTTTCTCTGCTGCTGCTATCCAATAAAATGGCTGCCTATTCTTCTTGATGGTGTCAATGATAGGTGCACAAATGCCACTAAAATTCCTGATAAATTTTCTGTAGAAGCTAGCTAAGCTATGAAAACTTCTCACCTCAAAAATATTCTTAAGTGAGGGCCAATTTACAATTGCCTCTTATCTTTTCCGGATCCATTTCCAAGAGATCCTTAGAAATGACAAAACCCAAGTATACAAGTTCACTCTTCATAAAAGAACACTTCTTCATGCTAATCAATAGCTTTTCTTACTGCGATCTCTCTAAAACATACTTCAAATGTCTTAAGTGATCTTCTTTAGTTTGACTGAAAATTAAAATGTCATCCGAGTAAACAATGACAAACTTACCAATGAACTCCTTCAAGACTTCATTCATCAACCGCATAAAGGTATTGGGTGCACTTGACAAGCCAAATGGCATGACCATCCACTCATACATGCCTTCATTGGTCTTGAAAGCTGTGTTGCACTCGTCTTCTTCTCTAATCCGAATTTGATGATAACCACTTTTCAGGTCAATCTTTGAGAAGTAAGTTGCTCCACCCAAGCAATCCATCATATCATCCATCCGTGGCAATGGAAACCTGTAACGAATGGTGATCTTGTTGATTGCTCTAGAGTCAGTGCACATTCTCCACCCTTCTTTGGACTTAGTACTGTAGGTACGACACACAGATTCGAACTTTCTCTTATCAGTCCTTTGTCCAACAATTCTTGGACTTGCTTCCTCACTTCCTCATTCTCTTTGGTGTCATTCTATATGCAGCCTTGTTAGGAAGACTTGCTCCAGGTATCAGGTCTATGTGATGACTAATGCTTCTTTTGGGTGGCAACTCACTTGGCAATTCATCAACTACAATATCATGAAACTCATGCAACAATCCTGAACTTCAATAGGTAAATCTACAATTTCAGTGTGCAGAAGTAGTACCTTTGGCTTGCAAATCACTGCTCAACTTACCTCTTCTTCTTCCATTTGTTGTAGAAATTCCTTTCCACTAAGTAGCAGTGCTTTTGGGTTGCTTGTTTCAACTGTACCTTCCTCTTTCAATGGTACAAGAGTGTGCTTGAGCCATCCTTTTCAAACTTATAACAATTTCTGTCTCCATCATGTGCCACCTTCCTATCAAATTGCCATGGGCGACCCAAAAGAATGTGACAAGCATCCATTGGCATTACGTCGCAGAGCACCTTGTCATTATACCTGCCTATCTGAAACTCAACTTCACTTTATTCATGCACCAACAATTGGTGTCCTTTTTGCAACCACAATACCTTATAAGGTGTGGGGTGCTTAATCTCTTCCAATCCTAATTTTTCCACCATTTCTTGGGAAACTAGATTGTCTGTACTTCCACTGTCAATCACCATTTTGCAGCATTTGCCTTTTTCCTTACACATTGTCTTGAATAAGGATTTCCTTTGGACTGGTTCAACAGTCTCCTTTGCTGGTTTTAACAGGACTTTGTGCATCATCAACACCTCTCCAGTCTCTGGCACATTCTCTACCTCAGGTACTTGTGCCTCTATTGCTTCGATTTGAGCTATGTATGCACCTCATTGTCCTGTATTGTCATTCTCAGGACATTCAAAAGATCGATGACCCAATTTTTTACATCTGTAACACTGGTAGACAGTCTCTCTGCCTCTTCCTCTACCTCTACCTCTTTGGTAAGGTCTTCCTCCTCTGCTGCCACCTTCTTTCTCTGATTGCCCTTGCTGATTTGAGTTGCCTTCATCATTCTTTTGTGCAGGAAACTTTCCTCTTCCATTTGTCTGTCCTTTCCCTTTGGAAAAACCACGTCCTCTGCCAGAGCTTTGCTTCCTAGCTATCTTTTCTTCTGCCTTCAAAGCGCACTGGTATGCTTCCTCTATTGTCCTTAGAGAAAGTATGCTGATTTCATCTTGAATATCTAGCCTCAAACCATTGATATACCTTGCTATATTTTCCGGGGTATCTACATAGCTTGCTCTCAAATTCACCTTGTAAAACTCTTCGGTGTATTCTCTCATTGTCATTATCTTTTGTTTAAGATTTTGCATCTGTTTGTAAAGAGTTAGCTGGTAATCCTTTGGCAAGAACTTACTCTTCATCTTTGCCACCATTCTATCCTAGCTCTTGATCAATGGTTTGTCCTTCTTCCTTCTTTCAGCTTGTACATTGTCCCACCATAGTGCAACATGGCCTTTCAACCTTGTCACAACAAACTTGACTCTCTTATCCTCATCAATTTCCTCGTACTCAAAATACTTGTCCATCTCACTGATCCAATCTAGTAGATTCTCATCTTTCAAACTGCCATCATAAATAGAGATTTCAGGCTTTGGCCTTGAACTTGAGCCCAATATTGCTCTCAACAACTTAATCTCAGCAGCTTCTTCAACAGCTGCTGCTCCTTCAAGTTCCTTTTCAGCCTCACTAACATCTCCACCTTCAGGATCCCGTTGTCTCCCTACTTCCATGGCTTCTAACCGAATTTGCAGTCTCCTTATCTCTTCCCGGAGTTCTGCATTTCCCGCGGGTCTGCCTCCTTGACCTCGTGCCCTTCCTGCACGCCTATTCATCTCTCTATATTGTAGAGATCAACAACGTTAAGGCTCTGATACCACAAATTGATGGTTGCTATCTCAGCAAACCACAATGCTGTTACAGGCTCTCTCAACAAACTACAATGTTGTTGTAGACTCTCTCAACAACTACAATGCTGTTACAAGAGGAACAACAAATCCTTGCTCTCACAGTAAATTGTAGTGCTGTTACAGGCTCTCTCAACAAACTACAATGTTGTTACAGGTTCTATTAGCAAACTACAGTGTTGTTACAGGAGGAACAACAAATTGTTTTTTTTTTCCAACCACGTAGTCTATAAAAACATAGTTTAAAGATCCCTTCGTAACTCCCCAACCAAGGATCTTTTTGGGAAACCGCTCGTTAGTTACCAAATAGACCGTGTTCTGCACAAAACCTAGATGCCAGAATTTCGAATTTCGTCTTCCTTTGATCAGAAATTGATCCGCAAAATTGATGACAATTTTCCTTTACGAATTTTCTTTCTTCTGTTTGCTTGATACAGAGTTCTCTGTATTCTCGAATCTGTAATGTAAAATGACTCTTTCCAATACACAATCTTGGATGCAAAAGTACTGGATTAGAAGATTAACTGAATTATGATTCTCCAGGTTCTCATTTAAATGTAAATAATAGAGAAAATACAGTGCAAGAATTCCTCATTCAACACAACAATTTAAAGACCAAATCAATTTCAATCTCCAGATATTAATATTATGGTTCACAAACCTCACAAACACATATGCAAATAACTGTCTCACACACACTTACAGATTCGATTTGCTGATACAAAAAACCATTGGTCTAAGAAATGCTGTTCAATTAACTTCAATCTCACACCAAAAATTCCAACACCCAAAATTTTCCTCGTCCCTCCTTCAAAACTAAAAGCAACTGTCCAAGAAAATGAGTTCATGGATGTGAACCAATTTTTGTTTTGTAGATGTAAAGTTTTGTAGATGTTCTATGCTAAGAGCAATTTCACTTTTCTCACAGCAATCATACAAGTAGTTAAGCAAAATGCAGATAGAACATATAAGCAGATCTTACAGAAGACAAATCAGAAACAAGAAAAATGTGTGTATTCGTTTCGGCGGTCAACAGGATGCTTCAACCAGCAAAGTCTCCTTTGGTCAGCCAGCCCAGATGTGTCACAAGATCCCTCCAACTAGTAGATGAGTCAACCCAAGTCAATTCTACAAAAAGTCAATGCTGTCCTGAAAAGTCAACGCAGGGGCAGCAAGCTAAAAGTCAACGCAGCAGCAAAACGGTCAACCCTTTGACCTCGATTTTTGTGCCAGATAGTACGGCCTTCAAAAATCGAACTTTCCACCAATTTTCAGCTTGATTGGACCAAGCGTTGACCAAAGTCAACGCTGGTCAAACTTTCTGCGAAACCCTAGCAGCAGAAAATCCCTACGGTCTGTCCTCTTTGTCCTTCCCACGTGTGGCTGAAATTCGTCCTCCAGGTAGCGTACTCTCTAAGATGAGAGAGGAAGATGTGAGTTGAGTTGTGATAAAATTCTCTCCAACTTTTCCTGTATATATATCCATCAATGAGGGTGTGTGACACATCTGTTGGGCATGTGAGCCTACATTACAAAACTGGCTGACCTTGCACATATAATTTATTAAGAATAATAAATTCACAATATAAGTTCTGCTCATCGGATTAAGACTATTTTTATATGGATTTTACACCTCTCAGAAAGAGGAATCCAACAAAAATATTAGCCTCTTAATCTGAGCATCAGAACATGGAGTTTGGACCTAGTTGTCCAAATTTAACACTCCCTCTCAACTAGGGAGAACTCCATTTATTAGTGCAATCAACATCGTGAGTCATCCCGCCGAAACTTGCTTTGCTGGCTTCTTTATTTCAGAACAGAAGTGGGTCAGTCACAAAGACATCATTCCCCGACTGACATAATCAGTCCAGAGGTCCCAGACCTCACAAATCTTGATCCCAGATCAAGAGGTTGGACCATGCCATCCTAGATAGAGAGTACGGCAATCTCTGATGCGTCCATCAGTCTTTGCTAATAGTCTCTAGCTTTTCCACACCTCATTGGCCAAATGAGAGGTACTTCCCATGAGCCCTGAACTCAATGGGTAGGATGCATACGGGGCACAGATTAAATGAGTGGCGAACCAGCTCAATAATCACAAGGGTGGGGCAGAAGCATTATGAGTGCTTATAGCTTCGAGAAGCTATCCCCAAAGCCCCCCAGAGCTCCCAGAGCTCATCGTCCAACAGGACCCACATCATAGGGTCTTTCCACGACACCAAGACTCTCACGGAAGGTTAGGAACTTGACCTTCCCCAGGGGCTTAGTGAGAATATTCGCGACCTGCTCATCAGTTCCTATATGATCGAGCCTTACGACGCCTCGCTGTACCATATCCCGGATAAAGTGGTACCTGATATCAATATGCTTGGATCGGTCGTGGAACACAGGATTCTCAGTCATACGAATCTCACTCTGATTATCACAGAGTATTACAGTGGTATCTAGCACATGTTGGAACAGCTCACTAAAGAGCTTCCTCAACCAAACTGCTTCACAACAGGCCATACTAGCAGCAATGTATTCGGCCTCCGCGGTGCTCAAAGCCACCGACTTCTGCTTCCTGCTCATCCATGAGATCGAAGCAGAACCAAGATTGAAACAGCATCCAGATGTGCTCTTACGATCCACCACACTGCCAGCCCAATCGGCATCAGTATATCCCGGAGTATCACACTCCCGGCAGTGTATCTCAGCCCATGGTTTATCGTGCCCTGAAGATATCTCAAAAGATTCTTGGCACCAACCCAGTGAAAATGATGAGGCTCAACCATCTGTTGGCTCAAAGTATTCACTGCAAAACATATGTCCGGACGGGTGTTCACTAAGAACATCAAAGCTCCTATGAGTTGACGATACTCAATAGGATTGGCCAAGATAGGCCCTGCAGCGCTGCCACTCAACTTCTTAAAGTTGAGTTCCATTGGTGTCGACACGGACTTACAGTCCACCATCCCAAATCTTTCCAGAAGCTTCACAATATACATTCCTTGAGAAAGGAAAATCTCTCCAGGTCTCTGCCAGACCTCTAGGCCTAGGAAATAGAGCATCAGTCCTAGGTCTTTCATCTCGAACTCAGCAGCAAGCTCCCTCTTACATTGATGAATGAGAGGGTCACCACCTGTCAGGAAGAGGTCGTCCACATACAGCACTAGAATGAGAGGCTTTCCTTCCACAACCTTAATGTAAAGGTTTGGATCAGCATTGCTTCGAGTGAAGCCCAGCTTCATCAAGTAACTATCCATCCTTTCATACCAAGCTCTGGGTGCTTGCTTTAACCCATAGAGGGCTTTCTTCAACCTGCAGACATAAGTGTCTCGATCTTGAACTTCAAATCCCAGAGGTTGTTCTACATACACCTCTTCCTTTATTGCACCATGCAGAAAAGCGGTCTTGACATCCATCTGATGAAGACTCCATCCTTGCGTAGCAGCAAGGGTTATGATGGATCGGATGGTGGTATATCGAGCCACAGGTGCAAATATATCGTCATAGTCAATTCTCAATCATCATGGATCTGCACCTCAATGACTGTAATGTTGCTCTCATTATACAGCATCACATTGCTAAATCAACAAGAATGACAGATCTGGTCTTTTTATTGTAATATACTCCTAGTGGAGATTCATATCTTCTTTGCTGTCTATGCATCATCACACTGCATGCTACCCATGCTGCCTTTGCATCATCACGTTGCAACACTACAACACAGTCATATCTGCACTAATTGAGGCTTACGATCACCCAATCAAGCCTCCAAATTTGCTCCCACAGGTTGCCCAACCATCTGATCCAAAACTGATCAAATTCCTTGACCCAACACAAGGCATAAATTGTTGTTCCAATCTGTTTTCGCTGCTGCTCCTAATTGTGACTGGTTAGGGCATCCATATGCTGCAACAACCCTTAACCAAGTCACCAAACAGCCTTCAAAAACTACGTGCTACCCTTGTATAAGTCCTCTGCATCCACGCTGTTGATTAGGGCTCAATCTAGCCCCAAAACAGTCCCACGCAATGCCTTTTCAGTGGGGTAAGGGCCTGCGGCCTACCACAGGTGGCTTCTTGTACCCACGGCCTGCTGAAACAGAGTTTCCAGCCCGCACATAATATTCAAATCAACCCAGAATTTTGTCTCCTTTATTGAGGCCTTTCTGCTGGTTAATTTTCACTCCAAAACAGTCATAGGAGTGACCTAAACGTCCCCTCTTCCTTCACTGGAAATGCCCTTACCTGCACCCAATAAAACAGAGATTTAGGGCCCAATATACTGCAGATTTAGGGCTCCTATTCTTAGCGTGTAAGGGCCTCTTGGGACAGCGTATGAGGGCTCTTTAGAACTGCGGATTCTCCTCTAGATCTCTCTGTCCACAAAACCCAAACACGTGGAGAGAGTGCAGTGGTAGTCTCCCTCTTAATGCCAGCTTCTCTGCAGAAGTCTTTGAACTCATTTGACTCATATTCAGTGCCATTGTCAGTCCTCAAAATCTTGATCTTCTTTCCGGTCATATTTTCCACCAAGGCTTTGAAGGTACGGAACCACATGAAAGCCTCATCCTTCTTTTTCAAGAAGTATATCCAGGTTTTGCGAGAGAAGTCATCAGTAAATGTCATATAGTAAGAACATCCCCCCAGGGATGTTACAGGCAACATACCAGAAAGATCAGAATGGACTAGTTGCAATATCTCAGATGTCTTTGTGACACTTGAGGGGAAAGGTCCCCTTGTATGTTTTCCTTCAGCCCTTACATACACCTTTATGATTATTTCCAAAATCAGGTAGCCCTTCATGTTCATGATCTTATAATGCTGCCTATGCATCATCATCATGCTGTCCTATATATCATTGTCACATCACAGCCATATAAATCACTGTCATACAAGAATCACTTCCATACATCAAGAAACATTGTCCAAATATCACTAAAGTTGCTGCCCAAACATTATTGTCATAGGAACAAATATCTCTTCCATATATCATCTCCATTTGTCAAGAGAACAATATCACTGCTATGCATAACTGTTATAAGAGTAAGTGACACTACAATGAGTGCAGAAGATCACTGTCAAAAACTCTGTCATATTGTCATATTTCACTGTCATACGTACAAAAGATGGGGTCTTATAATAAGCTCACTTGACTACCCTTAAGCTCTTCCATATATCCATTTTTAAGACTCCAAATCATCTACCTTCTAACAGCCCTTGTTGTCCTTCTCAAGGGACTATACTTGGAGCTTTACCAAGCATCTTCTTACAGCCCATTATACCAGAATTGCAAACTGTCTAATCTGGACCATAGTATCTGGCAAATTCATCATTATAAAAGACAAGCACATACCTGTGATAGACGTCATATTTCTGTCCACAACTACATTTTGACCAATGCACAGGACCCTGAAATTTCGGCCCTGGTTAGGGCTTTCTGTGGCTTCTACGACAGCCCACTATACAGCCTTCAAACCTCTTTAATTGCTACGTTGATGGTCAAGGGTACTGCGGCCTTCTTCCTGCTCCTTGCTGGGCCTCTCGGCCCTCTTAAAACAGACTTTTGTCCCATTGTAAAACTCAAAATCACTCAACGGCCTGTGCATAGAGAATAACCCTTGCATTTATGCTCAGAACTCCTCTTTACAAGCTCAGCTAGCCTCCTTCCTTACTTGGCCAATCAGATCATAAACAAAAGACACAGAAATACTCCTCTTCGCACTTTGGCCAGAGCCTTAAGCCTGCAGATACCTCTTCATCACTATGACTTGACTCTTCATGACTGCAGCCTCATGTCCTTATGACTGCGGCTTCCTTTACTGCCTAAACATATCCTCTACAGCTGTGCTGTATATCTTTCCGTTACAACGTATATCATTGATAGCGTATATAATCCTCTATGTACAGCGACACAAAGGCATCCATTGACTTCGATTAGGGCATGATTATTTCGATGATGATTGCTATAGATAGAGTTTGTCTTCACCTCAGCTCTGATACCATGTAAAGTTTTGTAGATGTTCTATGCTAAGAGCAATTTCACTTTTCTCACAGCAATCATACAAGTAGTTAAGCAAAATGCAGATAGAACATATAAGCAGATCTTACAGAAGACAAATCAGAAACAAGAAAAATGTGTGTATTCGTTTCGGCGGTCAACAGGATGCTTCAACCAGCAAAGTCTCCTTTGGTCAGCCAGCCCAGATGTGTCACAAGATCCCTCCAACTAGTAGATGAGTCAACCCAAGTCAATTCTACAAAAAGTCAATGCTGTCCTGAAAAGTCAACGCAGGGGCAGCAAGCTAAAAGTCAACGCAGCAGCAAAACGGTCAACCCTTTGACCTCGATTTTTGTGCCAGATAGTACGGCCTTCAAAAATCGAACTTTCCACCAATTTTCAACTTGATTGGACCAAGCGTTGACCAAAGTCAACGCTGGTCAAACTTTCTGCGAAACCCTAGCAGCAGAAAATCCGTATGGTCTGTCCTCTTCGTCCTTCCCACGTGTGGCTGAAATTCGTCCTCCAGGTAGCGTACTCTCTAAGATGAGAGAGGAAGATGTGAGTTGAGTTGTGATAAAATTCTCTCCAACTTTTCCTGTATATATATCCATCAATGAGGGTGTGTGACACATCTGTTGGGCATGTGAGCCTACATTACAAAACTGGCTGACCTTGCACATATAATTTATTAAGAATAATAAATTCACAATATAAGTTCTGCTCATCGGATTAAGACTATTTTTATATGGATTTTACACCTCTCAGAAAGAGGAATCCAACAAAAATATTAGCCTCTTAATCTGAGCATCAGAACATGGAGTTTGGACCTAGTTGTCCAAATTTAACACTCCCTCTCAACTAGGGAGAACTCCATTTATTAGTGCAATCAACATCGTGAGTCATCCCGCCGAAACTTGCTTTGCTGGCTTCTTTATTTCAGAACAGAAGTGGGTCAGTCACAAAGACATCATTCCCCGACTGACATAATCAGTCCAGAGGTCCCAGACCTCACAAATCTTGATCCCAGATCAAGAGGTTGGACCATGCCATCCTAGATAGAGAGTACGGCAATCTCTGATGCGTCCATCAGTCTTTGCTAATAGTCTCTAGCTTTTCCACACCTCATTGGCCAAATGAGAGGTACTTCCCATGAGCCCTGAACTCAATGGGTAGGATGCATACGGGGCACAGATTAAATGAGTGGCGAACCAGCTCAATAATCACAAGGGTGGGGCAGAAGCATTATGAGTGCTTATAGCTTCGAGAAGCTATCCCCAAAGCCCCCCAGAGCTCCCAGAGCTCATCGTCCAACAGGACCCACATCATAGGGTCTTTCCACGACACCAAGACTCTCACGGAAGGTTAGGAACTTGACCTTCCCCAGGGGCTTAGTGAGAATATTTGCGACCTGCTCATCAGTTCCTATATGATCGAGCCTTACGGCGCCTCGCTGTACCATATCCCGGATAAAGTGGTACCTGATATCAATATGCTTGGATCGGTCGTGGAACACAGGATTCTCAGTCATACGAATCTCACTCTGATTATCACAGAGTATTACAGTGGTATCTAGCACATGTTGGAACAGCTCACTAAAGAGCTTCCTCAACCAAACTGCTTCACAACAGGCCATACTAGCAGCAATGTATTCGGCCTTCGCGGTGCTCAAAGCCACCGACTTCTGCTTCCTGCTCATCCATGAGATCGAAGCAGAACCAAGATTGAAACAACATCCAGATGTGCTCTTACGATCCACCACACTGCCAGCCCAATCGACATCAGTATATCCCGGAGTATCACACTCCCGGCAGTGTATCTCAGCCCATGGTTTATCGTGCCCTGAAGATATCTCAAAAGATTCTTAGCACCAACCCAGTGAAAATGATGAGGCTCAACCATCTGTTGGCTCAAAGTATTCACTGCAAAACATATGTCCGGACGGGTGTTCACTAAGAACATCAAAGCTCCTATGAGTTGACGATACTCAGTAGGATTGGCCAAGATAGGCCCTGCAGCGCTGCCACTCAACTTCTTAAAGTTGAGTTCCATTGGTGTCGACACGGACTTACAGTCCACCATCCCAAATCTTTCCAGAAGCTTCACAATATACTTTCCTTGAGAAAGGAAAATCTCTCCAGGTCTCTGCCAGGCCTCTAGGCCTAGGAAATAGAGCATCAGTCCTAGGTCTTTCATCTCGAACTCAGCAGCAAGCTCCCTCTTACATTGATGAATGAGAGGGTCACCACCTGTGAGGAAGAGGTTGTCCACATACAGCACTAGAATGAGAGGCTTTCCTTCCACAACCTTAAAGTAAAGGTTTGGATCAGCATTGCTTCGAGTGAAGCCCAGCTTCATCAAGTAACTATCCATCCTTTCATACCAAGCTCTGGGTGCTTGCTTTAACCCATAGAGGGCTTTCTTCAACCTGCAGACATAAGTGTCTCGATCTTGAACTTCAAATCCCAGAGGTTGTTCTACATACACCTCTTCCTTTATTGCACCATGCAGAAAAGCGGTCTTGACATCCATCTGATGAAGACTCCATCCTTGCGTAGCAGCAAGGGTTATGATGGATCGGATGGTGGTATATCGAGCCACAGGTGCAAATATATCGTCATAGTCAATTCTCAATCATCATGGATCTGCACCTCAATGACTGTAATGTTGCTCTCATTATACAGCATCACATTGCTAAATCAACAAGAATGACAGATCTGGTCTTTTTATTGTAATATACTCCTAGTGGAGATTCATATCTTCTTTGCTGTCTATGCATCATCACGCTGCATGCTACCCATGCTGCCTTTGCATCATCACGTTGCAACACTACAACACAGTCAGATCTGCACTAATTGAGGCTTACGATCACCCAATCAAGCCTCCAAATTTGCTCCCACAGGTTGCCCAACCATCTGATCCAAAACTGATCAAATTCCTTGACCCAACACAAGGCATAAATTGTTGTTCCAATATGTTTTCGCGGCTGCTCCTAATTGTGACTGGTTAGGGCATCCATATGCTGCAACAGCCCTTAACCAAGTCACCAAACAGCCTTCAAAAACTACGTGCTACCCTTGTATAAGTCCTCTGCATCCACGCTGTTGATTAGGGCTCAATCTAGCCCCAAAACAGTCCCACGCAATGCCTTTTCAGTGGGGTAAGGGCCTGCGGCCTACCACAGGTGGCTTCGTGTACCCACGGCCTGCTGAAACAGAGTTTCCAGCCCGCACATAATATTCAAATCAACCCAGAATTTTGTCTCCTTTATTGAGGCCTTTCTGCTGGTTAATTTTCACTCCAAAACAGTCATAGGAGTGACCTAAACGTCCCCTCTTCCTTCACTGGAAATGCCATTACCTGCACCCAATAAAACAGAGATTTAGGGCCCAATATACTGCAGATTTAGGGCTCCTATTCTTAGCGTGTAAGGGCCTCTTGGG
Organism: Pinus tabuliformis; assembly: GCA_031772625.1. Lineage (NCBI taxonomy): Eukaryota > Viridiplantae > Streptophyta > Pinopsida > Pinales > Pinaceae > Pinus > Pinus tabuliformis. The sequence goes on from CM062813.1 coordinate 167,103,827, forward strand.
ACAGCGTATGAGGGCTCTTTAGAACTGCGGATTCTCCTCTAGATCTCTCTGTCCACAAAACCCAAACACGTGGAGAGAGTGCAGTGGTAGTCTCCCTCTTAATGCCAGCTTCTCTGCAGAAGTCTTTGAACTCATTTGACTCATATTCAGTGCCATTGTCAGTCCTCAAAATCTTGATCTTCTTTCCGGTCATATTTTCCACCAAGGCTTTGAAGGTATGGAACCACATGAAAGCCTCATCCTTCTTTTTCAAGAAGTATATCCAGGTTTTGCGAGAGAAGTCATCAGTAAATGTCATATAGTAAGAACATCCCCCCAGGGATGTTACAGGCAACATACCAGAAAGATCAGAATGGACTAGTTGCAATATCTCAGATGTCTTTGTGACACTTGAGGGGAAAGGTCCCCTTGTATGTTTTCCTTCAGCCCTTACATACACCTTTATGATTATTTCCAAAATCAGGCAGCCCTTCATGTTCATGATCTTATAATGCTGCCTATGCATCATCATCATGCTGTCCTATATATCATTGTCACATCACAGCCATATAAATCACTGTCATACAAGAATCACTTCCATACATCAAGAAACATTGTCCAAATATCACTAAAGTTGCTGCCCAAACATTATTGTCATAGGAACAAATATCTCTTCCATATATCATCTCCATTTGTCAAGAGAACAATATCACTGCTATGCATAACTGTTATAAGAGTAAGTGACACTACAATGAGTGCAGAAGATCACTGTCAAAAACTCTGTCATATTGTCATATTTCACTGTCATACGTACAGAAGATGGGGTCTGATAATAAGCTCACTTGACTACCCTTAAGCTCTTCCATATATCCATTTTTAAGACTCCAAATCATCTACCTTCTAACAGCCCTTGTTGTCCTTCTCAAGGGACTATACTTGGAGCTTTACCAAGCATCTTCTTACAGCCCATTATACCAGAATTGCAAACTGTCTAATCTGGACCATAGTATCTGGCAAATTCATCATTATAAAAGACAAGCACATACCTGTGATAGACGTCATATTTCTGTCCACAACTACATTTTGACCAATGCACAGGACCCTGAAATTTCGGCCCTGGTTAGGGCTTTCTGTGGCTTCTACGACAGCCCACTATACAGCCTTCAAACCTCTTTAATTCCTACGTTGATGGTCAAGGGTACTGCGGCCTTCTTCCTGCTCCTTGCTGGGCCTCTCGGCCCTCTTAAAACAGACTTTTGTCCCATTATAAAACTCAAAATCACTCAACGGCCTGTGCATAGAGAATAACCCTTGCATTTATGCTCAGAACTCCTCTTTACAAGCTCAGTTAGCCTCCTTCCTTACTTGGCCAATCAGATCATAAACAAAAGACACAGAAATACTCCTCTTCGCACTTTGGCCAGAGCCTTAAGCCTGCAGATACCTCTTCATCACTATGACTTGACTCTTCATGACTGCAGCCTCATGTCCTTATGACTGCGGCTTCCTTTACTGCCTAAACATATCCTCTACAGCTGCGCTGTATATCTTTCCGTTACAACGTATATCATTGATAGCGTATATAATACTCTATGTACAGCGACACAAAGGCATCCATTGACTTCGATTAGGGCATGATTATTTTGATGATGATTGCTATAGATAGAGTTTGTCTTCACCTCAGCTCTGATACCATGTAAAGTTTTGTAGATGTTCTATGCTAAGAGCAATTTCACTTTTCTCACAGCAATCATACAAGTAGTTAAGCAAAATGCAGATAGAACATATAAGCAGATCTTACAGAAGACAAATCAGAAACAAGAAAAATGTGTGTATTCGTTTCGGCGGTCAACAGGATGCTTCAACCAGCAAAGTCTCCTTTGGTCAGCCAGCCCAGATGTGTCACAAGATCCCTCCAACTAGTAGATGAGTCAACCCAAGTCAATTCTACAAAAAGTCAATGCTGTCCTGAAAAGTCAACGCAGGGGCAGCAAGCTAAAAGTCAACGCAGCAGCAAAACGGTCAACCCTTTGACCTCGATTTTTGTGCCAGATAGTACGGCCTTCAAAAATCGAACTTTCCACCAATTTTCAGCTTGATTGGACCAAGCGTTGACCAAAGTCAACGCTGGTCAAACTTTCTGCGAAACCCTAGCAGCAGAAAATCCGTACGGTCTGTCCTCTTCGTCCTTCCCACGTGTGGCTGAAATTCGTCCTCCAGGTAGCGTACTCTCTAAGATGAGAGAGGAAGATGTGAGTTGAGTTGTGATAAAATTCTCTCCAACTTTTCCTGTATATATATCCATCAATGAGGGTGTGTGACACATCTGTTGGGCATGTGAGCCTACATTACAAAACTGGCTGACCTTGCACATATAATTTATTAAGAATAATAAATTCACAATATAAGTTCTGCTCATCGGATTAAGACTATTTTTATATGGATTTTACACCTCTCAGAAAGAGGAATCCAACAAAAATATTAGCCTCTTAATCTGAGCATCAGAACATGGAGTTTGGACCTAGTTGTCCAAATTTAACAATTATGGTTCACAAACCTCACAAACACATATGCAAATAACTGTCTCACACACACTTACAGATTCGATTTGCTGATACAAAAAACCATTGGTCTAAGAAATGCTGTTCAATTAACTTCAATCTCACACCAAAAATTCCAACACCCAAAATTTTCCTCCTCCCTCCTTCAAAACTAAAAGCAACTGTCCAAGAAAATGAGTTCATGGATGTGAACCAATTTTCCTTAGCCCTAACTACCTACTAGCTATTAAATCATTTCTTTTAATTAGATATTCCTAACTAATCTTAACTGAATATCAATTTTTTTTTCACAAATAAACTTTAAAATGTTCTATCCTTGACATGTGATCAATCCATCACATTGCTAGGCTCTTGGTCTGACTTTAATAACTTATAATTTTTATGTGCTCGGCCTAATGCACCTGCATCACAGAGGCAACACAGAGCTTCAGAGGGAGTCTAAGATTCAGCTGGGAAGTCAAATTCCAGGGCCAGAAGCTGGGGTGTGAGACTGGAGGACTAGAGGAGCGAAGTTCCAGAAATCAGAAGATTCTAGGAAGGAGGTGATGTAGACCTCAGAGAGGTTGATGCAGATCTGCACAGGTTGACACAGAGGCTACGTAGAGACAGCGTGAGGCTAATTATCCAAGGCTTGGGATTAGATTTGGATCACTAGACAATGTGAGATTTTTCTGACTATCTCCTTGTCAATTTTTCTCTGTATCAGATAGGTAGTTTGTGCATCCAATGATTTGTACTTAGAAATTACTGCATAATAATAAAACCCTCAGTTGCTGCACCGATTTTCTGGAGTTTGGTTTTTCTGGGGACATTGTCCAAAAACAACAGTGTATATGTGTGTGTTTATTTCCCTCTAGTGTAGTTATTAGTTTCTGCAGTATTTTATTTTGTGTAAGCTGCAGTGTATGTATTTCAATATTTGCCATAGAAAACTGCAAGTAACTTGTTCAAGTAAATTAACAAGTAGGAGAAATATTATCAGTTTGCAGCAGTAGGAATCGGGTAATAGATTTTTCACAATCACTGCTTGGGGGGATCCACTTGTCAACACATGACAAGGATCTCACATGTCCAAGTCTCATCATTGCTTGGGGGGATCCACTTGTCAACACATGATTAGGATCTTGCTCATCCAAGGCTCATCGTCCATGGCTGTCGTCTCTAGGAAGGGTCACCTTTGTCAGTCTAGGCTGTTCTCTGAAAACGAAGAACTTCCCTTTCGGTAAAGGCTTGGTAAGAATGTAAGCAATCTAATCATTAATCGCTATATGATGGAGTCTCACTGCTCCTCTTTGCACCATATCTCAGATATAGTGATATTTGATCTCAATGTGTTTGGACTTGTTATGGAACAATTTTTTTTCAGCAAGTCAAATCCCACTCTTATTGTCATAGTAAATTACTGTAGTATCCAATACTTGCTCAAACAACTCCCCAAGGAACTTCCTTAGCCATACTACGTCACAACTAGTGATGCTAGCAGTAATGTATTATGCTTCAGTCGTGCTAAGGGAAACAAACTTTTGCTTTCTGCCTATCCATGATATCATGGAAAATCCTAAGCTGAAGCGACACCCTGATGTGCTCTTTCTATCAATAGAGTTACTGGCCCAATCAACATCAGAGTATCCATGTAGCCTTACATCATCGACAATATATCTCAATCCAAGAATGATTGTCCCATGCAGGTACCTCAACACATGCTTTGCAAGAACCCAGTGTGCATGAGTAGACTTAATCATGTATTGACTCACAGTATTGACAACAAAGCATATATTTGGCCTAGTGTTCACTAAGAACATCAGTGCCCCAATCAATTGACGGTACTCAGAAGGATTAGCTAAATCAGGTCTTACAGCTTTACCATAAATCTTCTTGAAATTCATTTCCATTGGAGTATTCATGGACTTACACTCAGTCATGCTAAACGTTTCTAGTAGTTTGACAACATATTTTCCTTGAGAAAGAAAAATTTCAGCAGATTTCTGCCATACCTCCAAGCCCAGAAAGTAGTGCATCAAACCAAGATCTTTCATTTCAAATTTAGAAGCTAACTCCCTCTTACACTGCAGAATAAGAGGTTCTCTACCAGTCATAAATAAATCATCAACACATAATACTAAATTGAAGGGCATACCTTCTACTGTCTTGAACTAAAGATTTGGATCAACGTTACATCTAGTAAAACCAAGTTTGATCAAGAAACTATCAATGTAGGCATACTTAGCTCTTGGAGCTTGCTTCAAGCCATAGATAGCTTTCTTTAGTCTACACACATGAGTTTTCTGGTCATGTACTTCGAAGCCTTGTGGTTGCTCCACAAATGCTTCTTCCTTGAGAAAGCCATGCAGAAAAGCAGTCTTCACATCCATTTGGTGAAGAGACCATCCTTGGCTTGCAGCTAGAGCCACAATGGGTCGGATGGTTGTATAACGAGCAACCGATGCAAAGATCTCATCATAGCCTATTCCCTCTTTCTGAGAGAAACCTCTAGCCTCAAATTTAGCTTTATATTTTTCAATACTGCCATCAGCACCATGTTTTATTTTATACAACCATTGAGAAGACACAATAGATTTACCTTGGGGACTTGGAACCACTTCCCATACTTCATTATGAATGATGGACTCATATTCTTCAACCATTACATCTTTCCACACTTGAACCTTCACAACTTCTTCAAAAGTGCATAGCTTGGCTTGAATAATGTTACTCATGGCTACAACATATCCTTGAAACCGACATGGTTTCTTGCTTTCTCTGAAGGTTCATCTGGGAGCAACGTGTTTATCAACATCATGAAGGGTGTCACGAAGCCATAAAGATCTTCTTTTAGCAGGAGGATCATACGGAGGAGAATCCAAAGGATCCATGGGTTCCATAGGTTCATCAACAAGATCAGATTTAGGCTCAGGATTTTCTTGTATCTCAAAAACATCATCTTGAATATTAACATCAACAGGAGGAAGAGGAGTGTCTCTTGTCTTTCCAAGAGCTGCATCTTCATCAAATGTTACATCCTTGCTAAACTCTATATTTCTTTTTCCTGGAACATATATTTTATAAGCTTTAGAATTCTCACAATAACCAACAAATGTACTTTTCTTACCTGACGCTTCCAGCTTGTTCTTCTTCTCTTTTGAGACATGGAAGTAGACAGGGCAACCAACGATCCTTTGATGCCCAACTTCGGGCTTTTCTCCGGTGAAGACTTCTTCAAGAGTCTTGTTGTTTAGAGCATGGTGAGGAGATCTATTTTGAAGATAGGCAATTGTGTTTGCAACTTCTCCCCATAGAAACTTTGGCAGTGTCTGATTATGCAACATAGCTTTGACTGCTTCCATGACAGTTCTATTCTTTCTCTTAGCCACACCATTTTGTTCAGGGTTATATGGAACAATGGTCTCTTTTCTAATTCCAACTTCTTTGCAGAAGTCAATGAAATCATTGGAAGTGAACTCTCCTCCATTGTCAGATCTGAAGATTTTGATTTGCTTTCCAGTTTGTTTTTCTACTAGAGCTTTGTAATCTTTAAACATGTTAAATGCTTGACTTTTATTTTTCAGAAAATAAATCCATGTCATGTGAGAAAAATCAATCACAAAGATTATATAATACAAGTAACCACCAAGAGAAGTTATAGGCATTGGTCCACATAAATCAGAATGTACAAGATGCAATACCTAACTGGTTCTGCTTTTGCTTGAAGGGAATGGTCCTCGTTACCACTCAAACTAGCAGGGGTCTTAAAAGGGGATCCTTGAAGGGCTACTACTAGGTTAAGGGAAACAATGGAGCAATAGCCCAATGTCACCTCAGCTAATGCTCCTTGCTCTTTTCGAACTTTCACTGATGGGAGGAGACCTGTTATGATGAAGATCACGAAATGGATAGCCCAATGATAGAGTGAGGGGCGATCTTGGAAGTCTATTCACAAGAGGCTCAAATATGTGGCTTGCTTGCTTTGGAAAGCAAGGTTGCAAGCTCTTCAGGAAGGGCTTAAAGGGAATTTCAAGGTTTAGGTTTAGGGTATGTTTCTATAATGGAGATCCCTAAGCCTTAAAATTCTTGTGACAACGTGGATTTGAAGTGATCCTTGAGGAATTACCTTTAATCTAAGTCACATGACACGAGGACGCGAGACATGGAGGACACATAAATACGATTATTCGACATGAGACACAACGACCTTGGAAACAAGACACGAGGGACACGTTATATATATCTATATATATGTTAAAAAAATACTAAAAGATAGTGTTTGATCCATATAGATATGAATCATGATGATATCTATTTAGTATACACTATTTACTATTTATTTATTTACTACATCAATGATGTTCATAGTTCAATGTTCATTGTTCATGTTATAACTTCTGTTAATAACTTCAAACAGGTTCGATCATGTTCAAACTTCACATAAGGTAGTTTATAAATTATAAATTTATATTTGTTCAAACTTCACTATTGACCAGAGCATTAATCGAGCTTTCCCTCCCTTTAGACCTCGAAGGTGTTGTGAGGAGTGAGCACATGACAGGGAGTTGGGATTTTTATTTCAACACACGATCTATATGTGGTCACTGGTCATAAAATGTGGTCACTAGTGTATAATAAAGTTAAGTTCCATAGGCTATAACACAACTTACAGGAAATTTAAGTGCTCCAAACTCTCAGCAAAGCACACGAACTAGCATCTCCTGCATCTCCGGGTCTAGGTAGATGTGAAGTTGTGAACTATGCTCTTAATGTGAAGTTGTGAACGTTGCGCTCGAATTTGATGGAAATCCTCACACTGCACAACAAATTTGATTTCGACAATGAGCAAACTCGACTTCAGTGGCGAACAATGACAAAAATAAACCCAAAAATAAATCATGTTGCAGGTTTTAAATGTCACTTTTCATGGGACACGTGTCCTAAGAGCCAAAAACTTTAGGGCACGTTTTCATTACGTCCAAAATGTCTCGATTGGAGGACACGAAGAAAAATATTTTTGACACGTTTTAGGGCACGTTTCGTGTCGGACACGTGAAATACGGGACACGAGACCCTGACAAATGTGTCTTGTTAATTAGCCTTTAATAGTGTATGGGACCACACGGGACCAAGCGGACTCGGGTTAGGTCAAGAGGGTAGGGTTTAGCAACCAATGATATGCTTGACCTATTCCGGAGGGAGAAACGGACCAAAGAAAGAATTCTCAATGCAAGACAATGTGAGGGTCCCATTGAGGTTTCTAACCTAAGGAAACCAAGGGCAAGATCCAATCTCGAGGGTAGGGCCTGAGATATCTCAAAATCCGATTGTCAGAATTTCTTCAAAATTGGAGGGCACCTAGGAGACACACCAGTGCAGTAGGAGCCAAGAGATCGAATTTTTTTTATGAGTGGTTTGCAAGATAGATGATGCCCTAGGAGACCTAATGCGCTAGGCCTAGAAAAGAAGAGGGAGTAGAATGAATAAGGTTTAAGGTGACCACCCTTTGGTGGACCAATGTTTAATCCTTTGGGGAGATTGGAGTTAGGTAGAATTATGACTATGGACTTTTAGATTTTCTCGGTCAAGGAGGCCTCAAAGACACCTTCACTTAGCATTAGGGCAGCAACAAAAACAACTTCAAAGACTTTATACTTCGTTTTGTAAGGTAGGTGGCTTATCAAGATGAATTTCGATAATGAAACATCCCTAGGAACATTCATTCATTATATATGGCCCATACATGAAGCATTCACTATCTAGAAACAAAATTTCCACAACTTCGCATAAAAAGATGCAACAAGTAAGCCTTAGTATAGAAAAATCCCAATAACAATGTATGAGACAAAATAAGAGAGAAAGAATAACATTAAATTGTACTTACATGTATAAGAATATATCCAACCATCTGAAATCTTGCCATTCAAGAAACTACAAGACATGAGAAGATAATCCAAACATCAAAATTCATTCCATGCTCCAAAAATTCGTCTTCCAAGAAGGATAGCGAAAATCTCTAGAGAGATACAAGTTCCAAATCCAAGTGATGATCCTAAAGTGAATCCTCATCACTTCTATTTATACACCTCTAATGAGTTCGATTTAGCTAATTAGGCCTTCATTAGCCCCTAAAATAAAATAATGTGCAAAATAACTAGCTTTCGGTGACAAGCCCACCAAACTAGCTCATAAACAAAGAATAAGCCTCTTAAGAGGTCAAATGATCAACAATACATTTCGTTGAGCCTTGTAAGAAGCCTGGTGAAGTCCATAAGTGCCATAATGATGAATAGGACTCCCAAAAGTAGTGGGCAAGGGGTTGGCCCCTTGTTGTCCAAATAATAAATCTGTGGTGCTCCCATTGGGTGTGGGGCAACACAAATAACCTCATGGGTCTCCAAGTAGATCAAAGATACCTGTAGACCATTTGTAAGGGCTCAGATGCTAATGTAAGTGATGCCACATCGACATAAAAGTCCTGGGTCATCTGCCAAGTGCATGATACCACTGTGGGGCTAGTTGGGCATGGTGAACTACGTGCATCTTCCTCGTCCAATAGATGAAACTTGAGCAATCTCTGAACATATCTGGGGATCCATGGAATGTTGTCTACTAGTATGGAGGCCCATGGCTCTCGTGACGCACCCTACATGTGCCAATGTAGCCCTCTGTAGGGTTAGAACCCCGTATAGGGAGACCAAACCTAAAATATAGACCATTTGTAATCTTGCATAAGATCCAATGCGACCCCTTGCCTTACAGTACAAAAATTCATTTAAACAGATCGAGTTAAAGAGCTTACAAACCATGGACAACAAGTGGGCACTTCATAATGGCATGCCTTTCCATAGTGGGCTTTGGCATGTGCTATTGTCTCCAAGTTCCAAGGGGGGTTAACCAAGTGCCCTATTAGGTGGTTTCTACTTTTAAAGGGGATGATATGTCCAAGGTACATTCTTCAAATGGTGGTAGCATGGGATAAAGTGATGTTACATAGTAGGGGATGGAAGGGGCAATCCTGGGTCACATGCCAAGGTACAAGGGTAGCTAATAAAGGGGAAGCCCACACTTGGGTATATAATGTATAGGAGGGAGCAATCATGGTACATGAGTCACCTCGACCTTGATTTTTCCACCCTTCTTCATTTTCCTTTTGCCTTTTATGATTTTTCTTTGGTTAACTGCTCGGGGCTCAAGGAGTAAGAGCATGATATGTAAAGCATAGTAGTGGATAACCCTTTTGAGGTGGGTTGGTTCATTGCCCACTAGGGGTTGGGATAATCATGGGTTCCTGAATGATAAAACAGGCTCATCTAGGGCCTATAGAAACCAGGGTGATGGCCATGAGAATGGGGTAGAGCTCATGCATTGGCTTTTGCCCACGTGCTAAATGTGTTTGTCCTGGCCATCTTTTGCATTTTGTGGTACATTTTCCTGTTGAATGTGGCCAATTATGCTTTTACTTTTCTTTTCAGCTGCATCAACCTCTGGGGCATTGTTCCAGGCTCGACACAAGGTGTGGGCAAGGGGAAGGGGAGGCTAACCCCTTGTGGACCTAGTGGAGGCATGTGGACCCAGGTGGGAGAAATAATGAATGGGGTTATAAGGAGCAGGGGGGTGATGTATGTGGATGAGGGAGCGAGACCGCACAACCAAAATTGAGGTTTCCCATGAAGTACCATCTCGAGAGCCCAAAGGTCAGTGAAAGAGATCCCATGGGACTAGGTTGCAAGGGTAACATCCAAAAGAGGTCTAGGGGACAAGAGCACAGACTTAGCTCACTCTTTCCACCGAATCCCCCCATTAATTCATGCCCAAAAGTCTCCATGATAAGTAAACTACAATACTCAATTACCAAACCACAAGGCATACCTTTAGCTTTGGGAGGCCCACCTTCAAACATACGATCATGACAGATGGATGAGGGACCACATGGCTGGCTCAAGTGGCAGAGAAGTGGCACAACGAGCTAGTTGGTTGTTGCAAGGGGCTGCTGGCTACCGGTTGAGGTCCATCTTGGAGAAATTTTTTCTCCTAGGGATATCACCCACAAAATGGTGGGTAATAGTCCCTTCACTTGCTTCCCACTTGCGCACCCATGACAAACTCCATAATGATAAGATCTAATCTCAGACATTCCAGAAACTATCTTTCTCACATGAGGTAATGCTTTATAGTGCAAATGAGTGAACCTTTGGTGCCAAAGTTCACTTTGATATTTGCTGTCATGGATCGATGCATGAATAGGTCTTCCACTGACTTTATACAGACCTTCACATCTTGATCCCAGAGTGAAGGCATCTCTCATGCTGGATCTCATCGGCCAAGTGAGAACTTTACCATTTATAAAAGCAACCTTCATTCCTTTATCTTCTAAAGCAAAAATAGAAACAAGATTCTTTTTCAGACCAGGTACATACAAAACTTCTTGAAGAGATAAGGTTTTACCATGATCCAGATGGAAGGAAACAAAACCAAATCCCTTTATAGGATATGTAGAGTTGTCTCCAAGAATGATTTTCAAATTAGTCTCCCTCTCATCCATATTAGAGAGCACTTCTTTATAGCCAGTAAAGTGCCTTGAGGCACCACTATCAACCAACCACCTGTCACAAGAAACTGCAAGAGAGGAACTAGACAGAGCAGAAACAAGAAAGTATTCTGATTGTGTTTCCGCTGCATTGTTATCATATCCATTAATTGAGAGAGAGAGTAACACATGCATTAATTGAGGAGAGTTACATTTGACATGATTGAGAGACTTGAATTTCTTTTTAATAATAATATAATAATATCATAAAGAGGATAATAGTAATAATAATAATATTGATGATTAAGTTAAAAATTAAACAATTTAAATTGATTAAGGACAAGTTAAGCGATTTTCCATCATATATATATATATATATAATTACGAATTAATGGAAGGTGATTTACTATTTTTGGAAAGTCATGGTTGCAACGATAGACATGACTTTCTATTTTTAGAAAGTCAATCTAGAAAGGTTAGAAATGAAAATTTATTCAAGGAAATTCATCCCATAACTACCAATTTTCCAGATTCACTTGACATATTCTATCATTAGGGTTAGTTTCGCAAAAAACTTGCTTTTGGTTACGTTACATTCCGATATTTCCTATAAAACACGGTTATTATTGAGCCTAAATTAATTACACTTAAGGTGGCATTCTGGGAGGAAAATTTGATGGAACACCTTAGTGTAATAGCTCATTGGAACCAGAATGAGAAGATCTACTTGATAAGATGATGAGAAGTGACTTCCAGCGGCTAGAGAAAGTATGGTGGGCGATCTACCATTTTCCCGTATTAAAAGTGACTTTAATTAGTCATTTAATTAAATAAAAGGAGGGGAAAATGATTAATTGAAGGAAAAAGACCAAAAGTGACTTAAGTGAAAATAAAATAAAATTAAAAGTCACTTAGATGAAGTCAAGGGTGAGCTTTTAGAATAATACTAAAACAATCAACATAAAATACTTTTAGAAAATTAGAGATCTATCTATTGAGCCTTTATGAGGAGGGTGAGATCATTTGGTGTGAAAATTCGATTACCCAAATCACCATTGCAACAACTGATTAAGTTCCTTCTCTTTTTTAATTACTGAACAAATTATTTACTGTTTCCTACAGTAAACACCAAAACTAATACACTGCAGTCTTCACCAATTAAATTATAAGCGTAAACAAGAAACTGAGCAAGAAAGAAATACACAACACATTACACTGTTGTTTTTGGACAAAAGTCCTTGGAAAAACCCAATGCGGCAAAATCTGTGCAACAACTGAGTGTTTGTATTATTAAGCAGTGGTTTCTGAATACAATCCCTGGATGCCTTGCTGGCTATCTAGTACAAAGAATATTACTCACAGAGGAATAGTGAGAAGTACCTCACACTATCACAGGCGATCCGACTGATCCAACCACAGAATGGCTTGCTCCTTGCTGCCTTTGCACTATCACTGTGTCAACCTAGTGTCACAACGTCTAGGGACAACGTCACTCCCTCTGCTGATCGATTTGCCTCCTAGGAACTTCGATTTCCACCTCCCAGTCTTACACCCCGACTTTCGACTTTAGAAATCAATTCCTCCAGCAAAAATACTAACCTCCTTAAGGCTCTGCGTTGCCTTTGCGTCAGCTTATGCTGGCTAGCTTAGCCTCTGTGCTGTCTCTCCCGGATTTCTCTTTGCCTCCTCTACTGAGTATTCCTGGATCAAGAGAAATCTCCAACGGAAACTATCCCTGCCCCTCATTACAAAAGATCACTTCGAATTCTCTTCCCGGCAACTACTGTGCTTCAGAAATTCGATCTTCTAATCTTCACTCGATGTGTCTTCCAAATGCCCATCAGGGCTCCTCCTATAATCCTTTTGTTGAGAACCAACCAATGTTGCAGGAAGTGGGGACGAAACGTGGGTGTTTTTTGGAAGCGGGGATGCGGAAGCGTCATTTTCCAAAAATCTAGGAAGTGAAGCGTCTACTATATATATATTTTTATATTCTTTTTGCATTTATATTCAAAACAAACATCCCAAATACCAAATTAGTTGTAGAAGACATGAAAACATGCATATTTTTACATAAATCAAGATAGATATGGCATCCATGATTCCATTGTACATCAATGATTAGTTATTCGAGCATCAACCTTTTATATTCTAGCAATTACAAACATACATCAAATTTTTAAGCATATTATAAAACATAAAACATTTAAGCATATTATAAAACATAAAACATAGAGCATATTATGATTTATCTAGCAAGTGAGGAACTGTCAACATTTGTCATGTCTAAAATTCAAATAATAATGTTTACAAAATAGGTCACTTGGTCACCGCCAAGACAAAAAGGTTCAAATTCACAACAAGCCTACAAATCTAATGATTTATCTATGACAAAAGTAGTAAATTGTGAATATATCTACTAATCTCTCCTACCACGAAGAGAATGTGGCGGTGGGCCTCCATGTGGTGACAATGAAGAAGATGGTGCCTATGGAATTTGTGGCACTGAAATTGATGAAGACGAACCCCTTGTTGTTGGTGTTGAACCATGGAACCTGGGAACCAAGGGACCAGATGGGGGTGGCATCCTAACTCGATCATCATCATCCTGGAATCGCTCAAAAAATTCATACCAAAAAAACCACTAGCCAACAAAAAAATTTAAAAACAGGAATTAGATAAATGCTTTATAAGCAAAATTCATACCACAATGGACATACCTAGATAAGAGCATCCTCTAATTTCTCTAATCGCAACACTCCATCCTCCAAATTGGGCTCCTTTGGATTCCTGTCCCAAACCTTAAGGTCTTTATTAGTCTTTGCATCGTCACAGTAATGGGACAACAATCGCAAGTTGTAATGAACATAAACCAAGCTCTCTTCCCGGTCTAAACTCAACCTGTTCCTTTTAACACTGTGGATGAAAGAATAAGAGCTCAAACAACTCTCTGCAGAAGAAGTGTTTACCACCTGTGATAGCACCCGCAATGCCAAAGTTTGTAGAAGTCGAGTAGCACCTCCATGCATGTTTCACCACTCAAGAGAAGAAAGTCTCGATCTCTAATTGCATGCATGCTCCCAAATGGACTAGTGTTAAGCGTATAGTTGCTCAACTGTCTCCGTACCATGGTAGCCTCCTCCTCATCAGGGACTAATTTACTCAATGCAATCATATATTTTTTGTGAACCTCTTGATCTTGGTGTGGTTTTCTCCTGCTCCCCCCCCAGGTGCTGTTGTTGAAAGCCATGATGGATGATAGTATTTAGGTGTCAAAACATATGCTAATGCATGCAATGGAACATTTAGCATTTCCCATCGGTTTTCCACCTCTGCACGAATATAATTGTACAAGTAGGCTCAACAATGTCTTTAATCTGCCCCAACATGCTATCCATTTGCTCATACACCTCCCCAATTATTGGTCGATCTGAATCTGCAAACTTGATCATGTAATAAATTGGTTTGGTGAATTGCAAAACATATATAACCTGTGACCAAAAATACATGTCAAGAATAGTGTACTTTGGCTACATTAGCACCATCTCTATCAGTGTTAATTTCCTCCCATGATTCAGCGTACATCATATTAGTTAAAGCTTGTTTCACTTTCACTAGCTGCCTAAAGGTGAGGTAATAACTAGCGAATCTTGTTTTTGCAAGTTTAAGCAACTGCAACTTGGAGAAAGTGCCATAGAAGTAGTTTAACCTTGCATGCCCTATGATGAATTTAATGAGTTGCTTCCCTCTCCTGTAAAGCTCATTAATCCACCCACATTCTTTATGCTTCACAACATCATGCATCAAAAGGTTCAATGTGTGAACTAGGCACCCAGACCAAAATATGTGTGGATGAGTATGCTCAATCCTGCTGCCTTACAATTTGCTGCATTATCTGTGATCACTTGAACCACATTATTCAAACCAACATCTCTGATTGATTGCAATAGGAGATCTGCAATGTTTTGGGAAGATGCACTGATGGAGGAGTCATGATATGTAATAAATACTGCACCACTAGCAGAAACACCAAGAACATTTATCAAATGTTGGTTTCTAATATTTGTCCACCCATCTGATACAATGGATACCCCAGAATCTACCCCCTCATTTGTAAAACGTGTCATTTGAACTTTTGCAATTTCTCTTTCTAATAACACTGTCCAAGCTTTCTCATAGGTGGGGGACTTGTATCCTTTTGGGGCTTCATTGATGGCCTTTACCTTTGGGACTTGTATCAGACTATCTTTCCATCGACATCACCCCTCCCAACAACATTTAGGAAATCCCCTATTGTTCTTTTACCTCCAGAACTTGCAGAAGTACCATGAGGAGATGAGCTACCAAATCTAGAGGTTGCACTTGATTCAAAATGAGTTTTTTGTTTCTTTTTTTTCGTTGTGCAACCTTCTCTATTTGGATGTATTTTCTTCTTTGTTCAGCTGAAATGTTTGGGCAAATTTGTATCTGTTAAAATTGGCAACTGGGGCCAAACTCCATGTGGATCACCTTATTTATGGCTTTTGATATTTTTCCTAGATTCCTCTCATCGAGAGGTGTAGGTTTGATCTAAAGATCATCCGATTCCGATAAGTATTTATGGAGATATGAATTTATTTTGATTATGGATAAATTGTCAAGTTTGGCCAGCAAACTTATGTAGGCTCAGAAGCCCAACAGTCATGTCTATTCAACCTCAACGTTTGCATATAAATACAAGGAGCATTCTCCTCATTTGGACAATTCAATTCACTCATCTTCTCTCTCTCTCTCCTATGCATAAAAGGAGCCTCTCTCTCTCTCACACGTGTGGTTGAAAGGAAGACGTCCTAGGGCAAGGAAGACACAGAAAGAAGGATGCTAGGGCAGCAGGTCATCTCTTTGACCAGCATTGACCAAGCGTTGACCTTCCAAGAGTGCGGATTGGGTGTGGTTGCCTCTCCTAGGCAGGCCACAATTTTTGGCACGAAAATCGAGGTGATCTGACCTCTGGTTTGACCGGTGTTGACTGCCCTAGTTTAGGGCTGCAAGTTGACTTCATAAATCTGCAAATTGACTAAACTTTTGGGGCTGTTCAAGGGCTGTTTCTTCAGGCTGTTCGAGGACAAGTTGAGCGAAAATTGACCAAGTATTTTAGAGGTCAATTTCAGCTAGTTTGACCAAGTTTGACTTTACTGATGTAGGGTTTGCTGCTGTTGATATAAAATTACAGAATTCAGATTTTGTACTATTTCTCTTTGCTGAACTATTGAAGATAAAAGAAGATTTGGTCAAAGGGATTCCCCGCATTGGGGTTTGTCCCTGGCTATCCGCCACATCTTGTGTCTCTTGTCTTGGCTTATTTTCTGTTGATCATTTAATGTTCTATTTGCACTTTACTTAATGTATATGTGATTGCTAATCTGTGGCTAATAAGAAGAAAAATAAGTAAACTGCTCTAAGCATAGAACATACCATAATTTAACATGGGATCAGAGCTGAGGTGAAAACAACGCCCAAGCAAGAGCAAGAGCAATCACCGAAGAGAAGGTTGGCAAGGCTATCTTAAAGAAATCATGGGGTCCTCAACGCACTTCCCCGCTGAAGACAAACTCCGTGAGAAGTCTGACTATCACAGATGGAAGATGTCACTCGATCTAACATTAGAAGAGCAAAAAGTGTTGGACCATGTGAGAGGCGGGATTGTTGAGCCTCCATCAAATGCATCCACTGCTGCTAGGAACAAATGGACAAAGGGAGAAGTCAAAGCAAGGAAGATCATTCGGGACTCTATCGACAAACGCTTGGTGGCCTATGTTTCTGAGCTGAACACCTCCAAGGAAATCTACGATAGACTGGTGAGTTTATTTAAAGTTAATGATGCAAATCAAGTCTTGTTTCTTAGAAATAAGCTGAAGGAAATTAAGAAGGGCAAAGATGAGAGTTTGCAAGCATATTTCTTAAGGATCACGAGATCAAGAACGATCTCCTATATATTGGGGAAGTAATTCTTGACAGGGAAATGACACTCACAACTCTTGGAGGACTGCCATCTGAATGGTATATATTCAGGACTACTCTTCTCAACAATAACGTAATTCCTGGATTTGAGGAATTAATGGCCAAATGCATTCAAGAAGAAACGAGGATGGAAGAGCAAGAAATGCCCATACCTAAAGGTCATCCCTCTGCCTTTTCTTCTCATACTAAAAGAAGAAACAATTTCGGGGCTAAATTCAAAGGAAAGGCTGGACCAAAGGGTGGAAGAAAAGGACGATGTTACAATTGCAATAAAACGGGTCACTATGCTAGGGAGTGCCCTGATAAAAGGGACTCACACTGGGACGATGATCAAAATCCCTCTCAAGGCAATCAAAGGAATGGCATGTCAAATGGCAGAGGTAAAAGAAGTGCCGAAAATCAAGGAAGAGGACAACCATTAAAAAAGGCAAGAAATTCCAGGTATGAATTTAACACTGTTAACAATAAGCAAGATGAATATTATCTACCAGCAGCTCTATCTACGACTGCTCCCCCGAACTCGCTAGGAAATTGGCTTATTGATAGTGGTGCCTCAAGGCACTTCACTGGTTACAAAGAAGCTCTCTATAATCTGATAGAGAAGGAAACCAACCTGGAAATTGTTCTTGGAGATAATTCAAAATATCCTGTGAAAGGCGTAGGAATTGTCACTCTTCAATTGAATCAGGGTAATACCATCCACTTACAAGATGTATTATATGTACCTGATCTCAAAAAGAACCTGGTGTCCATTTCGGCAATGGAGGACAAAGGCTACAAGGTGGCCTTCAGCGATGGCAAGGTACGTGTATGGAAAAAGAACTTTAAATATGCTTTTACTCTTGGGTTTTGAGTTGATTCATTACATCAGGTCGGTGGAACTCCGCTGGGTGTCATGTCTTGTGACACATCTCTTCAGTCCGAACTATGGCATCAGAGGTTTGCTCACCTTCATTATAAAGCTCTACCCGATGTAAGAAAAATGGTGACTAGGATGCTCGAGTTCAGATTAGAGCAAGAAGGTGTATGTCCAGGATGTGCCGAAGGGAAGCTCAAAAGGGGACCATTCCCCTCAAGCCAAAGCAAGACCTTGATATATTGCAATTGATTCACTTAGACATATTCGGTATGATGCTTGTGAACTCCTTGGGAGGATATTTATATTACCTCACTTTTACAGATGATTATTCTTACAAGACTTGGATATACTTCTTGAAAAAGAAGGATGAAGTGTTCTCTTGGTTTCGACACTTGAAAGCCTTGATCGAGAATCAAACCGAAAAGAAGATCAAGATCTTAAGGATTGATAATGGGACTAAATATGAATCCAATGAGTTTCATGACTTTTGCAAAGAGGCTGGCATTAAGAGGGAGACTACTACACCATATACTCCTGAACAGAATGGTGTGGCGGAAAGGAAGAATTGTACAATTGTGGAAGCTGTCCGTGCTATGCTCCATGATCAAAGACTTCCGAAGTTTCTATGGGCCGAAGCTGCAAATACCGCCATATATGTACAAAACTGATGCCCTCATCAAGCATTGGGTTCCAAGACTCCCGAAGAAATGTTCACCGGTAAGAAACCTGACGTATCTCATTTTAGAATTTTTGGAAGCCCTGTATATTTTCATGTGCCTAAAGAAAAAAGGAATAAATTGGGTGCATCTGGAAAGAAAGGAATCTTCGTGGGCTATAGCGAAAATACTAAGGGCTATAGAATCTATGTAGCTGGTCAAAGGGAAGTCGAGATTAGTCATGATGTCACCTTTGACGAAGATATGGCTCTTAGCAAGGTAGACAATCTTCCTACTTTAAGGGGATCTAAAGAAGCTGACACCGAGGAACCGAAGGAAAAAGAAGATGAGACGATGCCCGATGTGGAAGAACCTATGGATCCTATTGATCCTCCTCCGCAAGAGCCTTCCTCTTCTAGGAAGAGGCCTTCATGGCTTAGGGGGACACTTGATGATGCTGAAGGACACATTGCACCTCGAGGAACCTTCCGTGAAAGTAAGAAGCCGAACAGGTATCAGGGATACCTGACCATCATGAGCACGATCATCCAAAATGAGCCTTCGTCATTCATAGATGCCGTCAAGCATCAAGTATGGAAGGATGCTATGACCGAAGAATATGAGTCCATTAAGAAAAACGATGTTTGGGATGTGGTCCCCAGACCCCAGTACAAAGCAGTTATCACTTCAAAATGGCTTTACAAGATAAAGCATGCAGTTGATGGAAGTGCGGAAAAGTATGAGTCTCGTTTTGTTGCTTGTGGCTTCTCCCAGAAGGAAGGTATAGACTATGACGAGATATTTGCACCTGTTGCCCGATATACCAACATCCGCTCGATCATAGCCCTTGCTCCTTCGCAAGGATGGAACCTACATCAGATGGATGTCAAGATTGTGTTCTTACATGGTTCGATCAAAGAGGAGGTCTATGTGTAGAAACCCGAAGGATTTGAGATTTATGATCGAGAATCTCATGTGTGCAGGTTGAAGAAGGCCCTCTATGGGCTAAAGCAAGCACCCCGGGCATGGTATGAGAGGATCGATAGCTACTTGATGAAGCTGGGATTCACTAGGAGTGAAGTTGACCCTAACCTTTACTTTAAGGTTATAGATGACAAGCCTCTCATACTGGTGCTATATGTTGACGACCTCTTTCTAACAGGTGTAGACCCTCTCATTCACGAATGTAAGAGGGAGCTGGCCTCTGGGTTCGAGATGAAAGACCTAGGAATTATGCACTATTTCCTAGGACTGGAAGTCTGGCAGAACCCAGGGGAGATTTTCCTATCTCAAGGAAAATATGTGGTGAAGATATTGGAAAGATTCGGCATGGTGGACTGCAAGCCCGTAACTACCCCGATGGAGCTTGAATTCAAGAAGTTAAGCGGTAGTGCTGCCGGACCTGTTTTATGAAATGCTACCGAGTATCATCAACTCGTCAGAGCATTAATTTTCTTGGTGAACTCCCGTCCGGATATATGCTTTGCAGTCAACACATTGAGTCAACATATGGTTGAGCCTCACCACTCACATTGGATTGGTGCCAAGAATCTGTTGAGATATCTTTGTGCCATGATCACTCATGGGTTGAGATACACTGCCGAAGATGTGAGACTACTTGGGTATATTGATGTTGATTGCGCAGGCTGTGTGGTGGACCGAAAGAGCACTTCTAGGTGTTGTTTCTCTTTGGGATCTGCCTCGATATCCTGGATGAGCAGGAAGCAGAAGTCAGTGGCTTTGAGCACCGTCGAGGCATAGTACATTGCTGCTAGCATGGCCTCCTGTGAGGCAGTTTGGTTGCGAAAGCTCTTCAGTGCGCTGTTTGGATTTACATTGGATACCACCGTGATTCTGTATGACAAACAAAGCGGGATCCGTTTATCAGAGAATCCTGTATTTCATGATCGCTCCAAGCATATCGATATCAGGTACCACTATATTCGAGATATGGTGCAGCGAGGAGCAATAAGGCTCCAGCATATCGGTACAGATGAATAGGTTGTCGACATTTTGATAAAGCCCCTAGGAAAGGTTAAATTCCTGACTTTCCGAGAATGACTTAGTGTCGTTCAAAGACCCTCTTATGAGGGTTGAGTATGATGTATTGATCTCTGGGAGCTCCAGGGGGGCATGGGGTACTTCTTGGAGCTACATGTGACCACATGGCGACTCACCATCCCTTGGTGGTGCACTATGTACAGGGTAAAGGTTCAACCTTCCCCTGTGACACCTCGTGGCGACTGTGGAACAGGATGATTAGTTCTCCTGTGGGTCAGGATGATTCGTTCTCCGTGGTGACTGTGGAGCAGGATGATTAGTTCTCCTGTAGGCCAGGATGATTAGTTCTCCGTGGCATCCACCAGACAGGATGATTCGTTCTCCTATGGACAGGATGATTAGTTCTCCTGTCGAGGCATCCTACCCATGCAGTTTGGGACTCATGGGAAGTACCTCTCATCTGATCAATGAGCAGGGAAATGAGGATAGGGACCATAGTAGTACTATCGATGGATGCATTGCTGTATCTACTGTACTCCCTATGCTAGGATGACCTCCATTGATCTGGGATCAATGACACTGATCTAGATCAGTAAGAGTGGTTCACACTCTGAGATTGACTTCGGGTCAGTGGAGGATGGTATGATACATCCTCAATCATTTCTTCTTCTTCATAGTTCGAGCAAAGCAGAGCAGAGTGGGGTCAAGCTATACATCACAGTGCATTTGATGGATGGATAGCAGCGATGGTCTGATCGATTGCAGATGAAGTTCTCCCTAGTTGAGAGGGATTGTTAAAATTGGCAACTAGGACCAAACTCCATGTGGATCACCTTATTTATGGCTTCTGATATTTTTCCTAGATTCCTCTCATCGAGAGGTGTAGGATTGATCGAAAGATCATCCAATTCCAATTATGGATAAATTGTCAAGGTCGGCCAGCAAACTTATGTAGGCTCAGAAACCCAACAGTCACGTCTATTCAACCTCAATGTTTGCATATAAATACAAGGAGCATTCTTCTCATTTGGACGATTCAATTCACTCATCTTCTCTCTCTCTCTCTCTCTCTCCTACGCATAAAAGGAGCTCTCTCTCTCTCTCACACGTGTGGCTGAAAGGAAGATGTCCTAGGGCAAGGAAGACGCAGAAAGAAGGACGCTAGGGCAGCAGGTCATCTCTTTGACCAGCGTTGACCAAGCGTTGACCTTCCAAGAGTGCAGATTGGTTGTGGTTGCCTTTCCTAGGCAGGTCGCAATTTATGGCACAAAAATCGAGGTGATCTGACCTCTGGTTTGACCGGTTTTGACTCCCCTAGTTTAGCGCTGCAAGTTGACTTCAGAAATCTGCAAATTGACTGAACTTTTGGGGCTGTTCAAGGGTTGTTTCTTCAGGCTGTTCGAGGACAAGTTGACCGGAAATTGACCAAGTATTTTAGAGGTCAATTTCAGCTAGTTTGACCAAGTTTGACTTTACTGATCTAGGGTTTGCTGCTGTTGATATAAAATTACAGAATTCAGATTTTGTACTATTTCTCTCTACTGAACTATTGAAGATAAAAGAAGATTTGATCAAAGGGTTTCCCCGCATCGGGGTTTGTCCCTGGCTATCCGCTACATCTTGTGTCTCTTGTCTTGGCTTGTTTTTTGTTGATCATTTAATGCTCTATCTGCACTTTACTTAATGTATATGTGATTGCTAATCTGTGGCTAATAAGAAGAAAAATAAGTAAACTGCTCTAAGAATAGAACATACCATAATTTAACAGTATCCCCACAACACCCTTTTTATCATCACTGTCGATCACCCCACAAAGATGCCTCCTCACACAGGTATATTGAACCATTAAATGGTTTTCCTCCATGACAACCATGAGGGCACAAAAATTTGTAGCTTCCACCACCTTTTGCCCCTTCAAGTTTGGTCACATAGTTCTACAAGGGTGTTAATGCAGCTTTCCCCTCTAGTGTTTCAGTGTTCCCTGCAGGTTCATCCCCTTCCTCTTCAAAAGCTTCCTCCTCATCATACATTGGGGCACTCATATGGGGTCCACTATCCTCTTATTCTTCTTCCCTTCTATTCCTACTCCCCCTTGCCATCATTAAAACCAAAAGTGGAATGATACATAGAAGCCAAAAGAACACCATCTTGGAATATGGATATAGGTGGTGGACAACCTGCAATTAAATGAGCAAGTAGAAAGAATGGGAAAGAGTAGGAGAGGGAGGAGAAAAATACAAAAAACAATGTCAAAAAAATGAGGGAGTTTGGGGTTTGCACTTACCTCTTTAGCTCTTGTAGATGGAAGTCCTCCAAGCTCCTCCTCCTTCTCCTAGCTCTTCCTCCTTCACTCCTCCAAGCTCTCCTCTCTTTCTCCTCTCTTCTCCAAGCTCTCATAAAATAAAAGTGAGCAAATGAGAGATGAAAGGGTCTTTAATCCCTTCACTCCTCACCCTAACCTAAGGTGGACCCAACCCCAACAAAGAAAAACAAAAAAAAGGAAAATGAAAATAAAAATGCGCCACTTTGTGGCCTGCGCGACGCAAACGGCCGCTTACCCGGCGAAGCGGTCACGATCTGTATGGATCCGACCCGGAAACGTCGTGGATCATACGGTCGATCCGCCGTACGAAACGTGTTTCGGAAAAACCGAAACGCGGATTGGGCCATACGGTTCCGAAATAGCAGGAACCATATTTTTTAGCCTGATCTGTGTTTTGGAGGGCGGATCGCCCACAGATCCGTACGGATTGCGTTTCGGGCTATTGATCTGGCTGGGGGGGGGACGTTTCCTGCAACACTGGAACCAACGACTCAGATTAGATCCTAATCAATGGCTCAGATCATTTTGGCTTGATCCTCGTCTTCTTCTAGAAGTTTCAACCACAGTTAGATTAATATCCTTTAATTATTTTAATTTCCTAAGTTTAGACTTAGGCACCCATTAAAAATAATTAATTATTTTAATAAAACTGATTCTGAGTGGAATTTCCCAAATCGGTTTCTAGGTATTGTGGAATACATGTGTCCAAGCCCCAAAAATTCGGGCTACAAGACCAAAAAATTTCGATTTATTGAGCCTTTCGATTTATTGACCAAAATTTGGGCTACAAGCCCCAAAAATTTCGATTTATTGACCGAGATCTGCCTAAGGGATGTCTGATGTCGGAACACTGGAACCCTACGAAGAAAGAAATTGAAGATTGGTTGGATCAGAAGCTTCAAGAGTTCGTGACACAGGAAAACATAACTCCGCAGATATCCGAGAAGAGGTGGCTAGATCACGACGTGTATACGGAAATCCACGAGATCTTCTTCACGTCCTTCTCTTCTGAACTGTACGAGTGGATTGCGAGGCTAGCTGACAGCCAGGGAAGGTATAAGCTTGATCAACCAATAGTGTGGACTCCGGTGTTAATACGCAGACTAGAGGCATCAGAAGATAAGATTGTGCTGACCGTGGACCATTGGCTCGACCGGATAATAGGGGGTTTATCATTGTGTTCGCGATAGACACGACTATGAGCTATAGCGAAACAGAACGACGTTTTCTCAAGGGACCGCGAGGTAGGTACATCAAATCCGTGAATACTTGGATTAAGATGCTGTTATGTGAAAAGCGGGTTATGCGAATACATTAATGATTGGAATGACGCGGAGCGGAAGTATCTACAAAGGGATCGAAGGGTTAGGGAACAGTCCTCTAATTTCACCTCTACGAGCAAGCGAGGAAGAGCGCGTTCGGGTTTCCCCGAGAAGTGCGGTTAGTTTGATAAGGCAGCGCATTCTGCAGTTATCACCTCCACTTACACCTTCACCCGCTTCACCTAATTCACGTCCATCTTTACCCACTCCACCTCCACCAACCCCACAGTTCAACATGGCAAGCGCGATCAAGCTACCTGTATTCAGAGGAGTAGGGAATGAGGATCCATACCAGTTCTAGTTCGTGGTAAGAGCAGTGTGGGAAGCACAAGGAGTCACAGATGACAACATTAAGAAGGCCACATTGGTGAGCGCGCTGCAGGATCGCGCGTTGACATGGTATATCAAGCACTCGAATGATCACCCAAATGCAGGAATAGCGGAGATCCAGAATGCGCTGAACAGAGAATTTAGTCGGTCGAAATCAGAGACACAGTCGATCATCGGATTTAAAGAGATCGCAATGCTTCCAGGCGAGACCCCCTGGGATTTGGATCAGAGACTGAAGAGTACGATCTGCGAGGCTAATATGATGCTAACGGATGCGCAGCATTGCGCGTGGTTTGTGGCGTCTTTGACACCACACTTGAGGACGACGCTGTCACAACAGAAGCTTTCGACCCAGGCAGAAGCATTGGAAATGGCAATGAGGCTGCATGAAACACCGATATAGGATCCGAGATTGGGAGTCCAACAGATCCATGCGCAACTGCAGAACCTATGCTTGGAGATGCAGAGTTTGAAGCAGGATAGGGCGCCACGGCCAGAGGTGCACGAAGAAATGTGCATAAAATGTAAAGGCCAGGGCCACAACAAGGATCACTGTTCGGTATTTGCGAACTGCTTGGCAGGAGGGGGACCAATGCCATTGAGACCAGAGGCACAGGCAAGACCAAGTGCGGCACCCGCGCTCTGGTGCGCGATCTATTAGGTGGGAGGAAAGCACATGACGGACAACTGTCATTTGTTACAAAAGTATACATAGACTCCCCAACAGTTGTTTTGCAATTTTTGTAGATCGGTGGGCCACGATGAGTGTACTTGTCGCAACTATGAGTTAATGATGGAGCAGACCCCAACATATAGAATGCAGAC
The DNA here is from genome assembly GCA_031772625.1 of Pinus tabuliformis. Classification (NCBI taxonomy): domain Eukaryota; kingdom Viridiplantae; phylum Streptophyta; class Pinopsida; order Pinales; family Pinaceae; genus Pinus; species Pinus tabuliformis. Next base: position 167,129,195 of record CM062813.1, read on the forward strand.
GGAAACGCAAGGTCTTGACCCTGACGCAGGGATGGCGCGCGCTCGATTCCAAGGGCGAGATCGAGGACGAGGAGGAATGGGGCCAGGAAGGGGTCGTGGACAATTAATCTGTTACAATTGCAGAGGACCAGGGCACTATGCTTGCGATTGTACCAACCCTACAAGACTATCTTGTTCATACTGTGCTTAATTCGATCATGAAGTAGTAGATTGTCCTACGTTGATCGCACAAATGTAAGAGAAAAGGATACTTCAGCCTACTTCGACGCAGAATATTCAAATGATGAGGTCTGAACCACGCGAAGAAGACCAAAATGTGAATATGGTGCTCAGAAGTGGTGCGACCACAGGGGAAGATGAGGGAAAGCAGCTCGAGGAAGATACATGGGTTTGCAAGGCTCCTACAAAGGAACATGAGTTTGACTTGGAACGCGCAAAGGAGACGTTTATGGAAGCTAAGAAGAGCTTTGCGGAGGTCTCTACTTCAGGTTGTAAGGATCAAGTAGAGCCAGGAATGGATCCTTCTATGCTTAGTACCTTTTTAGAGACATGCATGAAACTGCTGCGCGATAATAAGGTGGTTAAAGGACTACAGGAGTTGATAACTAGGTGCGCAGGGTCAGGGGAACCGCAGGTAGTCCGGAAACTAGGAAAGCATACATTGCGCACCGGGAGGGAGATGAGATTAATGGTGCAGATTGGCGAATATGAAATGGATCAGATAATCCTAGACCTAGGGCCGGACGCGAATGTGTTACCAAAGCAGATATGGGAAAACATGGGCAGGCCCGCATTACAGTGGTCCCCTATTCAATCACGGATGGCGAACCAACAGAAGATCTTGCCCATGGGAAGGTTGCAAGGGGTAACAATGGATATCGAAGGCGCGAGCATGCAGACGAACTTTGAAGTGATAGAGATTGTTGATGACAACAATCCTTATCTCGCGTTGCTAGGAATAGACTAGGCCACTGATATGAATGGAGTTATCAACCTAAAGAAGCGGAAGATGATATTCGAGAAAAAGTCCCTTCGCGTAATAGTTCTGCTAGATCCAGCCAAAAGAGCACGCTACACTGAGCCTGTGCGCGACAATGATAGTGACGATGAGTTAGATTGCATTTACCAGATAACGACACAAGACCAAGATCGGGTGAACCCGACAGCAGATGGGAGAATCTCATGGGAGCGCGACAGTTCCTGTACTTCGGATTCAGATGAAGAAATAGAACGCTGGTAGAATCGGTTGCACGAAGTAACAACGCTGAATTGCAACATGATGATTAGATCACTGCAGTGCGTGACGACCGAAGCAAGGGAACTGCCAACATATGAGGGGGTAACAAGAGTGGATGAATTCTTAGACAAATTTGAAAGTGCAGTACCAGAATAGCAGCGGTACGGTGCGATGGAATGGGCGTTGCGCACGACACCCGCGCGATGGTGGAGTACACATCAGAAGACAATGGGGAACTGGCGCAACTGTAGAAGATGGATGCGCTTACGGTTTGGAAGTCCCCAGTGTCGAACGAGAGCCGGGGAACTAGGACGAAGCAGTTTGCGCGCCCACCTGTGTCGATGGGTGTAGACGTGTGCTGTGCAAACACTTCCTAGACTAAGGATTGGAAATCAGAACCCGACGCGACAGCAGGGAAGGCGACACACTCCACAAACATTCTGCGATGGAGCATTCAAAAAGCTATGTGGAGTTATGAACAGAGTCCACTAGACGAAACGAACCAACTGGGACCTGCGCGTACTAGTGGTTCGATGGGCTTATAGGACCATAAGTAAAAACCGGAGTGCGGAAATGACCCCAACATTGACAAGAAGAGATGAAACCATGAGGACAGAGAAGAACCCCTAGACCACAGCTCCCGCAGTTGGGATAGGACGCAAGGACCTGGGTAAAGGAATTAGGTAGTTGCAAGAAGCCATTCGGCGAGGGAGCTTGAAACTTCGTGAACTCGATGAAGAGTGGGCACGACTGAGAAAGAAAAGCGTGACATTGGACGAAGAAATTAGCGAACTGGAAATCGAAGTCGCACAAGCGGGCCGCGAGAAACTAAGCATGATGGGACCAAGTCTAGCCGGCCCTACTACTGCATTAGAAAGAGTTGCGACCATGCTATCATGGCTGCGACTGCACCTTACTAAACAGGGGAGCATACCATACAAAGAAGAACGCAATGCACTACCGGACGCAAGGGTATTTGAAGGGTGCCCGCAGCCCAGGCTAGCAGGAAAATTGAAGCCTCGCACCGGGGGTGCAACCACCTGACTATCTGTAGGAAGCACAGTCTCAGTGCTCCAAGCAGTTGAAAGCATAGTTTTAAAACTCCGACTCCGACTCCGACTCGGTCGAGGATCGACTCCGACTCTGACTTCGAAACGGTAATGACTCGGCCGACTCGATTTCAATGACTTGGTCGTTGTAAAAAATACATTAAATATTTATTTTTTTTATAAAAAAACATAATTTTAAAGATTTTAAACATAATTTTAAAGATTTTAAACATAATTTTAAAGATTTTCATTCATGTTTCCAAACACACAGCATTATAATATAGATGGAAGACAACATATGATCAAAGTAGGCTCATGAACCAATCCATTATATCAAAATGGTACCCAATGGCAATACATAGTCAACTGTAATACATGATCAAAGACTCAAAACAAAAAACACATAACCAAGGAGGCTAGAAATGGCCTCTACAACAAAAGTAAACTGTGACCAGACTCCAGTACTAGTACTACAGCGACTGGCTAGTAGCTACTGCCAGAGGAGCCAAGATCATGTCGATCAATCTCTGGATCATCATCAGAGTCAGACAGGAGGCCCCATGGCTCCACCTCCTCATCATCATCTCCAACTGCAGCTGCAGAAGTGGTACCACTAGCAGGCTGTGCAACTGCAGCAGATGCAAGCTGAGATAGAGTAGATATGCGGCTGCGCTTCTGTCGTGGCTGAGCAGAGGAAGCACCTACAACTGGAGTCCTTGCTGGCTGTGAGACTGAGGCTGGTGGATTGGGATCTGCATTCAACTGAACAACATGTTCAAGTTCAACTAATGTCTCGATATTTAAATCTAAATCAAGATCCTCATCAGGATCAAATTCTGCTGGACGACTTTCCACTACCCAATCTGATGTTGGATCAATGTCTTCCAACACAATGGGATCTGAATCAGGTCTTTTGTTCAGCAAATTGTTTCATCTGAGCCAGAGGTTGTATTGGACATAAACTAGATCATTTAACCGTTTTTGATCCAAATGGTTTCTCTTCTTTGGGTTACTTGGTTGCAGGAGCGAAAACGGGAGCAGGAGCGACATTTTCAGAAGCTCCTGGTTTGGGAGCGAATCCCAAAGGAGTTCGACAACCAATGTCACTAACATCAAGGTACATATAGGGATTGGTGCTCTTGATTAAATACAAGTTCCATACCCTAATACATGACAAAATTCAATGGAAACATTGCAATCCTCCAATCCTGAAATCCTGAAAAATTGATAAGTTTGCTGGATTTTGAATGAAATCTAAAATTCTACTTTCTCCATATGAAATCCAATGAGGCCGAAACCACTCTCAAACATCCTGAGTCATTTCATGGTAATGTTAAAAATTTAAGTAAAAGGATGAAAATGAAGATTAAGGAGAATGTCACTTTTACTTTAAGAATTTAACATTACCATGAAATTTGAATAGCATATCAATAGTAGAGAGCATTTGAGTGTGTTAAATAGGGTTTGGGAGGGGGAAATGGACCCCAAATAACATTTAGCTAATTCATAAAACACCTTGAAGTCCAAACCAATCAGCAAACCCCTTAAAATTTCATTAAAATAATGTTAAATCGCTGTTTTAGTGGGTTACGGGCCCCTGTTTGTGACTCGGCCGAGTCAGTACGGGAAACGGCTGAGTTGGCTGAGTCAGCCATGACTCGGCCAACCGAGCCGTTTTTGTACCGAGTCACTCCGGAGGGCAACAGAACGGACCAACTCGGCCGTTTCCGTTTCGAAACGGCCATTTTTTAAAACTATGGTTGAAAGAAGGCGCGAGACTATAAACGAGTCTGCAGGAGAGCTACGCGGGAAGGAGGTTCCTCGCAGGGCCAGTATATCACAGGGATCGCGGTTGCGCATAAGGGGCTGCGCTACTGCGCGGGTAGGCTGGGAGGTGACCATTGATGTCACTATTCATGACAAGAGGTCTAATTTAAGGTAGAAAGGAGCGGGCGGCAGGCCATTAAGACAGGAATTAAGAGCTAGATTCGGGATGATCTGCTGCCAAGAAGGTATTAATGACTCAGAAGTGGAGGGAATGGGCGAATTCAAATTCAAACGTTACTATAAAATCCCTTGGGGTAGCCTCGAGGCAACACTTGGTTGTTTGAGATTTGAGCCAGTACAGAGCATTGAGCACCAAGCTACCTTGCCACTCGTGAGTACGCGACCGAACGAATCTAGTGTAGAAACAATGACGGCTGCGAGAACTAGAGTGCGATTCGCGGAAGTAACCCTAGAGCCCCGTGTGACCCAGGAGGAGCCTGGAGAGGCAGCAGTTGCACCAGAGGTTCCCAAGTCCCCATGCACACCGTGACCACAGAAAAACAAGTAGCCAATGGGGCCAGTCCGGGTATCACCACAGAACCCACAAGTTAGTAAATTGTTAATGACAGAGAAGGGCAAAGCTGTCACCGTTGAAACAGAGGAGGAGGAGGAAGATTTGCAAGCCCTGATCGCCCAAATTGAGGCACAGGACGATGAGGTGAAGAATGTTTCCCAAATACCTTCAGCAATAAAGTTACCCCCCTACATCCCCCGTGGAAAGGGACAACCAAGATACCAAACGACTTAGAGGCCATGAAGAGTGCGCTCCAGACCCTGCTTCTTCCGCATGAAATAAGATTTGACGGTCCGCCGCTGGGACGGGTGCTTAATATAAAGTTCAAAGACTGGGACCTCGCGGACAGCAAGAAGTTCCCACAGCTGGCTGCGGAGCAACTATTGCAGCAAAAATGGTTACGCAAGGTGGAGAAGGCTGGGTTACTACATCTGCGGTGGATACCCCACTACCACTGCGCGCCCATCACAATTTTTGTCATCCGGCAGCTACTGTGTCTAGTACATGATGGGTATCTCTGGCTGGAGGAGTCGATTCCCATCACAACCGACTTAATTCACCGGATTTCTTGGTTGCCCATCAAAGGAAACAATCCCGTAGCCATAGTAGGAAAGGGCGACGACTTGGCCCTCGTAGAAGCGATGAAGGCCAAATATAAGCTGGAGAAGAGGAAGCGAGGGTATGTAATAGCAAGCATCAAGGACAAAGGGGTGCGCGTAGCCACCCAGCTGCTGGCCGGCAAGCTAATGAGGAAATGCCGCGCAGACGAGGTGCCAGCATCTGTAATTGCATTGGCAGAGCAATGCGCAGAGGGGGTCCAGTTCAACTGGGTGCAGTTTCTCTGCGATGAATTTTTGACGAATTGTAGGGAAGCCCAGGAGCAGGGTAAGACCTTCCACTACGCGTGGTTGCTCTTATCCATCCTGTTGGTTGCTGGGGAGTTGCCGGCAGACAGCCAGTTTCCCACCATTGAGAGGAACCTACCCGAGGCTGTGAGGTACACCTCGCTCTGGGCAACGAAAGACGCGACGAGGATTCGCGAGATAAAAGTGTTTTGGGCATTCGTAGAGGTGAGCTTACGAACATGGATCAACCGCAGGCTGTGCTTGTCCCCAATAGTATATAATAGTTTACAAAGCACGACAAAATTCAAGGCAGATATGCATAACTTGTATATCTGGGCGCACAAGGATCCAACCCGAGCATGGGTACATTGCCACAGATGATGCAATCTTTGAAGTGATGGCATCATGGTCTTCAGAGTGGCGCGCCCCAGACTTGGCAGAATTGGAAAAGATCGCAGCACAGCAGAGGAAGAGGGAGACCAAGCTGCGCATCACGAAGCTGGCGGAGAGAAAGCGTCAGGAACAGGAAGTGGCCACGCAGCGGAAGGCGGCTGAGGCAGCAGCAATAGAGCAGACGGCAGAAACCACAACCGCACCCACTGAAGAGACCGAGGAAGGTCAAGAAATGTCCATGGAGCAGGACATACAGGGGGAGGTTGAGACACAGGAATGCCCAGACCTTACAACAAAATTGACCCAACTCAAGAGGCCGCACGTCTAGGAGAAGCCAACCGCACGTCTAGGAGAAGCCAACCGCACGCAAAAAGACAAAGACAACAAAGACCGTGGAGGGACACCTTGTTGATAGTAGCGAACCAATTCGCGCTGTCACTAAGGATGCTCTAGAAGAGTTGATGACGAAGCAGACCACTATGTCAGGGGCGCTCAGAGCGCAGTTGCAGGCATTACAGGTGCGACCCCCAGGAGTGATGACACCGCACCTTGTGGAAGGTGCAGCCGAAGCTGAGCAGATGTTGCGTGCCTGCACAACGAACACTTTGGTGTTACCAGAAGGCGTCGTCTTAGCAGAAGTCGAAGGTGACATGAGGGGCTAGGGGTTGAATTTGGCCGCCCTTCCCAGAGAAACCCTATACCAACTGCAGGATGGGGTAACTGCTGAGCTTTGCGCCAGGGAGGGCCGCGCTCTCCAAGTCTTGAGCGAGTAGAAGGTAAATTTAGAACAGCTCAGCCTGCAGCGTGACAACCTGGTCGCCTAAAACCAGGGATTAGAACAGGCAGTGGAGGAGGCCTGTAGTAGCATTCCGGAGTTGGCCGTGCTGGCGGCACTCCCCATTGCGGAAAAAGTTCACCATTTGGCAGATGGAGTCCGCAGGACTCAGGAGGAGGCCGCAAAGGTTCAGTTGGAGCTGAACTTGCAGATCGCGGAGCTGCGACTAAAGGCGCAACCCTCTACACCCTCGGAAGTCAGAGAGCAACGCCACCACGCCATTCAATCGGGGTTGAAAGAGATAGAGCACACTGTATAGGACTGCACGGGATTGTTGGATCAGTCCCTCTTCATGCTCACTTCACTGCAGGAGGACCCAACACTACAACAGTTAGAGACAAAAGTGCGGGAATTGCAGCAAGCCTATGACAATGTCTGGGGGACCGCGCAGATGGTCGCCCTTACTCAACAATTGGCCAAGATGAGGGAGGCCTAGGCTTTGAAAGAACAGGTGGACGCCGCATGCCAGAAAGAAGCAGGGCTTAAAGCATGCATCTAGCCTTGGCTCGAGGAAGCGTTCACGGTCACCGCCACGATCGAGGGGAAGCTGGCCCAGATGCAGGACACATATGCGCAAAGGCAAGAGGGTGCCTCTGACAACGATGCATCAGAGAGTCGCGCACAATTGATACAACAGACAGTGGAGGAATGTGTGGCAGACGTCCGCGAAGCGCAGAAGTTGTTGGATGGACTCCGAGCAAAGATCGCCACACCAGCCAAGTGACTCGGGACGAGTCACGATGATTGTGTTGGGGGCTTGTTGGGCAGCGGATCCCCCCATAGCGAATTTTTGGGGCTTGTAGCCCGAATTTTGGTCAAATGTAATGTAAGACCTCGCAAGATGTGGGCGCGGAGCGCGAGAGTCTAGGGTTGTTCGCCCTAAAATATTGTAATCTAATATAGAATGTGTCGGCCTACCCATGGTCCGCGGACCATGGAAATGTATAAATAGAGCGAGGCTCTAAGTGTAGAAGTTAGTTTTTGGTTAAGTCTTGATCTGAAGTGATATGGGTTTTTGAATGCGATATTCGCTCTGAGTCTGTAAGTCCGAGTCTTGGGTCGTAGTAGTAGAAAGAGGCTCTGCAGCTAAGTGCGCAGAGGCCTGGAAGAGTCCGCAGCTGTGTGCGCAGAACCCTGCAGCGAAGTGCGCAGGGCGGAGTTGGGATTGTAACAGAACAAAAGTCTAATAAAAGCTAAGTTGATTCAGAAATATAGTGCATCTATTCGTAGATCTGTTTGTTTATGCTTTTGTTATATGTTTATGCATCTCCTTACAGTTTGTGATTACGCGCACTTGTTATGAATGTTGAACGATTGATAAGAATATTGGACCCACAAAATTAAGTTAAGATCTATACTAATAACACAGTAAGATTACCGGATCTAGACTGCGCCTCTTCGCGCTCTTTATAGAGCTACGTGAAGGTCAGACAGCCGCGCAGAGCCGTGCGAGTACGCAGGATTGGTTCACGAACTTCCCAGACTACATCACGACATCCCTAGGGTGCGGAAACCTGGTTCCAACACCCTCCCATACTACCTCGGGTGAGATCTCAGTCCGCGTACCGCGGACTGTTGCCGAAACGGCTGGTAGTTTCAGGATTTGTTTGGCTAAATCACTTCTGAACCTGGGTCAGGTCCCAACAAGGCAACACCCTGTTGTCGTATAGAGTGTCTAGGCACCGCAACAACGCTCAGAGTAAGGGCTGTCACTCTCGATCCTTACTCACTCCCTTTAGACTCTCTCCTAGACAAGTCAAGGGGGGTAGTTCGTAAGGTAAATGGATGAGAAAGCCTATGGATCACGAGCTCTAGGAGATTTTAATGATGGACAACTTGATGAATCTAAATGAATCTCGATTAATTCAGATGAATAGATTAAATGCTAATGTAACCAAGACATGACCACAAGATATAAATAATTATAGACCAGTGCCTTTAATATTTGAATTAACCATCAACTAAATAAAACAAGTTATCCAAAATGATTTTCAATATGTGACGAATAATGACAATCATGAATAATCAATATAAATGCCCAAAACTGTATCAAGCAAGATATTCCAGATTTAAGGTGATTATTGTTAATGACCAAGATCTAGAATTAATTAATTTTCTCCAACAGTCAATATAACTTAAAACAATTGTTGCACCTCGACCATAGAAAAACATGCATTGAAGATTTAGTATTTAGCATTAGAAACACCAAGGAATTTAAAATTAGCATTTCAATCATTCCTTAGGAAATTAAATTAAATGCAGCAAATGAAGAAATCAAAATTTCTTCAATAACAAAGTGAATCAAAAGGCTCAATAAATCGAAATTTTAATGGGCCATAGGCCACATTAAAATTTTCAATGTGAAAATGCAAGTCCTTTAATTTATTTCGCTAGCCACCAAAATTAGATTTTTTATGATTTCTTAAAGTTTTAAATTTTTTAGAATTTTTTAGTGTTTTTCAAAAAAAAATGTTATGATTTTTTTAGATTTTTTTTTTTTTTTGTAACTTTTAGAAATTTTTTTAAATTTTTAAAGATTTTTAAAATGTTTTAGATATTTTTTATTAAAAGATGTCAAATGAAACTAAAAGAAAAAATGCACATAAGCCTAACTATATACAAACTAAATGAAATGAAAGTAAAATAAAAAAAAATGTAAGATGAAAATCGAATTAAAGTGGGACCAACCCAACTTCGAAAGTCAAATGAGACCTAAAAAAAAGAAAGTGAATACGTTAAACCTTAACCAAACCCATACAAAAAGGAGAAAAGTCGAAATGCTTTGTTGTTGTGCGTATGTGCAGGTGTGAGCTTGACAACGGAAAGGAGAGCTAGGGTAAGAGTACGCAGGTTTGGATGCGAGGGACAACAGACGAATGGAGGGGTTGGCCAGCGGAACGAAGATGGTAGAAGGGAGCTGCTAGGATGGGTGTGGAGTGAAGGAGAGGTCTGCGAGAAGGGACGGATGTGGCAGCGAGGAGGGAAGAGGGTTTACGCAGGATTTTTTTTGCAGGTCGACGGATGGAAGAAGCTCGACGACGGAGAGGGAAAGCATGAGGAGGCTGAGGGAGCTGGAACTTGCAGGCTTGGTAACGTAGAGTAGGCAGCACACTGAGGGTTAGCGGGATGAAGGAAGGAGCGATATGAAGTGTGATGAAAGGAGCTGCAAGGGTCAAGGAGAGGGTAGTGTGAGAAGATCTGCGGGGTTAAAAGAGCAGACATCGTATGGATTGATGGGATTGGAGAGTGAGGATGATGGACGTGGAGCTGGGATAGGAAGTTTAAGGTAGCGTAGGAAGGTAAGCCGTAGGAGAAAGGGGTTGACAACGATGAGGAGACTGAGGGTGATGAGGGCTGCTCGTCGGACAACAGACAAAACAACGGCTATGGGGAGCCAGATGAGGCTTATTTGCGAGCTTGAGCAGAGAAATGTGGATCTGTTGCAGGTTTTAGGCAGCAGGAATGAAGAAAAACTCAACAGCAGAGACAGAAAACAATAGTAAAAACAAATTCGAAATCTTCTGCCCAGAAAACCCCAGGCAGCAGATAAACTGTAGCCCAAGAAACTGAAGAAAAATTCACAGATTGTAATGTTATACTTATGCCTAAAATTTATCAATGAAACCCTTCTGAAAATTCTCCAGATTTAATTAAAATATTAAATCCACTTGCTTCAGATTTGACCTTGAAACCCTCACGGAATCTCCAGATCTGAATTTAAATTTAAACCTTTGGACTGCAAAATCTGGATATGATCCTTGCCAAAATGATACTGATGGACCCCTAGAGATCCAGATCTTACCCTCCAGGGCCTAGATCTGGACTTTGCACAGCGTTCAGCTTTAGATCTACAGCTACAGGACAACACTAAACACCTAAACGATATATACAATGACTCAAAAAACTAAAACCCAAAAAACCCAAGTCAGAAAACTGAAGAAAATTACAGATCTATGTACATAAATGGTAGATCTATCAGATTTAGGGAGTGTGAGTTCGACTCCGCTCCCAGATTTGATGATTTGAGGCCCTCAACAACCACATGTAATGATTTAGCACAAAAAAAAATATTTTTTTTGAATTTAAAGGAGGTACTGAGCTCAAAACCCTTCATGCATCACCCATAAAAAAATCTTATGATAAGCTCGGAATCAAATTTAAGTTGGGCGCTTCAGAAAACACGGATTGGGAGTTGGCTGGTTCAACCGAGAACTTCCTCGAACGCCCAATGATCTAATAATCAAGGATTTCCTACAAAACACAATTTAACCATCAACATAGAGCAAGAAAACGATAATAAAATTCAGATAAATACAGATACCTGCTATTATATTCAAAACTTAAACTATCATTCAAACCCTAGCGATTAAGTAAGATACCTGTACTCAAATTGCTCTTCAGAAAGCTATCATCAATGGCTAAAAAGAAATCTATGCATGAAAATGGCATATCTTACAGTATTTCCACGAAGAGTAACACCAACAGAGATTAACCCCAAAGTCTTTCTTTATTGCTGATAAAAAGATTACAAGAGAGCTTTTCGTTTAGTACACGATCAAAAGATCGGATGAACTGACTGACAAATGACCTCCTATTTAAAGATAAATCCTCCAACGGCTAGTTTGAGTGATCCTCGTCAAAGCAATCTCGACCATTGATGAGGATTAATTTTTTTTTTAATCTCATCCATCGAAATTTTAAATTATTGAGGAAATTCGAAATTTTCGATTAAATGCATTTTAATTAATTCAAAAATTAAATTTTTGAGTTAATTTCCTCAAAATTTTGGCTTTGACTTAACCCCAGGGACCAAAGGCTTAAAATTTAGCAAAATAATTAATTTACCTTAGTCCCTGGACCTCTTAAACTTTAATTTTTTAAGGACCAATGAATTTTGCCTCTGGAGAATTTAAATTTACCTAAGACCTAGAATTAATCAAATTTCTGGCTTAGGATTTTAATTAATTTTGGCCAGAAAATTTAATTAATTAACCTATGAGGGGATAAATTATTTTTCTAACCCTCAAGACACTTTACATCATGATTTTTACATTCTTTACATCTCAAGGGGAAAACCCATTTGCAAAAGACCCTCACAAACTACCCAGTTCTGCGACACAAAATATAATCTAGTAGATCAAGCAATTTGTAATAAAATAGCCTAACCAAATAGTTAGGATTATTCCCAAATCACTTTTACATAGACTCGATCTAGAACACTAGGACTCCCCTAAGATCCCTGTGACAAAATCCATTCCGTCTTTGGGGTAACGCTGAAAGAAAACTTTGCCGACCATCCGAGAATGGATCGGTGAGACAAAAAACCTCCCGGAATGTAGATTGTCACCAAAAAATTAGGTTTACTTAGGAAATTACATACATGACACGGATCTGCTAAGATTATTTACAATTTACACATGCAGAAAGGGTTTACAATATAACATGATGATCAGGCTGATGATGATAGTTGAACGACACGGACACGTGATTCAGGTGCTATCCCTTTTGCGAAAAAAGGGGGTGTACTGCTATGGGTCGTTGACACGTAGTGGTCAACAGGCCCCATCATTTCTTTGTTATGGTTTGCAAACACAAATAAGCCCATGTTAGAAGATATTTATGGGGGATGAGATTTCATGATTGATCTCTGAAGGCCATTATTTTACAAAATGAGTGCCTAGAGTACAGGGCATTAGAAGAGATTTTATTCACAACCATACATGATATTCTTATCACTAAGTGGGATTAGAATTGCACATTTCTTGGTTGACTTGTTGAATCCCAAATACTACAATAATGGTTGGCTTAATGGTGGGCCTTCACTTAGATTACCTCTCACATGGTTAGAGAGATTTCATTTGGTTTGTGGGGTGTCGGGAGGGGGGGAAGCATTTAGAAGGATATACTAGGTTACAACATCCCTTAATTAGGTGGATGGCTTCATAGAATTTTTGTTAAAATTGGCAACCAGGGCAAAACTTCATGTGGGTCATCTTATTCATGGCTAATAATATATTTATTAGATTCCTCTCGTCGAGAGGTGTAGGATTGATATAAAGATCATCCAATTCCGATAAGTATTCATGGAGATATGAATTTATTTTGATTATGGAATTATTATCAAGCCGACCTACAACTCATGTAGGCTCAGAAGCCCAACAGTCGCATCTATTCACCCACCAACGTTGTGTATAAATATAAGAGGACTTTTCCTCATTTGGACTCACTCATCTCATCACATCTCTCTCTCTCTCTACTGCGCAGATATGAGTCTCTTCTCTACTGCACTGAAATGGATCTCTCTCTCTCACACATGTGAAGCCGGATGCTGTTGAATTTGAAGCTGCAACTGCAGAAGTAAATATTGACTTGCGTGGCCTAGAAGATCTCCTCATCTGAACTGCACTGTAGGTTCATCTGAACCTCCTCTGAAAGCCGCAACTTTTGGTGGTGGAATGAAGTCAATCCGACGAACGGTTTGCAAGATATCGACTGCCCTAGTTTGAAGCCGGAAACTGCTGAAACTAAAGCTGCAACTGCAGAAGTAAAGATTGACTTGCGTGGCCTAGAAGATCTCCTCATCTGAACTGTGCTGTAGGTTCATCTGAACCTCCTCTGGAAGCCGAAACTTTTGGTGGTGGAATGAAGTCAATCCGACGGTCGGTTTGTGAGATATCGTCTGCCCTAGTTTGATAATGAAGCCGCTAATACTGATGCTGCTGATCTAGGGTTTGCTACTGCTGATATGAATCAGATTTATTGTACTATTTCTCTCTGCTGAATTATTGAAGATAAAAGAAGATTTGATCAAAGGGTTTCCCCACACATTGTGGGGTTTGTCCCTGGCTAGCCACCACATCTTGTGTCTCTTGTCTTGGCTTGTTTTCTGTCGATCGTTTAATGTTCTATCTGCACTTTACTTTATGTACATGTGATTGCTAATCGGTGGAATATAATAAGAAAAAGAAGTAAACTGTTATAAGCATAGAACATATCATAACTTAACATGGTATCGGAGCTGAGGTGAAGACAAAGCCCAAGCAAGAGCAACAACAATCATTGAAGAGAAGATTGGCAAGGCTATCCTAAAAGAACTATGGGGTCCTCAACACTCTTTCCTGCCGAAGACAAGTTCCATGAGAAAGCTGACTATCATGGATAGAAGATGTCTATCGATCTAACCCTTGAAGATCAAGGAGTGCTGGACCATGTAAGAGGCAATATTGTTGAGCCTTCATCAAATGCATCTGCTGCTGCCTGGAACAAATGGAAAAATGGAGAAGTTAAAACAAAGAAGATCATCCGGGACTCTATCGACAAGCACTTGGTGGCCTGCATCTCTGATCTAGACACCTCCAAGGAAATCTACGACAGACTGGTGAGTTTATTTAAAGTTAATGATGCAAATCAAGTTTTGTTTCTTAAAAATAAGTTGAGGGAAATCAAGAAGGGTAAAGATGAAAGTATGCAAGCATACTTCTTAAGAATCACCAAGATCAAGAACGATCTCTTATCTATTGGGGAAACCATTACTGACAGAGAAATGGCACTCACAACTCTCGGAGGATTACCATCTGAATGGTATGTGTTCAGGACTACTCTTCTGAACACTAATGTAATTCCTAGTTTCGAGGAATTAATGGCTAGATGCATTCAAGAACAAACAAGGGTAGAAGAGCAGGAAATGCCCTTGCCTAAAGGTCCTCCTGCTGCTTTTTCTTCTCATGCTAAGAAAAGAAATAATTCTGGGTCTAAATCGAAAAGAAAGGCTGGATTTAAGGGTTGAAGAAAAGGACGATGTTTCATTTGCAATAAAGCAGGTCACTATGCAAGGGAATGCCCTGATAGAAAGGACTCACACCGGGACGATGATCAAAATCCCTTTGATGGCAAATAAAAGGAATGACAAATTCAACAACAAAGATAAGAGGAAAGCTGAGGATCGAGGAAGAGGATAACCATTCAAGAAGGCTAGAAAGTCCAGGATGTATTAAATGCACCTGACGTCAAAAAGGAACCTAGTGTCCATCTCGGCAATGGAAGACAAAGGCTACAAGGTAACCTTCAGCAATGGCAAGGTATGTATATGGAAAAATAATGTTAAAGATGCCTTTACTCTTGGGTTTAGTGTTGATTCATTATATCAGGTCGATGGAAGTCCACTAGGTGTCATGTCTTGTGACACAACTCTTCAGTCCGAACTTTGGCATCGGAGGTTTGCCCACCTTCATTACAAAGCTCTACCCGATGTAAGACAGATGGTAACAAGGATGCCCGAATTCCAAGTAGAAGGTGTATGTCCGGGATGTGCCGAAGGAAAGCTCAAAAGGGGACCATTCCCCTCAAGCCAAAGCAAGACCTTCGATATATTACAGTTGGTTCACTCAGGCATATTTGAGGCTGGCATTAAGAGGGAGACTACTACACCACGTACTCCTGAGCAGAATGGTGTGGCGGGAAGGAAGAACCGCACGATTGTGGAAGCTGTCCGGGCCATGCTACATGATCAAAGACTTCCGAAGTTTCTATGGGCTGAAACTACAAACACTGCCATATAGCATTGGGTTCCAAGACTCCTGAAGAAAAGTTCACCGGTATCAGCAAGGTGAACAATCTTCCGACTTTGAGG
This sequence comes from Pinus tabuliformis, assembly GCA_031772625.1. NCBI lineage: Eukaryota > Viridiplantae > Streptophyta > Pinopsida > Pinales > Pinaceae > Pinus > Pinus tabuliformis. The sequence goes on from CM062813.1 coordinate 167,144,524, forward strand.
AGCTCTCAAGAAGCCGACACCAGGGAACCGAAAGAAAAGGATGATGAATCAATGCCTGATGTAGAAGAACCCATGGATTCGATTGATCCTCCTCCACATGAGCCTTCCTCTTCTAGGAAGAGGCCTTCATGGCTTAGGGGGCTACTTGATGATGCTGAAGGACATGCTGCACCCTGAGGAACCTTTCGTGAAAGTAAGAAACCTAATAGGTATCAGGGATACCTGACCATCATGAGCACGATCATACAAAATAAGGCTTCATCATTCTCAGATGCCGTCAAGCATCAAGTATGGAAGGATGCTATGACCAAAAAATATGAGTCTATCATGAAGAATGATGTCTGGGAAGTAGTTCCCAGACCCCAGGACAAGACAGTTGTTACTTCCAAATGGCTTTACAAGATAAAGCATGCAGCAGATGGAAGTACGGAAAAGTATAAGGCTCGTTTTGTTGCTCGTGGTTTCTCCCAGAAGGAAGGTATAGACTATGATGTGATATTTGCACCTATTGCTAGATATACCGCTTCACAGGATGGAACCTACATCAGATGGATGTCAAGACTGCGTTCTTACACGGCTCGATCAAAGAAGAGGTCTATGTGGAGCAACCCGAAGGATTTGAAATTTATGATTGAAAATCTCATGTATGCAGGTTGAAGAAGGCTCTCTATGGGCTGAAGCAAGCACCCCGGGCATGGTATGAGAGGATCGACAGCTACTTGATGAAGCTGGGATTCACTAAGAGTGAAGCTGATCCTAACCTTTACTTTAAGGTTGAAGATGACAAGCCTCTCATACCGGTGTTGTATGTGGATGACCTCTTTCTAACAAGTGCAGACCCTCTCATTCACAAATGTAAGAGGGAGTTGGCTTCTGAATTTGAAATGAAGGACCAAGGACTTGAAGTGTGGCAGAAGCCAAGGGAAATTTTCCTATCTCAAGGAAAATATGTGGTATATATATTGGAAAGATTCGGTATGATGGACTGCAAGCCTGTGACTACCTCGAGGATCTTAACTTTTAGAAGTTATATGGTAGTGATGTCGGACCAGACTTGGGAAATGCCTCTGAGTTTCAAAAACTCATTCGAATTGATGTTCTTGGTGAACCTCTTGCAGTTAGCATTGTGAGCTCATATTTGGTTGAGCCTCACTGGATTGATGCCAGGAATCTTCTAAGATGTCTTCAGGACACAATCTCTCATGGATTAAGATACACTGCCGGAGATGTGAGACTACTTGGATATACTGATGTTGATTGGGCAGGCAGTGTGGTGGACCGTAAGAGCACTTCGGGTACTGTTTCACCTTGGGATCTGCTTCGATATCCTGGATGAGCAGGAAGCAGAAGTCGGTGGCTTTGAGCACCACTGAAGCAGGATATATTGTTGCTAGCATAACCTCGTGTGAGGCAGTCTGGTTGCAAAAGCTCTTCAGTGAGCTGTTTGGATTTACATTGGATGCCACTGTGATTCTCTGTAACAACCAGAGGTGGGATTCGATTATTGAGGAATCCCATATTCGTAAATTGCTCCAGCAGATAGACATCATCTGGGATATGGTAAGTCGATGAGCAAGGAAGCTCCATCACATTAAGATGATGTACGGGTTGATACACCTTGTCAAAGCCCCGAGGAAAGATCTAATCTGTGATTTTCCCAAACGACTTGGAGTCGGCAAGAAACCCTTGTACAAGGGTCCTGCATGTTGCATACATTGAGCTATGGGAGCTCTGAGGGCTTGCGGTTCCTACTGGAGCAACATATGACCACAGGGTGACTCACCCTCCCCTGGTGGTGCACACTGGAACAAGATGATTCGCTCTCTTGTGGGACAAGATGATTCGCTCTCTTGTGGAACAGGATGATTCGCTCTCCTGTGTAGCAGGATGATTAGTTCTCCTGTGAGGCCTGGATTGATGTGTTCTCCATGGCAGCCTGGATTGATGTGTTCTCCACGGCGATTGTAGCAGGATTGATGTGTTCTCCTGTGAGGACAGGATTGATTAGTTCTCCTGTCGAGGCATCCTACCCATGCAGTTTGGGACTCATGGGAAGTACCTCTCATCTGATCAATGAGCAAGGAAATGAAGTTAGGGACCATAGTAGTACCGATGGACGCATCGTTGTAACTACTGTACTCCCTACGCTAGGATGACCTCCATTGATCTGGGATCAATGATACTGGTCTGGGACCAGTGGTAGGAGTTGTACCATACTATAACGCTAACTTCGGGTCAGTTGAGACTGGTCTGGGATCAGTGGCACATACTCTGAGACTGACTTTGAGTCAGTGGAGGATGATATTGGTCTGGGACCATTTGAGTTGTACTCACTATGACGCTGACTTTGGGTTGGTTGAGACTGGTCTGGGACCAGTGGTACATACTCTGAGACTGACTTTGAGTTAGTATGATACATCCTCGATCATTTCTTCTTCTTCATAATTCGGACAAAAGCAGAGCAGAACAGAACAATGCAAGAGCAGAGCAGAACAGAGCAAAACAGTACAGATCAGTGCAGGCAGAACAAGACAAAGCAGAACAGGCAGAATAGAGCAGAGCAGGGTAAGGTTCAGGCTGTACAGGGCAGTGCATTTGATGGATGAATAGTAACGATCGATAGACAGATTGCAGATGAAGTTCTCCATGGTTGAGAGGGAGTGTTAAAATTGGCAACCAGGGCAAAACTTCATGTGGGTCATCTTATTCATGGCTAATAATATATTTATTAGATTCCTCTCGTCGAGAGGTGTAGGATTGATATAAAGATCATCCAATTCCGATAAGTATTCATGGAGATATGAATTTATTTTGATTATGGAATTATTATCAAGCCGACCTACAACTCATGTAGGCTTAGAAGCCCAACAGTCGCATCTATTCACCCACCAACGTTGTGTATAAATATAAGAGGACTTTTCCTTATTTGGACTCACTCATCTCATCACATCTCTCTCTCTCTACTACGCAGATATGAGTCTCTTCTCTACTGCGTTGAAATGGATCTCTCTCTCTCACACATGTGAAGCCGGAAGCTGTTGAATTTGAAGTTGCAACTGCAGAAGTAAAGATTGACTTGCGTGGCCTAGAAGATCTCGTCATTTGAACTGCGCTGTAGGTTCATCTGAACCTCCTATGAAAGCCGCAACTTTTGGTGGTGGAATGAAGTCAATCCGACGAACGGTTTGCAAGATATCGACTGCCCTAGTTTGAAGCCGGAAACTGCTGAAACTGAAGCTACAACTGCAGAAGTAAAGATTGACTTGCGTGGCCTAGAAGATCTCCTCATCTGAACTGCGCTGTAGGTTCATCTGAACCTCCTCTGGAAGCCGAAACTTTTGGTGGTGGAATGAAGTCAATCCAGCGGTCGGTTTGTGAGATATCGTCTGGCCTAGTTTGATAATGAAGCCGCTAATACTGATGCTGCTGATCTAGGGTTTGCTACTGCTGATATGAATCAGATTTATTGTACTATTTCTCTCTGCTGAATTATTGAAGATAAAAGAAGATTTGATCAAAGGGTTTCCCCACACATTGTGGGGTTTGTCCCTGGCTAGCCGCCACATCTTGTGTCTCTTGTCTTGGCTTGTTTTCTGTCGATCGTTTAATGTTCTATCTGCACTTTACTTTATGTACATGTGATTGCTAATCGGTGGAATATAATAAGAAAAAGAAGTAAACTGTTATAAGCATAGAACATACCATAACTTAACAATTTTCCATTGACATTGGGAGATTTGGAGGCTTTGATGTGCTTAGAGGCAGGGGGTTAAAAAGCATTATGCTTGGTAGGCAACTCATGGGGAAAAATGTCCTATTCTACAACATTTAGCTTTGAGGCTCCTATTTGGGTTAATTCATCCTCTTGTTGTGAGAAGAATTGGAGCACATATGGGAATTTGTACAGTTTGAAGAAGAGCATGCTAGAGAAGTCCAAGGCATAGACAATGGTATATGTGCACTCCAACCTTCATCTTATTTATAGGACGAGGGGGGAGTGGTTGAAGGGAAAGACAAAAATGTGCGATGTGTTTCTTGATGATATGGGTTTGGACAACAGTGTTTAGTTGGCATTAGCCATCTTAAATCTTCATGAACCATTGTTAGAGTTAGTCACCTTGATGATGGTGATCCTCTTAAGGGGTCATCCTCTACACCAATAGATGCAAATCTTGGATTGGATATGGATGAGGAGGAGGAGGAGGATGGAGGAGAGGGCAGTGGCATTGGTGGTGATTTTGATGATATTGATATGTGTTGATTTTCTAGTGCAAGCAAGACTAAACAATTGTTCAAACTGATAACTACTTCCAATGATACAATTTGACTTCTTTAGAGCATTCCAATCATTAAGCAATTATACATGAAAATTTTCAACCATTAACTTCTTCAATAGAGAAATAGAGATCATAGTAAACAATGAAACAAGTGACACCAGAATTTGGTCAATGACCAGGGCAAAACCCACAAGGGGAAAATCAAACGAATATATTTCCTTATGAATGTTCAATTTAACCCAATTTGTACATCAGTCAAAATAACATATCTTTGACAACTAATATTGACCAGCAAGATGACCTCCCACAAGTGCCAAGGCAACCCGTCAATATTAATACAAAGATCCCTTCAATTAGGTCTGAAATTCGCTTTAGCCTCAATCACAGATCTTGCATGATCCACAGAAAGATAGTACCATAGAACTTGCATAAGCCATAGATATATGATGCCACATGACTCGCATAAGTGATGCCACAAAATTTGCATAAGTCACAAATATATGGTGTCACAGAACTCGTATAAGTCATAGATATATGGTGCCACATAACTCGCATATATCATAGAGATGTGAAGCCCAAACTTTCACTTATAACCACAAAGATAATGAACAACATATCTTTGCTTATCGACAGAGGTAATGAGCCACAGGTCCACATAGTTCCATAAATATATAATGCCTCAAGATTGCATTATTTCAAAAAAGATATATACCACAGATTCACACTTAACCATAGAAGATATATGCCTTAGATCCAAAGTGTGTCTTGGAGGAGAGTGAATAGGATCTATTTATAGTTGTTGATTCATGCGAATAGGTGTGTCTCTTCGGTAGGCCGACTTGATGTCGGAGGGGTCGACTTGAGCACTTGTGGGGTAATAAACCGATAATTATAAATTAAATTTTCTCTTTTGATTTTGCTAATGAAAATACCGACCGTAGCTACTATTTTTCAACACTCCCTCTTGGCCAAGGAGGTACTTTTCATTCTCTCAAGATCGATCTCCCCAACCAATCCATTGGTCTCTCGATAATGACCTAAAGGGGAGATCACAAAGTTAGATGTACAAGTCTCATCATAAGGAAAGATTCATAACATCAAACTCATCCCATAAGCCAAAACCAATGGCATTAAGGTCAGTACCCAACTAACCATTGGATCAATCAATATTGTTCATGAGGCCAAACTTTCCAACCATATGGAATGGTTTCTCAGTCAATCTTGTTGGACACGTAATCCACTAAGGGTTGGTGTGGAATATGAATAGTCACAACAGTCCACGAGACCACTTGGAATATGGAAACCAAGGGTCATTAAAGAATGTATAAATGTATACCTTTGTGAATAATATGGAATGTCATGTTTTATCTTGCATATTTGGCCTATCTATTTGTGTTGTTTAACATGGTATCGGAGCAGGCGTATACCTACCCTACCTAATTATTGTGAGCCACTGGTTTTGTGGCCCAGTCTAATTTTACATCTCTGTTGGTCTACCATTTTCCATCCCATTAGACCTATCCTTCTTGGGTCTTGTAGTTCTGCCATACTGAACAATTTTGAGCGTTTATTCTTTATTTAGTGCATGTTTCCTTTGTTTAAAGGGCCGCCTCCTATTGCAACCATTGTCAAATTTGTGATACTCATAACCATTGCACTCTGCTGAAATCCTAGTGGGCTTTATATAGGTCTGTCACGTCTTAATCATGCCAACCCTATGTTGTTGGAGCAACGTATTTCTGCCTGTCGCCTATCTACAACCCGTTAAAACTTAAAACCCTTACCTACACTCTATCTATTTTTTAGCTAGTATCGTCTGAGCATATTGATTCTCTGTGGTTGTTTCTCCATTTTCTGTGGAAAATCAAATGATTTATTTCCATAACAGTCACATTTTTTGTGGTCTCCTTGACGTAATTTGTGTGAGGCGGAATTGATAGTGTCCACCCTTTCAATGTACCCATTGTGCACCTAGGTGTAGCTCATCATCGTGTCGTTCCACAACGTTATTCTTAGCCCAGAAAAGGGCCCGTGCGTGATTCACATATTGCTGCTGACGAAGGACATATTGCAGAATGACTGCTTAGTCATCTTTCAAGTCTACTCAGACTCTTTCCATGGTGAATCTTCGCATGTGAAGGTTCGAATTTGTTGAGACGAAGTCATTGCACTCAGACGGATCCAATATTTCTCAACCACTACCTTGCTTCCAGTATGTCGTTGTCCTCCTAGTATGTTGCGTATTTTTATCACCATTAACGCTTTCAACATTGTGCGTAACTTTCACCTTGTTTAGCACAACGGCTTGGATTTCGCACGGACTTGATCTCATGACTTATTTGTGAGGAGTCTAAGAAATTTAGAGCATAGACTTTCTTGGAAAGCATGGTAGTTGTTGCTTTCTTTTTCACTTCAAATAACCTTCTTTCTGCAGTCATTGGTTGGTCATTGTTTCTATTCACCATAAGTTGTGACTCTAGATTTTAAAGTCATGCTTGCGCTAAAGGAGTCTTCACCAACCTTGCATTATAAACAAAGACTCTAGTCCTTCGTTGTTGTGAATTTAAAGGTCGGTCCATTGAATTTCGACCCAAAATTTTATTCCTTGTGTGTTGTATTGAGTATTTGCATTCACACATTGACCATAGCTCCATCATTGTGTAGTTACCTGTTGTATGATATATCTAGTGTCCTGAGAATTATGACCTTGTTTCATGAGAAGAAACACCTTCCACCATTATGGTCAGCTTGCTAGTGCTGACACAACATTTATGTGTGGTCTTTGAGCGCTTTAGTTTCTTGCATGTGCATTGTAACGTTACTTTGTGTGTGAACACACCTTTCTCTCTACAACGGATACCCTATTCATGCTTGATATGGGTTGTATCTCTTCGATCTCTTGCATTGTGCATAATACAACCTAAATAAAGTCTGGTCAATAGGTGTATTTGAAGACGTGAGCTTGAGAAGGAAGCATTACCTTTTGAAAGACTGGTATAGAAAGATTTTTGCCTGTTTCTTTCCTCTATGTTCCCTCTGCATGTTCTCACTTCGTGGGAACTCATCCTTGAAATAAGAGCACAAGTATATGTTTATTCCAATGTGGAAAAAGTCGAAGTCGGGATTAAATCGGCAAAGGGTCCAAAAATTGAAAAACTTGTTAAAGTCGGGAGTCTTTTGAAAATGTCGGCAAAATTAAAAAATACAAAAATATTCATTTTTTTTTAGCATCTAAAGTATCCAAAACATCAAATAAATGCTTTTCAACATAATCATGTAAAGAAAGCTAATATATAATATGTATATGAAGTCTAGTGCTACATCACATATCAAAATAGTGAATCAACTCCTGAATCTTGAGTCCTGTCTCAGTCTCAACTCTCAAAAGTCAAAATATCAACAAAAAATATAATAAATGTATATCATGAGTCATCTACATGTCATAAAGTAATCAGTCACTGAGATCCTCTGCCCCTTTTATGGGAATAGGGAATGGCTTTGCCTTTTCCTCTAGAGGAAGAAGGCTCAGCCCCTGGGGATACAAATGGACTCAATCGTCCTCTAGAAGCCAATAAAAGAGGTGGCCTATGTCCTATGCTACTGCTGCCCATCCTAGATGGTGTCACCTCCTCCGCCTCATCCTCTTCCTGCTCTACCTCTTGACCCTGATGCTGCTCCTCCACCTCTACCTTTGGCTCTCCCTCCCCTGCAACTACTACCTCCTCTGCCGCTAGTGCCTCTGGATCCACATCTAACCAATCAAGGGTTGAGTCCATGGTCGGACTCTCAGTCTCGACCCTCCATGCAGCAGTGGTATCAATATTGTCCAATGAGATGGCTTCCACATCAGGAGTTTTCTGAAGTTGTCTCACCCATAATCAAAGATTGTAGTAGACATAGACCATGTCATTAAGGCGTTAGGACTCCAATCTGTATTAAGGTCATAGATTGTAAATTAGTAATTAGAAAATTTAAATATTAAAAATAATCAAATGCATTCAAAAATTTAATTTGAATTTTTTTTGCATGTTGCGCTTTTTGCTGTGTATTTTGTCAAATACACTCATGTTGCCCTCACACCCAGAGGAACTGCAAGTTTGGCTGAGCACTCAAATGACAAGCTTTTGGAGATGGGGTACTTTGCCACCATAGCTTGTCCACCAAACATCTACAAGTTAAAAGAAAAATGAGAAACATAAAAAACAAGTTAAAACATTGAAATTCTAAACTTGAAAGTTTGAAACAAACTGAAGCTTACATGGCATTTTGGTCATCCTATTCTTAATAGCCATGTTAAAACCAAATGTGCCACCTCCCATCCTATTTACCTCCATTTCTTTAGAAATATTTTCACGTTCTTGCTCAGATGCCACCATCCTCTCAACACAAGTGAAGAATCCATCCATCACCTCGACATCAAATCTAAAACCCCAGGCGTAAGCAAATGCAGGGTTGAGGTAGATACCTGCAGCATGAATGGGGCGATGGAGGGTATTGTTCCATCACTCATCAATCACTCTCCATATGACCTGTTGTTTCTCTAACCCCTTGTCTCCCTTATCTTCATAATAAGCACAAATGGCTTCTTTGGCCCTATCCATGGACTCATACAAGTAGCCCATTGCGAGCTTGTCTCCATCAACCAACCGAAGAACCCTTACCAAAGGTTTTGAAATGGCACACACCTCCTCTACTCTTGCCCAAAAGCACTGATCATATGAAACTAGTCTGCATATGCCCTCTCCCTCTGGTTTGTGGCTAATAGATAAAACACGCCAATCCTGTGAAAGAAACATGCTCTTCACATCCCATATAGAATTTAACAGAGACTAGAAGAGATATGAAAGTAGTGGAAAATTGTGTAATGGCAGGATGCACCAACTCTTTGTTGTTGGTGAATATTCTCAAGCTAAGCACAGATACATGATTATATATAAATTTTGTTATGCTCCTGGATGATTCAACAATATCCCTCACAAGAGGAATCTTACCTATATCCTCCAACATCAAGTCAATACAATGAGCAACACAAAGTGTCCAAAACAAGTTAGGATACCTCTCCATTAACAACTTTCCAGCTGCAACATAATTTGCAGCATTGCCCGTTATGACTTGTACAACATTTCTTGGGTCTATTTCTTGAATGAAGATGTCCATCAACTTACATAATAAATGTGCATCTTTAATGTGTGCAGACGCATCAACAAATTTCATCAACATTGTCCCCTTGGGACAACTAACCAAGAAGTTAAGAAGGGTCCTACCCTTCTGGTCAGTCCAACCATCTGACATGACTGTGAATCCGGTGTGTTCCCATGATGCCCTAAAGTCCTCCAATCTAGAAGTGCAATCAGTGTTTCATCTTGAAGAAGAGGTCCTCTCAATTTTGCAAAGGTGGGGGCTTTGTACCCTGGGCCAACGACAACAACAACATCAAACATAGGTTGGTAGAATGGCTTTGTCTTGGCAATGTTGAAAGGATTATCACTCCATAGAAGACACTTACTAACCAACCTGTTAGCTTCTGCCTTTTCATTTTTTTTAAGCGTTGATTTGATGCCAGGTTGTGCACGAGGTGTGGTTCTAGGAAAAACAAAAACTTGAGAAAGCTGAGGGGTTGGGACATGTGGGTGTGGAAGGTAATGCTGAAGAACCACTCTCACTTTCCCCCACTATTGAGGCCCCTACAAGTTGGATTTTTAGTGCTGCCCTGGTGTCTTTGCCCTCCCCTTTATCCATCAACGATTGAATGCCCTGTCGGATGATTTCTGGAGATGGATTTGGGCAAAGGTCTATGTTTTGCCCCAGAATTTGCCCCAAATAGAATTTTAATCTATTGACACCCCTTGACATATGCTTGCCACACAACTTGCAAGTCAAATACATTCTATTGACCCCCCCAAATTCAGGTATAGTTTCAGGTTCACCATGTTCCCACATAGGGACCAAAAGCCTTGGCATTTTGTTTGAAACTTTGAACTTGAATTTGAACCTGGGCACAAAAACAAAATTGAAAAAATTAAAAATTTCCTAGCACATAAGAAGCAAACACAAATGTAATTTTTGATTTTAGATTTTAAATGCCTCTTCTCACTCACTTGAACACACTCAGATTCACTAAACAAGGCTTTGAATTTTTGTATTTGATTCTTGAAAGTTGAAGTTTTGCTTCAATCTAAATTCTAAACAATGTTTTGATTCAAAATTCTAAGCAAAAATAAGAAAAAGCAAACTAATAGAATTATAAAAAGACTTAAGAAGCCATTTGTGTAACAAAACCTAAGAGAGAAATTAAAATACATACCTGGCAGCAGCTACTCGACACTTTGAATCTCTCACGTTGAGCAGTGGACAAATCTCCAAATCCCCACCACAAAACTAGCAAATCTCCTCCTCTTGGGCATTGGCAAACAACTCCTCTCTCCATAGGGACGAATGGGAGCAAAAATAACAAAAAAGATGAGTTTTTTCCCCTTTTCGGCCACTTATTTGCGACCTGGGAAAGGCGCGGCGACTTTTTGGGTCAGCTCCCGATTAAATCGGGAGTTTTACGATTTAATCCTGATTTTTTCAAGAGTGAAAAAATCAGTAAAAAGTTGGCCGATTTAATCAGCCCGCTGAAAAAAATCGGATTTTTAGGATTTAATCCCGATTTTTCTCGGACATTTTCCACACTTTATTCTTCTATCTGCATCTATTGTCAAGAGACTGAAGTTGAAAATTTCGTTGGGGCAAAGCACTCAAGCTATGAAACACTTGGATCCATAGAACGTGAACCTCCAGTGACCTTGTTTTTAGCAACAACTGTTTGTTGAGAATGATATATACAACACGTTGGTTTCTGTTTGTAGGTGTTGTTTGAGCAACTATTTGGAATTTTTTTTAATGGTAGTTTATTAAAGCTAAAGTGGAACCTTGTGCTCTCTAAAGTCGAAGTAAAGGTGAAGATTGGTTTATATTTACATTGCTTATTCACTGTTGGGCATTCACTGTTGTGTTGAATATGCGTTAATTCATATCATTATTGAAGTCTCTTCATCTTCTTTTGATGCTTATTCGAGGAGTTGAGAGATATTAATCACTATTTTTTTTTAAAACCATAAGACAATGTTGTGCAGATAATAGAGAGTCTATTGTGCGGGTATCACCATTCTTTGTGCGTTGAGTCTATTGCGTTAGCAGTGAGTGTTGAGTGTATTGCATTGTAATGCATGCGAATTGATTTATTTACACATGCAAGTTGGTCTGTGCGTTATATGCTCTCTACTGTTGATTGCCTTTTATTGGAGTTTGGCGTTGACCACTCCCCACCTTATTTATATAACATAGCTGCCAAGATTTCTTTGAAGTTGCTGCCACAGGTTTATATAATAGAGCAGTTGGTGTCTATCTTTTCCTCATTGTTTTACTTTTTTTTGAGATTGATTTGCTGAAAAATGTCTCCAATTGGTGGAATATTAGAGTTACTAAACAATGCGATAATCTCTACTATGGATAAGACAGTAAAAATCAGTAAGAAGTTTCTCATTGATATTCACTATTATTTACAAGATGCACATGAAAAGATCAATTTTTTGCAACTTGAATCATAGATACAAAAAGATGAGCTACAACGTCGTAGACATCATTCCAAACTGGTTGATGTTCAGAATAATCCACATTTTGAGTTTGAGACAGACTCCCATCAACAGCTAGAAAGTGATCAAGTCAGAGAAGTTGTGGTTGATTCAGTGCCCATTTAAAGAGAAGACTTGCTTGCAGACGCAGAAGTTCAGTCTACACTTCCTAAGCCCATCATCAGACCTTAGGAAGAAGTTGTTCCTAACAAGAACATAATAGGTGGTGGATATGATAAGGAGGTGTCCTTTCATACTTTAGACTACTCAAAGGCCATCAAATTTCAGAGTGTTGGATTTCTTAAGGACAAGTCATCTTCACCTGTTCCTCCTGCACATTCACAGTCAAAAATTGTCAGATGCCAACATTATGATAGAGTTGGCCATGTGAAAGATCACTGTTTTGATCTTCATTTGTGTGAGCATTGTGGTCAGCGTTGAAGAAAAGTGTAACTAGGTTCGGTATTTGTCAATGTAATTTTGATCTTTGTACGTATCAAGAAAAAGAAATATTATTTTCATAAAATTATATGAATGAGTTTCTTGCTCATTCCATAGGTCAACGAAAGTCAAAGAGTCAAGATTATGTTAAAGAGCTCTTTATGAGAATTTATGTAATGTACTTGTGTCAACCTAGTGTCAAGAAGCGCTCCAAGACAAGCACCATTCTTCATCAAAGAAGACTACAAGCAAAACGATGAAGGGAACATCACGTCGGTCTGCAACAATGAATTAAACAACTAAAAGATGACATGTCGGCTCATATAAATGACACAATGCTTCACCTGTTCAAGTCGGCTCAATTATGGAGGAAAAACTACTATAAATACCCAACTAGGGTATCCACAAAACTACATAACAAAATTTCAGACATCTCTGAAATTTCGCATGGGGTGTAGGATTGTAATTTCGGATGGGCTCAGGACTGAATTTCAGATGGGTACAGTGGTGCAGGAAGAACAAAACTCGCATTTTTCTGAGATGATTCAAGGATTGTAATCCGAATTACAGGAAGGATGGGATCCTCACAGTTAGGATGACAAACAGTGAAGCAATTACAGATGTATGCCACAAAAGCATAAGTCCCGGCATGGGTGAAAGGAAGAAGGTCTCGGATCTCTGTTTCAGAATACAATCATAATCTCGACATCCCTTATGAACAACTCTCACAAAGATGTACACTATCTCAACATACAAATTGTATTGTGTAATACTCTATCAATATGTTTTACATAGTCATGATCATAAACCCTCCGAAGATAAGGTCATAATGAAGAACGATATGATGACCTTGTAGATACAGTGAAGATCTCTATGGAAATTCAACAATGATGTTCTTAGTAAGTGCAACAGTGATCTAGATGAAGGAGCACTCATGGTGCAGCAGTGATCTAGATGAAGAAGCAATTTTGGTACAACTATGATGATAATCTCAGCAGTGACTTCAAAGAGGATTGGTGTCTTGGTCTTGGAGTGGCATAGTATGTCAAGGGTCAAGGTCTTGGTATTTGTCAATTGGAATCTCTATAAGAAGAATTTTGTGTGGGTTTTCCTCTCCAAGAGGGAGAGGTTTTGGCCTTGGCAGAAAGGCAAACATTTTGTGTTCTTGTCTCTTTGTTTTGGTAGCATTTTGATGAAGGAAACACACACACTAATAATAAGAAGAAGATCAAGCTAAGAAAAATTGTAAAAGCACTTCACAAATTGTTATCAAGTCTAGAAGAATCCTACTAATACTAAATGCCCTAGATTCTTCAATAGTCAGCATACTCATCATTCAAACAAATGCTTCAGAAACAACCTCCCTACAAGAACAAAGATTCACGTTGGATGGATTGCTTCTTGGAAATGGTCTTCAACAACCAAAAAGATATTTCGTTCATACCACATGATTCGTTCTCGAATATTGAAAAGTCTTGTAGTTGAGATCTCTTCATCTTCTCACCTTGTATTTGACAGGGGGAATTGATGGTCATCTACAAGCTTCAAAGATAAATCAAGCGAGCCTGAGCCACAACCTGAACCTACTGCCTGAGCCTAAAGCTAGAGTTAGCCATACCCAGATTCAAAGTTGTAGCCAAAGATGGAGAAGCCCTAAGCATGCCTTTTGGTTGGTGGCCTTAAACCATTGCAGGTTGAGACCTCCCTTTTAAAGTTGAGGTTCTCCCTTTTTACGTAGGTTGAGACCTCCATGTTTACGTAGGTTGAGACCTCCCTTTTTCAAGTTGATGGTCTCCCTTTTCAAAGCATTAGGGACACTTCCTCTAGCAGAAGAATTGCAACTTCTTTCCAGATTTGGAAGAGTTCCGAGAACTACACTAAGCATTCCAGGTTGAGACCCCAATGGTATCCCTTTTCAAAACAATAGGAGCACTTCCTCTAGCATAAGACTTCAGCTTCTTGCTAGATTTGGAAGCGTTCCAGGAACTGCGCTAAGCGTACCAATGTTGGTAATCATCCTTAAACCACCACTGGTTGAGACCTCGAGTTCTCCCACCTTATACCTTCATTTGAGAGAGCACATTCAACCTATTTTCATCGTGCTTTGTTGTATTTTTGTATTATAACTCTCTTCTTGAACTTGTATATATGCCTTCGAATTAAGGGGGGAATGTTGGAAACCTAATTCTCTAAGGGTTGGTGTGGAATATGAAGTCACTGGAGTGTTAGTTTTTGGTAGCATCGGAAGTGCTCTAGCCTTGAAAATTGTTGGGAAGGCTAAGGCACATGAGTTCTAAAGAACCCAGAAACCGTTTGGTGACATTCCACCCAGATTGTATGTTATTAAAATAAATAATATTTTTAATGGAGTTCCTAAGTCTAAACTTAGGGAAATTAAAATATTAATGAGTATTAATCAAAATATGGGTGAGAATGATCTAGAAGGCAGATCAAGTCATGTTTTAATCTTTAGCCGTTGATTAGAGACTTAATCTCAGTTGTTGAAGACTCAACAAGAAAAGTATAAAATGGAGGCTTGGGGTTCATTTGGAAAGAGAGAGAGCGAGAGAATTGATCTATAGTTCTATTTCTAGGGCTAGGAAGATGAGAAATTCGAACTAAGTGATCATTCAACAATAGAGGGGCAGTGAGAATCTGAGAGGACTTTCCGGAGAACACTGACAGAGAGGCGGAGAGAGCTTGCAGAGAGGCAGCGCAATAGCTAGGAGAGCTGACGCTAGGCTAGTCTGGTCCCACGCAATCCTGACGCAGAGCCAGAAGGACCAGCGTAGAGCAGAAAAGCTGCTTGTCACGCAAAATCTAGAACTGCCGGGAACAACTGGAACTGCCGAGATAGCTGACATAGAGGGTAGAAGAGGTGATGCGGAGCTTGAAAGGCTGACGCAGGGCCTACACAGGGCCAACGCATAAATAGTTGGGGTTAGCCAGTCTTGTGCTGGATTAGCCGGAATTTTGCCGAGTGAAGTGAGGTAAAACTCACTCAGATTTTCCGCTAGTATTTTCTCTGTAAAGGATTGCTAGATGAGCATCCTAGATTTGTATTAAGATATTTCTCTTGCATAATAATAAACTCTCAGAATTGTTGCACAAGTTTTACCGCATTGGGTTTTTCCGGGGACTGTTGTGTCCAAAATTAAGTGTGTCCTATGTATCTTGTTCTTTGATCTATTTTCTGTTTCATGAGATAAAATATTTAATTAGTGTTGGCTGCAGAAGTAATTTGATTTAGTATTCAGAAGAATAACTTGATGAATGTAATTTAAAAATCAAGTAGGCGAAGTAGATTCAAATTTGTTGCAGTAGGGGTTCCTTCGAGTCTAGGAATTTTCAATTGGTATCAGAGCATTGATTTTGAGAAGGGAAGAATAGATTTAGTGCTGAGCAGTGAGGCTGAAAGTTGCACTTGGCAGCAATTCGAATCCCCTTGAAGGGATTGTGCAGTCCTTGCCGGGAAGCAGATTTGAGGAAATCTCTCTCTGAGTGAGACGACAAAGGTACGATTTCCAGTTCATGAGCTTGCAAAGGCAGAGGGAGTGACGCAAAGCCTCAGCGCAGTGCTTGAAGGGTGCAGTTTCTGTAGGGGCAGAAATCCACTGGAAAAGAACAAAGACACGTAGAAGAGGAATTTTGTCCTCAGGGAAATTTCCACCAGAAAGTTCGAATTTTTCACTTGTTGAGAAATTGAGCAGTGATTAGAGGATTCAGTTCGATAGTTGGGTGAGATAGCATCGCATGGGCTCAGAGATCAGGACAGGTTGGACAAAGCCTCCAATTATGTCATATGGAAGACTAGAATCTTCGCTGTTCTGGAGGAATATGATCTCGAGGGTTACGTCAATAGTGTTGTAGCTATTCCTACTGACAATGATCAAAAGAAGAAGTACAAGGCCAAGCAAGGGAAGGAAAAGAGGCTCATTCTCAATGGAGTTTGAGATCATGTGGTCTCACACTTGCAGGGCAAGGATATAGCCCGAGAGATGTGGGAAGCCTTGTCTTCTCTGTATGAAGGCTCTTCCGAACAACGAAAGATGTATTTGGAGCAGAAGTTGCAGCGGACTTTGATGCAGAAAGGAGAAGGGGTGAACCTCTATCTTCAGCATCTTCAAGACACTAGAGATCAACTTGCTGTAGTGGGGTTCATTCCTCAGCGAACCACAATGGTGAGGATAGCCCTAAATGGAGTCTCGGATGAATGGCAAGTTTTTGTCCAAAGCATATTGGGCAGAGAAAAACTACCTTCATGGGAGGAGATGTGGGCGACTCTTCAACAGGAGGAGTTAAGGAGGGACCTAGTGAAGGTCAACCTTAATGGCAGCAGTGGGAGTGGCACAAAGACGAAGGAGGAGGAGGAGAACGCAACTTTAGCATCGAAGGGACAGCAAAAGCCGAAGTGAAAGAAGGACATTTCGAAGGTGAAATGTTTCAGTTGTGGCGAGTTGGGCCACTATGCATCCCAGTGTCCTTTGAAGAAAAAGGACAAGGATGAGAAACATGATCCTAAGGCTGCTTCAGCAAAAATTGACGAGGATGAGTTTTCCATGAGTGCCCACTCATCTCCAAGCGGGAGATGGGGCGATATTGAGTTGTAGTCGGGAATACTACATGTGGGCAGGATACTTGAGGAGTCCACCTCTTGGATCAATTCCTTGCTACGGGAGCCCAAGATTTAGCAGTAACGAGATGAACTTAGTGTCGGATGATGCAGTGAAGTGTTTGGAGGATAGATGCAAGGGCTTGGGACCAGAGACTGATCAGCGCAGAGCAAGGTTGGCAACAGTGCAAATGGCACAGTGTAGAAATAAGCAGCAACACAAAAGATTAAGAGGGTCAGCAACAGTCAGACTCCAACATTCATTGTATTATGCTGAACATAGTTAAGTTCAACTAATTTTGGATGTTTTTCAGTTGCTTCTCTCAGTAATTGAGTTGTAGTACAAATGCAGTGTTAGCAGTGGCAGTGCTAGTAGCATAGCAGATGCAACGTTTGAGAGGGCGCTGTAGTACAGATGCAATAGTGGTAGTGTCATGGGCAGCAGTAGAACAGTGTTGGTGGCAACAGCAATGTGGAAAGGAGGTGTTTCAAAGACAGAGCAGCATGCAGTTGGACATTGTTGCTAGAGCACTTTCCTCGCTAAGAGGGAGTGTTAGTTTTTGGTAGCATCAATAGTGTTCTAACCTTGAAAATTGGTGGAGAGGCTAAGGCACATGAGTTCTAAGGAACCCAGAAACTGTTTGGTGAAATTCCACCCAGATTGTATTTTATTAAAATAATTAATATTTTTAATGAAGTTCCTAAGTCTAAACTTAGGGAAATTAAAATATTAATGGGTATTAATCAAAATATGGGTGAGAATGATCTAGAAGGTGGATCAAGTAATGTTTTAATCTCAGTTGTTGATTAGAGACTTAATCTTGGTCGTTGAAGACTCAAAAGGAAAAGTATAAAATGGAGGCTTGGGGTTCATTTGGAAACGCAGAGAGAGAGAGAGAATTGATCTAGAGTTTGATTTCTGGGGTTAGGAAGCTGAGAAATTCGGGGTAGTGAGAATCCGAGAGAAGGACTTTCCAGAGAATACTGACGGAGAGGCGTAAAGAGCTTGCAGAGAGGCAGCGTAGTAGCTGGGAGAGATGATGCTGGGCCAGTCTGGGCCCAGTAGTCCTAACGCAGAGCCAGAAGGACCAATGCAAAGCAGAAAAGCTGCCTGTCACGCAAAATCTAGAACTGCTGGGAACTGTTGGAACAACCGAGATAACTGACGCAGAGGGCAAAAGAGGTGATGCAGGGCTGACGCAGGGCCTACACAGGGCCAGCACAGAAATAGTCGGGGTTGGCCAGTCTTGTGCCGGATCAGCCGTAATTCTGCCAGGTGAAGTGAGGTAAAACTCACTCAGATTTTCCGCCAGTATTTTCTCTGTAAAGGATTACTGGATGAGCATCTTAGATTTGTATTTAAATATTTTTCCTGCATAATAATAAACCCTCAGAACTACTGCATCGGTTTTTCCACATTGGGTTTTTCCAGGGACTATTGTGTCTAAAAATAAGTGTGTCCTATGTATCTTGTTCTTTGCTCGGTTTTTTGTTTCATGAGATCAAATATTTAATTAGTGTACGTTGCAGAAGTAATTTGCTTCAATATTCAAAAGAATAACTTGATGAATGTAATTTAAAAATCAAGTAGGTGAAGTAGATTCAAATTTGCTGCAGTAGGGGTTCCTTCGAGTCTAGGAATTTTCACATGGAGTCCAAGAGACCACTTGGAAGATGGAAACCAACGGTCA
The DNA here is from genome assembly GCA_031772625.1 of Pinus tabuliformis. Classification (NCBI taxonomy): domain Eukaryota; kingdom Viridiplantae; phylum Streptophyta; class Pinopsida; order Pinales; family Pinaceae; genus Pinus; species Pinus tabuliformis. Next base: position 167,163,161 of record CM062813.1, read on the forward strand.
TTATAGAATGTATAAATGTATACCTTTGTGAATAATGTGGAATGTCACGTTTTATCTTGCATATTTTGCCTATCTATTTGTGTTGTTTAACAAATCTCAATGACCCAAAAGAGTAGTCAAAGTCAAATTCTCCGACCATCCCCCTGGTCTCTCAATAAAAATCAATGACCCAAGCAATGTTGCACAAAGCGGGGATGAAGCAGGGACGTTTTTTGGAAGCGGGGACGAAGAAGCATAATTTTCCAAAAATCTAGGAAGCGAAGTGTTTGCGGAAGCGTCTGCTATATATATATATGTATGTATTTTTATATTTTTTTGCATTTATACTCAAAACAAACATCCCAAATACCAAATTAGTTGTAGAAGACATGAAAACATGCATATTTTTGCATAAATCAAGATAGATATGGCATTCATGATTCCATTGTAGTTACTAGTATGTACATCAACCATCTATATTCTAGCGATTACAAACATACGTCAAATTTTTAAGCATATTATAAAACATAAAACATTTAAGCATATTATAAAACAGAAAACATAGAGCATATTATGATTTATCTAGCAAGTGAGCAACTGTCAACATTTGTCATGTCCAAAATTCAAATAATAATGTTTACAAAATATGTCACTTGGTCACCGCCAAGACAAAGATGGTTCAAAATTCAAATTCACAAGCCTCCAAGTCTAATGAGTAATCTATGACAAAAGTAGTAAATTGTGAATATATCTACTAATCTCTCCTCCTTCCACCACGAAGAGAATGTGGCGGCGGGCCTCCACGTGGTGGCAATGAAGAAGATGGTGCCTGTGGAAGTTGTGGCAGTGGCATTGTAACTGATGAAAAAGAACCCCTTGCTGTTGGTGTTGAACCATGGAACCTAGGAACCAAGGGACCAGATGGGGGTGGGGGTGGCATATCAACATGATCATCATCATCTTGGAATCGCTCAAAAAATTCATGCAAAAAAAAAACACTAGTTAACAAAAAAATTAAAAACATGAATTAGAGAAATGCTTTATAAGGATAATTCATACCACACCACTCAAGAGAAGAAAAAGTCTCTCTATCTCTAATTGCATGCATGCTCCCAAATGGACCAGTGTTAAGCGTATAGTTGCTCAACTGTCTCCGTACCAATGTTGCCTCCTCCTCATCAGGGATTAATTTACTCAATGCAGCCATATATTTTTTGTGAACCTCTTGATCTTGGTGTGGTTTTCTCCTGCTTCCCCTCCCCCCAGGTGCTGGTGTTGAAAGCCATGATGGATGATAGTATTTAGGTGTCAAAACATATGCTAATGCATGCAATGGAACATTTAGCATTTCCCATCAGTTTTCCACCTCTGCACGAATATAATTGTACAAGGTGATATCTCTAGGCTCAACAATGTCTTTAATCTGCCCCAACATGCTATCCATTTGCTCATACACCTCCCCAATTACTGGTCGATTTGAATCTCCAAACTTGATCATGTAATAAATTGGTTTGGTGAATTGCAAAACATATTTAACCTGTGACCAAAAGTAACTGTCAAGAACAGTGTCCTTGACTGGATTAGCACCATCTCTGTCAGTGTTAATTTCATCCCATGATTCAGCGCACCCCAGATTAGTTAAGGCTTGTCTCACCTTCACTAGCCGCCTAAAGGTGAGGTAATAACTGGCAAATCTTGTCTTTGCAAGTTTAAGCAACTGCAACTTGGAGTAAGTGCCATAGAAGTAGTTTACCCTTGTATGCTTTGTGATGAATTTAATGAGTTGCTTCCCTCTCCTGTAAAGCTTAGTAATCCACCCACATTCTTTGTGCTTCACAATATCATGCATCAAAAGGTTCAAGGTGTGAACCAGGCACCTAGACCAAAAAATGTGTGGATGAGTACGCTCAATAATTTTTCCTCATGCCTTACAATTTTCTGCATTATCTGTGATCACTTGAACCACATTATTCGGACCAACATCTTTGATTGATTGCAATAGGAGATCTACAATGTTTTGTGCAGATGCACTAATGGAGGAGGAGTCATGACATGTAATAAATACTGCACCACTAGAAGAAACACCAAGAACATTTACCAAATGTTGGTTTCTAATATTTGTCCACCCATCTGATACAATGGATACCCCAGAATCTGCCCACTCATTTGTAAAACGTGTCAAAGCTCTTTGAACCTTAGCTTTTCCTCTTTCTAATAACATTGTTCTAGCTTTCTCATAGTTCGGGGCCTTGTATCCTTTTGGGGCTTCATTGATGGCCTTTACCATTTCATGCCAATAGGGAGAGCGAAGCACATTGAATGGTACACCGCAAGCACAAAGAAAACGGATTATCTTTCCATCCACATCATCCCTCCCAGCAACATTAAGGAAATCCCCTATTGTTCTTCTACCTCCAGAGTTTGCAGAAGTACCATGAGGAGATGAGCTACCAAATTTAGAGGTTGCACTTGATTCAGAATGAGTTTTTTGTTTCTTGATTTTTTGTTGTGCAGCCTCCTCTATTTGGATGTATTTTCTTCTTTGTTCAGATGAAATGTTTAGGCAAATTTGTACCCCCACAAGACCCTTTTTATCATCACTGTCCAGCGCCCCACAAAGATGCCTCCTCACACGGGTATACGAACCACAATATGGTTTTCCTCCATGACAACCATGAGGGCACACAAATTTGTAAGGTCCACCACCCTTTCGCCCATCAAGTTTGGTCACATAGTTCTACAAGGGTGTTAATGCAGCTTTCCCCTCTAGTGTTTCAGTTTCCCCTTTAGGTTCATCCCCTTCCTCCTCATCATACATTGGGTCACTCATATTGGGACCACTATCCTCTTGTGCTTCTTCCCTTCTATTCCTACTCCCCCTTGCCATCATTAAAACCAAGAGTGGAATGATACATAGAAGCCAAAAGAACACCATCTTGGAATATGGATATAGGTGGTGGACAACCTGCAAGTAAAGGAGCAAGTAGAAAAAATGGGAAAGAGTAGGAGAGGGAGGAGAAAAATACAAAAAAAAAATGTCAAAAAAATAAGGGAGTTTGGGGTTTGAACTTACCTCTTTAGCTCTTGTAGATGAAGTCCTCCAAGCTCTTGCTCCAAGCTCCTCCTCCTTCACTCCTCCAAGCTCTCCTCTCTTCTCTTCTCCTCTCCTCCCTTCTCTTCTCCAACTCTCATAAACTCAAAGTGAGCAAATGAGGAATGAATGGGGGCTTTATTCCCTTCATTCCTCACCCTAACCCAAGGTGGACCCACCCCTTTTATGCCAAGTCAGCTAAAAATAAAAAAAATAAAAAAAAAAATCGCATTTCTTCCCTTCGTGCGGCGCTTTTCCTCAATCGTACGGAACCGTATGGGAAGCGTACGCTTCTCCCTCGGAAGCGCCACACTTCATATGGCCGAAGCGCCGTACAAAGCGCGCTTCGGAGGAAAGTTTCGAAAATTTCCAGGAAGCGTCCAAAACAGGTGGAAGCGCACTTCCGAATTTTGGAATCACGCTTTCGGGGATGCTTCCTGTACGAATCCGCACGGGACGTGCTTCGGGCCTTAGAACCCGGGGGGGGATGCTTCCTGCAACATTGGACCCAAGAGAGAGAACACAACATCAATCTGCTCGACCAACGTACCGGTCTATTAGCCAAACACAATGAATCAAGGAAGTAATCAGGATCAAGCTTTTCGACCTTACCGATGGTCTCCCAATCAAACCCAATGACCTAAGAGAGTACACAGGGTCCATCTCCCCGACCACAAACAAGGGTCTCTCGGTCAAGCTCAATGCCCTAAGGGAGGAATCCTTATCTCAATATCGAACTACTCGACTACATAGTCTCTTGGTGCGCGACCCAAGGGAGGAATCCTGATCTTGGTGTCAAAAGTGTCAATCTCCTCGACCATATGGTCTCTCAATCAAATGCAATGACCCAAGGGAGAGTACTCAAAATCAGTGTTGAAAATATCGATATCGGCAAAATATCGACGAGGGTCTTGAAAACTTCTTATCGACATTATTTTCGAAAATATCGACAAACATAAAAAATCAAATTCTTCATATTTTTAAACATAGCCGACATTTTCAAAATATGGAGATATTTAGCCGATATTTTCAAAATATTGCGATATTTTGTTGTTATTTTGACAGAAACGCAATATTTACTCGGCGATATATCGTTTTGCCGAAAATATCGCTATATTTTCAAATATCGCTGACATATCGGCGATATTATCAACATGGTCAAAATCAATGTCCCCGACCAAACCCATGGGTCTCTTGGTCAAACATAATGACCTAAGGGATTATTGAAAAATTTAGGGCATAGAGATTAAGTGATTTCTCTTTGATTAGTAACTACTTGTGAATGCTTTTTACATTCTTAGATTAGGATCTTCCTTTACTTAGATTGTTATGTTCTTTTTCATCAAAAAACTACCAATGCATAAACCATAAAGAGACGAGACACATAATATAGGCTATCAGCTATGACCAAAACCTCTCCTTCTTGAGAGGAAAACCGAACAAATTCTTCTTCTTATAGAGATTCCAATTGACGAATACCAAGACCAAGACACAAAGCTTCCTTGATGAAGTCCTTCTTCTATGAGTCAGTGATAGTCAACCTTCTGCTTCTTCCTTCTTCTTGGCTTCTCTTTTACTTCAGCTGATTCAGACCTTCACTAGTTTCGGCCTCCTTGAATTAGACCTTCTTTGCATGGTGACTCCTTCTAGCTTGCCTCAACTTCTTCTTAACCTTGCCCTACTTCCAACTTAGTTGCTCATTAGGATTGCAATTCTTTTAGGTTCTTTCTGCTGTGACAAAACTCTTACTTCCTCACATGTGCAGTGGAAAGCAACCCAAAAACAAAATTGAAAAGGAGCTTGGTTGATACACTTCTTTCCTTCGCTTGATAAAAGGCTCCCTTAATGAACTTCACACCTTTTTCTGTTTCAGACCTTCGTTGAAATCATCACTGAAATTTTGTTATGAAATGAAGACGCATTGCACTATATATAGTTGTTGTAGCCTCATAATAAGTCGAGATGATTGCAAGTTGGGCCGATGTGTCATTTAATGGAGATATAATAATCCTTCTGGAAGTCAACTTGAGGAGGAGACTTTACTTGGACTTGGAGGGCCTTCCTGTACATTTAATGACTCGTACAAAAGTGTAACATGCCCAAGAAGGGTCCTTCATACATGACATAGACTCAAATTGACTTTTATGACTAGATGACAAATCCTAAAGGCTCACAATGGGAACCATCACTAAAATAAAATTCCTTGCTCATGAAACCCATGAGACAAGCATTACAATAATTTTATTTTTCTTCTTTTCATCAATTACATAAAATCATAATTACACGTCATTATGAAGACCAAACTTAGTTACACTTTTCAACACTCCCTCTTAACTAGGGAGGTATTCATAATGGTACTTGGTCATTCTCAATCTGAAGAATTTCTCATAAGAAGAGTCGGATTGGTAACCCATCTGTTTAACATCATATCAACCAACATTGTCACATAGCAAGGCCTTGACTAACAACTCTATCTCTCCACGAGATTTGAGCACAATGCTGGCGAGACCAATGATGTATAGACATCCTCATCATTGTCTCTCTTGGAACATACCCCACCCGGTTTCTCAAGGTGAGTTCCACCAGGACTATTCTTATCTTGGATTCTCAGTCTTCAAAGAATATCGATCCTCTACGACTACTCTTATCTTGGATTCCCTAATGCATCCTTAAAGAGCATCAGATGCCAGATGTTTACCCAACTCTCCATTCTGTCTTCCCAAGTGAAGAAAAGAATGATGTGTCTATCTCTCCCTCTTAATTAGGGAGGACATATCTATTCCAATAAAGGAATGTACTGATTCCTACGAAAGGAATGTACCTAAGCTCCCTCTTGGCTTAGGAATTTCCAATTTTCTTCCAAGTAAGAAATTTGTTTCCAGGCTGCTTCTTAATTAGGGACCTACAACAACTCCTCAGGTGGAGATGATGGGACAACCAGCTGCTTGAAGAACTCCTCCTTGCGATGTCATGAACTTCTTTAAGTTATCCGGGAGTCTTCATGTTCAGGACTTCTACATAGGGCATCAACCATCCATCACTTTTATCCATGAGTCAGCCATGTCACCATCGGAAAGTGACAGTCCATATTTGGCCTTCCTTCATGCCATGCTGCCTTCTTCATGCCTTGTTTATTTAAGGATCTTTCATCCTACTACATGTGCATCGATGGTGGAAGACATCCATAGATCTTCCCTTGGCATCCCTGCATAAACCCATCCAGATATTTGTTAAAAAATAAAGGAATCAACATTAAAATCGACATTACCTTTGTGATGGTCTTTCATCATGACATCTTCAAGTTCGCATCAACATCTTGCATACATATCGACACATCTCCCAAAGATATATATTGTCAACAGTCTCTTTCTTTTTCAGACTCCATCAGAGTCTTCATATCTTCCATGAAGATATCCTAGTCAAATCTTCTTGGTCTATGAGATGTTGGTTGCCTTTACCATGGTTGCATATTCCATGATCTCTTCCTTCCTTTCTTCACACAATTCATTCCTAGGTGCTTCCAATCAGAGTTCCTCAATTGTAGTCAGCCACCTCATACTTCATATGAGGACGTATTATTTTGATTTCATCTAGTGAATGTGTGACCCATGCATTCCTGCATCCCCTTGAGGGAGGATATCCTTTCTTTTGATCATGCTCTTAAGATCGAGCATTGGTTAATGATATTTGCTACCATATGACATGACTTTCACAATATCAAATGTAAGCATAAATACCTCATTTTTTCTTTGGATCATCCAGACTTCCTGCAGTAGCTTCCTTGATTGAAAGAGCTTCAATCCCTTGATCTGCTTCACTTTTATGTCATCATACCATCATCCCATGAATTCCACAAGTTTGGAATTCTTGATGAAACACTTGCTTCCCCTCATGATCAATGAACCTTTCAATGAAGATTCCATCAGAGAATCTTGAGGATCTAAAGTATCCCCATCAACAGATGTTTCCTTTTGATAGATGTATGATGAACCTTGTACTAGATGACCTTGCCACTTGTGTTTTCAATGAGATTCCCAAGAGCTATATCCTTGACTTCCATAGATTCTAACCATCTTTCATGCTTCTCTATGATGATGTCCCGAGCTCTTGCTTTCAATGCTTCTATGATGCCTTGATGCATCCCATTATTTTACTTAGTGAATCATGATAGCCATATCTTACAAGAAGACTTAGGAACTTGAAAAGAACTTATGTGAGGAAGACTATCTCAATAGTGGAGATCTCTTACTTCCTCTTTCTTGGACTTCTTCTTTTCAGCTTCCTCCACTTCTTTGGTGATATGGGCTTCTTCTCTATCTCTCTTGTTATTGCCCTTCTTTAACTTGGGACAATCTTTTCTGTAATGCCCATATTCTTTACATCCATAGCATTGAATCTTAGCTATGTTCTTCTTTCCTTTCTGAGGACCAAATTTTCCAAATTTCCCTTTCCTTCCAGCAAATGTTTGAATCTTCTCATTTGATTCTTCAACACTTTTTGCCCTCAACCTGTCTTCTTCTATCTTGCATAGAGACCACAAGTTGTTGAATGGGATAGCTTTCTTGTCCTCATAGGTATTTGATACGAGGTTACCTTGTTCATTAGTTAGTGCATTTAGAACAATGGAGATCATTTCCTTATCCGATATCATCTCTCCCAGATCTTGAAGTTGAGATCTTATTTGAGATGCTTTTGAGAGACATGAGGATATCCCTTCATCCTTTGATACCTTCAATTTGTGTAGATCAAATCTAAGTGATATGATCTCTCTTATGGCACTTTCATAGAATAGTTCTTCTTAACCTTTCCCTTCTGCTACAACAAAACTCTTACTTCCTCACACGTGCTAAGGAAAACAACCCAAAAACAAACTTGAAAAGGAGCTTGGTTGATACTCTTCTTTCCTTCGCTTGATAAAAGTCTCCCTTAATGAACTTCACACCTTTTTCTATTTTATACCTTCACTGAAATCATCACCGAAATTATGTTCTGAAATGACGACGCATTGCACTATATATAGTTGTTGTAGCCTCATAATAAGCCGACATGACTGCAAGTTGGGTCGACGTGTCATTTGATGAGGATATAATTATCGTTCTGGAAGCCGACTTGAGGAGGAGACTTTACTTGGTCTTGGAGGGCCTTCCTGTACATTTAATGACTCATACAAAAGTGTAACATGCCTAGGAAGGGTCCTTCATACATGACATAGACTCCAATTGACTTTTATGACTAGATGACAAATCCTAAAGTCTCACAATGGGAGCCATCACTAAAATAAAATTCCTTGCTCGTGAAACCCATGAGACAAGCATTACAATAATTTTATTTTTCTTCTTTTCATCAATTACATAAAATCATAATTACACGTCATTATGAAGACCGAACCTAGTTACACTTTTCAACAAGGATCACTTTAGGCCTCAGAACCAGCCTACCCAACCACAAGGTTTCGCAGTCAAATTCAATGACCTAAGGGAGTATCCAAAACAATCTTCCCTACCATAAACCATGGTTTCTCAGCCAAGCCCAAGGAAGATTCATGATGTTATACAATCAATGTTCTCTCTCTCCAAGAGGAATTCTTAGCCACTGCAAGCTTATCGCAAAAGCAAACAAACTTCATCCAAAATAGTGACTTTTGTCAAAACATCAACAGTCTGCTCATCAGTAGACATGTATTCGAGCCTCATAGCTCTTCTTTGGACAACATCCTAGATTCAATGTGGTTCGACTTGTCATGAAAAAGGCAAATTCTCAGAAAGCTTCACAAAACTTTGAATATATCATGGTCGATTCCATCACTAGCAAACAACTTTTGAAGCCACAGAACTTCACAATAGGCTATCATCATGTGAAACCTCAAATGAATTCGGAAGAATAGATTTGTAATAAAAAAGATGGCATCGTTTGTGGTAGTTGACAGGTTCAACAAGATGTGCGTTCTCATGCCCTATAAAAGGATCATCAAAGGGAAAGAAACAACAAACTTGTTCTTTGAACAGGTCTGGGTGCACTTTGGGATATCAATGAGCGTCATTTCAAATACGGACACCATATTTCTTAGTGACAAGTGTGTTTTTGACTACATTGTGGGGGAAGATGGACACAAAGTTGAAGAGGTCTACAACATTCCATCCACAAGCAAATGGGGAAAAGAAACGGTCAATAGGAATTTGGTGTATCTTTTGAGGGTTTACAATCAGAACATCCGAAGAACTAGAATGAAAACTTGGTCTATATATGAAACTCTTATAACAGAGTAATTTCACTTGTACTGGTAAACCCCCATTTGAAAGTTGTTTTGGATATTTTCCACCTTCAGCGTTAGATGTTGTATATGGACAACAAGAAGAGAGGGAGGATCTCATAGGGGACGCATTAAGAGTAGATTTTTTTTTAAAAGATGAGGCAGATCCATTTGCAAGTGTAGGAGATGTGAAAGAATTCACAAGAAAAATAGAACGCCAAGCACGATCAACACAAAACAAAGAAGTTATTCATATTGGGAGGCAGAGTATGGTTATAGTTGAACAAGGAAGGACTACAAGGTCATGGTAAGAACAAGGATTTGTGATATGGTTCTTTTGAGATACTGGAAAAGGTGGAAGATAATGCCTATAGACTTAGTCTATCCCCATACATGTGCATTTACTCAATTGTGAATGTAGACAATCTTAAACTCTATGAACCTTCCACGTTGGATTAGGAGGAAGGGCATGTACTGCCTTCTATAGAGAACCTAGCACCAGATGCTCAAGTAGAGTTGGTAGAGGACACAATTTTGCCAAAGAAGTCCAGAACTACAAGACAGGGGCAGCATGAACTTTGGTAGATTGGGTTGAAAGGACAACTTGTAGGCAAAGCAAAATGGTACTCTGAGGAGAAGGTAGTGGAAATTTTTTCTCACATCATCTAATAAAGCTTTTGGGGACTGAAAGCCTCCCAAAATAGGGAGGTATGATCTGGTTTGGATCATTATATTAGTTGTCATCTATCTTGACACTTTCTAAGTGGAAAACCAAAGGAATCAACATGTAGGGTCATTTCTATTGATGTGTCTTAGTTTGGAGAATTGGGGCCTGAAAACTTCAAGGGCCATTTTGAGGCATTAAACGATGTTTCTTGGGGTCAAAACTCTCCTATTTAAGCACCAAATTCTGAGACTTTATTCTACACTTAGAAACCTTTCTAATGGTTTAAGAATCATGTCAATCAGAGTTTGTATACCAAAGTTATGCCTCTTGTAAGTTGACTTATTGTGATTGAGAACCATGGTTAGAGACAATGCCGCATTAGCCCTTGTTACTCATACAAAAGCTAGCCATGTGTGAACTATGAAGAAGACTCTAGAAGGGTCAAAGTTGTAACTCTAGTTGGGAGTTGTACTTAAAACTTGACCCCTAGTTGGCTATCAGACTTCGTTAAAATCGGGCCATTAGGATGGCAAGGGGTTCCATTATATGCATTTGTATCTTGCTCCATAGTAGAGTAGAGCAATTGGGAGTGGGAGTTAGAAGGCATAATAGAGGGGGTTAATGTTCTATAGCAGCCTAGCAGGCCACAGTCTTAAGTAACTGCATAGAGAATGCCTTTCCCTTTGTACTTGCATTATTTCCATACTAGAAAAGAGAGCAGACCAGCCTCACCTTCTAACTGGGTTTTCTTCTGTAAGGGTTTCCTAGAGCAGCTCCTTGTGTTCAATGTAGATGGTGTGTGATTGTATTTGTTGTTCTTTATTTTCTGCATTTTATTTATTTCATGCATAAGCAAGAAATTAGCAATTAAAAACTCTGGAATCTAGAGGAATTTAACCCTCATAGAATAGATTTCAGTTTATTTTATTAGATTTGTTGTGATGAACTGTCTAGTGGAATATCCATGGCAATTTACAGATTAAACTCACTTAAACCCTTAGCTTCACTAGAAGGTATAGTAAGGTGAACAAATAAATAAATCAATCAAGCACTAAAATCATGGATGTTATGCACCTGAACTTCACCTGAGGTAGAGGTTTTCTGACATGGCAGTGATAGGGTATGTGCAATTGTCTGATGTACTAGTATGAAAAGCACATGTGATTCTCAGACATGGCATAGTGGAGGATGATGTCTCCATTACATCATCCTAAGGCCATATGGTGTCAGATCCGACTCAGAATTACATCATTCGGCATTAGCAACAAGGTTAAGGTGCCTAGGTATTTATTCTTTGTACTTGGGAATATTTCACAACAGAATAGCTGACCCGATTGAGGTATTGCTTTATCATGCTATTGATGTATTGCTATCGAGGGATACTCGGCTATTGGGGTATTGCAAATGCGCGGAATAGACCATCATCTCAGGTGACCCAATCTGAACTTGCAAGAGGACACATTGACACTGGTCATGTTGCCACATCATATCTATTGATCTAGCTGGTGGGACCCACATTCTCCTAGCTTAAGCAATAACCCATTGGGCAGTTAAACAGATTAGAGATCCCTGTGTTTTAACTTTTAACTAAGCTAACTAGGTCAATTGACCCGAGGACAGTGAACCTCATTAAATGTTATTAAGGAGATGATGGCAAAAGAAAAGAGACCATCTACATTAATATCTATTACCATGAGCCTACATTGGGATGGTGGTAAGCCATGAATGCCTTAACAGGTGGATCTAACTATGATGCTCTAGAAGAGCTGCAACAGTTAATGAATGAACCCAACTGTGTGAACTTAACAAGATTAGGGATTAAATGACACGAGGAGTACAAACAGAAAAGTACAAATATAGTACATGTGAACACATGTTCACTAGGCCAAGTCTCATCAGTGAAACAGAGAAGAGAACCTGATTGATAGAGGAAATGTGAGGTCACAAGCTTAACCACCTCATTATCATACAAGGCGATTGCATTGATTGTCTTATCTACTGAACAATGCATGTTGGCCAAGTAAACATAGAACATAAATGGTTAGAGCACAAATAAATGTATAGGAGAAATGCTATTTTGCAGATGAACACCATGTATAATACAGAGTATCTTTGGTTTTAAAGAAAATAAGTATTTCTGTGATTTAATCATGTAAGTAGGGTGTTTGGGGTGTGAGCCCTACAAACATCTCTTCATTGGCCAGCAGTAGACAGAATTGCAATAATAGACAGACTAATTCTTACATGCTTCATATTTTATGCATTTGTAATTTCGTTCTTTGTGCATATGTTGGAAGGGAGAATACATGCTCATGGAATGCAAATGTCTTTACATCTTTTTGAGGAAAACAGATCACTCATGAGGACAGTGCCACAAAAAGTGTCCAGACTGTGGGCATCAATGCCTCTTGTCTCCTGCTTATGATTAGTTGCATGGATACCTACTTCTGATGCTTCTCTTCATAATCCATTCTCCTTAATTGGTCTTAGTTCTTGATCCATGCCCTACCCACTCAACTCCTCTTTTATTCCTCTTGACATACCTCTCTGGATCTCCTCTTTGACATTTGATTGTAACTTATACGCATCAGTCATGTATAGATGTCCAATACCTGAGGGACTTATATTTATACTAAACCTTTGGGGTACTATTAGGAGAGTACTGAATTGTTATTGTAGTTGAACAATGAAAACCATGCCACATGCCTCTTTTCTATTCTGTGCCTAGTGCTGTTTCATGGAACATATTATCCATCTCCAGTATGCCTCTGGTATCTAATATATGCTACTGTATGCAATATCATCCCTTATAGCTGGGTAAAACTCAGGTGCTCTATGTTTTGTTCTGTAAATAGCCATAATAATGGCAGGCTCCCATTTTTTGGGTTGCTAAATGCTGATGAAAAGTAGAAAATTGGAAATCCATGCAAAAGCTCAGACAGACTCAAATTCTTATTTGCTTGTGACTGTTCAAAATTATTAGGTGATCTTCTCCATGGGTGATGAGTATGTGCCAGAATATGTTGATAAACGATCTCTTGTCCAAAGGTATGCTTCTGAGGTAGTATTTGCTTTGCTTTATCAGGTTTTTTGGATTTATAGTTTAGTTCTGTGGTACTAATCGAGATGATTTTGTTTACATGTTAAGTTTTGTTGGTCTATGTCAAGATTATGTTATTCAAATTTGTATTCCTATCTTATGGTAGGCTTTGCAATGCAATGGGGGGAGCGGAGAAGGTTGAAATTGAATGGGGCAACCACTCCCTTTCTAATCGAGTCCAAGAAGCAGTAGAAGCTATTGTTGACTTTGTCAAAAGAGAAGGGCCAAAAGGATGGGATGATCCTTGGCATTAGATTTGTGCAAGTTGTTTTAAATCATAAGTTATGTTATTCTTCATGTAACATTCTTTACCAAGTACTTTATTAGTATGAACTAAATGTAAACACTGGGTGTCCTGCTGCTGAATGTTGATGTTTCACTCGCGTAGTAAATAATTCTTTTTATCAGCTAGCTTCTTCATGTTGTGAGTTTTTGATTCAAGGTAGCCAATTTCATAAATTTTTCCTGGTGGTGTCTTGGTATTGTAATTCATAAATGACATGCCATTCAAAAACAGAAAATATAACATCAATAACTGCCTTTCTATTTGCTAAATGGGGTTATATAGGATAACCAGAATGATAAAGTTATGACTTATGTCTTTTTGATGAAGATGTTACAAGTTTTTTTATATTTTCAGTCTGTAGTGTTGAGAAATCTAGGGGCAGCTTAATTAGGTGATTTCTCTTACTTTGATAACTGCTTGTGATGTTCTTTTAACTTAACTTGAGGTGCTTGTTATTAACTTCTTTCACTTGATTATCATTGTATTATCTATCATCAAAACACTACCAAACAATGAAGATCAAAGAGGCAAGAGGACACAAAATGTAGGCTGCTAGCAAGGGCCAAAACCTCTCCTCTTGAGAGGAAAACCCACAAAAATTCTTCTCTTCTTGTAGAATCTTCAAATGACGAATTCCAAGACCTATGATGTAATGTCCCAAACTAGGAAAACAGTGATATGCAAAGCAAATAACAAATACAATACCAGAAATTTCAAACATTCAACAAACACCCATGTAAACTCCAGAAATAAGAACCAGCTGAGCCATTTTATTAATCAATTGGAGCAAGGTACTATAATGTGGAAGGAGTGCACCTAGTCTTGCCTCAATGGCAAGCATGACAAAGCCCAGGTGATAAAATAACAAGCCCAAGTGATAAAATAACAAGCCCAAGTGCTGGAAAAAACTGTTCCAATGATGCCCTGCGCTACCCCAGAAATCTGCACTGTTTGCTGAAAACCCCACCTCCGGTGCTCAGAAAATTCTACAAAATTAATCTCAAGCTCCTCACCAAAAACTCAACAAAACCCAAAAAGGGTTTGGCCTTGTTTTGACCCCTGAAATCCGGCCCCCAAATACCACATCCTCCACCAACTGCTAGAAAATATGGCTTGCCTGTAACTGACAGAAAAAGCTCCCCAAATCACACCAAAAGAATGATATGTGCTTCCCTTAGGTTCTCCTTATTTCCCCGACAATCTCCAGCTCCCCAACTCGTTCCTCAAGCTCCCATGTGTGCCTAGTGAGAGGCTTTTGCGCTGGCCCAGGTAGCTGCAAATCTCGCTGCCCACAAGCAACAATCTCCTACTTTGAAACTCCTCCAAAATTTTGATATTCCACTGAATCTCCAATGCCAAATGTTGGTTTGGGGTAGCATCGATTGTGCTCTAGCCATGAAAATTGGTGGAGAGGCTAAAGCACATGAAATCTCCAGGACTCAGAAATAGTTTGGACAAAACATACCTGGTTTGGAAGATATTAAAATAATTAATATTTTTAATGGAGTTCCTAAGTCTAAACTTAGGAAAAATAAAATATTAATGGGTATTAATGTAAAACTGGGTTAGAAGGCTCCAATAGTCATGGATCAAGCCAAATCTAATCTTAGCCATTGATTAGAGATTTAATCTCGGCCATTGAAGGACCAACAGGAAAATTATAAGAAGGGGCTTGAGGGTTAGTTGGAGAACACACTGAGGGAGACCAGTTAGTTCAATTTTTAGAGTGGCGTTAGTTGAGAAATTCGAACTAGTGGTCTGGAGAGCAGCAAGAGGTAGCGGGTACAGAACAGAGAGTCAGGAACAACACCAGAGGACCAGCTCAGAAGTGAGAGAGGCAGATGCAAAGCCTCTCAAGCAGACGCAGAGACAGCATAACTACGTAGTCACTGGAGGACCTGTGTGGGTGACGCAGAGAGGTAGGAGCTGATGCAGAGGGTCTGGGAGTTGCGCAGAGGTCAACAAGCTTGGCATTGAGACTGGGAGAAGTGCTAGGGAATTTTTTGTCAGTTGGGTAAGCTAGTTTGGCAACCAGTTGTACTGAAGAATTGCTGAATAATAAAATCCTCCTCTGCTGCACCGTCCCGCATTGGGTTTTTTCAGGGACATTTGTCCAAAATATCTGTGTTGATGTGTCTGATTCTTGTGCATGTATGTCTCTGTATTATGGTGTGATATCTGCAGTAGAATTTATTTTAATGTTCGCTGAAGGGGTTTTCGTAAATAACTTATTGGGAAATAAGTAGGTAAAATAAATCAGTTGCTGCAGTGATAGAATTTTCACATGCTGCAGAGCAAGTAATCAGAGACAGGAAGGGAAAATCAATTATGGGTAGAGACCATGATGCAGAGGCATCTACGTCAGGAGACTCGCACAAATTTTTAGAAAATTGTACAAGAGATAGTGATTTCGATTTCTCTATGTTGGCTTCCAGGTTGGAAGAAGAAGTGGCTTGTGTAACCAGTTCTGCATCATTAGAGGTATGGTACATAGACAGTGGAGCCTCTTGGCATATGATGGGAATCTGGGAATGTTTATCAGATTATCAGGAGGAAAGGATGAATTTTCAGATCACCATGGGGAATAAGGCAAAGTGTACTCCAGTAGAGAAGGGTACCATAGTTTTTCAAACAAAAACAGGAAAGTGGTTTCGTGCTACCAATGTGCTGCATGTACCAGGATTGGGGATGAACTTACTTTTTGTGTCGCAACTCCAAGGCAAAGGCTATGACGTTTTCTTCATGAAGGAGAAAGTATACGTCAAACACCCGAGCTGAAAAAAGAAAGTACAGATCGGGATCAGAAGTAACAGGTTGTACAGACTACAACTAGAATCACCAATGGCACTAATAGGCAATCATGGAGACAAGGATTTGATGAAATTTGGCATAGAAGAATGGGACATTTGCACCATGGGGCTCTAGAATTATCAGGAACACTGTAACAGGAGTTCCGGATCTTAGTACAGAACGAGATGATGTATGCAAAGGATGTGCTCTGGGAAAGTATGCCAAAGCAACATTTCCCAAAAGTAAAAACATGGCCAAGAGTGTACTAGGATTGATACACTTAGACATCTGCGGACCTATGTCCACTAAAGCTCTTAGTGGTGCTGAGTACTTCGTTAGCTTCATTGATGACACTCAATGAAAACTTGGATTTATTTTCTGAAAACGAAAGACGAGGTTTTCTGTCGATTCAAAGAGTTCAAGGCTCTGATGGAGAATTTGACTGGGAAGAAAATAAAAATTTTGCGCTCAGATAATGATGGAGAGTATGTCGATAAGGATTTCACTGATTTTTGCGCTAAGGAGGGCATCAAAAGAGAGTGGACAACTCCTTACAATCCAGAGCAGAATGGAGTAGCATAAAGGAAGAATAGGACTATTGTATAAGCAACTAGGGCCATGATGTATGATCAGGATATGCCAAAATTCCTATGGGCAAAAGCATGCAACACGACATCCTATGTTCAAAATATAACTCCTCATTAGGCTTTGGGTAAGATTACTCCAAAGAAAGTCTTCATAGGCAAGATGCCTGAAGTCAGTCATTTCAGGATATTTGGGAGCTTAACATATTGCCGCATACTCGAGGAAAAGAGGAAGAAGTTGGATCAAACTGCAGAGAAATGATATCTAGTGGGATATAGCGAGAACGCTAAGGCATACAAAATCTATCTTCCAGGGAGTAGGAAGGTAGTAGTTCGACGAGATGTGAAGTTCATGGAGGACAGGGATTTCAGAAAATTTTGAGAAATGCCTTCCGAGGAGCAGTCAAAAGAGGATTTGTTGGTCAAACCTCTTCAACCAATGGAAGTAAAGAATTCTTCCTCAGATCAGGAAGAATCATAGGAGGAGGAGGAGCTAATAGAAGCACCCGTTGGCAGAGGAAGAACGAGCAGAGAACTTCGTCAGATTTTGCGAGATGCAAAGGATTTCATCGGTGCACCAAGGAACAATAAGAGGGAGCGAAAACAACCAGATAGATATATGCATTAGTAGCTTAGGATGGGGAGCCTGCTAGTTTTCAAGAGGCTTCTCAACATCAAGTTTGGTTGGATGCGATGGTAGAGGCATACAACTCCATAATGGTGAACGATGTCTGGCAGGTAGTGCCAAAGCCTCAAGATAGATCGGTGGTAGGTTCAAGATGGATCTACAAGATTAAATACGCTGCAGACGACAATGTGGAAAAATACAAAGCCAAGTTTGTGGCTAAGGGGTATGCTCAGAAGGAAGAAATTGACTATGAAGAGACCTTCGCCCCAGTAGCAAGGTATACATCTATTAGAACCGTGATATCTCTTGCGGCACGGATGGGATGGGAGATTCATCAGATGGACGTCAAAACGACATTTCTAAACAGGGTGATAGAAGAAGAGGTATACATTGAACAACAAGAAGGCTTTGAGATACAGGAGAAGAAGTCTCATGTATGTAGATTGAAGAAAGCCTTGTATGGGCTGAAACAGACACCTAGAGTATGGTATGGTCGAATTGATGGCTACTTGCAGAAGATGGGATTTGTCAAGAGTGACACATATTCAAATCTCTATTATCTGGTTGTAGAGAATGAGCCTCTAATCCTAGTATTATATGTGGATAATCTCTTCCTGACAGGATCATCTAGGCTCATCGGGGACTGCAAGAAGAATCTAGCCACATAATTTGACATGAAGGATTTGGGAGAAAAAGGGGGAGATCTTCCTTGGATAAGGGAGATATGCTACAAAAATTCTGAAGAGATTTAGGATGGAGGATTGTAGACCCATGGCTACTCCAATGATCACCAACTGGAAGAAAATTGATGCATCAGAAGACAAGGATGTTGATCCCACCTTATACAAGAAGCTCATAGGGTCCCTGATGTATCTGGTCAATACCAGGCCAGACATTTGTTACGCTGTCAACACCCTCAGTTAGTTCATGGTGGAGCTGAAGAGGGCGCACTGGGAAACAACCAAACATGTTCTTAGGTATATATAGGGAACAATCGATTATGGACTCTTGTACACCAGGAGTAAGGATATCATATTGAATGGATTTACTGATGCAGATTGGGCTGGAAGTTCAGTAGATCGGAAAAGTACCTCTGGGTACTGTTTCAACATTGGATTAGGAATGACCTCTTGGTGCAGTAGGAAACATAAATCCATAGCTCTGAGCTCAGCTGAGGTAGAATATGTGGCTGCGATCACAGCGTCATGCGAGGCCATACGGCGTAGAAAACTGCTTGTAAACCTATTCAGAAGAAATATGGAGGTGACCAGGATCATGTGTAATAATCAGAGTTGCATCAAGCTCTTTGAAAATCCAGTGTTTCATGATTGGTCAGAGCATATTGATATCCGATGTCACTTTGTCAGAGACAGTGTCCAATGAGGAGCTGTACAATTGAGCTACACTCCTACAAGAGAACAGGTGGCAAACATCCTCGCCAAGGCCCTTGGAAAAACAAAGTTTGATTACTTTAGGGAAAAGATGGAGATGATAAAGAATCCATTTCAGTAGCAAAAATGGGGGTGATGTTGCAGTGCAGTAGCAGTCAATAGTAGCACAATGCAGCGTGATGAGAAGAGGTTGCAGTGCAGATGCAGAGTTGGGAAGAAGGACCAACAACAACACAGATGCAGAGGGAGTTGCAGTGTTGGGAGAAAGGACCAGCAACATCACGGATGTAGAGGGAGCTGCCGTACAGATGCAGCAGTGGCAGAGGTAGAACCATGGGCAGCAGTACAGGATGCAACAGTGCAAAGGATGTTGGGCGGGGACGCTTAGCATCAACACAGGTATTGATGCCGTATAGTCAGAGTGATGCTCGCTATGGAGTATTACTAGAGCACAATCCTCGCTAAGAGGGAGTGTTGATTTGGGGTAGCATCGGATGTGCTCTAGCCATGAAAATTGGTGGAGAGGCTAAAGCACATGAGATCTCCAAGACCTAGAAATGGTTTGGACAGATTGTACCAGTTTGGGAGATATTAAAATAATTAATATTTTTAATGGAGTTCTTGAGTCTAAACTTAGGGAAAAAAAAATATTAATGGATATTAATATAAAATTGGGTTAGAAGGTTCCAAAAGTCATGGATCAAGCCAAATCTAATCTTAGCCATTGATTAGAGATTTAATCTTGGTTGTTGGGGGACCAACAAAAAAAGTATAAGAAGAGACTTGAGGGTCAGTTGGAGAACACACTGAGGGAGACTAGTCAGTTCGATTTCTGGAGTGGTGTTAACTGAGAAATTCAAACTAGTGGTTTGGAGAGTAGCAAGAGACAGCGGGTACGGAATAGAGAGTCAGGAACAACACCAGAGGACCAACCCAGAGGTGAGAGAGGCAGACACAGAGCCTCTCAAGTAGACGCAGAGGCAACAAAACTGCACAGTTACTGGAGGGCCTGCGTGGGTGATGCAAAGAGGTCCAGTGCTGACACAGAGGGTCTGGGAGTTGCGCAAAGGCCAGCAAGCCTAACGCTGAGACTGGGAGAAGTGTTGGGGATTTTTTTCTATGTTGGGTAAGCCAGTTTGGCACCCAGTTGTACTGAAGAATTGTTGAATAATAAAATCCTCCTCTGCTGCACTAGTTTTTGCACATTGGGTTTTTTCGGGGACATTTGTCCAAAATATTTGTGTTGATGTGTCTGATTCTTGTGCATGTATTTGTTTCTATATTATGGCATGATATCTGTAGTAGAATTTATTTGAATGTTTACTGAAAGGATTTTCGTAAATAACTTATTGGGAAATAAGTAGGTAAAATAAATCAGTTGCTGCAGTGATAGAAATTTCACACCAAAATTCTCCCGACAAGTGCTACCTGGAAGACCCCTGAAACAACCTTTGTGTGCTCCCTTCCTATGTCCTCCTGGAACATGCACTACTTGAGCAAAGGCTGAAAGATAAGATTTGAAATCCCTCCATCTCTCCTCCAAAGTGGTACGAATTGACCTCCCTAGGGTGGCACTCGAAGTCCCTCGAAGAAAGGGTGAGTTCTCCGCTTGGAAAACTCAGTGTTAAACAACAAGTGACCCGACTAAGAAGCTCGAGCAACAAAAGTGAGTTCAATTGACAAAGGCACTTTGTGAAGATGAACTCTTGCTATTTATAATTTCATGTGACTTCCTTCCCGTGTGTGACCCTCCTCTTTGCCTTTTGACTTCCCTCCAAGGCAATTCGAACTCCTCACTTAGCCAAGTGCGTTTTTCCTATGTGGGTGCCCCCAACATTCCACTAACAAAATAATTTGGCCTTCTTTTCTCCCACAAGTCCTTAAGTCAAAATTGAGTGGGTTCCATGGTCACCAAAATTATCCAAAATTGTGGGAAATTAAACCTGTGACAAAATAATTTAGGAAGGGACATTACAATCCTCCCCTCCCAAATGTTGCTTGTCCTCAAGCAACTTCAATGCTGGATGCTCCAATATAACTCACCCTCCTAGGTGGCATCCTCATATGACAAGTTCTAATGCACCAAAAACTTCCTGATGGTTCTACGCCTTAGCTTCCTTTCCCAAGTCTCCAAAATGACCTCCAGTTCCAAAACTAGATACCCTTCATCATCAAGTGGGGGCAACTCTATAGCTATCATCACTTGTTGTCCCAACACCTTCTTGAGGCACAAAACATGGAAGATGTTGTATCTTTCTCCCCTGGGGAAGCTCTAGTTCGCAGGCACCTCTCCAACAATCCTAACCACTCTATACGGCCAATAGAAACATGGTTGCAGCTTCTTGACTCCTTTATGCTTCAAGGTAAACTGTCTATATGGCTGTAGCCGTAGATACATCAAGTCTCCCTCCTCAAAATTGCTCTCAATCCGATGCCTATCAACATACAACTTTTGTTGATTTTGTGTTGTCAATAAGTTGTCCTTGAGAGCCTTGAGAATGTCTTGGCTTTATAGGATCCAATCTTTGGCCTTTGGGGCCTGACTGTCTGCAAAAACAATATCAGCGAAAGATAATGATTCATAGCCATATAAAACACGAAAAATGTGACATACCAATGGACATGTGATGAGTGGTGTTGTAGCAATACTCGCCCAAGTGCAACCATTGAATCCATGCCCTCTACTGCCCGACCACGTAGTTCCTAAGATAACACTCCAATCACTTGTTAACCCACTCCATCAGATTGTCTCTCTAAGGGTGGTAGCTCATGCTCGGGGTGAGCTCAATACCCACTAATCTGAAGAGCTCCTGCCAAAATCCCCCCATAAACCTACTATCTCTGTTGCTAACTATGTTCTTAGGGAGTTCGTGCAAACAAAAGACCTCCTTGAAGAACTACTCGACCACATGTGAGGCTAAATATCAGATTAGAATGGCGAAGAAATGGGCATATTTGATCAACTGGTCAATAACCACATAGATACAATCCTTTCCCTGCACTGTGGGAAGCCCCATGATGAAATCCATGGAGATACTCTCCCATTTCCCCTAAGGAATGGGAATAGGTTGCAATAATTCGGCTGGATGGGTCAACTCCCCTTTGTTCCTCTAGCATGTCTCATACTCTTGCACGTACCTCAACACACCCCAGTTGAGGTCGTTCCATGTGAAGTGCTCTCTAACTGCCATGTACATCTTCCTGAACCCCTTATGCCCTGTTAATGTGGAATCATGTGTTGCATGGAGTACTCTCTCCTTCAACTGTGAACTCGGTACCAAAAATATGCGCCCCTTGTAATATATGACCTCGGCCATCACCCTGTAGCGCTCATCTATGTGTGTCCCCTCCAAGATCTTGCATGTTCGTCGGTCTTTAGAGTACTCTACCAACAACTGTGCCTTCCAGTCATGGAAAATGCTCATGAGTGAGAGGCTTGTGGGTCTCCTGGATAATGCATTGACCACTACATTGTGCTTTCCCCGCACGTACCCAATATCAAAATCATAGGCCTTCACCATGTTGACCCATTGTTAAAATTGGAAACTAGGGCCAAACTCCATGTGGATCACCTTATTTATTGCTTCTGATATTTTTCCTAGATTCCTCTCATCCAGAGGTGTAGGATTGATCTAAAGATCATCCGATTCCGATAAGTATTTATGGAGATATGAATTTATTTTGATTATGGACAAATTATCAAGGTCGACCAACAAACTTATGTAGGCTCAAAAGCCCAACAATCATGTCTATTCAACCTCAACGTTTGCATATAAATACAAGGAGCATTCTCTTCATTTGGACAATTCAATTCACTCATCTTCTCTCTCTCTCTCCTACGCATAAAAGGAGCCTCTCTCTCTCTCTCACACGTGTGGCTGAAAGGAAGACATCCTAGGGCAAGGATGATGCAGAAAGGACATCATCTGATTTCGATAAGTATTTATGGAGATATGAATTTATTTTGATTATGGACAAATTATCAAGGCCGACCAACAAACTTATGTAGGCTCAGAAGCCCAACAGTCATGTCTATTCAACCTCAACGTTTGCATATAAATACAAGGAGCATTCTCTTCATTTGGACAATTCAATTCACTCATCTTCTCTCTCTCTCTCTCCTACGCATAAAAGGAGCCTCTCTCTCTCTCCTACACATAAAAGGAGCCTCTCTCTCACATGTGTGGTTGAAAGGAAGACATCCTAGGGCAAGGAAGATGCAGAAAGAAGGACGCTAGGGCAGCAGGTCATCTCTTTGACCAACGTTGACCAAGCGTTGACCTTCAGAAGTGTGTATTGGGTGTGGTTGCCTCTCCTAGGCAAGCCACAATTTTTGGCACGAAAATTGAGGTGATCTGACCTCTGGTTTGACCGGTGTTCACTGCCCTACTTTAGGGCTGCAAGTTGACTTCAAAAATCTGCAAATTGACTGAACTTTTGGGGCTGTTCAAGGGCTATTTCTTCAGGCTGTTCGAGGAAAAGTTGATCGGAAACTGACCAAGTATTTTAGAGGGCAATTTCAGCTAGTTTGACCAAGTTTGACTTTGTTGATCTAGGGTTTGCTGCTGCTGATATAAAATTACAGAATTCAGATTTTGTACTGTTTCTCTCTACTGAACTATTGAAGATAAAAGAAGATTTGATTAAAGTGTTTCCCCGCATTGGGGTTTGTCCCTGGCTAGCCGCCACATCTTGTGTCTCTTGTCTTGGCTTGTTTTCTGTTGATCATTTAATGTTCTATCTGCACTTTACTTAATGTATATGTGATTGCTAATCTGTGGCTAATAAGAAGAAAAATAAGTAAACTGCTCTAAGCATAGAACATACCATAATTTAACATGGTATCAGAGCTAAAGTGAAGACAAAGCCCAAGCAAGAGCAAGAGCAAGAGCAATCACCGAAGAGAAGGTTGGCAAGGCTATCTTAGAAACAAATCATGGGGTCCTCAACACACTTCCCTGCTGAAGACAAACTCCGTGAGAAGTCTAACTATCACAGATCGAAAATGTCTCTCGATTTAACATTAGAAGAGTAGGAAGTGTTGGACCATGTGAGAGGCGGGATTGTTGAGCCTCCATCAAATGCATCTGTTGCTGCTAGGAACAGATGGACCAAGGGAGAAGTCATAGCAAGGAAGATCATCCGAGACTCTATCGACAAGCGCTTGGTGGCCTATGTTTCCGAATTGAACACCTCCAAGGAAATCTACGATAGATGGTGAGTTTATTTAAAGCTAATGATGCAAATCAAGTCTTGTTTCTTAGAAATGAGCTGAAGGAAATTAAGAAGGGCAAAGATGAGAGTATGCAAGCATATTTCTTAAGGATCACCGAGATCAAGAACGACCTCCTATCTATTGGGGAAGTAATTCCTGACAGGGAAATGACACTCGCAATTCTTGGAGGACTGCCATCTGAATGGTATATATTCAGGACTACTCTTCTCAACAATAATGTAATTCTTGGATTTGAGGAATTAATGGCTAGATGCATTCAAGAAGAAACGAGGATGGAAGAGCAAGAAATGCCCATACTTAAAAGGTCATCCCTCTGCCTTTTCTTCTCATACTAAAAGAAGAAACAATTCTGGGGCTAAATTCAAAGGAAAGGCTGGACCAAAGGGTGGAAGAAAAGGACGATGTTACAATTGCAATAAAACGGGTCACTATGCAAGGGAGTGCCCTGATAAAAGGGACTCACACTGGGACGATGATTAAAATCCCTCTCAAGGCAATTAAAGGAATGGCAGGTCAAATGGCAGAGGTAAAAGAAGTGTTGGATATCAAGGAAGAGGACAACCATTCAAGAAGGCAAGAAATTCCAGGTATGAATCTAACACTGTTAACAATAAGCAAGATGAATATTATCTGCGAGCAACTCTATCTATTATTGCTCCCCCATACTCGGTGGGAAATTGGCTTATGGATAGTGGTGCCTCAAGGCACTTCACTGGTTACAAATAAGTTCTCATTAATCTGATAGAGAAGGAAACTAACCTGGAAATTGTTCTTGGAGATAATTCAAAATATCCCATGAAAGGCGTAGGAAATGTCACTCTTCAATTGAATCAGGGTAATACCATCCACTTACAAGATGTATTATATGTACCTAATCTCAAAAAGAACCTGGTGTCCATTTCGGCAATGGAAGACAAAGGCTACAAAGTGGCCTTTAGGGATGGCAATGTACGTGTATGGAAAAAGAACTTTAAAGATGCTTTTACTCTTGGGTTTCGAGTTGATTCATTATATCAGGTCGATGGAAGTTCGTTGGGTGTCATGTCTTGTGACACATCTCTTCAGTCCGAACTATGGCATCGGAGGTTTGCTCACCTTCATTATGAAGCTCTACCCGATGTAAGAAAAATGGTGACCGGGATGCCTAAGTTCAGATTAGAGCAAGAAGGTGTATGTCGAAGATGTGTCGAAGGGAAGCTCAAAAGGGACCATTCCCCTCAAGCCAAAGCAAGACCTCCGATATATTACAGTTGGTTCACTCAGACATATCCGGTATGATGCCTGTGAACTTCTTGGGAGGATATTTATATTACCTCACTTTTACAGATGATTATTCTCGCAAGACTTGGATATACTTCTTGAAAAAGAAGGATGAAGTGTTCTCCTGGTTTCGACACTTCAAAGCCCTGATCGAGAATCAAATCAAAAAGAAGATGAAGATCTTAAGGACTGATAATGGGACTGAATATGAATCCAATGAGTTTCATGACTTTTGCAAAGACGCTGGCATTAAGAGGGAGACTACTACACCATACACTACTGAACAGAATGGTGTGGCGGAAAGGAAGAATCGTACAATTGTGGAAGTTGTCTGTGCTATGCTCCATGATCAAAGACTTCTGAAGTTTCTATGGGCCGGAGCTACAATACCGTCGTATATGTACAAAACTGATGCCCTCATCAAGCATTGGGTTCCAAGACTCCCGAAGAAATGTTCACTGGTAAGAAACCTGACGTATCTCATTTTAGAAGTTTTGGAAGCCCTGTATATTTTCATGTGCCTAAAGAAAAAAGGAATAAATTGGGTGCATCTGGAAAGAAAGGAATCTTTGTGGGCTATAGCAAAAATACTAAGAGCTATAGAATCTATGTAGCTAGTCAAAGGGAAGTCGAGATTAGTCATGATGTCACCTTTGATGAAGATATGGCTCTTAGCAAGGTAGACAATCTTTCTACTTTAAGGGGATCTAAAGAAGCTAACAACGGGGAACTAAAGGAAAAAGAAGATGAGATGATGCCCGATGTTGAAGAACTTATGGATCCTATTGATCCTCCTCCGCAAGAGCCTTTCTCTTCTAGGAAGAGGCCTTCATGGCTTAGGGGGACACTTGATGATGCTGAAGGACACATTGCACCCCGAGGAACCTTCTATGGAAGTAAGAAGCCGAACAGGTATCAGGGATACCTGACCATCATGAGCACGATCATCCAAAATGAGCCTTCGTCATTCACGGATGTCGTCAAGCATCAAGTATGGAAGGATGTTGTGACCGAGGAATATGAGTCCATTATAACGATGTTTGGGATGTGGTCCCCAGACCCCAGGACAAAGTATTTGTCACTTCAAAATAGCTTTACAAGATAAAGCATGTAGTTGATGGAAGTGCGGAAAAGTATAAGGTTCGTTTTATCACTCGTGGCTTCTCCCTGTTGTTGGGAAAAGTATCCAATACGGAATGACCCTATCCCACTCTAAGGGTGATAGTACCTCAGCAACAATCAAAGCAAAGCTATTTGAGATTACTTCTTTATGAGATGTAAAAGAGGGGAGAAAGAGATCCACTAACCGATGTCTTTCGCTAATGATTGATCCAATCTTCTCTCTTTGCTGCTTGCTCCCAGCTCCTTGCTCTTTCACTGGCCCAGCTACACCAAGATCCTGCAAAATGGCAAGAGAGGGAAACTACAAGAAGCATACATTCATAATTGATTCAAGGATTAGAATAAATCAAATACACAAGCATAGCAACACATCATTGAGACACATGTATATAGAAGAACCTCAAATGCTTTATTAATGGAAGAAGTAAAGTTCAGGAAGTGATACAACCATAAAAGGCCCAATCCAGCATCACCTCCCAGCAGAAAGAAATCTCCTCTTCACCTCCTTCAAGCAAATCACCCAATAGTTCTATACTCAAACCAACAACACTTCCTTACATTCACAAGATTCCAGCCTCCCTAGACCTCATGAGAGAGCTCTATATATAGGAGTTTTGGAGAAAGGATGAGTCAGCTTGAGGCTGGCATGAAGCTGACTAGTGTCCTCTCCCACTTCAGTTATTCTTCAGTTCTTGAGTCCACTTGGAGGTTCTTGCTTCCACTTGGAGATCTAGACCCTCTTACTCATCACCAGTCGAATTCTCTGATCCAAGTGTCATTTTGGAAGCTTCCTGGGCATTGACACCTTGAGGAATGACTGTGCCACTTGGCCAAACTCGCCCAGCGCAGGTAGCCTTCTTTGCAGTTGACATTCAGCGCAGGTACACAGTGGAGCAGTTGACATTCAGCGCAGATGCTCAGTGGAGCAGTTGACATGATCCAGAATTAGCTTGTTTTTGAGTGTTTTCAGGTGGAGAACTGATATTCAGTGCTGTGGTTTGCTGACCTTGTTCCTCTAGGGGTAGGAACAACATGTTTAGGGACTTTGGATCCCTTAGATTATTGACATTTCATGCTTCATGCTGTAAGGCACAAAAATGTCTATAACAGTTGCCCCCTAAAGTATGAGGTCGTTTATCGGGTGAAATGCTTTATCAGGAGGATCCGAAGTTCATTCAATCGCTGAGAGGTGACCTGTAATAAAATACAATACAATACATTATTTTTCATTCTGCTTTCATGATCTAGCTGAGGCGGGCATTCCCATGCTCAGCTTTATAAATTCATTTTGGTACATAGAACAGACGATCGTCTGATGGTAGACTGATAATTCTCTGCTGAAATTATCATCCTTTGAATAGGATGATAATCTGCTGCAATGATGTACATGTCAAATGTCTTTATATTTCCCGAATATATATCGCAGCCCGGATGGATGAAACTAGATCCGGGGTCTTCAAACTCGTTCGATCTTCACTCTAAGTACAAGTCTATCCATGTGAGAATTGCGCTGAAGTCGAACATGGAAAGACATCGCTTGATTACCGGTCAATGATGTAAACCGTTAACAAGCGCGAGAGGAATCACCGATAATGATAATGACCCTCAAGGTACTGCAGTACAATTCACGTGGTGTGAATAAAGGACTTGGCGTCGAACACCACGCAAAATCTTCTGGTCGAAGGTCATTGATGTATACCTGTCGCCGGAAGTGAGAAACTTGCCATTGAGGCATGCAAGCTTCAAAGTACTGAGGGGGGTGTTCCTAGATCAACTTCTCGGATAATGAGCTGAAGTCGACAAGAAGCGATCCGTC
This sequence comes from Pinus tabuliformis, assembly GCA_031772625.1. Classification (NCBI taxonomy): domain Eukaryota; kingdom Viridiplantae; phylum Streptophyta; class Pinopsida; order Pinales; family Pinaceae; genus Pinus; species Pinus tabuliformis. Next base: position 167,191,361 of record CM062813.1, read on the forward strand.
AAAGGAGGGCCTTAATGAATCCCACATCAGTGACACGGAACGGAGCTAATGATTTTAGTGGAGGTGAAAACAATCTGTGACATATGATTCAGGGTGGCGATCATGGGTGGATGAAGGATAATGTATGGCAGTGGATGGGACACGGTTGACTCTTTCTGAACAACATCTCTTGAACATATCACGACACTGATGCGATGGATCGGTAGCATTACCCCAAATGTGGATGGTTTGGCGAGGACCATGGTGATGAGACCGGTGAATGAAACAACCCAACCCAATGTGATACGGAGGAAAAGTGTCATGTTCAAGAGCGACTTGCTACCATTAAAGCTTTGAGGTTCTCCCAATTTTTCCCCAGTCATTTCTGACCAGTACCTCTTTATTTTTGTCAAGCTTGAGGAGGATAACATATGCTTGTTCTATAACCTGCCCTTCGGGCAAGCCCATCGCTATATTTTAACGAGCCTAGCGATAGGGAAACTCGTTCTCGTCTAAAGACAAGTTTGTCGCTATTTAATCATTTTAACGAGTCTAACGACAAGGAAAACTCGATCCTTTTCATTTTTAGAGAGTCTGAAAAGGTACAGAAAGTTAATTCCAAAATTCCTTTTTCGTCATCTAATCCCTTAAGTCCGAAAAAGTATAAAACAATACAGAAGGGATGAGTTTTCGATAATTTTAACGAGCCGAATAAAACAAGCGCTCGACCTTTTTGTGCAATAATCCCTCAGGTCCAAAAAGATTAAAATCTAGAGGAGGGATAGCTCTTCCGGTCATTTTAACGAGCTGGAAGGCCAAAACTCGGCAAACTTTTCATATTTTACGAGTCAGATGAAAAGAGCTCAAAGAAGACTCGTCTTTTGAGGAACGAGTGATAAACAGGGATAGCAGCAGATTCCAGGTACAGGTTGGAATTTTCCAATCACGGCAGTGTCACAAGGATGGCTAGGTGAAATCACTCTTCGCAGCTGTTCCTCAAAATGGGTAAACAATCATATGGAGGTGAACGATCAGCCAAATGGAATGGAGGTGGCAGGTGCAAAACACGACCAAGGCTTTTTATGGCTAATAATTTTACGATCACAAATGGTTATTTACCGGTACTGGGTTCATTTTTTAAAGAGCTCGAATGCGCCAAAACACTGCTCAATCTTATGTTTATTTTTTAACGAGCATGAACTATGTGCTAAAACTGCTCGGATCTCGCTTTTCTATTTTTTAACGAGCATAAATTCCGCGGTAAAACTGCTCGATATACCAGTCATAAGATAAGAAATGTCTCCTGTAAGATCCCATTTTTTATAGAGCTCGCGCCTCACATAAGCTATGCTCCCTCTCATCTTTTCTTTATGCAAGTTCGGAAACGGCTAATCCCAAAAACAGATAAATAACCGCTCTTAGCTTACACTCCAAAAGGTTTGCATGCCCCCAGGTATAAGGTACAATTTCAAGGCTGCCCCTCCTCTCCCCCACCTCTGCTTTTCTTTGGGTGTTCACAGCTACTTGTCGTCTTGCTAGTCTAATGTTAACGATACTTGTCTTCTCGTTATTTTTAACAGGTCTTATGCGGTACTTGTCTTCCCGTCAGCCTAACTTTTGACAGCTCTTTTGCAAGATCGCAAGAGAACAGCTACTTGCGACAAGAGAGCAGCTACTTGCGACAAGAGAAGAACACTACTCAAAGACAAAACATGTGTTATTGAGGGAGGCTTGCCTCTTTCTGGTTACCCAAAGATTGTTTTGTTAACTTCTTCAAACGAAAAGATTTCTTCGGCACTGTCTACCGAAGTAGACAATGGTGAATGACCTTTGTCAAACAAGTGACCTTGACAACAGAATCTTATTCCAGAACAACCCCTCTTCCAACCACGGACGGGGTACGGACTAGTCATATTCTCTCGCGGAAATTCTACCTTCTACCCAAGGTTTCCTCTGCCCGAAGCAGACCAGGATGCATGCCCCCTGGGTTCCAGTCCCATCTTTCCGAATCACTCGCACTCATCGGGAAGGAGGACTGGGGGTGGAGACATTTCTTGATTGAATAGACCATTCAGGGTTGGTATGTGACTATTTGCGATGCGTGATCCCGGAAATGAAAGTTGGTCTACGAGCTTGACCATCCTTCCTTCGTGTGGAAAACACATTACTCTAAAGAGTGAGGAGACTATAGCTCCCATGCAATATATATAGTCTCGTCCAAGGAGTAGGTTATAATCCAAGGGTCCTTGAACGACCATCACGTTCATTTGAACGGTCTTCCCTTTCAATGTAACAGGCACATTGGGGAGGATCCCTAATGGTCGACTGGTTCCTTTATCAAAACCCGAGAGATTTCTTATCTCAGGCAAAAGCGCCGGGGAACCCAGTGCTTTCCAAGCAATAGAGGAAAGGATACTCACAGATGCCCCTTCATCAATGATAGTTCCAGCCATTACCATTCTGTAAATTTGGACTATAATTCTGAATGGTATACTGGCTGGTAACCGGGGTCTGCCTAGTTGGTTCCAATCAAAGGACACAACCAGGTTGCTTGGTGGTGGGACCGAATACACGGCCAGATATGACCCTGACGATGTTCCTTCCTGCGATAAAGGAATGGGCGCATTGCCCTGATGCTCATCAGAGTCGGTGTTGATGAAAAGAATCTGGATGGTGTCATCTTTATTCTCTTCAGTGAGGGTGTCATTTGAAGATGAATCTTCATTGACGGTGTCATTTGAAGATGAAACCTCTGAAGGCAGAACCGGGTCAACTGCCGTTTCGACCTTTAGACTTTCGTCTGGTCTGGATTCAGTAGGTTCATTTTCAATGACTGACGCTTCAGCTGACCACTTGAGCGGGCCAGCTGTATTTTCAACCAACGAAGGACTTGGCACGAGTTTTTTGTATCCAGGAGGAAGTCTCAACGGTGAAACCGGGCGATCTTCCAAAACTCTCTTCGCTTCGTCTAAGAAGGGACAACGGTGGATGGCGTGATCGCCTTCACACAGTCTGCAGGGGGATCTTGCTCCTCCTCTTTGTCTTGAACCTTCACTTTCGCTGGTTGACGATAAGCATTCAACATGGCTATCAGAGGTTGATGCTCCCGAATTGTGCAAACGAGGAGACCAGTCCCTTAGTATCCGGGGAATACAGGGACAATCTCTATGGAAGTGGTCTCCTTTACATATGACACATGGCGATTTAGGCCCGGTCTGTGCTGTGTGTGGATTTTTGTCAGATGTCTTTTGCTTGCCCCCAGTCGCCTTAGGCTCCTTCTTCTTCTTCTCTCTCTTCTTCTTCTCCTTCTTCTCCATGGGAGCTTGGCTTTTGCCGGCTCTACCTTGCGAAGATGAAGGATTGGAGGAAGAGTTATAGGAAGTAGAGGGCTGGTGGGCAGCTCTAGACTGATCTAACTGTTGACTCGACTGTTCAGGAACCATGGTGTTCTGAACTACATTGGTTGAGAATAGCCAAATTGGCAGTCCTGGAAGCGACAATGTGGCCATGTGGGGCGCACCAACTTCTCCCCAAGAGGAGAAAGGACTAGGATTCCCATCATGTGGAATTCCTTGGTTGGGGTGTTCCATGTTCTCAACCTACAGATCAACGCAGGAATAGGAGGTGATTATGTTCCGTTTAAAATAAATTTTATAACGACGCTTTAGACACAACTTTCTTTTTCACTTTTTAAGAGTCGAGAAAAAGCTAAAGATGACTCTAGTCTCCTTCGATGTTTTAACGAGCCCGAAGTGACAAATGCTCGGATGGACTTTTTCAGTTATAGAGTTTGAAAAAGGCCAAAAGAAAGTACTCTGGAGTTCTAGGCAGAGGGTGTGCCAAACTTTTCACAAAACCACAGAATACGTTTTACGGTACGAGTGGTCGATCTTCGTGAATGCTGTGTTCACTGCATTGCGATCAGTAGGGCGGCCGACACGGTTTCCTATGGATAAAGGCTTTGTTCCTATAGGGGTCTCCCAATATATACGCGACGGTACGTGGGAGCACAAGTCCGTATTGATACTTATCGCTTCACCGTGGAGGAATCACCCAACCACTCAACGCTAAGATATCACGTTTAACGACGCCGGAACACGTCTCTAGCTTAGACCTCTATGTGTTTGCGTTATGTTTCAATGCGTTGTTATGTAAATTCAATTTATTTTAAGGTTGATCTTGTTTAGCAGTTTGCCTTTATGGATCACCACGAGATGTATGATAACACTCCTAAATGCAGTCTAAGATGATAAGCAAGCTTTTCAATCTTTCAACTTTGAAAATCTTAACTACTGAGGGAAAAGAAAGACATCATCTTTTCACACAGATCATAGAGCACACACTAATGCACTTTTTCCTAAATCAACATGCAAACTGTCAAAATGCACATGCACAATGCAGGTATTTCTTTTCTCTTTCTTAATGTTGATGTAATACAAAAAGAAAGCTGTTGTATAACTTTGAATTCAATTTCAAGTGAAAGCAAACAAGCTTGTGCAAAATCAAAAGACACCTTAAGATTTACTTGTTTCGACACTAGAAATATATAAATTCAAACCATATGACGAAAGAAAAAGCTCAATCAGCTATGAACAGCAAACAAACTAACTCTTAAGATCAAAACGACACTTATCACAGGTCTAGATCTAAGAGGCCACAGCAAGACTAGTTCACTTTCGTTATGGGAAACTGTAAATGATATAAGAAATACACAAAGAACAAACACAGTTTCTTTATACAACCGAGGCAGAATAGTGGCAAGGAAAGTTGGTTTCAGATAGGTACATTGACTGGTAACAGGCTGCAAAAACAAGGATGAAAACAGGGCAATAAACAGCAGGGAACCCCAGTAGCACTAGGCAAAACTGGTTCAGCGCAGGTAGTACACTGGCAGTTTGACCTTCAGCGCAGGTAGCCCCTTCGGGAACTGCGCTGAAATGCAGACTGCCTTCACAGTGCCTGCACTGAAGAGATAAACTTTCGTTTTTCTCAGTTTCCGGGTCACAGATTGCTAAAAAATTCACAGTTTTTGGCCAAATCAGAAGCTATCAATCAAGTACACACTAAGGGATGAAAAGGAGGATGAAAAGCTATCACTAAGAGCTGTTCAGAGTCCTTGTGGATCAGCTCTTCAAATCATAAACATGCCCAGAAACTGAGCTAGAGTAGCTGCCCTCTACTTTGCATTTGAAAGATCCAAATGCAGTTCGATTCGGTACTCCCTGTGTTTATGAAATGAATAGCAAAAACACAAACAACCAACAAGATACGATCCCCAGCGGTGTCGCCAATTTGTTGTTGGGAAAAGTATCCAATACGGAATGACCCTATCCCACTCTAAGGGTGATAGTACCTCAGCAACAATCAAAGCAAAGCTATTTGAGATTACTTCTTTATGAGATGTAAAAGAGGGGAGAAAGAGATCCACTAACCGATGTCTTTCGCTAATGATTGATCCAATCTTCTCTCTTTGCTGCTTGCTCCCAGCTCCTTGCTCTTTCACTAGCCCAGCTACACCAAGATCCTGCAAAATGGCAAGAGAGGGAAACTACAAGAAGCATACATTCATAATTGATTCAAGGATTAGAATAAATCAAATACACAAGCATAGCAACACATCATTGAGACACATGTATATAGAAGAACCTCAAATGCTTTATTAATGGAAGAAGTAAAGTTCAGGAAGTGATACAACCATAAAAGGCCCAATCCAGCATCACCTCCCAGCAGAAAGAAATCTCCTCTTCACCTCCTTCAAGCAAATCACCCAATAGTTCTATACTCAAACCAACAGCACTTCCTTACATTCACAAGATTCCAGCCTCCCTAGACCTCATGAGAGAGCTCTATATATAGGAGTTTTGGAGAAAGGATGAGTCAGCTTGAGGCTGGCATGAAGCTGACTAGTGTCCTCTCCCACTTCAGTTATTCTTCAGTTCTTGAGTCCACTTGGAGGTTCTTGCTTCCACTTGGAGATCTAGACCCTCTTACTCATCACCAGTCGAATTCTCTGATCCAAGTGTCATTTTGGAAGCTTCCTGGGCATTGACACCTTAAGGAATGATTGTGCCACTTGGCCAAACTCGCCCAGCGCAGGTAGCCTTCTTTGCAGTTGACATTCAGCGCAGGTACACAGTGGAGCAGTTGACATTCAGCGCAGATGCTCAGTGGAGCAGTTGACATGATCCAGAATTAGCTTGTTTTTGAGTGTTTTCAGGTGGAGAACTGATATTCAGTGCTGTGGTTTGCTGACCTTGTTCCTCTAGGGGTAGGAACAACATGTTTAGGGACTTTGGATCCCTTAGATTATTGACATTTCATGCTTCATGCTGTAAGGCACAAAAATGTCTATAACAGTTGCCCCCTAAAGTATGAGGTCGTTTATCGGGTGAAATGCTTTATCAGGAGGATCCGAAGTTCATTCAATCGCTGAGAGGTGACCTGTAATAAAATACAATACAATACATTATTTTTCATTCTGCTTTCATGATCTAGCTGAGGCGGGCATTCCCATGCTCAGCTTTATAAATTCATTTTGGTACATAGAACAGACGATCGTCTGATGGTAGACTGATAATTCTCTGCTGAAATTATCATCCTTTGAGTAGGATGATCATCTGCTGCAATGATGTACATGTCAAATGTCTTTATATTTCCCGAATATATATTGCAGCCCGGATGGATGAAACTAGATCCGGGGTCTTCAAACTCATTCGATCTTCACTCTAAGTACAAGTCTATCCATCTGAGAATTGCGCTGAAGTCGAACATGGAAAGACATCGCTTGATTACCGGTCAATGATGTAAACCGTTAACAAGCGCGAGAGGAATCACCGATAATGATAATGACCCTCAAGGTACTGCAGTACAATTCACGTGGTGTGAATAAAGGACTTGGCGTCGAACACCACGCAAAATCTTCTGGTCGAAGGTCATTGATGTATACCTGTCGCCGAAAGTGAGAAACTTGCCATTGAGGCATGCAAGCTTCAAAGTACTGAGGGGGGTGTTCCTAGATCAACTTCTCGGATAATGAGCTGAAGTCGACAAGAAGCGATCCGTCAAAGGAGGGCCTTAATGAATCCCACATCAGTGACACGGAACGGAGCTAATGATTTTAGTGGAGGTGAAAACAATCTGTGACATATGATTCAGGGTGGCGATCATGGGTGGATGAAGGATAATGTATGGCAGTGGATGGGACACGGTTGACTCTTTCTGAACAACATCTCTTGAACATATAACGACACTGATGCGATGGATCGGTAGCATTACCCCAAATGTGGATGGTTTGGCGAGGACCATGGTGATGAGACCGGTGAATGAAACAACCCAACCCGATGTGATACGGAGGAAAAGTGTCATGTTCAAGAGCGACTTGCTACCATTAAAGCTTTGAGGTTCTCCCAATTTTTCCCCAGTCATTTCTGACCAGTACCTCTTTATTTTTGTCAAGCTTGAGGAGGATAACATATGCTTGTTCTATAACCCGCCCTTCGGGCAAGCCCATCGCTATATTTTAACGAGCCTAGCGATAGGGAAACTCGTTCTCGTCTAAAGACAAGTTTGTCGCTATTTAATCATTTTAACGAGTCTAACGACAAGGAAAACTCGGTCCTTTTCATTTTTAGAGAGTCTGAAAAGGTACAGAAAGTTAACTCCAAAATTCCTTTTTCGGCATCTAATCCCTTAAGTCCGAAAAAGTATAAAACAATACAGAAGGGATGAGTTTTCGATAATTTTAACGAGCCGAATAAAACAAGCGCTCGACCTTTTTGTGCAATAATCCCTCAGGTCCAAAAAGATTAAAATCTAGAGGAGGGATAGCTCTTCCGGTCATTTTAACGAGCTGGAAGGCCAAAACTCGGCAAACTTTTCATATTTTACGAGTCAGATGAAAAGAGCTCAAAGAAGACTCGTCTTTTGAGGAACGAGTGATAAACAGGGATAGCAGCAGATTCCAGGTACAGGTTGGAATTTTCCAATCACGGCAGTGTCACAAGGATGGCTAGGTGAAATCACTCTTCGCAGCTGTTCCTCAAAATGGGTAAACAATCATATGGAGGTGAACGATCGGCCAAATGGAATGGAGGTGGCAGGTGCAAAACACGACCAAGGCTTTTTATGGCTAATAATTTTACGATCACAAATGGTTATTTACCGGTACTGGGTTCATTTTTTAAAGAGCTCGAATGCGCCAAAACACTGCTCAATCTTATGTTTATTTTTTAACGAGCATGAACTATGTGCTAAAACTGCTCGGATCTCGCTTTTTTATTTTTTAACGAGCATAAATTCCGCGGTAAAACTGCTCGATATACCAGTCATAAGATAAGAAATGTCTCCTGTAAGATCCCATTTTTTATAGAGCTCGCGCCTCACATAAGCTATGCTCCCTCTCATCCTTTCTTTATGCAAGTTCGGAAACGGCTAATCCCAAAAACAGATAAATAACCGCTCTTAGCTTACACTCCAAAAGGTTTGCATGCCCCCAGGTATAAGGTACAATTTCAAGGCTGCCCCTCCTCTCCCCCACCTCTGCTTTTCTTTGGGTGTTCACAGCTACTTGTCGTCTTGCTAGTCTAATGTTAACGATACTTGTCTTCTCGTTATTTTTAACAGGTCTTATGCGGTACTTGTCTTCCCGTCAGCCTAACTTTTGACAGCTCTTTTGCAAGATCGCAAGAGAACATCTACTTGCGACAAGAGAGCAGCTACTTGCGACAAGAGAAGAACACTACTCAAAGACAAAACATATGTGTTATTGAGGGAGGCTTGCCTCTTTCTGGTTACCCAAAGATTGTTTTGTTAACTTCTTCAAACGAAAAGATTTCTTCGGCACTGTCTACCGAAGTAGACAATGGTGAATGACCTTTGTCAAACAAGTGACCTTGACAACAGAATCTTATTCCAGAACAACCCCTCTTCCAACCACGGACGGGGTACGGACTAGTCATATTCTCTCGCGGAAATTCTACCTTCTACCCAAGGTTTCCTCTGCCCGAAGCAGACCAGGATGCATGCCCCCTGGGTTCCAGTCCCATCTTTCCAAATCACTCGCACTCATCGGGAAGGAGGACTGGGGGTGGAGACATTTCTTGATTGAATAGACCATTCAGGGTTGGTATGTGACTATTTGCGATGCGTGATCCCGGAAATGAAAGTTGGTCTACGAGCTTGACCATCCTTCCTTCGTGTGGAAAACACATTACTCTAAAGAGTGAGGAGACTATAGCTCCCATGCATGCAATATATAATAGTCCTGAACGTCCATCACGTTCATTTGAACGGTCTTCCCTTTCAATGTAACAGGCACATTGGGGAGGATCCCTAATGGTCGACTGGTTCCTTTATCAAAACCCGAGAGATTTCTTATCTCAGGCAAAAGCGCCGGGGAACCCAGTGCTTTCCAAGCAATAGAGGAAAGGATACTCACAGATGCCCCTTCATCAATGATAGTTCCAGCCATTACCATTCTGTAAATTTGGACTATAATTCTGAATGGTACTGGCTGGTAACCGGGGTCTGCCTAGTTGGTTCCAATCAAAGGACACAACCAAGTTGCTTGGTGGTGGGACCGAATACACCGTCGGATATGACCCTGACGATGTTCCTTCCTGCGATAAAGGAATGGGCGCATTGCCCTGATGCTCATCAGAGTCGGTGTTGATGAAAAGAATCTGGATGGTGTCATCTTTATTCTCTTCAGTGAGGGTGTCATTTGAAGATGAATCTTCATTGACGGTGTCATTTGAAGATGAAACCTCTGAAGGCAGAACCGGGTCAACTGCCGTTTCGACCTTTAGACTTTCGTCTGGTCTGGATTCAGTAGGTTCATTTTCAATGACTGACGCTTCAGCTGACCACTTGAGCGGGCCAGCTGTATTTTCAACCAACGAAGGACTTGGCACGAGTTTTTTGTATCCAGGAGGAAGTCTCAACGGTGAAACCGGGCGATCTTCCAAAACTCTCTTCGCTTCGTCTAAGAAGGGACAACGGTGGATGGCGTGATCGCCTTCACACAGTCTGCAGGGGGATCTTGCTCCTCCTCTTTGTCTTGAACCTTCACTTTCGCTGGTCGACGGTAAGCATTCAACATGGCTATCAGAGGTTGATGCTCCCGAATTGTGCAAACGAGGAGACCAGTCCCTTAGTATCCGGGGAATACAGGGACAATCTCTATGGAAGTGGTCTCCTTTACATATGACACATGGCGATTTAGGCCCGGTCTGTGCTGTGTGTGGATTTTTGTCAGATGTCTTTTGCTTGCCCCCAGTCGCCTTAGGCTCCTTCTTCTTCTTCTCTCTCTTCTTCTTCTCCTTCTTCTCCATGGGAGCTTGGCTTTTGCCGGCTCTACCTTGCGAAGATGAAGGATTGGAGGAAGAGTTATAGGAAGTAGAGGGCTGGTGGGCAGCTCTAGACTGATCTAACTGTTGACTCGACTGTTCAGGAACCATGGTGTTCTGAACTACATTGGTTGAGAATAGCCAAATTGGCAGGCCAATTGTCAGTCCTGGAAGCGACAATGTGGCCATGTGGGGCGCACCAACTTCTCCCCAAGAGGAGAAAGGACTAGGATTCCCATCATGTGGAATTCCTTGGTTGGGGCGTTCCATGTTCTCAACCTACAGATCAACGCAGGAATAGGAGGTGATTATGTTCCGTTTAAAATAAATTTTATAACGACGCTTTAGACACAACTTGCTTTTTCACTTTTTAAGAGTCGAGAAAAAGCTAAAGATGACTCTAGTCTCCTTCGATGTTTTAACGAGCCCGAAGTGACAAATGCTCGGATGGACTTTTTCAGTTATAGAGTTTGAAAAAGGCCAAAAGAAAGTACTCTGGAGTTCTAGGCAGAGGGTGTGCCAAACTTTTCGCAAAACCACAGAATACGTTTTACGGTACGAGTGGTCGATCTTCGTGAATGCTGTGTTCACTGCATTGCGATCAGTAGGGCGGCCGACACGGTTTCCTATGGATAAAGGCTTTGTTCCTATAGGGGTCTCCCAATATATACGCGATGGTACGTGGGAGCACAAGTCCGTATTGATACTTATCGCTTCACCGTGGAGGAATCACCCAACCACTCAACGCTAAGATATCACGTTTAACGACGCTGGAACACGTCTCTAGCTTAGACCTCTATGTGTTTGCGTTATGTTTCAATGCGTTGTTATGTAAATTCAATTTATTTTAAGGTTGATCTTGTTTAGCAGTTTGCCTTTATGGATCACCACGAGATGTATGATAACACTCCTAAATGCAGTCTAAGATGATAAGCAAGCTTTTCAATCTTTCAACTTTGAAAATCTTAACTACTGAGGGAAAAGAAAGACATCATCTTTTCACACAGATCATAGAGCACACACTAATGCACTTTTTCCTAAATCAACATGCAAACTGTCAAAATGCACATGCACAATGCAGGTATTTCTTTTCTCTTTCTTAATGTTGATGTAATACAAAAAGAAAGCTGTTGTATAACTTTGAATTCAATTTCAAGTGAAAGCAAACAAGCTTGTCCAAAATCAAAAGACACCTTAAGATTTACTTGTTTCGACACTAGAAATATATAAATTCAAACCATATGACGAAAGCAAAAGCTCAATCAGCTATGAACAGCAAACAAACTAACTCTTAAGATCAAAACGACACTTATCACAGGTCTAGATCTAAGAGGCCACAGCAAGACTAGTTCACTTTCGTTATGGGAAACTGTAAATGATATAAGAAATACACAAAGAACAAACACAGTTTCTTTATACAACCGAGGCGGAATAGTGGCAAGGAAAGTTGGTTTCAGATAGGTACATTGACTGGTAACAGGCTGCAAAAACAAGGATGAAAACAGGGCAATAAACAGCAGGGAACCCCAGTAGCACTAGGCAAAACTGGTTCAGCGCAGGTAGTACACTGGCAGTTTGACCTTCAGCGCAGGTAGCCCCTTCGGGAACTGCGCTGAAATGCAGACTGCCTTCACAGTGCCTGCACTGAAGAGATAAACTTTCGTTTTTCTCAGTTTCCGGGTCACAGATTGCTAAAAAATTCACAGTTTTTGGCCAAATCAGAAGCTATCAATCAAGTACACACTAAGGGATGAAAAGGAGGATGAAAAGCTATCACTAAGAGCTGTTCAGAGTCCTTGTGGATCAGCTCTTCAAATCATAAACATGCCCAGAAACTGAGCTAGAGTAGCTGCCCTCTACTTTGCATTTGAAAGATCCAAATGCAGTTCGATTCGATACTCCCTATGTTTATGAAATGAATAGAAAAAACACAAACAACCAACAAGATACGATCCCCAGCGGTGTCGCCAATTTGTTGTTGGGAAAAGTATCCAATACGGAATGACCCTATCCCACTCTAAGGGTGATAGTACCTCAGCAACAATCAAAGCAAAGCTATTTGAGATTACTTCTTTATGAGATGTAAAAGAGGGGAGAAAGAGATCCACTAACCGATGTCTTTCGCTAATGATTGATCCAATCTTCTCTCTTTGCTGCTTGCTCCCAGCTCCTTGCTCTTTCACTGGCCCAGCTACACCAAGATCCTGCAAAATGGCAAGAGAGGGAAACTACAAGAAGCATACATTCATAATTGATTCAAGGATTAGAATAAATCAAATACACAAGCATAGCAACACATCATTGAGACACATGTATATAGAAGAACCTCAAATGCTTTATTAATGGAAGAAGTAAAGTTCAGGAAGTGATACAACCATAAAAGGCCCAATCCAGCATCACCTCCCAGCAGAAAGAAATCTCCTCTTCACCTCCTTCAAGCAAATCACCCAATAGTTCTATACTCAAACCAACAACACTTCCTTACATTCACAAGATTCCAGCCTCCCTAGACCTCATGAGAGAGCTCTATATATAGGAGTTTTGGAGAAAGGATGAGTCAGCTTGAGGCTGGCATGAAGCTGACTAGTGTCCTCTCCCACTTCAGTTATTCTTCAGTTCTTGAGTCCACTTGGAGGTTCTTGCTTCCACTTGGAGATCTAGACCCTCTTACTCATCACCAGTCGAATTCTCTGATCCAAGTGTCATTTTGGAAGCTTCCTGGGCATTGACACCTTGAGGAATGACTGTGCCACTTGGCCAAACTCGCCCAGCGCAGGTAGCCTTCTTTGCAGTTGACATTCAGCGCAGGTACACAGTGGAGTAGTTGACATTCAGCGCAGATGCTCAGTGGAGCAGTTGACATGATCCAGAATTAGCTTGTTTTTGAGTGTTTTCAGGTGGAGAACTGATATTCAATGCTGTGGTTTGCTGACCTTGTTCCTCTAGGGGTAGGAACAACATGTTTAGGGTCTTTGGATCCCTTAGATTATTGACATTTCATGCTTCATGCTGTAAGGCACAAAAATGTCTATAACACTCCCAGAAGGAAGGTATAGACTATGACGAGATATTTGCACTTGTTGCTCGATATACCACCATCCGCTCGATCATAGCCCTTGCTGCTTCGCAAGGATGGAACCTACATCAGATGGATGTCAAGACTGCGTTCTTACGTGGTTCGATCAAAGAGGAGCTCTATGTGGAGCAACCCGAAGGATTTGAGATTTATGATCGAGAATCTCATGTGTGCAGGTTGAAGAAGGCCCTTTATGGGCTAAAGAAAGCACCCTGAGCATGGTATGAGAGGATCGATAGCTACTTGATGAAACTGGGATTCACTAGGAGTGAAGCCGACCCTAACCTTTACTTTAAGGTTATAGATGACAAGCCTCACATACTGGTGCTATATGTTGATGACCTCTTTCTAACAGGTGCAGACCCTCTCATTCACGAATGTAAGAGGAAGATGGCTTTTGAGTTTGAGATGAAAGACCTAGGACTTATGCACTATTTCCTAGGACTGGAAGTCTGGCAGAAACTAGGGGATATTTTCCTATCTCAAGGAAAATATGTGGTTAAGATATTGGAGAGATTCAACATGGTGGACTGCAAGCCCGTAACTACCCCGATGGAGCTTGACTTCAAGAAGTTAAGCGGTAGTGCTGCCGGACCTGTTTTACGAAATGCTACCAAGTATCGGCAACTCGTCGGAGCATTAATGTTCTTGGTGAACTCCCGTTCGGATATATGCTTTGCAGTCAACACATATAGTCAACATATGGTTGAGCCTCACCACTCACATTGGATTGGTGCCAAGAATCTGTTGAGATATCTTCATGGCACAATCACTCATGGGTTGAGATACATTGCCGGAGATGTGAGACTACTTGGGTACATTGATGTTATTGGGTAGGCAGTGTGGTGGACCAAAAGAGCACTTCCGGGTGCTGTTTCTCTTTGGGATCTGCCTCGATATCCTGTATGAGCAGGAAGCAGAAGTCAGTGGCTTTGAGCACCGCTGAGGCAGATTACATTGCTGCAAGCATGGCCTCCTGTGAGGCAGTCTGGTTGCGAAAGCTCTTCAGTGAGCTGTTTGGATTTACATTGGATACCACCGTGATTCTGTGTGACAACCAGAGTGGGATCCGTTTATCAGAGAATCCTGTATTTCATGATCGCTCCAAGCATATCGATATCAAGTACCACTATATTCGAGATATGGTGCAGCGGGGAGCAATAAGGCTCCAACATATCGGTACAGATGAACAGGTCTTCGACATTTTGACAAAGCCCCTAGGAAAGGTCAAATTCCTGACTTTCCGAGAACGACTTGGTGTCGTTCAGAGACCCTCTTATGAGGGTCGAGTATGATGTATTGAGCTCTGGGAGCTCCAGGGGGGCGCGGGGTACTTCTTGGAGCGACATGTGACCATAGGGCGACTCACCATCCCCTGGTGGTGCACTATGTACAGGGTAAAGGTTCAACCTTCCCCTGTGACACCTCGTGGTGACTGTGGAACATGATGATTAGTTCTCCTGTGGGCTCGGATGATTCGTTCTCTGTGGCGACTGTGGAGTAGGATGATTAGTTCTCCTGTAGGACAAGATGATTAATTCTCCGTGGCATCCACTGGACATGATGATTCGTTCTGCTGTGGACAGGATGATTAGTTCTCCTGTCGAGGCATCCTACCCATGCAGTCTGGGACTCATGGGAAGTACCTCTCATCTGATCAATGAGCAGGGAAATGAGGATAGGGACCATAGTAGTACTATCGATGGACACATCGTTGTATCTGCTGTACTCCCTATGCTAGGATGACCTCCATTTATCTGGGATTAATGATACTGATCTGGGATCAGTGAGAGTGGTTCACACTCTGAGACTGACTTCGGGTCAGTGGAGGATAGTATGATACATCCTCGATCATTTCTTCTTCTTCATAGTTTGAGCAGAGCAAAGCAGAGAAAAGCAGAGCAGAGCGTAGTGGGGTCAAGCTGTACATGACAGTGCATTTGATGGATGGATAGCAACGACGATCTGACGAATTGTAGATGAAGTTCTCCCTAGTTGAGAGGGAGTGTTAAAATTGGAAACTAGGGCCAAACTCCATGTGGATCACCTTATTTATGGCTTCTGATGTTTTTCCTAGATTCCTCTCATCGAGAGGTGTAGGATTGATCTAAAGATCATCTGATTCCAATAAGTATTTATGGAGATATGAATTTATTTTGATTATGGACAAATTGTCAAGGTCGGCCATCAAACTTATGTACGCTCAGAAGCCCAACAATCATGTCTATTCAACCTCAACGTTTGCATATAAATGCAAGGATCATTCTCCTCATTTGGACAATTCAATTCACTCATCTTCTCTCTCTCTCTCCTACGCATAAAAGGAGTCTCTCTCTCTCTCTCTCTCACGTGTGGCTGAAAGGAAGATGTCCTAGGGCAAGGAAGACACAGAAAGGACGCTAGGGCAGTAGGTCATCTCTTTGACCAGCGTTGACCTTTCAGAAGTGCGTATTGGGTGTGGTTGCCTCTCCTAGGCAAGCCACAATTTTTGGCACGAAAATTGAGGTGATCTGACCTTTGGTTTGATCGATGTTGACTGCCATAGTTTAGCGCTGCAAGTTGACTTCAGAAATCTGCAAATTGACTGAACTTTTGGGGATGTTCAAGGGTTGTTTCTTCAGGTTGTTCGAGGACAATTTGATCGGAAATTGACCAAGTATTTTAGAGGTCAATTTCAGCTAGTTTGACCAAGTTTGACTTTGCTGATCTAGGGTTTCCTGCTGCTGATATAAAATTATAGAATTCAAATTTTGTACTATTTCTCTCTGCTGAACTATTGAAGATAAAAGAAGATTTGACCAAAGGGTTTCCCCGCATTAGGGTTTGTCCTTGGCTAGCCGCCACATCTTGTGTCTCTTGTCTTGGCTTGTTTTCTATTGATCATTTAATGTTCTATCTGCACTTTACTTAATGTATATGTGATTGCTAATTTGTGGCTAATAAGAAGAAAAATAAGTAAATTGCTCTAAGCATAGAACATACCATAATTTAACACCCATCTCTGTTGTCTGTCATTGAGGCCTTGTTGCCCCTTGAAGTGGCGAAGACTATTGTGATATGTCTTCACCCGAAACGATTACCCACTAAGTATTGCCAGAATTTGGCCAACGCATGCATGATGGCCAACATCTCTTTGTTGTATATAGAATACGACCTCTCATGTGGTAGGAGCTTCCGGCTCTCGAAAGCAATGGGATGCCCATCCTGGGATAATACTGCCCCAATCCCCTCTCCTAATGCATCACACTCCACTGTGAATGGTTGAGTGAAATCCGAGAGTGCCAACACCGGGCAACTACTCATCACCTCCTTGAGGTGATCAAAAGCTGACTGGGCTCCATCTGTCCATGCAAAAGCCCCCTTCTTGGCCGAGTCCGTGAGGGGTGCTGCCAACTGCAAAAATACTTTGACAAACTTTTGGTAATAGGTGCAGATGCCGAAAAACCCCTCAACGTTGTCACATCTCTAGGCACCAGCGAATCCCGAATAACACGTATCTTCTCCTCATGCACCTTCACCATGTCTGCGCCAATGATGTGCCCCAAGTAGAGCATCTCAATCAGTCTAAACTCATATTTGGACAATTTTGCATAAAACTATTGTTCCTCCAAAATACGCAACATCACCTCCATGTGCTGTAGATGCTCCTCCCAGGTCCTGCTATAGATCAAGATGTCGTCAAAAAACACTAATACAAACCTCCTCAACCGCCCCTTGAACACATGGTTCATACACGACTGGAAGGTAGCATTTGTGTTGGTCAACCCAAAGGGCATGACCAAAAACTCGAAATGCCCATAATGGCATCATAATGCCGTCTTAGGGATGTCCTGATCCCTCACCCGAGTCTGATGGTACCCCGAGCTCAGATCTATCTTAGAGAAGTACTTGTCTCCTCTAAGCTCATCCATCAACACATCGATGCGCGGGGTGGGGTATTGGTTCTTCAAAGTCTTCTTGTTGAACGCCTTGTAATCAATGCACATGCACAATGTTCTGTCCTTCTTCTTCACCAACACCACTGAAGAAGCAAGGGGACTGGAACTCAGTCCTAATGGGGCCCAACGGAAACAACTCCTTGATGGCCTGTTCAATCTCGTCCTTATAGGCCTTGGGGTGCCTATAAGGGGTGGTAATGACTACCTACACACCTGGCTCCAACTCAATGGTGTGCTCGAATCCCCTGTCTACTGGTTTCTTTTGTGGAATGTCCCCGAACATCACTGAGTATTTGTCTAATAGGGCTTGTATATCCAGGTGTGGTGATTGGGCCTGTCCCCCAGCCTCTGAAATCCTCAGCTCTATGACCCACGCTATGTCTCCATGCATCAAATCCGCGTCCATCTGATGTGCTGAAAGTGTCTGTGGAGGATACGAATGCATGCCCCTAAGGACCACTAGCTTGCCATCTAGCCCAGTGAAATCCATCTCTATCTTCCTCCAATTTATGGTGACTCGTCCAAGGGAGTATAGTCGTTGGACACCCATCATTACATTGGTTTCTGGTACGTCCACTGCTAAGAAATGGTCTGTCATCGAGTAGTTCCCCACGATCACTATAAAATCGGGAACATACCAAGTGCACTGCATTGTCTTGTCCCCCGACACCAGAACGGAAAACCCCTCAAACATTGTTGTGGTGATGCCCCTCCTCTAAACATTTGAGCATCAATGAATTTGTGATTAGCCCTAGTGTCAACTAGGACTGAGACACGTTGCCCTTGCATTGTGCCTCTGATCCTCAGAGTTAGAAATTTGGGGACCCCGCATAAGGAAGCAAGGACTCCCCCAGAGGGTGTAAAATATGCTCTCCCATGTGGTGGTGGTGGTGGTGGTCCCCTCTCTGCCGGACTCTCACTGTCTCCCCCACCATACTCTAACTCCACATCATCCTCCTGATCACTATCCGAAAATACCTCAATATAATGGGCCTTGCTTGTTGTGCACTGATGGCCTGGTGCCCATGTCTCCCGACAAGTAAAGCATAGTTTCCTCCTCCTGAGGTCCCCCCGAGTCTCTTCATCTAGCTACCCACGTCCTTAGGCTTCTCTTTGTGGTGGTGGTCTAGTATCACTTCTGTTTTGATTGTAGGGAGAGCGTGATGGAATAGGTGCTTGGGTCTTGGGGATGGCCCCCTGCAGGTTTCTAGCACATGTCACGACCTCCTGTAATGTAGAGGCCCTGCGTGACTTCAACAGTCCGTGCAGTGGCTCAAGCAAACCCTCTATGAATGTGTACACCCTCCTGACATCCGATAAATACAACACCATGACCGAGACTCTTAGAGACTCCGATATGTACTGCACTGGATGACCGACCTATCTGAGTTGGGTCAGCTCCCTGAAGTGAGCCTCCAGATCCCTCTGATCAAAACGCTCCACCACTCTCCTTGTGAAATCCTCATAGGAAGTCACGTTGGCATGCCCTAGAGTAGACAAGTCATGAAACCACCAGTCATGTGCTTCCCCCTCCAAGTGTAGGGTAACCATTTTAATGGCTTCCACCTCCGTCATCCTGTTGAGATGGAAATAAGTATCCAGCTTCTCCACCCAAGCCCGAGTTGTGCATTTAGTAGTGCCATCATATGTAGGGAAGTACATCCTTCCAATAATGCGCTGCAACTCTGAGCTCTGCGTGCTCTGGCCTCATAATTCCTACCCTTCTCATTTTGCTTGAGCTGGCAATAGTCTCTGAAAGATAGGGTTGCCTTGAAATCTTCCCCCATGGATTTCCATTCCCTGAAATACTCCCCCATGGGCATTTGGTCATCTGGTCCACCCTGCTCCCTAGGTTTCGATGGTAGGCAAAAAGGCAACGTGGTCCTAGTTGGCCCACGTAAGGCTGGTGGGTGAATAGACGGTGAAGGGTGGTCATACTGTTGGGAGGCCCCAGTAGTCTCCCCAAATAGTAAATCTCGATGGATGCTCCGATCCTAGTTTTGTTGTTTGATCTCATCCAACATGTCCTTCTACCCTTTGCTAAATCACTGAGAGCCTTCAAGAGGCTATCAAAGGCCACATCCTCCTTACTCGCGAGTTCCACCATTTCCTCTACTACCACCGCCTTCCTACGCTCCTCAACGTCCGGTGTCATCTCTAACTCCCTCTCCCAAGTCCGGTACCTTTGTCTCCTGTAGGTGATATTCTACCTATCCTCCTCATTCATAGGAAAGTCTCCCACAGCTGAGCGAAAATCTGAGCTCTGATACCATTGTAATGTCTCAAACTAGGAAAACTGTGATATGCAAAGCAAATTACAAATACAACACCAAAAATTTCAAACATTCAACAAACACCCATGTAAACTCTAGAAATAAGAACCCACTGAGCCATTTAATTAATCAATTGGAGCAAGGTAAAATAGTGTGGAAGGAGTGTACCTAGGCTTGCCTCAATGGCAAGCGTGACAAAGCCCAAGTGACAAAATAACAAGCCCAAGTGCTAGAAACAACTGCTCCAATGATGTCCTGCGTTGCCCCAAAAATCTGCACTATCTATTGGAAAGGAATTGCTGGAAACCCTACCTTCGGTGCTCATAAAATTCTACAAAATTAATCTCAAGCTCCTCACCAAAAACCCACCAAAACCCAGAAAGGGTTTGGCTTGGTTTTGACCCCCGAAATTCGGCCCCCAAATACCATGTCCTCCACCAACTGCTGGAAAATACGGTATGCCTGTAACTCACAAAAAAAACTCCCCAAATCACACCAAAAGGCTGAGATGTGCTTCCCCAAGGTTCTCCTTAGTTCCTTTGACAATATCCAGCTCCCCAACTCGTCCCTCGACAAAATAATTTAGGAAGGGATATTACATAAGACCCTTGACAAAGACCCCTCCAAGAACAAGTCAACCTTCCTTCTTGTTGAGCTTTCCTTATACAATTTACAACAACAAACTTTGACCTTCCAGTGACAACTTCGACCCCCACAACTTCTCCAACAACTTCGACCCCAACAACTTTTCCAGAACTTCAACCCCAACAACTTTTCCGGAAACTTCGACTGCCAACAACTTTCCAACAGCGTCTCCTCCAAGAACTTTCCGACAACCTAGCAGCTTCACAATTTTGTTGCACTTAAGAGAGAGAGGAAGAGACCCAAAATCTTCGACTCTAGCTTCCTTCTTCAACTTCGCTTGCCTTGAGACTTCTTCATTTTGAGGATCAAACTCTCTTTCTTGCTTCTTCGTATGCGTTGTGCATTTGCTCCAAATGAGGTAAAATGTCTCTTATATATAGGGTTTCCAGGGGTACAAATTGCCTCCATAAGGCCGCTTGATCTTTCATATAGGCCAAATTGTTGCAGCTCGTTGACAAGGTCTTGATGGGTCTTTTATGACTCAAATAAATTTCTTTTACATAATACGAGATGCCCAAAGGGGTCTTACATGTATGAGAATGACTCTTTTGACTTCATAATTCTATGACAAACCTAGAAGCACTCAATGGGTGTTTGACTTACAAATAAATTTACCTTGAGCATGAAACAAATGCATCAAGAATGAAATAATAAATTTCTTTTTCTTTTTTCATCAAATACATAAAATCATGAGTACAATAGATATTATGAAGACCAAACCTAGTTACACATTTCAACATGTAGTATAGCCATTTTTTATTTTATACTACTTTGTTAGACACTAAAATTGGAGAATAGTTTTTTCTTTGTATATTAATGAAGTTACTAAATTGTAATGGATGTGGAGTGGATCAGTGTTGTATTATAGGAGTTTAAGCCAAGCTTATGGTCAACTTCATTGGCTTGCAGACATATATATATATATATATATATATATATATATATATATATATATATATATATATTTGTGAATTAAGAAGTTCTTTTAACAATCCTTATGGATCTTTTGTTGTCATTTATGTCACCTTGGTATCTATCCTTGACTTTTGGAAGCTACATCAGAATTAATGTTGAAATAGATTTGAATCATAGTTGTGTGCCTCTAGTCAAATAGCAAAATTTTGGTTTTTATTTAACCTTTATAACATCATTCAGCAAAGTGGATCTAGTTAGTGTTAACCAATATTACATTTATCGTTATCGACAATTTATCGTCGGGGATCCAAAATTTAAATTATCGCCAATATTGGGAAAATGTCGAGAAACTTGAAAAAAATACAAAAATAATCATTTTTTTTTTCAAAATTTTATTTTTTAAAGCAACATCAACATCAAACAAACACATTGTCACACAAATCTGAAATTAAAACTAAATATAAAATGTATAAGATGTCAAGTGGTATATCAATCATTGATAATAGACATTGAAATATGATAATGTCCTAAGTCTTGACATTTTTTCAAAATTTTATTCTTTTAAGGAAAACATCAACATAAAACAATTAACAAACACATTGTCACACAAATATGAAAATAAAACTACAATATAAAATGTATAAGATGTAGATACTAAAGTTTGAATTATGATATTTGTCATTTTGTTTTGACTCCTTAGTCATAAGTTTTGAAGAGACAATAGTTAGAACTCAATACAAAATCACATTAAAACAAAAATAAATGTATCTCATGAGATGATCATACTGAGCATGTAGATTCTAGATACTACAACGATAATCCGATAATAATATTGCACTAAGAAGGTGTGGCCAAGGATTAGATTTCTCTTGCCCTTGAGAAGCTTGTGGTTCGCATGAAAATCCTTAGTTTCTCCCTATAATCTCTCTTTCTAGTAGTATCAAGAATTGAGTTCTTTGTAACAAGGACAATGTCTAGGGTAGCTCTAGGTAAAATATGCACATCATGCCTTGGGATTTTGGCAACGTGGTATTTCAAGTGGTGATTCTGCCAAATATTTCCATTCCACAGAGCTTGAACCTCAACTTTGCTTTATTATCATCCTCACATGGCTCACCATACTCCCACATTTGGTCTAATGGCTTTGCCACTTTGTAGAACTCTGATTAAATTTTCAAGTTTTGGACCTACCACACAAAACAAATGTGGAAATTCAAAAGAGGGCAAGAAGAGGTAGGTTCTAAATTTACAGTATATGCTAATCTTGGAAAACAAAGAGAATGAAGGCAATTTTTTTTTACATATCTGGAAAAAATAAATATGGATATGGTATACTAGAGTAAATTTTCACTCCAATAATGCTTAGTTGCTGGCAAAGAAAACTATGGATTTCCCTTGTTTTCTTGATGAAAAATGGTCACAAGACTCACACAACTCTCAAAGCTCAATCTTAGCACAAGAAAAAACAAAAATGACCTGGAAAAATCCCAAATCGCAACTTATATTCATGTTTTTTTCTACCAAGGCAATAATTTCCAATCGTCTTGCAATAATTTCGAAATTATCGCAATAAATTAAGTTGGGCAAATTATCGTGATAACTTCTAATGATAATATCAGTAGCGAGTCTTTCAGTGATAATATCGCAATAATAATGTGCAACTTTGGTGTTAACCATGCTGCTTATATTGGTGATTCCTTGCTTGGAGTTAACTTTTTATTCTCGTATATAAATTTAAGTGAGGTTTGGCTAAACAAGAACTTAAATGTGACTCAACCTAGTGAAATGCCTATAAAAATTCCCAAACACATTGGAACTTCGTCAATGATATTATGAATGGCCTCTAAGCATTGAAATTCCAAAATTAGTGTGTACATATTGACACTTATCATAGAAGACACAACAATACCTAGAAGGTTGGAAAGGGATACCTTGCTTTTATTTCAAGGCACTCATGCATGCTTCTTGCAAGATCATTGAATAATGTATATCTTCTACAATATACCTTTAAAATGTCCATGAATTTGGGATGCTTTGATGGATATAACGATAAAATGTTTTTTTGGTAAAATAATTTATGGGATGAAATGGTAGTAGACACTTGGAAACATAATAACATTTAGCAAAAACTATATTTTCCTTAACATGGAGTAGAATTCTATTACATCCAACACCAAAATTATATGCAGTAAGCATGCCACTGCATATAGAGAAGATGTGGTTGCACTTGAACTATAATTAGGTTGCCATCAAGTTGGAATAGCAACGATGCTACATTGATTGAGAGTATATTGTTCTCTCTAATAGAGACATTCCTATTATTGCAAGTATTCTCGTTTTCTTGCTAGATGACACCTTTATCTATGGACAAAAAGTTGCCCTAGGATTATTCTAATTGATGCTTTGTAGGGTCCTATCATTTAATGTAGCCAAACTTTATTGTTGTAGAGTAACCAACTGGTTCCTGCATATAACGTTTAGTACTACTGTTCCTCCATTTTAGCTTGCATTATGAGGTATACATACAATGCTCTTTATGTAAGCAATTGTCATTATTATACATGATTAATTGCTATTGCATGTAAATAATGCTTCTCTTTACCTATGTCTTGGAAAAAGTGTCAATTAGATTTTAGATAAGGTTTGGGATAGTCTAATGCTCATTTGTGTTGAGAATGAGTTAAGCTTGTAGTTTTTGCCCAAAGTATGCAATTAATAGTTGAGTACATAATTGGTTTTGGGCTACGCAATATGGAAATACAAATCGTTGAATTCAATGAGTGAACGACTCACTAAAGTAGTGGGACAGGTTGACACTTATAGTAAAACACAAGGAGTGTCACTATACTTCTTTTGTTTGACTGAAACTTGATGAGATTCAGAAAATTTCTTGAGTTTGTACTACTGATTCAACTGACAATAGTATAATGAATGATAATTTGTTCCACCATTCTTTTTCATCATGTTTAATGTTATAGAATTGGTGAGGGTTTGTAATTTTCAATGGCTTTCAAGTGCATGTGTGGACCAAAACCCCATGTTTTAAAATTGATTTCCAATAATTTGTAGATAAAAAAAGTCTTCAGAAGTACAGTGGCTTCATTGTAAAACCAAAATTTGGGAAGCCTCTGTAAGGGAGTATAAGGGTGTTTTGATGAATGTTTATTTGGATTTTGGTTGTTATTTCCTTGTAAAATGTTACTGGAAATTAGGATAAATTGTTACACCTTAATTTTTGTCATAAGCTAGTGACGTGGCCCTAAAGCCTAGCTTTCACCTCTCTAAAGCATTTCAAAATGGTTCAAGCATGTAGAATTTTGTTGTGCATATATAAAGAAGAATAACTGGTGAAAGGTGATGCAATTTCACAATAGATCAATATGTAGGGGAATGGATCATCTCATATACTGCCTTGCCAAAATGATTGGTTGTGATTTAAACCATAGTCAAATTGTACATATAGATGCAATTAATCAATGCCAAGTCAATCAAGATGCCAAAGTTGAAAAATGAAGCTAAGAGAGAAAATGAATTATAGGAATTTTCTTCATCTTCCTATTGTTGCAGTTGTTATCATCCCTCATACTACTAATGATGTTACACCACGACCACATTATGTACCCATTCCTATGCCCTCTACTTTGAATGTTGCTAGTACTTTTTTCGCTCATTGTACCAACCTTGGTTCTCAACCTACCTTGGAGAATACAATACAGGGACAAAACCTTAGAGAATACAATACAAGGACAAAACATTCGTGAACAAGCACATAAAGCCATATATACGTTATGTTTTGACTTAGATATGACATTTAATTTTTGCTAGATCCATGTACTCACATGTTACGCTAGATGTTATTGTTGTTTCCAAACTTGGTTTTAAGGCCATTAGTTCCAAGGCTGCGGGGGTTAAAATTTTGATCATGGCTATTGATGTGCAAAAAGTCCTTATTGGCCATTGTGCTTCTTGGGTTAAATATAGGTTGTGTGATTATGTATAATGGATGGATTTATGGAGAGAATATAACCATATAAGATTTCCTTGGTTTTTGTCCTAGAGGCACATTATTCCCTAAATATGCAAGTACTTATATCCAAGTTGAGAGCATTTTGTTGTGCTTGTGGGAGATAATAGGATGTTGATGGGTTATAACTTAGATTAATAATAAATGCTTTCTTATTAAGTGATGGGATATGTAACATTTAAATTAATAATTAATATAGTAGTTAATGGTTAGGCATTGGGAATTACATAATGCATTCCTCTTTTCTAATATGTAATGAGACATTGCATCATTTAATGAATTTGTGTGTGAAAAACGACATGGTATTAGAGCTAGATAGAAACATAGACGTTGTTGGTAAAGGAGCTAAGAAAATGTTGTGACTAAAGAAGGCATTGAGGGATTGCAATCACACATGAGGGCAAAAACAACTTGGAATTTGTTGAGCGATAAGGGAATTTGTGTAAGCAAAGGAAATTTCTCAGGGTAAATCGAGCTCATGCAAAGATAAAGTGTTGTTTTGTTAGCATAAAAGACACGGGGTTGATGAAATGAAGATATAATAGAAGACATGGGGTTAATGAATATGAGTTGTGATGTTGGTTAGTTAGAGTTGTCACTATGCTTTCAATTAAGGAGATAGAGTTGCTATTGTTGGAGATTGTAACTAGTTTTAGTATTCATAATGTAAATTTATCGTTGATGTATTTATTGTATTTATCATATTTTTGTCAAAGCATGTTCTTCATGCTTAGAGTCAAAACGTGTAAGAAGAAAATGTATTTGATTCTATCCCATTTGGATATTTGTAAGAAAAAAGAAATTGAATTTATGTTGAGTCATAAGTCCAAAAGTTGACGAAGACGGCCTAGTCCTCCGAAAGACACATATTCAATCTACCTAGAAAACTATATATAAGAGACAAGTTCGGCCTACTTGGAGCTCATTCATTTTGACCAACAAGAAGAACATCTAAAGCAAGCGAAGGAGTAATAGAAGCTAAGACAAAGAAGAGAGAAGACGAAGTCAAAAGAAGAAGAATATTCCCTCATTTAACCAAATCTTTGACTGCTAGAATTCACACATGTGAAGAGGTCTGATTTCTGTGGAAGAAAGCCAAAATTTCAGAGGTGACCACAGGTCAAATTTTCGCCCCCTTGTTGTAGGTCCGAATTTCAGAACTTTGACTAGTTTTGGAGCAGTTTGGCCAACGTTGACTTTGATGGTTTGAAGGTGACTTGGAGGAGGGTTGGACTTGATATCTTGTTGGCAGCTTGGTCTTGGTCTTTGATATCTCTCATTTGATCTGATACTATAAGAGAAGGATTGTTGGGTTTTTCCCTTGTGGGCTTTTCCCTAGATAACAACCTAATTTTGGTATCTCTTGTCTCTTTGTGATCTCTATATTTTCTTGAAAGATTGAACATTTGTATAATTTCTTGATGAAAAAGACATAAGTAATAAGAATATATCTAACATTCATAAGTAATTATCAAGAAGAGGAAATAAGTATTGAACTATATTGCACTTGATTTTTCCAACATGGTTTCAGAGGTAAGGTGAAAAAGGAAAAGCCTGAAGATCACACTCTTATAGACACCATTGAAGTAGTAACTCTATCTTACTTAAAGACATTCTTGAAAGATATTTTTGTAGCAACTCTCTCTCTCTCACTTTCAAGTAAGTACTCCTCCAAGTCTCTATGTCTAGCACTTCTGATCAAATGGCATCTTTGTGCAAAGAGGGAAACAAGCTTGAAGGTGCATCCAATTTAAAGCTTGGAAGAAGAGAATTGATTTAGTTCTCATTGAAAATGAGGTTATGCAATTCGTTGAAGGAAAAGTTCCAGCACCAGATAAAAATAATGCTCAAGAAGTGGCCAAATATAATAAAGGAGAAGTCAAAGCTCAACGGATTCTCTTTGGATTCATCAAAGATCATCTCATCAGCTTTGTTTGAGAATTATCTACATCAAAAGAAGTTTATGATACTTTGGTGAACTTGTACTCTATCAACACAATGGATATTCTGATATCCTTACAAAATTTACTCTATCAGATAAGGATGACAAAGAATGATAATGTAGCTTCATATTTTATGAAGATATCAAGGATTAGAGCAACTTCAAGGGGTTGGTGAAAATATATCTGATTTAGAAATGATTATTGTTGTAATCAATGCTTTACATGTAAGTGGGATGTTTTTTTTGGATGCATTTATGCTAGAAAGGAAACTCCTACTTTTGAAGAGTTATTGGCATCTTGCACTCTAGAGGAATTAAGACCAAAGGGAATAAGTAATACTCAACCTTTCAATGAAGACTCTCAAGGTTTTGTAGCTAGATCAAATACAAAAATTGGAAAGAAAAAAAACAAAAATGTTAGTAATAGATCTTAAGAGAAAAAATACATGTCCAAAATCCAATGTTATGGCTATGTGCACTACAAGAAAGATTGTCCTAAAAACCCTAATAACAACAAGAGGAAGGAAAAACATGAAGCAACAATAGCTGAAGATGAAGAAGCTCCAAAGAAACTATATGAATAAAATCCCAAGGGTCTCTACTATTGAAGACCATGAAGAATATGGTTGGTATAACTTGCATCCATCCTTACACCAAGTTTTAAGTAAGAGTTTACTTTTTCATTTTTATGAATAGAAGATGATAGTCAAAGTATAATCTAACAAGGATAAGATAAGCTACGAAAACTAGTATATTTGGGATTTGAAGTTTGTCTAGATTGATTCAAGGAGATTAAAATTAAGAGAAAGGATTCAGCCATCTATGAAAAGAATTAATCATTTATAGCCTAATCGAAGAAAACAATTGAATAGTAGAAACTATTGTAAGAAGACAATCTCGTCATGAAGAGTCAAAGGAAGCTAGCATTTCTTTCAAAGAAGTAAGAATTATAGGTACATAATGAAGGAATTCAAGGCTTTGAAAAGGATAAAACAAAGAAAATATATCTAAATCAATGGTCTATTTGTTTTGAAGGAAAGTCAAAATCTAGCTTGCAACAAGATAGAACTCCAAGGAAAAACTTATGAAGATTCTTCTTGCCAGAAGGAATTAATTTTTGATGAGACATCTACTCCAAACTCCGGTAAAGATGATTCAAATTTAAGAGTGAACCATTGATCTCAATATATATATACGTTGACTAATGCATAACATTTTAGATTAAGAGGATGCAGATAATGAGGATTGTAGGGTCTTGACAAAAAATGAAGGAAATGGATGAATGTAGCAAAGATACTTTCTGGAATGAGGGAGGTGCAGGCAATCTAAAATATTCTGTATCCATGAAGACTCAAGATCTAGTATGTACTAGATGACAACATGAAAGTAAAACAATTTTCCCAGTAAGAGGAAGAGGATCATGATAAGATGCTTTTCTTAGTTGGAAGAGTTACCTGTGGATTTTTTAGAGCACCTCATTATTGAAGTATATCTCATAGTTAGAGGTTGGTTGATTAAGAGTTATATTAATAATGAGGTTGGTTGATTAAGAGTTATATTAATAATTTGTTTTCTCATTACAAGAAATCTTGAGGTAGAGGAAAAGTTGTTGCCTTCAGAAGGACCTAGAAGCAAAATTTGATATGAAGGATCTTGGAGTGATGGTCCACTTCTTGGGACCTGAGGTTTTGGCAGAAAAATGATGAAATCTTCCTTGATCAAAGGAAGCTTGTGATTAAGATTCTCCCTAAGTTTGGAATAATGGATTGTAAAATAATCTAAAGATGCTAAGAAGTTATGATCTTGTTACTAGTTGTTGATTTGTTCCTTGATACATTTAATTTAAGGTTTCATTGATTGGGATGACAATGTTGATGACGAGAAAAAGGTACTACTGGTGGTTGTTTCTACTTGGGATTTGGTATGGTTTCTTGTAAGAACATAAAGCAAGATTCTAGTGCACTAAGCACTACAAAGGAAAAAGGTTTGGCAATATGTGCAGTTAGTTGTGAAGTAGTTTTGGCTCCGTAAAATGTTTGGATTGTTTGATGATGTGCTGGATTCAACTACGATATTTTGTAATGATAAAAAAATTGTATGATGATTGTCAAGAACCAAATTTCTATGGAAGGTCGAAGCACTTTATGATTCGATAACATTGTGCAGATAGGAGCCAAGGAAGCTATAATTGATCTCCATGATTAAACTGAAAGTTGATGTAAGGGAAGTGTTGTCACTCACTACTAAATGTTTTTTCAGCTGTGAAAAGGGTGAAAAATAGCAGTGAAGTTTGAAGCCATCTCCGAAGCCACATAAACTCTCAAAGCTAAATCACACCCTCTCCATTGCATAGTGATCGGAACGAGATTTCCAACTGTATATGGAAGTCCGAAAATGGACTTATGGATCAAAAGATATGGCCTGTTGAAGTTCAAGGGTTGCGTTGCCTTTTAAATGAAGGACAAGAGCATATCAGAGGTCCGGGAGCACACAACAAATCTCAATAAGAGTTTTCTAAAGAAGAAGTAAGGGGGGTCCGAACAAACTTGCAATTAGCAATCACTAATATCAGCAATCGACGATCGGAGGTCCTGCAGTATCGACGAGCCCACACATCTGAGGTTTTGTGGCGAAATCAATGATCAGAGATTCCCGATATCACAAATCGACGATCGAGGTTCCATGGCCCACAGTCTATCAGCGAAATAAGGCATCATTCTGTAGTGAAACGTCTAATTGTGATCATGCAATAGAAGGGCTCCAATAAGGGGCTGGCCCATGGTCACATAAAGAATCGAAGAACCAAGGGTTAAGCACTAAAGGGCTATTAGTGATCGGCGATCGGCGATCAATGAAGTTGAAATGTCCCAACTCAAGTTAAAAGTCTCCAGTTGCAAGCCGCCGATAAGAAGCCTCCGATATTGGGCTAAGCACCCTGTCATATGAGAAGAAATGCAGACACGAGCTAAACCAAAAGGGACTAAGGAGCATCAAAACTCGCAGTTCTGCAATGTCTTTAAGAGTAAAAGTCCCGATATGGTGATGCACGATAGTATGGTACAAGGATTTGAAGGCGGATGGGTCGACAGCTGAAGTACTAAATGAAGGAATGGTGTAGCGACAAGTCAATGTAGGGGGACTCAGGAAGATTAATGGCTCAGTATGGGGCTCCACTCAGATACAAAGTGAAGGACTGCCTGGACAAGCTCCGCTTCTACTCTGCAACATGAAACCACGATAAATCACTACGAACTCTAGAGAGTGGTGATGGAAGACAATCAAGGCGAAAGCGACAGGAACCGACTGTGCAACAGGAGAGACAGATTGCGGCAAAGATGTCGCCTGATCAAGGGCCTTCATAGGAATAACAGAGGGACACTTCCTCCATCATCTTTTAGTTTTTCCTTTTTTCTTTTATTCCTATAATTTCTATGTATTTTAAAGTAGGGAATAAAATCTCGATGAAATCATTTTGGGGCAGCAGAGCCTTACACGCCGAGACAACTAGTATGTGAGACAACTAGAGCTTAGGCGAAGATATTTTTGTAAATTGTTGATTCAAATCCCCCCTTCACTGTATAAAGAGGGGGAAGAAATACTTAATAGGGGGTCCAGAACTATACACCCAAGTGGTCCAAATTCTTTGGTTCCATTTTGGTTCTAAAGGTCTTTTCGTGAGGGACTTGAGTTGTATACATGCTGAATGTAATAGACTGGGGATTGGGACTTGAGCATTAATGAAACTATTTTGTTGATTCCTATCAGAGAAATGCGTAGTATGTTTTCCCCTTTGTAATCTCACTCCATATATGTTTTTATGTCTTTAAAATAGTGTGATGAATTTGTCAGTTTCTCCCTTGTTCATGATTGTATATTTGTTAACAAGCAACAATATTACCTGTGTTAGGTACAAATTTACTTAAGTACCTGTAACGTGCACATATTTGTTTGAGATTTTGGATACAAATGTGCCCATGAGTATATGGCCTGAAACCCAGATTAGCGCCCCCATTCTTGCCGCTCTTTCATCTCCTCCCTCTTCCATATTTTTGCTTGAACATCATGGCTTAGGATTCTGCATTGTAATCAACCCTACACACCGATTTTCCTCCTCCCTTTCATCCTCTTCACTTTACTGCAACGTCAATATTAAGTTGCATGTTGTTGTGTATCGGCCACCAAAACTAGGATTTTCTCTTTGAGGTTGGCCCGATTTACCCCCTGAACATTTGGACCCCTGTATTGGCTTGAGTTCACATTCATGAAGGCTGATTGAACCAAGCCCCCTTTTATTCTCTTTTTTAAAACTTCGTGACAATTGGAGTGCACTAAAAGCCCCGCTTGAAAATCTTCCATGCACTCTTCTCTTTAAGATGTCCTAGGCACTGGTCTACAATCAACTGAGAGGCTGTCTCTAGGAAGCTTTCTATGTCTCCTGAAGCACTTGTGCTACGGGTGTCGTTAAAAGCGACAACATCTTTCTGGTGCCATTGCCGGGGAGTAAATTAGAATAGTTTTCCCTGGGTATGACAATTTTTTACATTCCCTCTGTTAGGTGAGAAAGGGAAGTATGGGTTCAATATCTCTCACCTTGGCGACTCCATCCTGGCAACTCCACTGTCGATATCTATATTTTGATCGTCTTGGTTTTCAAGCATCCTCATACTCACTCTGATGCTAAAGCAACCGAAAATTTTCCCTACCTCTGAAACTAAGATCACTCATCTAGGGGGTTTTCAAAATGGCCATTCCATCAATCCTATCCAACAAATTTTTCCCACTGAATTTTTCTTCTATTGCCAGTTATCCCAATCATGTCCCTTTGTTTCATGGATGGAATACCTATTTGCCTAAATTAAGTGGAAACACAGATATAAGGCCGAACCATCACCTTAAGTATTTTCATGAATGCATGGAACAACAGGGTATTATTTTCGAAGATGCGCAAATGAAATTATTCATGTACTCTTTAGAAGACGATTTAGAATTTGGTACAGAACAATAACTCATGGCAAACATATCTTCATTAAAATGTTTTCATATAGCATTCCATAATTATTGCAAAAGATTATATCCCCCAAATTCTCTGTTTGAATCTTGTTGCGCACATTTTAAAGATGAAGACATTCCCGAGGTTGATGACCCTGCTAAAGATGTTTGTGGAGCTCTGCTCCAAGAAAACATCTACTCGCATCAAGAAGCATCACCCGATGAGAAAGAAAGAGAAGAAGGAAACATCATCAAGCTGCAAATAAATCCTCAGAGATCTTATTCAGCCGAGTTTGATGTTTCTCCT
Organism: Pinus tabuliformis; assembly: GCA_031772625.1. Lineage (NCBI taxonomy): Eukaryota > Viridiplantae > Streptophyta > Pinopsida > Pinales > Pinaceae > Pinus > Pinus tabuliformis. Next base: position 167,223,795 of record CM062813.1, read on the forward strand.
TCTTATGATGTATATGACTCTGATGGAGAGTCAAGTGATGCAGAGCCACAACAATCCCAGTCATGGGAAGCTGCACAAGAAGAGGAGGCCCATCAGGAGGTCAACAAAGAGGCTCCAGTTTATAATGCACATCCTTCACCTGGAGAACAAGATCAAGAACCTCCCCCGATTTATGATTCATATCATTCAGAGGAGGATGAGATGGTCAAGGATTGTCAAATGGATCTGTTTACTAGCAAGCGGGGAGCAAGCTTCCAACAACAAGTTTTCCTTGAAAAATCTAAAGCTGAGGAGCTGAACAATGTTTGTGGTTTCCCTAACCAAGAAGATATCGGTTAGTAGACTTTGCATGAAAATAAGGCAGCTACAAATTCTTGTGGTTGGTTCTATGACCTTGTAGCTGATTACTCGAGCACATTCTTCGGTCAACATCAGAGATTGTTTATGGAGTATGCATCAAGATTTTTATTTGTAGATTTTTCATGGTGCATGCTTATTTTAATTTTTAAATTTCAGCAATAGGGAGGCATCAGTTCCAACACCCAAATGTTGGCCTGGCTCCATTGGAGGGTTGGACTCACTTAGATGAATTGAGCCCTGTACGTAGATATGAGTTGTATATAAATAAGCTCAGTAGCTGAGAATTTACTTTCCAGTTGGTGGAATTTATTTTCTGCATTTTAGTATGATTAGGAAAGGACTCCCTGCAAACAAAGTTTCATGGAGCTTTTAAGGTTGCACAAGTTCATTATATTTTTAACTCCACGCCCAATGGTGAAGGCTACTAGTCTACAGGTTCTCATCACCTTGCCAGCAAGACACTGTCCCTAGTTCGAGCCAATGTTGTCACTCACTGCTAAATGTGTTTTCAACTGTGAAAGGGGTGAAAATCGCAGTGAATTTTGAAGCCATGTTCCAAGCCACATAATCTCTCAAAGCTAAATCACACACCCTCCATTGCATAGTGCTCGGAATGAGCTTTCCAATAGTATATGGAAGTCCAAAAATGGACTTCTGGATCAGAAGATATGGCCTGTTGAAGTTCAGGGGTTATGTTTCCTTTGAAATGAAGGAGAAGAGCATATCAGAGATCCGGGAGCACATCATAAATCGCAATTGAAGTTTCCTAAAGCAAAAGAAAGGGGATCAGAACAAACTTGTGATTAGCAATTGCCGATATCGGCAATCAACGTTCGAAGGTCCTACAGTATCAATGGGTTCACACATCAGAGGTTTTGGGGTGAAATCAACGATCAATGATCACCGTATTTCAAATCGACGGTCGGGGTTCCATGGCCCACGGTCTATCGACGACCAGAGGACGACGAAACAAGGCATCATTTTTTAGTGAAACCTCTGATTATGATCATGCGATAGAAGGGCTCCGATAAGGGGGCTGGCCCACGGTCACATAAGGAACTGAAGAAGCAAGGGCTAAGCACTAAAGGGCTATCGACGATTGTCGATCAACAAAGTTGAAATTTTGCAACTCCAAGTTAAAAGTCCTTGATTGCAAGCTGCCGATAAGAAGCCTCCAATATTGGGCTAAGAACCCGGTCATAGCCCCTGGTCACATGAGAAGAAATGCAGATAGGGGCTAAACCAAAGGGGCCAAGGAGCATCGGAACTCATTGTTCTACAACACCTTTAAGAGTAAAATTCTCGATACGACGATGCACAATAGTATGGTATAAGGCTTCGAAGGTGGATGGGTTGGCAGCTGAAGTATTAAATGAAGGCATGGTGTAGCAAAAAATTAGTATGGGGGGAATCAAGAAGATTAGTGGCTCAACATGGGGCTCCACTCAGATACACAACAAAGGACTGCCAGGACAAGCTTCGCTTCTACTCTGGAATAGGGAACCATGATCGATCATTACCAACTCCAGAGAGTGGCGATGACAGATAATCAAGGAGAAAGCAAGAGGAATTGACTGAGCAGCAGGAGAGACACATTGCGATAAAGACGTCGCTTGATCGAGGGCCTTCATAGCAACAACAGAGGGACACTTCCTCCATCGTTTTTTAGTTTTTCCTTTTTTCTTTTATTTTTGTAATTTCTATGTATTTTAAAGAAGGGAATTAAATCTCGATGAAATCATTTTGGGGCAGCAGAGCCTTGCACGCCGAGACAGCTAGTCTGTGAGATAGTTGGAGCTCAAACGAAGATATTTTTTAAACTGTTGATTTAAAGCCCCCTTCTTTGTATAAATAAGGGGAAGAAACACTTAATAGAGGTTCGAAATTCTGCACCTGAGTGGTCCAAATTCTTTGGTTCCATTTTGGTTCTAAAGGTTCGTTCATGAGGGACTTGAGCTATACACATGTTGAATGTAATGGATTGGGGATTGGGACTCGAGGATAATGAAAAAATTGTGTTGATTCCTATCATAGCACTATGTAGTATGTTTTCCCCTCTGTAATCTCACTCCATATATGTTTTTCTGTGTTTAAAATAGTGCAATGAAGCTATCTGTTTCTCCCTTGTTCATGCTTGTATATTTGTTACCAAGCAACAACAGTGCCTGTGTTACCTACAGATTTACTTAAGTACCTGTAACGTGCACATATTTTCTTGAGTTTTTGGATACAAATGTGCCCATGAGTATATGGCCTGAAACCCAGACTAGCGCCACCACTCTTGTTTCTCTTTCATCTCCTCCCTCTTCCATATTTTTGCTGGAACATCGTGGCATATAATTTTGCATTGTAATCAACCTTACACTGATTTTCCTCCCCCCTTTCCTCCTCTTCACTTTACTGCAACGTCAATATTAAGTTGCATGTTGTTGTGTGTTGGCCACTAGAACCAAGATTTTCTCTTTGAGGTTTGCCCGATTTACCCCCTGAACATTTGGACCCATGTATTGGCTTGAGTTCACCTTCATGAAGGCTGATTGAACCAAGCCCCCTTTGATTCTCTTTTTAAAAACTTCGTGACAATTGGAGTGCACCAAAAGCCCCTCTTGAAAATATTCCATGCACTCCACTCTTTAAGATGTCCTAGGCACTAGTCTACAATCAACCCATAAGTTGTCTCTAGGAGGCTTTCTATGTCTCCCGAAGCACTTGTGCTATAGGTGGCATTAAAAGTGACAACAGGAAGTAGAGTATTTCCAAGAAAAGCTTGGGCTTGTGGATTTCTCCTCCCAGGTTGAGGAGTGAGGTTGGACACATAATTATCCTTGTGTCATGTATTGTGACCAAGACTAACAACCATAATTCAAGTACATGGACATGGATAAGGAGAATGGTGGATTGGATAAGCATCTTGGACATATATTATTGAGTCATGTACTATGTTTGATTAGGATTAACACCCTAAGTCAAGTACAGGGACTTGGTTAAAGAATGGCCCCGTAGACTAGGATTTCCTTGAAGGAAATGGTCCTATGGAGGACATTCTTTGGTGAACCTAGGTGGAGTATATTCCTCAGAGAGGCAGTGTGGTGTCCTATTCCTTAGAGAGGCAGTGTGCTGTCCTATGGAATGCCTCCCGACATTGTGCTTTGATATAGTTGAGAGATAGAGCTTACTTCCCAATACTTTGGTAATGTGACAATGTTGGTTATGATGATGTTATCATCATTAATTCTTAATAATCAAGATCCTTTCTTATATGAATATTTCAACTTAATGAGTCATTATGAATACCTCCCTGTTAAGAAGGAGTGTTGGAGATTGTAACCTATTTTGGTCTTCATAATGTAAATTTATCATCGATGTATTTATTGTATTTATCATATTTTTGTCAAAGCATGTTCTTCATGCTTAAAGAGTCAAAATAAAATGTATTTGAGATTGTCCCATTTGGAAATTTGTAAGAAAAAGGAAATTGAATTCGATGTTGAGTCATAAGTCCAAAAGTTGACCAAGTCAACCCTCCTTGGACAAGTCAGCCTAATCCTCCAAAAGACACCTATTCGACCTGCTTGGACAGCTATATATAGGAGACAAGTTCGACCTACTTGGAGCTCTTTCATTTTGACCAACAAGAAGAAAATTTGAAGCAAGTGAAGGAGTAATAGAACCCGAGTTGAAGGAGAGAGGAGACGAAGTAAAAAAGAAGAATAATATTCTCTCATTTGACCGAATCTTTTATTGATAGAATTCACATGTGTGAAGAGGTAAAATTTTTGTGGAAGAAGGCCAAAATTTCTGAGGTGACCACATGCCGAATTTTGGCCCCTTTGTTGTAGGTCTGAATTTCAGAACTTTGACAAGTTTTGGAGTAGTTTGACCAATGTTCACTTCCACTGTTTGAAGGTGACTTGAAGGAGGGTTAGACTTGGTATCTTGGTGGCAGTTTGGTCATAGTCTTGGCCTTGGATATCTCTTATTTGATATGATTCTATAAGAGAAGGATTGTTGGGTTTTCCCCTTGTGGGTATTTCTCTAACTAGCAGCCTAGTTTTGGTGTCTCTTGTCTCTTTGTGATCTCTATATTTTCGTGGAAGATTGAACATTCATATGATTGCTTGATGAAGAAGACATAAGAAGTAATAATAAGATATCTAATATTCACAAGTAATAATCAAGAAGAGGAAGCAAGTATTGAACTATATTGCACTTGATTTTTCCAATAGTTATGAGGTTGTGGTCAAATAAAATTTTAGTTGTCAACAATTGGAGCAACCAAACATGGACAAAGGTGCCATCAAGAAACAATAGAAGGAAAAACAAAATGAGATTAGTAGAGTCTAATGTGTGGAAAGAAAATCAACAGTAAATGTTAAAAATGATAAGGAAACCTCAGGTTTTGAGGAAATAGGAAAGTGGATTTGGGTAAATGAAAAACAATATCATGGTGTTTTAAGGTACATGCTTGTCTGCCTTAAGTGGGAACAAAGAAGAAGAAAATAGTTCCAAAGAAATAAAATAAATAAGAGCAACAAAAATAAAGAAGAGTCAACCATTTACAGTCCCACATCCACACCTCTTACTTAGTCATCAAATCTCTATGTCTCGGAATTGATGAATTCTAGGACAAGGGTGGAAATTTCGGAAGCCAAAGAATAGGAAAGAAATTGCAGAATTTTAGAGATCATACTTGCAAATCGATGTTTCATGGAAGGTATACAATTAAAAAAAAAAATAGGTGACAATGTTACAAGAGGCTCTAGAGACATGAAAACAAGAACTAATAACAACAAATAGGGATGTGATAATTTCTAAAGAAATTCAATTAAATACACTAATATCTCAATAAACAATCCTTTCAGGAATAAAGACAAAAAGGAACAAGATGGAAGACATTCTAAAAGAAATCAAAGCTAGAACTCAGGACACTAATGGTTACATAAAGATGGAGGAAGAAACAAATGTAACTGCTAATAGAACACATGAAAGAGAACACAAAGAAAGAAAATATAGGGAAAAAACTTTATTATTAGGGTAATAAGAGACTATGGGAAGAATGAAAGTACTCTTAATTTAACAAGAGACTTATTAAAAGAGAAAATACATTGGAAAGGAAAATCTGCCAAGGAGGGTGGGTCAAATATGTGAAGATGTTTCCTTGACTCATAAAAGTCATCATGGCAAACGTGCGATACAAACACCATTTCTTAAGCAAAAATAAAATTTTGGAGGGCTTACACTTTTTTCTAGATGAAGATTTAACCAACAAACAAAAAGAGGAGAGAAGGGAAGAAGTGGAGAAAATTAGAGCAACAATAAACATATGGAAAAGAACATGGTTGTATAATGGTAAAGTTGTTATTATAGCTTTTGGGCCCCATAAAGAAAAAAAAGTTAATTCTATAATAGGGAGGAAAACAACAATATCAACATGGATGAAAATGGGTGAACACTCAAGTTTGAGTCTTGTGTGCCAAACCACATAACAATCAAACCCTACCCAAGTCTACCCAAGTCTAGTTTGTTGGAACTGTAGAGGTTACCATTGGAGGAGGGGACTTGGGTTAGGGCATATTGCAAAAGGTAGAGACATAATTTGTCTCAAGAAAACGCATAAACATGATGGTTCCAAAACTCCTATATAGAAATTTCGAACAAGGAAACAAAGAATGACAAAGGGTATGGGGGAATAATAGTTTAAGTGAAAGAAAACGAAGGTTGTCACATTTAGTTAGTGAAAGAAGATACAAATAAATAGTATTTATGGCTCAAAATATTAAAGAATGAGAATGAAATAAGAATTTCAACATGCTATTTTGCGCCTCAAGTATAAAAAACTTACAAAAATAAGGGGCTAGACAAAAAGGATCCATATGTTGCTTTAAAGCAAGATATTGCCACATATTCTCAGTGGGGAGAAGTTCTTTTAGTGGGATATTTCAATGCTAAAACAACAATCAACAAATCAAATCACAATTCTCTTTGGTTCACTGAAGAATAAAATCCCCAATGGTTGATATGTTCAAAAGATGAAAAAGTTAGCAATCATTTTGGGGAGGAGTTACTTATGTCATGTGGTGCTTTCAACTTAATTATTTGTAATGGTCTAGGTAGATGGAAAAGGTATGGGAACTTCACTTGGAATACATACAATGGGGAAAATCTCGTTGACTATGTGATTTATTCACAAAGCTTATTAGAAAGGATAATGAAGTTAAGATTGGGGAGCATATTTGGGAATTAAAATCAAACCATAATATAATTTCTATAAGGTTATCCTGGTTAGAAGAAAGACAACATAGGAGGAAAACTTATTGTTCTCAACAATCACTTTCAAGGGGAAAAATTCTTCTTTCACAAGAAACTTGTACTATCTTCAAGACAACACTAGAGAGGTCAATTACGAAGGAAAAAACTCATTTCCAAAGCCTCAATAGTTAGGTGTTGAGAAATATAATTCAAGGTGCACTTAAGAAGGGAAAAAGAGAAAAAAATAGGAAATCAGAATCAAATTGTTTTTCGGTAAATGCTTTGGTTTGATCGGTTTGACGAGGAATGCAAAATGTCAAGGGTGTTGTGTTGATCAATGGTTGTCATTAATATCAACCCAAGAAGCACGAGGGGCTACCCCAATCTTGCAAGGGAATTTTGACTTGATACCTCACATTAATTTGCGTCAAAGATATTCTCGATGGATTCTACTCGTCGATATGTTTCCGTTGATATATGGTACGTACGCCTCCCATTTCTTCACGGTTTGAGAGTTATTTGCATTTGAAGTCGGAACCCCCCATTAGTTGGATAAAACCCCAAGGGGTTGAGACATCACCTTATTCCCTAACGATTGTCAATATATGACAGTGATTCTAACCATAATCTCACCTCGTATAAGTTGAATAAATTTAAAAATCCAAAGATAGTAAACCAATCACTGACTTCACACTCGGGTAGGAATTATGATCATATGCCCTAAGCCAATCATTGGTTTTCTTGCAATTAACATCAAAATTAAGAAGAATTATTAAGGTTATGTCACTAAAAAAATAAATTAATTTAAGTCAATAAATATTAATGCAAATATTAGGAGGAATATTAAAGTGATCCAATTACCTTAGAACAAAAGATACATATTTTAAAATATTTAACATTCTAAATATATTATGCATTAGTCCGCCAACGTACATTAAGAAGACCCTCCTTAACACCTGACGATCAAATGATAAATATTGTTACTAAAGTATGTGGTGTCTCCTATAATTAAGGAGCCCTATCCAACGTCTAAGTGAGAACCTTATACTATATATATGTTGTGAAACCTTGGCATAGATGAGATGATGAAATGAATGTATAATATTTGAAATTTCGGGACTGCCCTAAAGGAAAATAAACCCAGATCAAATTTTTTTTAGGGTTCAGTTTGTTACAGGTCTATCAAATGTTAGCAGAGTTTTTGGCAAGTTCTATCAAATATTAGTGAAGTATTTGGCAAGGAAGCGAGGTCCTATTTTGTTGCAGGTCTATCAAAGGTTAGCAAGGTAGAAAGGTTTTGTTTTGTTGCAAGTCTATCAAAAGTCTAATCACCAAAATATTAGCGAAGATTTGGGCAAGGTAGTGAAGTATTAGTCCAGGCCTATATCACAGAAGTTCCAAGCATAAGAAATATTGGTTAAGGAGTTACAAGTCTCAATCTAGAAGTTACGGGTCTTGGTCAAGAGTTTCCAAGCAATCATTACTGTCTCAGACTACAAACCCTTGACCAAAGAAAAGTTTCGGACCTGAAATTACAAGTCTTAGATCTCGGTCCAACGATTACCGACTCCATTCAAGATCAAGTGAAGGATCAAGGTCTCGGAACCCCACTAAAATCTACCAAAGACAAGCAAGGAAATATATTGATGATTTGCAATCTCGTTTAAGGATCTCAGCCCTTTTGTTCAACAACAATCCTTGGTCTTTGTTCCTCATTCAAAAACATCACAGGCATGAACAACGTTGAATAACCCTTATATTGTTGTGAAAGGGATGAAAGGTAGACCTGTAATCAAGCAAATATAAAGGCATGTATAATTCAAATTCCCTTCCTGTGTGTTAATAATGTACTTTAATAACTGTTGACTACACTGTACCATGTATTAGGCTAGTTTTCAGTCTTGCATAAAAGCCTTGTCATAATTGTAACTAGAGTTGTGTCCAACTAGGGTAAGTTTTGTCCTATGTATGTCTAAGTCAATATTCATCTCTTGTATAAAATATGGTTTTGTGTCAAGGTTTGGTATGTTTAAGTAGAGTCTAGGTTTCTACTACTGCAACAAGTCAACTACAATCACAAACAACAAACACACTTTGGCTACACATTGTATTCATTTGATTTTTATTTATTTATTATTATGTGCTCACATGTGTGTTTGTAGGCAGAGGTAAGTTAAAGGGTATTTTTTTTTCCTTTTGGGATTGGGTTTCGCTGGGCAAATTTTCATGCAGGTAGAAGAAGATTCAAGGACAGTATCAAGCAAGCATTCAAGAGCTGAAGTATCGAATCAAAGTAAGCATTATAGCGGGACATCCTTTGAAGACATGACAACCATCCGTATATTGTGAAGAAGTATCAAGCCCAAAAGTCATGATTGTAAAGTTTTGAAAGAGTCATTTGTAAAAGTGTCATCATTGGAAGAGTCATTATTGTAAAAGAGTCAATATGCCTAGAGTCGAAAGGGCATTATTGGGAGGTATAGGAGTCTCTGTTGGGATGATGTCATGGTTGGGTTGCAGATCATAGTGTGATTGGGTGTGTGGTAAAAATCATTGTAAATCATATTGTATTGTGGATTGTTGTACCTGGTACGGGAACCCACACTCTTGTCTCATTTCAGTCACTATAGGGTGGTAGGGAGGTGCTAGGGAGGTGCATGAAGTCGCCTACAGGTTGGAGCTTGTGAACACTTCAGGGTGGTAGGTTAGTCTAGGATGTTGGGGCATCCATTCAGTTGACTACTGAAGAAACCATGGCGTTGGGGTGTCCATGCAGTGGGAATTGGAGAAGAATTATTTTCTATAATTATAGGAAGTTGTAACTTTCATTTCAGTTGGGGCTGAAGATTAAAAAATTTATTAGAAAAGCGTTTGGTGGTTTTTGACCCTAAGAGGGTTTTCCACCTACAATTCTTGTGCCTATTGCATTCTATTGTTTATTGTTTTTACTGCATGAACATTAATAGCTATTGAAGACTAACTAATGCGCTAAAAGATTTAAAAGGTGCTAATTAGTTTCAGAGCTTGGTTCCTTCAATAGAAATCTAACAACTGGAAGGAATAGAGTTCCTTTTTTCAATGGAAATAAATATGCACTTTGGAGTGGAAGAATGCAGGTTCATTTGTTGGCGCAAGGATACGAAGTATGGAAAATCATTGACAAAGGCTTCACACCGACCTAGGATGAACAAGGTAAGAAAAATATGGTATATGATGCAAAGGCTAAAGATCTTATTATCTGTGGGCCTATCAAATCTGTTTATCTTAAGGTATTGAGTTGAAAAACTACTAAAGAGTTATGGGGCGAGCTTGAAAATATATATGCAGGTGACTCAAAGGTGAAAGAAGTAAAGCTTCAAATTTTTCAAGGCAAAATTTGAGCAACTCAAAATGAGGGAAGATGAAGATATTGCTACATAATTTCAGTGTGTTGATGAAACAAAAAATACATTGGAAGGTTTGGGAGAACCTGTTGAAATGAAAATTGTTGTTCGATAGATCCTCAGAACCTTGCCAGCAAGATTTAACCCTAAGGTATCTGTCTTGGAATATAGATCAAACCTGACCAATATCAACATAGATGAATTGCATGGGATTATATGAAATGGGGGTTGAAGAAGAGGATGGAACATCTCGGTTAGAAACAACATTTTCCACATCCAAGAAGAATAGTAAGGACAAGCAGACTCCGAAATCAAAAACTTGCAATTGTAAGGATGAGGAAAATGAAGAAGATGAAGAAGAATCCTCAGATAAATATTTTTCATACTTCACACGGAAAATGAGAACAGGTACGGGAAAATTCAAAGATAAACTTCCATTAATATGTTTTCATTATGGTGAGGTTGCGAATGTCCTCACAAAAATGAGGTTGTTACGAAAGGAAAGAAAAGTCCTAGGAAGTTCAGCAAGCAAGGCAAGAAGAAATGGTTTAAGAAAAGTTTCTTCTCCAAAGAAGATAGCTCCTCATTCGAAGAAGACAGTGATAACAAAGAAGAATTCAACAGAAGAGTGTTGTTTATGGCCAAGCACAATAAGCAAGAGGCACTTGATGAAGAAGGAGATGAAGAGGAATAAATTGCTGAGGTTGAATTTCAAAACAAAGTGATCAGGGTTATCAAAGAGCTCAAGGTCGAGAAGAACCATATCAACATTCTTGGAGATGAATTAAGGACATAAAAGGAACAGGTCCTAAATCTTAAAATCAAGGTTGAAGAATAGAAAAGAATTGAAGAATCACTTAGGAAAGAATTAAAGGAAAGAAACAAGGAAAGAGAAGCATTGGAAGCTGAAATTGTTTCTTTACGAAAGGAAGTAAAACTAGAAAAGTTCTTCAAAACTACACCAATAGCTCAAAGACTTTGGAGGAACTCCTCAGCAACCAACGGTCATGCAACGACAAGACTGGTCTTGGTTACAAAGAAATATTTGAAAAGGAGTCAAGTCCCTCTATGACAACTAAAGAAGATGGATATGCAAAATCTACCAAGCAGGTAGATCTCCTAGCTAGATCAAGAGATCAAGACTCGAGGAAGAACCTTGGAAGACAATTCCTCGAAGAATATTTCCTTACATGTATCAAACTATCCTTTATGGTCATTGTTATTGATGCGGAAGGTTTGGACATAGAGCTGTAGAATGTCGCTTGTATATTTGGAATGAATATAATTCCAGGAGATCTCTCAGAAATATATATTCTAGAACTCAGCAAAATATCAACATATTTGATCATTTGAGAGATGATGTCGAATGTTACAAATGTAACAATTTTGGACACTTGGCCAAAGATTACAGAATTAGAAGTTCTTTAAAGGAATTCTTTCAAAATCAGAATGAACAAGTATGGAAAAGTAAGACTCAAAGGTGTGCTCTCACTCTCAAGGATCAAAGCAATAGAAACCTATGGTATGTTGACAATTGTTACTCAACGCATATGATCGGAGATAGAAATAAGTTCATATCCTTGAAAGCAAAGAAGGATCAAACAACGTCTTTTGGAAATGATGGGTCTTCAAATGTCATAGGAGCAGGTATGGTCACTCTTGGAAGCAAGGATGCATTACAAAAGGATGTGTTACTAGTTGAAAATATGAATCACAATATGCTCAGTGTTGGACATGTTATCTCAAAATCAGGCTCTGGAAGGCTGCTAACTAGGAAGACCTTAAGTAACTATTTCAAACCTACTTTAGGTTGAGGCTTAGCCTCCCCAACCTGAGAGGGCTCTCTCAAAGGATTAATGTTTTTTATTATGATTAAGATGACTAACTCTTGTGAAATAAAGATAAAAATGTGAGTAGTGGAAACATAATTAGAAAGTATCCATTGGGCTTATGGAGTCAGGTATGCTTCAGTATTAACAGTAAGGTTAACTCTACATAGAAGTCAGGGCATTTAGAACTCAATGCATGTAGAAAACACCATAAATACAAAGGACCAACACAGTTTACGAATGCATGAAGGAAATTAGAGCATTGTTAGTGATTTCTAAGTAATCACACATTCATACCACTGAATATAATAGGAAGAGAACAATACAAGCCATTCCAAGCATCAAATTCCTTCTGATTCCTGAGAAGAAAAGCCAAAATACTGTATTACTAAAAACAGAGTCTTTACATAAAGCCAAATATCAGAGCTTTTCTCAATAAATTTCCAACCCTAAGTACATTGCTCTTTCTCCTATATATAGAATTCTTTACAAAACTGAGATTCCTCCTCCAGCATGAGGAGAACTCGAATTCTGCTTGCCATGACACCTATTCAAACTTTAACTAACTATTAAATACAACAACTGCTAACTGGAATTTTTTTAGAAACCTAAGACAATTAGGAGTCTAACTCCACATCATGTTGATAATAGCATTTATTATAATAAAAACTCATTCTCTGACAAGTGGTTCCCTTCAGTTTAACTTTGATGGATGTTTAAAGTTCCTTGCTGGCCCTTAATGTCTTATCTCATTTACTACTCCTGCAAAGTAGGAAACTGCCCATGTTTTCCTGCTTTTGGTTTCCTCAAGGATATTTGAGACCAATTAACCATGATGTCTTCATTGATTACACTAAAGTGTGTTGGAGTGCCACGTTCTTGATGTGCTGTAGACCCTTCCCATATACTCGTATGAAGACAAAACTTCTTCAAAGCCGTTTGAAATGTCGTGGACAATACTAGTGGTGATCATTTATATGACAAAATTTATAGTTCATATATCTTTTCCTCCGCTTGTTTTACCTTTGCCGGTTGCTTGCATATTGTAAATGATCCTTTTTGAACTCCCCTTTCAAAAAGTTTCCCCTTGATTACTCAAAATTGTTCGACTGATTTTAATTATGTAGCTACAGCAGTTTCGTAGCGCTCTACGAAATTGCTGTGTAATCACAAAAGACAGCTTCAATACCAACATATGACTGTCTTGAGCCTCTTTTAATTGGAAATGTTCCTTTCAACTGTCCTGAAGCTATTCAAAACTGAGGAAAAACTGCAACAAGGTAAATCATCAAAAAATTTGGATATAACCTTACTTGCTATGTGATTTTCTTAAGGAGATCTTTCCCGCTGGCTTAGTTGTATCTTCAACTCCTCAATTTGTCTCTTTATAACCCTGATCCCAGTTCTCAGTTTCATATTAACTCTTCTGATGAATTTTGCTTCTTTTATTGCGGGAACTGACCATGTGTAGTATTGAGCATTACAGTTGACCACCTCAGGTATTTGAATTGTTTTGTCTTCCCACAGAGCCTCCATTTTGTCAAAATGATCTTCCTTGATTGCATGTTTCCTTGAGTCTTTCTTCAATCTAGCAATTTCCAAGTTTGCTAATTTCAACTTCTTTTGTAACTCTTCAACACTATATTCCTCTTGAGGGATAACTGCCTTACCTTTATATTTTCCTTCATCAGACTGTACTATCTCCTCTGTTTCACTTGCTTTGAGCAGTGTCTCTTGTAATTGTCTTGAATGCTCATTACTGGTCTTCATGGCTTAAAAACAAATTTAGCAATCGGGTCATCGAACTTGAGCTTTTTCAAGGCTTTGATATTTTTGGTTTATCCTTTCCTAATTTTATCAAATCTTCTTGAACCAAGGGAGATTCTTCAATATCAATAGCTTGCAGTAAGTCATTAAGACTTCCCTTTGAAACTGGGCTTTCCTTAGTAACCATTGTCTTGCCTTTTTCTTTGGCTAACTGGCTCCTTGTCATTCTTCTCTGAACTACTTCACCTGTAGATGATTCATGTACACCCTCTCTGATCTGAGTTTTCTCTTTCTGGGACTGTTGGGGTGTGTCTTGGATTATCAGTGGTTTGGCAGGTTCTTTTACCTGCTTCCTAGCCTTCAATTTTACAAATATCCTGGATCTTGTTTCCCCATGATGGCCGGTTGTTGTTGGAGATTCTTTTGCAGCTTGAGGACTGAGACCAATCTCGTTCTTGAAACTTGACATAAACATGAACACAGACCATTCTTTATTTATCTTCTGGAGCTCATGCAGAATTATCAACTTAACTAAGCCGTGATGAAACAACGAGGTCTCACAGGCTTCCTTTTTTAACTGGACCTTATCACACATTTTTCCCAGGCTACGAAACAAGTAGAAGGGTAAATAAATAGAGATCTTTCTAGTGAAATGAAGAAGTAGCTTGAAGTGATAAGGATACACCTTATGATACCTCCCTTCGCAAGTGAAGTACCTCTGTATGCAGGTAAGCAAATTACCGTATGAATCTTTGACAGAGCTTCTGGGCATGGACTTGTTTAAGTCTAAATTGATGAACTCCAGTTTCAGAAATTCCTTGCAGGGGGCCATGTCAAACTTGAAGTTTTTAAACCATTTTTCCTGTCCCCTTGGAATCTCAGTGACTGTCGATATAACTTCTGGAGAGATTGGCAACTCAAGTACCCCAACCTTTGAATTCAATCCTGTGAAATTTAAAGCGAACTCCTTGGTGACTTGTATATGGCCTCCTTGAAGTTTTTCACAAAACCTCCAACAGCCAACCTGTTTGAAGGCTTGTGCAACTTCATCATTATTTAGGATGTTGTCTAAACCCTCAGGTTCATTCCTCAAACATCTGCCTGACCTATGCTCTTTTTTCTCTGCAGATCCCTCCATGAAACTCCAGCAGTATGAAAATTTGAAAAGTTGGCACTGTCTCACACTTTGATCACTGCCTCGCTTGAAAACTGCCTCGCCTGATTTCCAAGGAATTCAAATTGAACACTTGACAATTTATTCCTTACATATGAATCTAACCACAAATCATGATCGTGAGTGCTTGGCTTTTCTTGAAACTTGAAATCTTAGCGTACCAAGGTACCTAACGACTCTAATGATGAAGATAAGCGGTTGGACATGATAGGCGAAGTGTATAAACTGAAAATTAATGATGTAAACATAATGGACCTTGATAGATATGACAGCTGAGCAGGATTTGCTACAGATCTGCACGAATCCCCGATTTCGTAGCGCAGCCAGTGTAAAATCTGGGTTTTGCGCTACGAAAATGCCTAGATTCGTTTCCGCGCTACGAAAACACCTAAACTGCTTTATAACACATAAGAACCTTAAAACAAACTTGATACAAGGAATCTATGCGGGTTGTGGGACCAATGATGAATGAGAACGGATTATTGACCTTTATGTAACCATACCACAAAGATTCTAAAGACCTAGACACTACATTGAACATGGAAAAACTGAACTTGGACTAACACCTAACTTTCACAATCAAACTGATGTGAACAATTTAGTAATCGCTTCTTAAGTGATAACAGGACATATGTGCGATCAAGGACACATGATGTTATTCAACTTGAAGAAATGTGAAATCAGGAAAGGCAATTTTGGTAAAATTGTGGCTACAACAAGCAGAGCTCCAAACAACATATATATTTTGGATGAGACACATAAATGGTGTTTCTTGGCAAAAGTAGACGAGAGTTGGTTATGGCACAAATGAATGGGACATATAAATTTCGACAATTTGTTCAAGATCAAAAAAAAGGAAGCAGTTAGAGAAATGCTGAAAATGTCAAAACCTACCAATACGATATGTGAATCTTGTCGTCACAGCAAAGAGACAAAAGTCGAGTTCAATACAAAGGAACATTTTGCGTCACGTCCATTGGAACTAATGCATACCGATCTATGTGGTACTATGAGAACAAAAGGTTTAGATGGTGAATTATCCTTTATGTTAATGATAGATGATTACACCAGAATGATAGTCATCAGTTTCCTAAAGAAAAAGTATGAGGCATTTGAATGTTTCAAAATCTACAAGGAATTGGTCGAGAATGAAACCGATTTGAAGATCAAATGTCTAAGATCAGATAATGGTGGAGAATTCACGTCCAAAGCATTTCAACAATACTGCGACGAACATGGAATAAAAAGGAAATTCTCAACAGCTAGAACACCATAGCAAAATGGAGTAGCTAAAAGAAAAAACAAAACCGTACAGGAAATGGCTAGAACCATGTTAAAAGACTCAAAATTAGACAATAAATTCTGGGTTCAAGCAATTGATACTATCGTATCATTATAAATAGAGGCTTTCTCAGGAACAATTGTAACATGACTCCGTACGAACTATGGAAAGGAAGACCAGCTAACGTCAAATACCTCAAAATATATGGAAGTAAATGCTACATCAAAAGACAAGACCAAAAATTGGGCAAGTTCGATTCCTGTGAGGACGAAGGTATTTTCGTTGGTTATTCACGCAAAAGAAAGGCTTATAGATGCTACAATATGAGGCAAAAACAAATAGCTGAAAGTATAAATGTTAATTTTGACGAAGACTATGTTCTTAAGGATAAGAATGAGATCTTATCTTCAAGCAAATCTGAGGGGTTTGAGGTAGAACATGTGAAGGATGAAGAAGAAGCTCCATAACAAGATCAATCAAATAGGGAAACACTAGTCAACCAAGAAGAAATAAGAAATGATCAGCAGGATGTACAAGAAGTTTCTCCAAAAGGTTCAAAATAATGGTATCAAAAGAATCATTCGTCAAAACAGATCATTGACAACATAAATGAAGGAATGGGAACCAGAATAAGTTGACAACTTCGTTCATCACAAGCAAGCCCATCTTTCCCTTTTAGTGACTTTTGATCCTAACAATTTTGAGGAAGCTAGTCAAAATGAACACTGGGTAGCAGCTATGAATGAAGAACTGGATCAAATTGAGAAGAACGACACTTGGGAATTGGTTCCACGACCAAAGGATAAAAATTTTATTGGAACTAAATGGGTCTTCAGAAACAAATTGAATGAGGATGGACAGGTTACCAAGAATAAAGCAAGATTAGTCTGCAAAGGATATGCACAAGTTGATGGAATCGATTTTGAAAAAACATTTTCTCCAATTTCCAGTATGGAAGATATCGTGATGTTTCTCACTTATGCAAGCTCAAGAAAAATCAAGGTCTACCAAACAGATGCTAAGCTAGCCTTTCTAAATGGTGAATTGGAAGAAGAAGTTTACATTGAACAGCCCGAAGATTTTCTTCTCACCGACAAAGAAAACTAAGTTTCCATATTAAAGAAGGCACTATATGGTCTCAAGCAAGCTCCTAGGGCTTGGTATGCTCGTCTTTATAGGTATCTACATCAACAAGCATTCAAGAAGGGAAGCGCTGACAACAATCTCTATGTGAAAGTGGATCAAGATAACCTAACTATTATCGAGGTATATGTGGATGATATAATCTTTGTAAGCAATGATGACAGATTAAGTAAAGACTTTGCCACAAAAATGCAAAGTGAGTTTGAAATGTCTATGATTGGCGAGCTAACATACTTTTGGGGGCTTTAGATTTCTCAGCAGGATAAAGAAATATTCATATATCAAACCAAGTACATCAAGGAAATGCTCAAAAAATTCCAGATGGAAGATTGCAAGCTAGTCTTTACCCCCATGATAACAGGTTGCAAGTTAATCTTAGAAGATTCGTGAAAGGATGTGGACCAAAGGTTGTATAGATCCATGATTGGTAGTCTTCTATATGTGATAGCCTCTCAGCCTAATTTGATGTAGGCAGTTGGAAAAGTAGCAAGATTCCAAAAAGCACCAAAAGAATCTCATATTATTGTCATCAAAAGAATTCTTCGGTATCTTAAGGGCACAATAGAATATTGTCTATGGTATCCAAAAGGAAATGATCTGGTTATCCAAGCTTATACAAATGAAGATTGGGCAGGAAGTGTTGATGATCGTAAGAGTACTAGTAGAGAAGCATTCTATCTAGGTGGTTATCTTGTTTCATGGTTAAGTAAAAAGTAGTCTTCAATCTCGTTATCCACAACAGAAGAAGAATATGTTGCGGTAGCAGCTTGTTGGACTCAAGTTCCCTGGATGAGCAAACTTTGCAAGATATTCAAGTCAAGTTTGAAGAGCCTATTCCCATATTTTGCGATAACAACAGCGCCATCAGTATCTCCAAGAATCCTATGATGCATTCCAAAATGAAGCACATTCTGATTAAATATCATTTTGTTAGAGAGCAGGTCATGGAAAAGAACATCAAACTTGAATATGTTAGCACAAAGGAACAAATTACTGACATATTTACCAAACTATTACCTTGTGAAGCATTTGAGTATCTTCGCCAAAATTTTGTGATTCTCCTAAGTTTTCATTAGACTCTTTCTCTTATCTACTCGAGTAGAAAGGGGGAGTGGAGGTGTGTACAGGTCTGTAGGATGTTTGTTTGTCACGGTGAGTTACCCTTTGCCATTGATGACAAAGGGGTAGAGAAGGCAATCAGAAGAGGTTTGATGATCACAGGGGGAGTACTTGTGTTGCCACCAATTCTAAAGGGGGAGATTGTTGATGAGTGGTTGTCATTAATGTGAACCCAAGCAGCACCAGGGGCTACCCAGATATTTCAAGGGAATTTTGACTTGATAAATCATATTATTTTGTGTCAAATATCTTCTCAATGGATTCTACTCGTCGAGATGTTTATGTTGATATATGATATGCCTCCCAGTTCTTCACGGTTTGAGATTTATTTGCCTTTGAAGTCGGAACCCCCCATTAGTGGGCTAAGATACCAGGGGTTGAGACATCACCTTATTCTCCAACGATTGTCAATATATGATACGGATTCTCACCGCAATCTCACCTCGTATACATTGAATAAATTGAAAAATCCAGAGTAGTAAATAAATCATTGACGTCACACTCGGGTAGGAATCCGGATCATATGCCCTAAGGCAATCATTGGTTTGCTTGAAATTAACATCAAAATTAAGAAGAATTATTAAGGGTATGTCACTAAAAAAATAAATTAATTTAAGTCAATAAATATTAATGCAAATATTAGGAGGAATATTAAAGTGATCCAATTACCTTAGAGAAAAAGATACATATTTTAAAATATTTAACATTCTAAATATATTATGCATTAGTCCTCCAATGTACATTAAGAAGCCCCTCCTTAACACTCAACCGTCAAATGATAAATATTGTTACTAAAGTATGTGGTCTCTCCTATAATTAAGGAGCCTTATCCAACGTCTAAGTGAGAAAATTATACTATATATATGTTGTGAAACCTTGGCATAGATCAGATGATGAACTGAACATATAATCTCTTAAATTTCAGGACAACCCTAAAGGAAAATAAACCCAGATCAAAAGTTTTGTTAGGGTTGAATTTGTTATAGGTCTATCAAATGTTAGCGGATTTTTTGGCAAGGTCTATCAAATATTAGTGAAGTATTTGGCAAGGAAGCGAGGTCCTATTTTGTTGTAGATATATCAAACATTTGGAAGGTAGAAAGGTTCTGTTCTGTTGCAAGTCTATCAAAAGTCTAATTACCAAAAGATTAGCGAAGAGTTGGGCAAGGTAGTGAAGTCTTAGTCCAGGCCTATATCACAAAAGTTCCAAGCATCAGAAATATTGGTCAAGGAGTTACAAGTCTCGATCTAGAAGTTACAGGTCTTGGTCAAGAGTTACCAAGCAATCATTACTATCTCAGACTACAAAAAATTGATCACAGAAAAGTTTCGGACCTGAAATTACAAGTCTGAGATCTCGGTCATCTCCATTCAAGATCAAGTGAAGGATCAAGGTCTTAGAACCCCACTCAAATCTACCAAATACAAGTAAGGAAATATCTTGATGATCTGCAATCTTGTTTAAGGATCTCAGCCCTTCCGTTCAACAACAAGACTTGGTCTTCGTTCCCCATTCAAAAAGATCACAGGCATGAACAACGTTGAATAACCCTTAGCTTGTTGTGAAAGGGGTGAAAGGTAGACCTATAATCAAGTAAAGATAAAGGTATGTATAATTCAAATTCCCTTCCTGTGTGTTAATAATGTACTTTAATAACTATTGACTACACTGTAACATGTATTAGGCTAGTTTTTAGTCCTTCTTAACTGCCTTGTCGTAACTGTAAGTAGATTTGTGTCCAACTAGGGTAATTTTTGTGCTATGCATGTCTAAGTCAATATTCATCTCTTTATAGTCTTGTATAAAATATGGGTATGTTTCAGTAAAGTCTAGGTTTCTGTTGCGGCAAAAATTCAACTACAATCTCAAACAACAAGCACACTTCAAGTATGCATTGTATTCATTTGATTTTTATTTATGTATTATTATGTGTTCACATGTGTGTTTGTAGGCAAAGGTGAGTTAAAGGGTATTTTGTTTTTCCTTTTGGGATTGGGTTTTGCTGGGAAAATTTGAATGTAAGTAGAAGAAAATTCAAGGATAACATCAAGCAAGCATTCAAGAGCTGAAGTATCAAATCAAAGGAAGCATTGCAGTGGGACATCCTTTGAAGACATGACATCCATTCGTATATTATGAAGAAGTGTTAAGGCCAAGAGTCATCATTGTAAAGTTTCAAAAGCGTCATTTGTAAAAGTGTCATCATTGGAAGAGTCATTAATGTAAAAGAGTCAATCTGCCTAGAGTCAAAAATTCATTATTGGGAGGTATAGGAGTCTCTGTTGGGATGATGTCATGGATGGGTTGCAGGTCATAGTGTGATGGCGTGTTTGGTCGAAATCATTGTTAATCATAATGTATCGTGGATCGTTGTCCCTGGTACGAGCATCCACACTCTTGTCTCATTTCAGTCATTATAGGGTGGTAGGGAGACGCTAGGCAGTGCATGAAGTTACCTATAGGTTGGAGCATGTGAACACTTCAGGGTGGTAGGTTGGTCTAGGATGTTGGGGCATCCATTCAGTTGACTACTGAAGAAACTAGGGTGTTGGGGCGTCCTTCCAGTGAGAGCTGGAGAAGAATGTTTTTCTAGAACTTTAGGAGTTGTAACTTTCATTTCAGTTGGGGTTGAAGATTAAAGAATTTATTAGAAAAGCGTTGGGTGGTTTTTGACCTAGAGGGGGTTTTCCACCTAAAATTCTTGTGCCTACCGTGTTCTATTGTTTACTGTTTTTACTGAATAAAAATTAATAATAATTGGCTTTAGAGCTTGGTTCCTTCAATAACAATCTAACAACTGGAAGGAGATCATGGAGTATACAAAGAATAGAGTTCCTTTCTTTAATGGAAATAACTATGCACTTTTGTGTGTAAGAATGCAGGTTCATTTGCTAGCACAAGGATACGAAGTATGTGAAATCATTGAAAAAGGCTTCACACCGACCTAGGATGAACAAGGTAAGAAAAATATGGTATATGATGCAAAGGCTAAAGATCTTATTATCAGTGGGCTTATCGAATCTGTTTATCTTAAGGTATTGAGTTATAAAACAACTAAAGAGGTATGGGGCAAGCTTGAAAATATATATGTAGGTGACTCAAAGTTAAAAGAAGCAAAGCTTCAAATTTTCAGGGAAAAATTTGAGCAACTAAAAATGAGGGAAGATGAAGATATTGTTGCATACTTTCATTGTGTTGATACATTGGAAGGTTTGGGAGAACCTGTTGAAATGAAAATTGTTGTTTGAAAAATCCTCAGAACCTTGCCAGCAAGATTTAACCCTAAGGTATCTGTCTTGAAAGATAGATCGAATTTGACCAATCTCAGCATAGATGAATTGCATGTAATTCTTATGGCATATGAAATGAGTATTGAAGAAGAGGATGGCACATCTCACTTAGAAACAACATTTGCCGCATCTAAGAAGAATAGTAAGGACAAGCAGACGCCGAAAACAAAAACTTGCAATTGTAAGGATGAGGAAAAGGAAGAAGATGAAGAATAATTCTCAGATAAAGAGTTTTCCTACTTCACGCAAAAAATGAGAACAAGTAAGGGAAAATTCAAAAGGTAAGCTTCCAGTAATATGTTTTGATTGTGGTGAGGTTGGGCATTTTATAGCCAAATGTCCTCACAAAAATGAGGTTGTTACGAAAGGAAATAAAAGTCCTAGGAAGTTCAACAAGCAAGGCAAGAAGAAATGGTTTAAGAAAATTTTCTTCTCCAAAGTAGATAGCTCCTCATCCGAAGAAGACAGTGATAACGAAGAAGAATTCAACGGAAGAGTATTATTTATGGCCAAGCATAATAAGAAAGAGGCACTTGATGAAGACGGAGGCGAAGAAGAAGAAATGACTGAGGTTGAATTTCAAAACGAGGTGATTATGGTTATCAAAGATCTCAAGGCCGAGAAGAAACACGCCAACACTCTTGAAGACGAATTAAAGATAGAAAGGGAACAGGTTCTAAATCTTAAAATCAAGGTTGAATAATACAAACGAATTGAAGAATTTCTCAGGAAAGAATTAAAGGAAAGAAACAAGGAAAGATAAGCATTGGAAGTTGAAATCATTTCTTTACGAAAGGAAGTAAAAAATGGAAAAACTCTTCAAAACTACGCCAACAACTCAAAGAATTTGGATGAACTCATTAGCAACTAGTGATCATGCAGCAACAAGACTGGTCTTGGTTACAAAGAAAATTTCTAAAAGGAGTCAAGTCCTTCTATGAAAACTAAAGAAGATGGATATGCAAAATTTACCACGCATGTAGATCTCCCATCTAGATCAAGAGATCGAGACTCGCAAGAAGAACCTTGGAAGACAATTCCTCGAAGAATAGTTCCTCCCAGGTATCAACCTATCTTTTATGGTCATTATTATTCATGTGGAAGGTTTGGACATAGAGATGCAAAATATCGCATGTATGTTTGGAATGAATATAATTCCAAGAGATCTCTCAGAAATGGATATTCCAGAACTAAACATAATATAAACATATTTTATCATTTGAGAGATGATGTTGAATGTTACAAATGTAACAATTTTGGACACTTGGCAAAAGATTGCAGAATTGGAAGTTCTTCAAAGGAATTCTCGCAAAATCAGAATGAACAAATATGGAAAAGGAAGATTGAAAGGTGTACTCTCGCTCTCATGGCTCAAAGCAGCATAAACGTATGGTATGTTGACTATGGTTGCTCAATGCATATGACTGGAGATAGAAATAAGTTCATAGCCTTGAAAGAAAAGAAGGATCGAACAATGTCTTTTGGAAATGATGGGTCTTCAAACGTCATAGGAGCAGGTACGGTCACTCTCGAAAGCAATGATGCATTAGCAAAGGATGTGTTGTTGGTTGAAAATATGAATCACAATTCACTCAGTGTTGGACAAATGTGCGATCAAGGACACACGATGTTATTCAACTCGAAGAAATGTGAAATCAAGAAAGGCAAGTTTGGTAAAATTGTGGCTACAACAAGTAGAGCTCCAAATAACATATATATTTTGGATGAGACACCTAAAGGGTGTTTCTTGGCAAAATAAGACGAGAGTTGGTTATAGCACAAATGAATGGGACATATAAATTTCGACAATTTGGTCAAGATCAACAAAAAGGAAGCAGTTAGAAAAATGCAGAAAATGTCAAAACCTACCAATACGATATTTGAATCTTGTTGGAATGGAAAAAAGACAAAAGTTGAGTCCAAGACAAAGGAACATTTTGCGTCATGTCCATTGGAATTAATAAATATTGATCTATGTGGTCCTATGAGAACAAAAGTTTTAGATGGTGTATTATACTTTATGTTAATGATAGATGATTACACCAGAATGACAATCGTCAGTTTCCTGAAGAAAAAATCTAAGGCATTCGAATGTTTCAAAATATACAAGGAATTGTTAGAAAATGAAACCGATTTGATGATCAAATACCTAAGATCAGATGATGGCAGAGAATTCACGTCCAAAGCATTTCAACAATACTATAATGAACATGGAATAAAAAGGTAATTCTCAACATCCAGAACACCACAACAGAATAGAGTAGTTGAAAGAAAAAACAAAATTGTAGAGGAAATGGATATAACCATGTTAAAAGACTCAAACTTAGACGATAAATTCTGGGTTCAAGAAATTGATATTACTGTATTCATTATAAACAAAGGCCTGCTCAGGAACACTTGTAACATGACTCCGTACGAACTATGGAAAGGAAGACCATCTAATGTCAAATACTTCAAAATATTTGGAAGTAAATGCTACATCAAAAGAGAAGACCAAAAATTGGGCAAGTTCGATTCCCGTGTTGATGAAGCTATTTTCAATGGTTATTGACGCAAAAGAAAGGCTTATATATGCTACAATCTGAGGCAAAAACAAATAGTTGAAAGTATAAATGTTACTTTTGACGAAGACTGTGTTCTAAAGGATAAAAATAAGATCATCTCTTTAAGCAAATCTGATGGGTTTGAGGTAGAATCTGTGAAGGATGAAGAAGAAGCTCCAAAACAAGACTAATCAAATAAGGAAACACCAGTCAAAAAAGAAGAAATAAGAAATAATCAGCAAGATGCATAAGAAGTTTCTCCAAAAGGTTCAAAAGAATGGTATCAAAAGAATCATCCGTAAAAACAGATAAGCAACAACATAAATGAAGGAATTGGAACTAGAAGAAGTCAACAACTTCGATCACAACAATCCCATCTTGCCATTTTACCGACTTTTGAGCCTAACAATTTTGAAGCATCTAGTCAAAATGAACACTGGGTAGCAGCTATGAATGAAGAACTCGATCAAATTGAGAAGAACGACACTTGGGAATTGGTTCCACGACCAAAGGAGAAAAATGTTATTGGAACTAAAAGGGTCTTAAGAAACAAATTAAATGAGGACAAACAAGATACGAGGAATAAAGCAGGATTAGTTTGCAAAGGATATGCACAAGTTGAAGGAATCGATTTTGACGAAAAATTTGCACCCATTTCCAAAATGGAAGCTATCAGGATGTTTCTCGCTTATGTGTGCTCGAGAAAAATCAAGGTCTACCAAATGGATTTTAAGTCAACCTTTCTAAATGTTGAATTGGAAGAAGAATTTTATATTGAAAAACCGAAGGTTTTCTACTCACTGACAAAGAAAACTACGTTTCCAGATTAAAGAAGACACTATATGGTCTCAAGCAAGCTCTTAGGGCTTGGTATGCTTGTCTTGATAGGTATATACATCAAAAAGCATTCAAGAAAGGAAGCGATGACAATAATCTCTATGTGAAAGTGGATCAAGATAACCTAACGATTATTGAGGTATATGTGGATGATATAATCTTTGGAAGCAATGATGACAGATTAAATAAAGACTTTGCCACAAAAATGCAGTGAGTTTGAAATGTCTATGCTTGGCAAGCTGACATACTTTTTGGGGCTTCAGATTTCTCAGCAGGATAAAGGAATATTCATATATCAAACCAATTACTTCAAGGAAATGATAAAAAAATTCCAGATGGAAGATTGCAAGCCGGTCCTTACCCCCGTGATAACAAGTTGCAAGTTAAGCTTACAATATTTGTCAAAGGATGTGGACCAAAGGTTGTATAGATCCATGATTGGTAGTATCCTATATGTGACAGCCTCTCGGCCTAATGTGATGCAGGCAGTTGGACAAGTAGCAAGATTCCAAGCAGCACCAAAATAATATCATATTATTTCTGTCAAAATAAATTTTCTGTATCTTAAGGGCACAACGGAATATAGTCCATGGTATCCCAAAGGAAATGATTTGGTTATCCAAGCTTATACAGATGCAGATTGGGAAGGAAGTGTTGAGGATCGTAAGAGTACCAGTGCAAAAGAATTCTATCTAGGTGTTTGTCTTTTTTCATGGTTAACTAAAAATAAGTCTTCAATCTCATTATCCACAACATAAGCTGAATATGTCGCGGTAGCAACATGTTGTTCTCAAGTTCTCTGGATGAAGAAAACTTTGCAAGATCTTCAAGTCTAGTTTGATGAGCCTATTCCCATATTTTGCGATAACACCAACGCCGTCAGTATCTCCAAGAATCCTATGATGCATTCCAAAACAAAGCACATTCAGATTAAATATCATTTCGATAGAGAGAAGGTCACTGAAAAGAATATCAAGCTTGAATATGTTTGCAAAAAGGAACAAATTGTTGACATCTTTACCAAACTATTACCTCATGAAGCATTTGAGTATCTTCGCCAAAAGCTTGGGATTCTTCCAAGTTTTCATTAGACTCTTTCTCTTATCTACTCAAGTAGAAAGGGGGAGTGGAGGTGGGTACAGTTTCGTAGGATGGTTATTTGTCAGGGGGAGTTACCCTTTGCCATTGATGACAAAGGGGGAGAGAAGGCAGTAGGAAGAGGTGTCATTATTGCAGGGGGAGTAATTGTGTTGCCATAAATGCCAAAGGGGGAGATTTTTTATCAATGGTTGTCATTAATGTCAACCCAAGAAACACCAGGGGCTAACCCGATCTTCCAAGGGCATTTTGACTTGATAAATCATACTATATTGTGTCAAATATCTTCTCGATAGATTCCACTCGTTGAGATGTTTCCATTCATATATGGTACGCATCCCACTTCTTGAAGGTTTGAGATTTATTTGTGTTTGAAGTTGGAACCCCCCATTAGTGGGCTAAAACCCCAGGAGTTGAGACATCACCTTATTCTCCAACGATTGTCAATATATGACAGGGATTCTCACCGTAATCTCACCTCGTATAGTTTGAATAAATTGAAAAATCAAAAGATAGTAAACCAATCATTGACTTCACACTCAGGTAGGAATCAGGATCATATGCCCTAAGTCAATCATTGGTTTACTTGTAATTAACATTAAATTTAAGAATAATTATTAAGGGTATGTCAATAAAAAATAATAATTTAAGTCAATAAATATTAATGCAAATATTAGGAGGAATATTAAAGTGATCCAATTACCTTAGAGCAAACGATACATATTTTAAAATATTTAACATTCTAAATATATTATGCATTACTCCTCCAACATACATTAAGAAGCCCCTCCTTAACACCCGACAGTCAAATGATAAATATTGTTACTAAAGTATGTGTTGTCTCCTATAATTAAGGAGCCCTATCCAACGCCTAAGTGAGAACGTTATACTATATATATATGATGTGAAACCTTGGCATAGATGAGATGATGAACTGAACGTATAATCTCTGAAATTTTGGAACTGCCCTAAAGGAAAATAAACCCAGATAAAATTTTTTGTTAGGGCTCAGTTTGTTACAGGTCTATCCAATGTTAGCAGAGTTTTTGGCAAGGTCTATCAAATATTAGCAAAGTATTTGGCAAGGAAGCTAGGTCCGATTTTGTTTCAGGTATATCAAAGGTTAGCAAGGCAACAAGGTTCTGTTCTATTGCAAGTCTATCAAAAGTCTAATCACCAAAAGATTAACGAAGATTTGGGCAAGGTAGTGAAGTCTTAGTCCAGGCCTATATCGCAGAAGCTCCAAGCATCATAAATATTAGACAAGGAGTTACAAGTATTGATCTAGAAGTTACAAGTCTTGGTCAAGAGTTTCCCAGCAATCATTACTGTCTCAGACTACAAAAACTTGATCAAAGAAAAGTTTCGGCCCTGAAATTACAAGTCTGAGATCTTGGTCCAACAATTACAATCTCCATTCAAGATCAAGTGAAGGATCAAGGTCTCAAAACCCCACTCAAATCTACTAAAAACAAGAAAGGAAATATCTTGATGATTTGCAATCTTGTTTAAGGAACTCAACCCTTCTGTTCAACAACAAGCCTTGGTCTTCATTCCTCATTCAAAAAGATCACAGGCCTGAACAACGTTGAATAACCCTTAGCTTGTTGTGAAAGGGTTGAAAGGTAGACCTATAATCAAGCAAAGATAAAGGTATGTATAATTCAAATTCCCTTAGTTTGTGTTAATGATGTACTTTAATACCTGTTCATTGCATTGTACCATGTATTAGGCTAGTTTTCAGTCTTGCATAACTTTCTTGTCATAACTGTAACTAGAGTTGTGTCCAGCTAGGGTAAGTTTTGTCCTATGTATGTCTAAGTCAATATTCATCTCTTGTAGAGTATTGTATAAAATATGGTTTTGTGTCAAGGTTGGGTATGTTTAAGTAGTGTCTAGGTTTTTGTTGCTGCAACAAGTCAACTACAATCACGAACAAAAAGCACACTTCAGGTACGCATTGTATTCATTTGATTTTTATTTATTTATTATTATGTTCTCACATGTGTTTCCAGGCAAAGGTAAGTCAAAGGGTATTTTTTTTTTCCTTTTGGGATTGGGTTTTGCTAGGAAATTTTCATGCAGATAGAAGAAGATTCAAGGATAACATCAAGTGAGCATTCATGAGATGAAGTATCAAATCAAAGGAAGCATTGCAACGAGACATCCTTTGAAGACATGACAACCATCCGTATATTGTGAAGAAGTGTCAAGCCCAAGAGTCATCATTGTAAAGTTGTAAAAGAGTCATTTGTAAAAGTGTCATCATTGGAAGAGTCATTATTGTAAAAGAGTCAGTCTACCTAGAGTCGAAAAGGCATTGTTGGGAGGTATAGGAGTCTTTGATGGGATGATGTCATGGTTGGGTTGCTGGTCATAATGTGATTGGGTGTTCGGTCAAAATCATTTTAAATCATATTGTATCATGGATCGTTGTCCCTGGTATGGGAATCCACACTCTTGTCTCATTTCAATCATTATAGGGGGACAGGGATGTGCTAGGTAGGTGCATGAAGTTGCCTACAGGTTGGAGCTTGTGAACACTTCAGGGTGGTAGGTTTGTCTAGGATGTTGGGGCATCCATTCAGTTGACTACTGAAGAAACCAGGGCATTGGGGCGTCCTTCCAGTGGGATCTGGAGAAGAATGTTTTTCTAGAATTCTAGGAAGTTTTAAATTTCATTTCAGTTGGGGCTAAAGATTAAAGAATTTATTAGAAAAGTGTTTGGTGGTTTTTGACCCAAAGGGGGTTTCCACCTAAAATTCTTGTGCCTACTGTGTTCTATTGTTTACTGTTTTTACTACATAAATATTAATAATAATTGAAGATTAACTAATGCTCTGAAAGATTTAAAAAGTGCTAATTGCTAAGGAATATTGATTCACCCCCTCTCAATATTTCCAACTATTTGTTTCAGAGCTTGTATCCTTCAATAGAAGTCTAACAACTGGAAGGAGATCATGGAGTATACTAAGAATAGAGTTCATTTGTTAAATGTAAATAATTATGCACTTTGGAGTGGAAGAATGCAGGTTCATTTTCTGGCACTAAGATACGAAGTATAAGAAATCATTGACAAAGGCTTCACACCGACCCAGGATGAACAAGGTAAGAAAAATATGGTATATGATTCAAAGGCTAAAGATCTTATTATTAGTGGGCTTATCGAATCTGTTTATCTTAAGGTATTGAGTTGCAAAACTACTAAAGAGTTATGGGGCGCGCTTGAAAATATATATGAAGGTGACTCAAAGGTGAAAGAAGCAAAGCTTCAAATTTTCAGGGCAAAATTTGAGCAACTCAAAATGAGGGAAGATGAAGATATTGTTGCATACTTTCAACGTGTTGATGAAACAAAAAATACATTGGAAGGTTTGGGAGAACCTATTGAAACGGAAATTGTTGACAGAAAGATCCTTAGAACCTTGCCAACAAGATTTAACCCTAAGGTATCTGTCTTGGAAGATAGATCGAATCTTACCAATCTCAGCAGAGATGAATTGCATGGAATTAGTATGCCATATGAAATGAGGATGGCACATCTCACTTAGAAACAACATTTTCCGCATCCAAGAAGAATAGTAAGGACAATCAGACACCGAAAGAAAAAACTTGCAATTGTAAGGACGAGGAAATGGAAGAAGATGAAGAAGAATTCTCAGATAAAGAGTTTTCCTACTTCATGCAAAAAATGAGAACAGGTACGGGAAAATTCAAAGGTAAACTTCCATTAATATGTTTTGATTATGGTAATGTTGGGAATTTTGCAGCCAAATTTCCTCACAAAAATGACGTTGTTATGAAAGGAAAGAAAATTCCTAGGAAGTTCAACAAGTAAGGCAAGAAAAAATGGTTTAAGAAAAATTTCTTCTCCAAAGAAGATAACTCCTCATCTGAAAAAGACAGTGATAACGAAGAAGAATTCAATGGAAGAGAATTGTTTATGGCCAAGCACAATAAGCAAGAGGCACCTGACGAAGAAAGAGGCGAAGAAGAAGAAATGACTGAGGTTGAATGTCAAAACAAAGTGATCAGGGTTATCAAATAGCTCAGGGCCGAGAAGATGCATGTCAACACTCTTGAAGACGAATTAAAAATAGAAAGGGAACAGGTCGTAAATCTTAAAATAAAGGTTGAAGAATACAAACAAATTGAAGAGTCTCTCAGGAAATAATTAAAGGAAAGAAACAAGGAAAGAGAAGCATTGGAAGCTGAAATCATTTCTTTATGAGAGGAAGTAAAAAATGGAAAAATTCTTCAAAACTACACCGACAACTCAAAGAATTTGGATGAATTCATCATCAACCAGCAATCATGTAGCAACAAGACTGGTCTTGGTTACAAAGAAAAATTTGAAAAGGAGTCAAGTCTTTCTATGACAACTAAAGACAACGGATATGCAAAATCTACCAAGCAGGTAGATCTACTAGCTAGATCAAGAGATCAAGACTCGCAAGAAGAACCTTGGAAGACAATTCCTTGAAGAAGATTTCCTCCCATGTATCAACCTATCTTTTAAGGTCATTGCTATTCATGTGGAAGGTTTGGACATAGAGTTGCAGAATGTTGCATGTATGTTTGGAATGAATATAATTCCAGGCGATCTCTCAGAAATGGATATTCCAGAACTCAGCAGAATATCAACATATTTTATCATTTGAGAGATGATGTCGAATGTTACAAATGTAACAATTTTGGACACTTGGCCAGAGATTTCAAACTTGGAAGTTATTCAAAGGAATTCTCACAAAATCAGAATGAACAAGTATGGAAAAGGAAGATTTAAAGGTGTTCTCTCGCTCTCAAGGCTCAAAGCAACAAAAACTTAAGGTATGTTGATAGTGGTTTCTCAACGCATATGACTGGAGATAGAAATAAGTTCATGACCTTGAAAGAAAAGAAGGATAAACAATGTCTTTTGGAAATGATGGGTCTTCAAACCTCATACGAGCAGGTACGGTCACTCTTGGAAGAAAGGATGCATTAGCAAAGGATGTGTTGCTGGTTGAAAATGTGAATCACAATCTGCTCAGTGTTGGACGAATGTGCGATCAAGGACAC
The DNA here is from genome assembly GCA_031772625.1 of Pinus tabuliformis. Taxonomy (NCBI): domain Eukaryota; kingdom Viridiplantae; phylum Streptophyta; class Pinopsida; order Pinales; family Pinaceae; genus Pinus; species Pinus tabuliformis. The sequence continues at coordinate 167,254,931 of CM062813.1, forward strand.
ACAATGTTATTCAACTCGAATAAATGTGAAATCAAGAAAGGAAAGTTTGGTAAAATTATGGCTACAACAAGTAGAGCTCCAAATGACATATATATTTGGGATGAGACACCTAAAGGGTGTTTCTTGGAAAAAGAAGACGATAGATGGTTATGGAAAAAATGAATGGGACATATAAATTTCGACAATTTGGTCAAGATCAACAAAAAGGAAGCAGTAAGATGCCGAAAATCTCAAAACCTACCAATACGATATGTGAATCTTGTTGGCAAGACAAACAGGCAAAAGTCGAGTTCAAGACAAAGGAATATTTTGTGTCACGTTCATTGGAATTAATACATACTTATCTATGTGGTCCTATGAGAACAAAAGGTTTAGACGATGAATTATACTTTATGTTAATGATAGATGATTACCCCAAAATGACAATCGTCAGTTTCCTAAAGAAAAATTCTGAGGCATTTGAATGTTTCAAAATCTACAAGGAATTGGTTGAGAATGAAACTGATTTGAAGATCAAATGCCTAAGATCAGATAAGATGAAGAATTCACGTCTAAAGCATTTCAACAATACTGTGATGAACATGGAATAAAAAGGAAAATCTCAACATCCAAAATACCACAACAGAATGGAGTATATGAAAGAAAAGCCAAAACCGTATAGGAAATGGATAGAACCATGTTAACAGACTCAAACTTATAAGATATATTCTGGGTTCAAGAAATTGATACTGCCATTTTCATTATAATAGAGGCCTGCTCAGGAACAATTGTAACATGACTCCGTACGAACTATGGAAAGGAAGACCAGCTAACGTCAAATACCTCAAAATGCTACATCAAAAGAGAAGACCAAAAATTGGGCAAGTTCGATTCCCGTGTTGACGAATGTATTTTCATTGGTTATTCACGCAAAAGAAAGGCTTATAGATGCTAAAATCTAAGGCAAAAACAAATAGTTGAAAGTATAAATGTTAATTTCGACGAAGACTGTGTTCTAAAGGATAAGAATGAGATTGTCTCTTCAAGCAAATCTGAGGGGATTGAGGTAGAATCTGTGAAGGATGAAGAAGAAGCTCCAGAACAAGACCAATCAAATAAGGAAACACCAATCAACCAAGAAGAAATAATAAATGATCAGCAAGATGTTCAAGAAGTTTCTCCAAAAGGTTCAAAATAATGGTATCAAAAGAATCATCCATCAAAAAAAATCACCAGCAACATAAATGAATGAATTGGAACCAGAAGAAGTCGACAACTTCATTCATCACACCAAGCCCATCTCGCCCTTTTAGCGACTTTTGAGCCTAACAATTTTGAGGAAGCTAGTCAAAATGAACACTGGGTAGTAGCTATGAATGAATAACTGGATCACATTGAGAATAACGACACTTGGGAATTGGTTCCATGACCAAAGGATAAAAATGTTATTGGAACTAAATGGGTCTTCAGAAACAAATTGAATGAGGATGGATAGGTTACCAGGAATAAAGCAATATTACTCTGCAAAGTATCTTCACAAGTTGAAGGAATCGTTTTTGACGAAACATTTTCTCCCATTTCCAGAATGGAAGCTATCAGGATGTTTCTCGTTTATGCATGCTCAAGAAAAATCAAGGTCTACCGAATGGATGTTAAGTTAGCCTTTCTAAATGGTGAATTGGAAGAAGAAGTTTGCATTGAACAACCCGAAGGTTTTCTTCTCACTTACAAAGAAAACTACATTTCCAAATTAAAGAAGGCAATATATGGTCTCAAGCAAGCTCCTCGGGCTTGGTATGCTCGTCTTGATAGGTATTTACATCAACAAGCATTTAAGAAAGGAAGTGCTGACAAAAATCTCTATGTGAAATTGGATCAAGATAAGCTAACGATTATCGAGGTATATGTAGATGATATAATCTTTGGAAGCAATGATGACATATTAAGTAAAGACTTTGCCACAGAAATGCAAAGTGAGTTTGAAATGTCTATGCTTAGCAAGCTGACATACTTTTTGGGGCTTCAGATTTCTCAGCAGGATAAAGGAATATTCATATATCAAACCAAGTACATCAAGGAAATGCTCAAAAAATTCCAGATGGAAGATTGCAAGCCAGTTCTTACCCCCATGATAATAGGTTGCAAGTTAAGCTTAGAATATCTGTCAAAGGATGTGGACCAAAGGTTGTATAGATCCATGATTGGTAGTATCCTATATGTGACAACCTCCCGAGCTAATGTGATGTAGGGAGTTGGACAAGTAGCAATATTCCAAGAAGCACCAAAAGAATCTCATATTATTGTCGTCAAAAGAATTCTTCGGTATCTTAAGGGCATAGTGAAATATGGTCTATGGTATCCCAAAGGAAACGATTTGGTTATCCAAGCTTATACAAATGAATATTGGGCAGGAAGTGTTGATGATCGTAAGGATACCAATGGAGAAGCATTCTATCTAGGTGGTTGTCTCGTTTCATGGTTAAGTGAAAAGTAGTCTTCAATCTCGTTATCCACAATAGAAGTAGAATATGTTGCGGCAACAACTTGTTGTACTCAAGTTCTCTGGATGAAGCAAACTTTGCAAGATCTTCAAGTCAAGTTTGATGAGCCTATTCCCATATTTTGCGATAACACCAGTGCCATCATTATCTCCAAAAATCCTATGATGCATTCCAAAATGAAGCACATTCCGATAAAATATCATTTCGTTAGAGAGTAGGTCGCCGAAAAGAAGATCAAGCTTGAATATGTTGGCACAAAGGAACCAATTGCTGACATCTTCACCAAACTATTACCTTGTGAAGCATGTGAATATCTTCGCTAAAATGTTAGGATTATCCCAAGTTTTCATTAGGCTCTTTCTCTTATCAGCTCGAGTAGAAAGGGGAAGTGGAGGTGTGTACAGGTCCGCAGGATGGCTGTTTGTCAGGGGGAGTTACCCTTTGTCGTTGATGACAAAGGGGGAGAGAAGCGAGTAAGAAGAGGTGTCATGATCGCAGGGGGATTACTTGTGTTGCCATCAATGCCAAAGGGGGAGATTGTTGATGAGTGGTTGTCATTAATGTCAACCCAAGTAGCACCAAGGGCTACCCCCATCTTGCAACGAACTTTTGACTTGATAAATCATATTATTTTGCGTCAAAGATATTCTCGATGGATTCTACTCGTCGAGATGTTTTCGTTGATATATGGTACGCCTACCATTTCTTCATAGTTTGATATTTATTTGCGTTTGAAGTCAGAACCCCCATTATTGGGCTAAAATCCCAGGGGTTGGGAAATCACCTTATTCTCCAACAATTTTCAATATATGATAGGGATTCTCACTGTAATCTCACCTCGTATAAGTTGAATAAATTGAAAAATCAAAAGATACTAAACAATCATTGACGTCACACTTGGCTAGGAATCGGTATCATTTGCCCTAAGCCAATCATTGGTTTGCTTGCAATTAACGTCAAAATTAAGAAGAATTATTAAGGTTATGTCACTAAGTCAATAAATATTAATGCAAATATTAGGAGGAATATTGAAGTGATCCAATTACCTTAGAACAAAAGATACATATCTTAAAATATTTAACATTCTAAATATATTATGCATTACTCCTCCAACGTACATTAAGGAGCCCCTCCTTAACACCCGATGGTCAAATGATAAATATTCTTAATAAAGTATGTGGTGTCTCCTATAATTAAGGATCCCTATCCAACGTCTAAGTGATAACCTTATACTATATATATGTTGTGAAACCTTGGCATAGATGAGATGATGAACTGAACGTATAATCTCTGAAATTTTGGCACTGCCCTAAAGGAAAATAAACCCAAATCAAAAATTTTGTTAGGGATCAGTTTGTTATAGGTCTATCTAATGTTAGCAAAGTTTTTGGCAAGGTCTATAAAATATTAGCAAAGTATTTGGCAAGGAAGCAAGGTCCTATTTTGTTGCAGGTATATCAAAGGTTAGCAAGGTAGCAAGGTTCTGTTTTGTTGCAAGACTATCAAAAGTCTAATCACCAAAAGATTAGCGAAGATTTGGGCAAGGTAGTGAAGTCTTAGTCTAGGCCTATATCGCAGAAGTTCCAAGCATCAGAAATATTGGTCAAGGAGTTACAAGTCTCAATATAGAAGTTACAGGACTTGGTCAATAGTTTCCAAGCAATCATTATTGTCTCACACTACAAAACCTTGATCAAAGAAAAGTTTCAGACCTGAAATTACAAGTCTAACATCTCGGTCCAATGATTATCATCTCCATTCAAGATCAAGTGAAGGATCAAGGTCTCAGAACCCCACTCAAATATACCAAATACAAGCAAGGAAATATCTTGATGATCTGCAATCTCGTTTAGGGATCTCAACCCTTCTGTTCAACAACAAGCTTTGGTCTTCGTTCCTCATTCAAAAACATCATAGACCTAAACAACGTTGAATAACCCTTAACTTGTTGTGAAAGGGATGAAAGGTAGACCTGTAATCAAGTAAAGATAAAGGTATGTATAATTTAAATTCCCTTCCTGTGTGTTAATGATGTACTTTAATCACTGTTAACTGCACTGTACCATGTATTAGGCTAGTTTCCAGTCTTGCATAACTGCCTTGTCATAACTGTAAATAGAGTTGTGTCCAGCTAGGAAAAGTTTTGTTCTATGTATGTCTAAGTCAATATTCATCTCTTGTATAGTCTTGTATAAAATATGGTTTTGTGTCAAGGTTGGGTATGTTTAAGTAGAGCCTAGGTTTCTGCTGCTGCAACAAGTCAACTACAATCACAAACAATAAGCACACTTTCAGGTACACATTGTATTCACTTGATTTTTATTTATTGATTATTATGTGCTCACTTGTGTGTTTGCAAGAAGAGGTAAGTTAAAGGGTATTTTTTTTTTCCTTTTGGGATTGGGTTTCACTGGGCAGATTTGCATGTAGGTAGAAGAAGATCCAAGGACAACATCAAGCGAGCATTCAATAGCTGAAGTATCAAATCAAAGGAAGTATTGCGGTGGGACATCCTTTGAAGACATGACATCCATCCGTATATTGTGAAGAAGTGTCAAGGCTAAGAGTCATCATTGTAAAGTTGCAAGAGTCATTTGTAAAAGTGTCATCATTGGAAGAGTCATTATTGTAAAAGAGTCAATCTGCCTAGAGTCGAAAAGGAATTATTTGGAGGTATAGGAGTTTGTGTTGGGATGATGGCATGGTTGTGTTGTAGGTCATCGTGTGATTGGGTGTTCGGTCAAAATCATTATAAATCATATTGTATCATGGATCGTTGTCCCTAGTACAGGAATCCACACTCTTGTCTCGTTTCAGTCATTATAGGGTGGCGGGGAGGTGTTAGGCAGGTGCATGAAGTCGTCTACAAGTTGGTGCTTGTGAACACTTCAGGGTGGTAGGTTAGTCTAGGATGTGGGGCATCCGTTCAGTTGACTACTGAAGAAACCAAGGCATTGGGGCATCATTCCAGTGGGAGCTGGAGAAGAATGCTTTTCTAAAATTCTAGGAAGTTTAACTTTCATTTCAGTTGGGGCTGAAGATTAAAGAATTTATTATAAAAATGTATGGTGGTTTTTGACCCGAAGGGAGTTTTCCACCTAAAATTCTTGTGCCTATTGTGTTCTATTGTTTACTTTTTTTACTACATAAACATTAATAATAATTGAAGATTAACTAATGCTCTGAAAGATTTAAAAAGTGTTAATTGCTAAGGAATATTGATTCACCCCCTCTCAGTATTTTCAACAAAGGAAAACTTTGAACAAGGTAGGCAAGAAGAAGATGAATGTAAAGGTATATAAATGGTTTTTAAAATTGAAAAAAAAGATGAGTTATGCAAATAAGTCGATGAGAGTTAACATTTCTAGGAAAGAATAACCCAAAGTGTTTTTTGATAGGAACTTCAACCAAGGAAGAAACAAACTGAAAATAATATTACAACCAATCAATGGTTTGACTATGCAAGACAATTTTATGAGAAAGAATAGGAGTTTGAGCCTCCAACCAGGGTCAACACAACTACAAAGATGAATCAGAGTTTCTGCCTTCCCCAGGATCAACACAACTACAAAGCGTATCAGTGGTGAAAGATTCCACCCTAGTTGACATTCTTCTTCTTTTTCTCCGTTTTGGCAGAGGACTACTTCTACAAGAGGACGAAATTTTTTTTGGAGTGATCTCTTGTTTCTAAAGCATAAAATTACTTTTGGGCTAGAGAAATTTTGTGGGTTAAAAACTCTTTGTTTGGCATAGGTTGAAGGGGTTTGGTTCTAAATGAAGAGGCATCAGTTATGGACTCAGAAAGATCATTAGGAAGGAAGCAAAGTTTCTTTATTGCTAGAAGTGGTTCTAGTATAGTAGGAGCTCTAATGCGCTAAAGTGGACAGGTTGAATCAGATTCTAGCCCTGACCGACAATAAGAAATGCCATCCAAAAATATTTTTTGACATTCTCACGTAGATTCTGGGCAAAACTAGGGTTCGAGTTCTGTGAAAGAATTGTGATCTGTGGCCTAAACTCATACTTGAAGGCAAATTTCAAATTTAGACATCTATTGCTTGAAGTCGGAGGGGTCATTGACTACTAAAAAGTCATCGAGTCCTGAGGTTAGGTGAAGGTCTCTCGAATGAAGGTTTTTAATGCCTTGCGATGGACAAGAGCCCTCTATGGCAGAGTGGCAGTCTGCGTCAACCTTGCGATGACTACCGGGTTTCCTTTTGGAGGCTGAAGTATTCTCTAAAGCCCAAAAGGATAATATTCGACTCCATTAGCAGTGCCAAGGCCTACACAAAGGTCCAAAGAGTATGCAAAGTATATATTAGTTCATATGTTACAGTAACATTGTTAGGGTATTTTATGGTGCTAAATTTTATGGTGGATTGTTTCAGGGTTAAGGCATCCCTATACATCAATATGATCTTCACTGTTGGATACAAACTATAATTGCACCAGTGGAAATTATTTAATTGTTGTTTGAATTGCTTGTTCACTGGACTTATTGAATATTGTTTCCAACAAACTATAGTTGCACCAGTGGAAATTATTGAACTATGGTTTGAATTGCTTGGTTATTGGACTTATTAGATATTGTTGAATGTGGCATTATTTACTTTACTTTTTTGACTTTATTGTACTATTAGTAGTAATAACAACTTGAGAAAAACTTTATAAACCTTACTATCGTAACAAATTTAGGGTAAAAATTGATCTAAACCATTACACAAGGTCAAAATAATAATTTTCTCTAATAAAAGGAGGAAGTCTCAGCATGCATTCTTCTTTGAATGCAATACTCTTGAAGAAGTAAATGGGTATAAGAACCTCAAGATTGATTTCAACAAGAAGCTTAAATGGGATGACTGCAGAAAGAAGCGAATTTTAGGAGGGTAGAAAGCATTATATGCTCTTCAAAATAGATGTAGAGAGGAAAAACCATGGAATTGGAAAACATAAGTGCTATTTTGGCTCCAAGTTCATCCAGGGTTACTCTATGGTTCTGAATTGTGGGCTAGCACCACCCTTATTTCAAAATGGAAACAAAATAAGAAAATCCAAAAATGCTTGATCATAAGCAAGTTCAAAATAAAAAGCTCGGTTCCTTATGAGATAATGTTGAGTGAAACAGGGGTAGATCCCATCAAAGTAATTGCTATGGTGTATCTCATGAGATATCTAAAAGGAATTGAGCAAATGGGAGTAGGTAGATGACCTAAAGTTATCTTCAATGAAGGCTCGAGTGAAAAAAGAAAACATGAATGATACAAAACAACAAATGGATCCATAAATGGAATATCTACCTCAATGTTTGTCCCACAAATAACAAGGATCTAAAGAATTTTTTTGTGGAGAAGATTTGCAAGCGCCTATGGGGAAAAGAATTGGGTAGAAAGAAGTATTATGTTGAGGAATTCAACCTTGTAATCTCCAACAAAAGGAGTACATTGGAGCTAACATTCTATGAAGAGAAAATATTCGTATTGCTCAATTAAGAACTAACTCACATCAACTTTGGTGTGAAATGGGACAGTGGAAAAGATCTAAAGAAGATTGGGAAGAACGAGTGTGTATTTTTTCACTTCCGGGACAGTGGAATCAGAAAAACATTTCAATTTGGAATGTGATGTTTTTAGGGATATCGGGGATAGTTATGGAAATAAGTTAGCAATGATTTTTTGGCATTCTATTTTTAGTGAGGGGATTGTTAAACATATGTGCCAACTCATCATCAATTTGAATAAGAAAAAAATTAAATTGTAAAGGGAGAAAAACATAGAGACTAGTAATCCTATAAACTTTTTAGTCTCGTGAATATTAAAATCTCATTTATTCATTATTTATATTTTAAAAATGTGAAATCCCACCATATGAATTATTGAATCAAAACCATAGCCGTACAAATCCAAGAATGGAGTCTTCACATGGAAATTAGAGCCCACCACAATTTAAATAAAACATAAAAGGAAAAACAAAGAGCGACCATATTGTAGAACGAAAACATTCGAAAAGCTACCACACGAGGAAAAAGCCTAAGTCTCTAGAATTGAGCTTTGACAAGAACCGTATGGTCACAATCCCATAGATAAATGAAATTTACAAATTACTACGTCTACATGTTAGCATGTGGAGCATTAATAGGTTCATTTGAAGAAGATTTGAGATAGTCTTTTCTTAGGGATTTTATTTTATGATGGTTGAGTTTGTAATTTAAATTAATTTTAAATAGGTTTTTATTTTTTGTTTTAAATTTTCTAGGCATAGAATAAAGTTATTTTTCCCATCGGAAAAAAGTCTAGGATTTGTATTTGGGTTTATAGGGTGTTTTTATTTAGGATAGTGGTAAGATTGTTAAGGGGAGTTTTAGTAGTAAATTATGTATTATTTGGTGCTTTTAAGTTTTAGAAAAATGGCTCGTTTATCTCATATAGTGTTGGATGATAATTACAAATTAAGTATTATTTAGTGTTTTTAAGTTTTAGAAAAATGGTTTGTTCATCTTATATATTGTTGGATGTAAATTACAAATTTAAGCGTTAATATTTATGTCATGGGTGTTGGCCCTCAGTTTTGGTCTATTTTTGCTTAGGGAAACCTACTTAATCCTTATATTTTCTATCCATTTTCCATCACATCCATCTCATTTTGATGTATTTTATGCATATTCAGGTGTTTAATTTTAATTTTGCAATTTCTAGAAGTTTTTATGAAAATTGAGTTTCAAGTGCAATTTTGGACTGAATCAGAAATTCTCGTAATAGCTATGTGGATGAAATGTTTGTAGGACACTTGGGCTCGAGTTTGATGCATGGATGGACAGCTTGGGAACTAGGACTAAGCTAACTCCACTTGGTTCGGCCAGAACAAGCTTTATTAGGCCCGGTCAAGGCTGGTCAAACATGACTAGTCACCAGAAAATCCCTAGGAAATAGGGCAGTTTTGAGATTTTATGGGATTGACCATATTTCTTGGGATGGATTGGATGAGTTCGACTTAGATAGGTGGATATGAGTAGATATGAGTGTTAGAGATAATATAGATCAGTTTGTTTCAGTAAACCTCTATTTAAAGTCAAGACTTTGATGGCTTTTGGAATGGAATTTGTATGTAACTGTTGTATAATTTGAGTTGGGAGCTAATTTGAAGAACTTGTTTCATTTCAATTTGTTGTTCATGCTTGGTTGATTTACTAAAGTTGTTGTAGCTGAGATTTCTTCAAGTGTGCAAGGCAAGGGTGGAGGGCCCCCACACCAAGCTAAGTACATTTCTTGGTTCAATTTTCATAGTTTTCATAAACTAGTTTTTGTTTCAAATGTATTTAGATGTGTGATGATTGTTGAATGAATATTGGTTTAAATCTAATCTAATATGAAGGGACACAAAGGAATTTAAGTTAAATTCCCCTTCTATTTGATCTTGAACTAAAACTGAATTTCATTCTCCATTTCTCATTTGAAGTTATTTATGCATTTCTGGTTTGAAGCAATGGTGATTGTGACATAGTAGGATTGTGAAGAAGGAAAATTTGGACCTCCTTAGTTAGGAGCATCTTCTTCTACATCTTCTGCATCATAAACCATTGTTAATTAGTGCTCTTAGAGTTATCTTCATGAAAGTAGTATTGTAGGGAAGGACAACCTGGTTCTCCTAAGTTAGGAGGCTCTTCCCTCATATATTACATAAATGAATTAGAAATTGTTAAAATAGGTTTATATTTGTAGTATGTACTTCTTTAAATCTCCAAATCTTATCTTCTAAACTTGATTATATCTGATGTCCATATACAGTGGATTTGCCTCCAAGTTTTACAAACCTGGATTGATAATTAAATACTTGTGTTAATTTAGTCAATAAATTAGCCGAACAATGGGAATCAAGGAAGTTGGTCGTATTTGAATATAGATTTTGGCACAAACTTGTATTGGGAAAGAAATTTATAATGAAATTTATGTATACGCCAATAAAAGTATGATGTGAAGAATTGAAACATTGTAATGTTGATCAAGTTCTTAGTAGTGAATGAGATGGTTTGAGAAGTTCACAATGGTAATGATACATTTGTCATGTGAGAGTCTTAAAAAAAATGCATGAAATTTCATACAAAGGTATAACATTTTTGTTTTTGAAAATTTTTCCTTCTTATGCAAGTTTTTATTTTGAACATTACTTATACTAATAAAGATTTGACGTTTGACCAGTTGAGCACTAATTTATTGCAGTGAGACAAAATGGAAAAAAGTAGTTGGGAAATACTCATGGGAAAGAGCGTTCCAAGGTAGCACTTGACATAAAGTTTAAGAGCATGGGAAATAAACATAGTGAAGAGAATGATGGTAACTCTTCTGAATTAGGTAAAAGTAGAACAAGCATTAAATCGTTTTATTATGGAAAGTTAGGTCTTATAAGTAGAATTTGTGGGAAGCAGTTGTGGGATGAAAAACATATCCCATAGCATTCTTCCAATGTTCAATTTGGAAAGAAACATGCTAATGTGGTTGAAAAAAAGGAACAAAAATATTTACATGTTTTCATGCCCATAAACAAGGTTTCAAAGGGTGGTATGTTTGATTGACATGTTTATTTAGGGGCATCTAGACATTTTACTAACAATATTGATTGATGTGTTGATTTTGTAGAGGATATATCTTAATTTGATTCTGTTGTGTTCAATGACAAGGAAGAATACATGGTTAGAGGAAAGGAAAATGTCCTACTTTAGCTAAAAGGTAAGAATGAAATGATCAAAGATGTCTATTATGCCCCTTGTTTGGATAAAAAATTACTTTCAATAAATAGTATAATGAAGCATAACCCACACTTAAACATAAATTTCAACAATAATAAGTATATTATTGTTGATAAGAGTAAGGAAAATATGGTTTATATGGGTGTGAAAGAGCATGGTTTATTTAGGTTAATAGAAGTTGAGATTGTGGGATTGGTTTAGTAGAAAGGTGGTTGTAATTTCATTGAAAAATCAACCATAATTCCTAGTCTAGAGAGGATTCAGGTGACAAATCTCAAAAAAGAAGTCCTAGATGGTGCTAATAGTGAAACAAGTCAACATTAGTGAGGAAAGTAAGGCAAAAATTACGTATGATATGCATTATCTATTATAATTCATAAGAAGAATACCCTTAGAGAGGGTAAAGAAGAATATCCATAGGGAGTGTTAAGATGAAGTTGTAAAAGGAGATGATGCTTCCTTAGAGAAGAATATACACAATTTTGATGTGGTGGGCCGATAAGATGTGGAGGAGGTAAATTTAGTGAACAAGCCAAGTTCTATGTCAATGGTTGAAAGACTAACTATGTAGCCAACATTCACTCTCATTCAGTTGGCAAGTAAATGTTTAGATGAAAGGATGGTGATGTAAATTGTATTTCATCAACCTTATTGGATATAAAGCACTTTCGGTTGCTATTTTGAAGATCTTAGCTTGTGCACTGAAAACACCTTGACTTATCAAATCTTTTCAAGAGTGTAAAATGACCATTATGGGAGGGTGTTGAAGATAATGGCTATATTTAAAACTAAGATGCATTAGAAACTAGATGAATGTTAAATGCTCATTAATAAAGTGATGTGACAATTGGGCATTTAAGGTAGTAATTAATTTGTAGTTAATTGTTGGGTATTTGGAGCTATCTAATGCACTCCTCTCTCCTACTATGTAGAGACACATTACATCATCTAAAAATGTATTAATCCACTCTTTTCTATTGAAGATAATGGTTATATTTAAAACTAAGATGCATTAGAACTTAGATGAATAACAAATGCTTATCAATAAAGTGATGTGACAATGGGGCATTTAAGTTAGTAATTAATTTGTAGTTAATTGTTGAGTATTGGGAGATATCTAATGTAATCCTCTCTCATACTATGTGGAGAGACATCACATAATCTAAAAATGTATTAATCCACTCTTTTCTATTCTTATGTGTGTATTCTTGTCCATGATTGTGTGTGAAAATATAAAAACTACAATTGTAACCTACTTGAGTTAATTGTATTGGAGGTAGGGATGGATAATTCTTCTTCATTTGTCATAGAATCATTGTCACAAATATTGTTTGTAAGCATATTATAGGGGGTGGATTGTTAATGGATAAGACCCCTTAGGATAAGTACCACCACCAACCCTATCTTTGATTTTTTGGACTCCTTGTGCAAATCATTATTTGGACCTAATGTTGAAGGACATTGGTTGAAACTAAATGGATATATGTGGTTAATTTATGAATTTATTGATTCTTGGGGACATGGTAGATAGAATTTGAGGCCCAAAATGGTTAATATGGGATGGATCTTGAAAATTTCACTAACAAACTAAAACTAAAAATCCTCTATAGTCCAACTCACCATGATTCACCCCATGTGGAGTTAAGAACATATGGGAATCCATAGAAAACTTCTAAAACCATAATAGAGTTGAGATTCTAACTCAAACAACATAATGGTTGTTAAAATCTTGGTCGAAAGGTAGTAAATGGGTTCACCTATTATTGTAGTGGTTTCATGTTCCATTTTAGAGAAACACCCAAGATGAATAGAGAGATAGCCCATTGAAAGAGTAAGACCATTTTGTGTTAATTTGCAGCTCAATGAAAACTTTCAACCATTTCATTAAATTCTTCTTTCCGAGAGGACCAATTTTGACTTTTGAAGCACTCAATTTGGACAAGAAAAAATAAATTTTTTATGCAAAGCCCCCATTAGCACATTTGATCAGGTCGGCCTAAGGGACTAATTAGCCCTACTCCAATGCCTATAAAGCAAGGTCACATCATGCTCATTTGGACACAATTCAACAAACATTATTCTCTCTCTTCTTGGGTTCGACCTATCTAAAATTGTAGGTGCTTCTCTCACACGTGCGAAGGAGAAAGAGGACGAAAATCATAGGTGGCCAAAATCTGAACTTGACTGCAACTTCGACCATCATTGACTAGTGTTGGCTTTGAATTTCTGGGGTGGATTGTTATTCGATCTTTTGGGCAAGTTTCTGATTGGGCAGGACACACATTTTAGCACAAAAACCAAGGAAGTCTGAGCACTTTGACCATAGACCTTTTTCATATTTTGACCACACGCTTCATCATTGTTTTGACCAAATTTGACCACTTAGATTTGGACTATTTTGACTTCTAGTTGAATAGAAAATAAGGTCAAGTTGGAAGAAATTTGACCGAGCTGCTAAAGGGCTATTTTGACCTTTGATTGTTGATTGGTTAGGGCACACGTTGTTGCTATTGAACTGGGCATATTTGCACTAGAGTTGACTTTTGTTGACTCTCTCTCTCTCTCTTGTCTGTATTTTGGATAAACTAATTGGCATATTGACTTGGTTGGATATTGGATAGTAGATATTAGCTAGTCAAATTTTGAATTTGACTACTGGATGATGTACTCTCTGTGTTGAACATTTGAAGAGAATCTAATAGAAGAAGTTTTGCAAAGGGTTTCCCCCTTGTGGGGTATTTATTTGGTCATTGACCAAATGTTGTGTCTCATGTCTCTTGGTTGTCTTTCATTCTGCATTTGTATAATTGTTCTATCTACTATTTCTCTATTGTCATTGGTTAATTGAAGAAATGGAAATTGTAATTTGGATGCTATTGGAAATTGTTGAAGTAATAGTTGCAACATAGAAAAATTCTTGATGAAAAATAAACATAATATTAGAGCCAAGGTGAAGACAAGCCCAAGAGACATAGAGCAAGAGCATCCAAATTCTAGCGGCTGATATTTGGTCTGGTAAAAAATGTCTACCTCATACTTCAAGGATAATGAAAAACTAGTTGATACATCGAACTATGCAACTTGGAAGACTAGGATCAATGTCACCTTAGATGAGTATGATGTCTTGGAATGCGTGGAAGGAAAGATTTCAACACCTCCAGAGAATGCTTCCTAAGCTGTCAAATCCAAGTGCAAGAAAGGTGAGATTAAAGCTAAGAAGATTATTATTGATTCTTTTAGAGATCATCTACTTGTTTATATTTCTTCTTTGAAGACATTCAAGGAAATGTACGATAAGATTATGAGCATGTATGAAGTGAACAATTTGAGCCACATTATGGATTTGAAAAATCAACTCAAGATGTCATGTCCCTTCCCAAAAACATTCGTAACAGGCTGATCTCTACACAATTTTGCACAATTTTCACAAGGAAAAGGACCCGAGTAGTTTTGACTTAGGGACTTAGGGGAAATTTCGGCCAGATTAGTTTGCTGGTGGAAGGTGGGGGCCACCCACATGGGAATTCGAACTAGGAAATTCAAATTGCTTGGAGGGAATTCATATTGTTGTTGAAGGGGCCCACATGAGGCAAAGGGAGGCCCACAAAGTCATAAGGAGAAGGAGCCTCTCACTTGGTCATTCATTCACTCTTGTATATCGAATTTTACTTGATTGTTTTCTTGAGTTACTTAGCCAAGTCAACTGGTTGTTCAACCAAAAGTCTCTCAAGCGGGAGATTCAACCTTACCTTCAGGGGACTTCGAGTGCCACCCTAGGAAGGTAGTTCCACAACACCTTAAGGAGTTCCGGGAAGTATCTACAACACATTCATTCAACTATCTTCAGGGAGTGCATATTTATGGGCCAACAAGTTGAGAATATGATGTAGAGGAAAGAGCTACCTTGGGCCAGCCATTAGCTGGAGAAGCCAGGGAATCTGAAGGACATCATTGGTCCAGCATTCAGGAGGTGTTTTGGGGCAAGAGAGGACAACAAAAAGGCGGTTCGAATTCCAGACTTGGAGGACATCACAAAGAGCTAGTCCAGGCAATTCATGGGTCTTGAGGGGAAGAGCTACAACATAGAATCATAGTTGGGAAGGAAGGATATTCATAGGAGGGATCATTTCAGTGATTTGAGGCAATTTCCAGGAGGTTTTACAGCTTCATTCCATCAGGCCGAGTTTTGCAGTTACAGTTGAGGTTGGGCTCCTTGGGGGTCGAATTTTAGAAGTTTGAATCAGACCAAACCATTCCTGTGTTTTGGTGGGATTTGGCTAAGAAGCATAGAGCTGAAATATTATAATTTTTTTAGCACGAGAATCATTGATTCTAGCCCTTCGATTTCAACAGACTGTGCAGTTTCTGGGCAACGCGGATCAATTTTGGTGCAACAGTTGGGGCAACCTTTAGATCATCATTTTCTCACCTGGGTTTTGTCACACTTGTCCTTAGAGACAAGCCAAGGTGCACCATTCTATTTTATCATTTTATTTTCCCTTGAATAATTAATAAAATGGCTCAACAGTTCTCTATTTCCAGCGTCTTCATGGGTGCTTGATGTGAATTTCGTTTTTCTAATTGCTGAACTATTTGCTTGCTTTGTTTATCACTTAATTTCATGTTTAGGAACATTTCAGTGGTATTGGAGCCTAAGTATTGGCTCAATTGTGGGGATTTTCTCCTATGAGAGAAGGGGACCAACAAAACATTACATACATGAGGTAGAGGTACTAGAGCTAGAAAGAGAGATGGAAATCACTCCAGACACGAAGGACAGGGGGGAAGAAATGGTAGCAGAGGAAGATATGGTAGAGCCCAATATCAGGGAGGAGATGGATTTTGACAGCCTCTTGAAGGCTTTGAATGATTTAGAAAAGGGCCAGAAAGAGATGTTGGAGGAGATAAAAATGTAGAACTCGGAGAGAACCACCCCTAGAGGATTCTTATTTGGGGAAACTTCTGGAGCCTCCCAGCAATTTGATCACCCTTCAATGACAACAAAACCCTCATCAGCTAGTGGGATGACTCAAGCCACATTTCCCTCTTTCACGCCTATGGCACATATTGAACCAACAGGGGGTGAAGACCCCTCACATATGGGGGAAAACTTTAGGAAGTGGAAATCTATGGGTGCAGACTTCAGGGAAGCACTCTCTTTCAAAGATTTTTGCAAGCTCAAGAAGAATGAGAAGAGCAAGGGCTATGGAGAACAGGTTACATAGAGATATGAGCTACAGAGGACCATAGAAAGGATGTACTTCCCTACATTCGATGACACTGCCAAATGCACTGCTCAGACCTGGGTTGAGAAGATGGATATGTATTTCCATCTCAATCGGATGATAGAGCTAGAAGCCATCAAGATGACCACGTTGCACATGGAGGGGGAAGCCCATGATTGGTGGTTTCATGGTTTGGCCACCCTGGGGCATGCCAATATGGCTTCATATGAGTATTTCATCAGGAGGGTGGCAAAACGCTTTGACTAGAGGGATCCGGAGGCCCATTTCAGGGAGCTAACCCAACTTTGCTAGACAGGCAACCTAGAGCAGTACATTTCAGAATTTATGCGAGTTTCGGTGATGGTCTCGAACCTACCATATGCTCGGAGGGTATATACCTTCATAGAGGGATTACTCGAGCCCCTGCGTGGACTGGTGAAGTCACACAGACTCTCCATGGTGCAGGAGGCAGTTATATGCACCTGAGATTTGCAGGGGGGCATCTCCAAGACCAGAGCACATTTTCCTGCATGGATCCCTTTTCCCCAAAAGGGGCATGAAACTAGACCCCCACTTTAGAGAACCACCCAGGGACGGGGGAATCTAGATGATGAGACATGGAAGGATCTCAGGAGGAGGAAGTTGTGCTTCACTTGTTGGGAGCCCTCGGCACTAGGCCATTGGTGCACTACTAGAAAATCACATTATATCGAGGTCTTTTTAGACAATGACCAGGAGGATGAGGAGCAGGAATGTGGTATGGGAGACGGTGAGAGTTCGACAGATATGGGACCACCACCACCACCTCCACAAGGAGGGGAACCCTTTTCCCCATTTAGGGGAGTCCTTGCTTCTTTATGCGGGGTCCCCAAATTATTGACATTGAGGATCAGAAGCACTGTATAGGGACAGAGGGTGTCGATCTAAGTTGATAGTGGGGCTACCCACAACTTCATAGATTCCCAGTTGTTTCAGAGGAGGGGCCTCACCATGATCGAGTTTGAGGGATTTTCAGTCCTAGTACTAGGTGACCGTACCATATAGTGCACTCAGTGTGTGCCCGATTTGACAGTAGTTATGGGGAACTACTCTATGACAGACTATTTATTTGTGTTCAATGTGCCAAACACCAACGTGGTGATGGGTGTCCAATGGTTGTACTCCCCTGCGTGGGTCACTACTGATTGGAAGAAACTAGATATGGAGTTCACCTGGCCGGATGGAAAATCAATGGTCCTTAGAGGGATTCATTCATACCCACCCAAGAAAGTCTCAACACATAGGATGGAGGAAGACTATGACATGGGGACATAGCATGGGCAGTGGAGCTGAGGGATTCAGAGGTTGGAGGACAGGTCTAGCCACCACCTCCACACACACAAGCCTTATTGGATAGGTACACCGTGGTGTTTGGGGATATTCCACCAGGGTAGCCGCTAGGCAGGGGATTCAAGCACACCATTGAGATGGAGTTGTGTGTGCAGGTAGTGGTCACTACCCCTTATAGGCATCCTAAGTCCCATAAGAATGAGATTGAGAGGGCCATCAAAGAGATGTTGGCATTGGGACATATCAAGCCAAGTTCCAGTCCTTTTGCTTCTTCAGTAGTTTTGGTGAAGAAGAAGGATGGAACCTTAAGCATGTGCATTGACTACCGATCCCTCAACAGGAAGACACTAAAGAACTGGTACCCCATCCCCTGCATCGATGAGTTAATGGATGAGCTTAGAGGAGCCGAGTATTTCTATAAGATAGATCTAAGTTTGGGGTACCACCAGATCAGGGTGAGGGATCAAGACATCCCAAAGACATCTTTTTGGTGCCATTATGGGCACTTTGAGTTCCTGGTCATGCCATTTGGGTTGAACAATGCCCCGACTAATTTTAAGTCATGTATCAACCATGTGTTCTGGAGGCAGTTGAGGAGATTTGTGTTGGTTTTCTTCGATAATATCTTGATTTACAACAGGACTTGGGGGGAGCATCTCCAACACTTGGAAGAGGTGCTACATATTTTGGAGGAGCAACAGTTTTATGTCAAACTATCCAAGTGTGAGTTTGGCCTGACAAAAATTCTCTACTTAGGGCATATCATTGGTGCATATGGGGTGAAGGTCCATGAGGAGAAGATACGAGTTATCCGTGATTGGACAGTACCCAAAGATGTTACAACATTGAGGGGCTTCTTGGGCATCTATGCTTATTACAGAAGTTCGTCAAGGGGTTTTCGCAGTTGGCAGCACCCCTTATAGATTTGAACAAGAGAGGGGCTTTCACATGGAATGATGGGGCACATGAAACTTTTGATCGCCTCAAAGAGGTGATGAGAAGTTGTCCAGTTTTAGCACTTATGGACTTTTCCCAACCCTTCACCATGGAGTGTGATGCATTATGGGAGGGAGTTGGAGCAGTAATGTCATAGGATGGGCACCCCATTGCTTTCAAGAGTCGGAAGCTCTTACCCCATGAGTGGTCATATTATATATATGACAAAGAGATGCTAGCCATAATGCATGCATTGGACAAGTTTTGAAATTATTTGGTGGGTAATAGGTTTCAGGCGAAGAATGATCACAATGGTCTTTGTTACTTCATGGGGCAGCAAAGCCTCAATAACAAAAAATAGAGATGGGTCAGCAAGGTGCAGGTCTATGTGCAGGGAAAGAACAATGTGGTGGCTGATGCTCTATCATGAAGACCTACAGGCCTATCAATCATGAGCATCTGCCATGATTGGAAGGCCCAATTATTAGTTGAGTATTCCAGGGACAGGAGGGCATGCTAGATTCTGGAGGGTACCCACGTAGATTAGTGCTACTGGGTGATGGATGAGGTTATCTACTATAGGGGCGCATATTTCTGGTGCCCAGCTCACAGTTGAGGGAGAGAGTGCTCTAGGCAGCACATGACTCACTATTGTCAGGGCATCAAGGGTTCAGGAAAACATACATGGCAGTTAGGGAGTGCTTCACATGGAAGGGCCTCAAGGGGGATGTGTTGAAGCATGTACAAGAGTGTGAGGCATGTCAGAGGAACAAGGGGGAGTTGATTCACCCTGTAGGATTGTTACAACCGCTTCCCATCCCCGAGGGGAAATGGGAAAGTATCTCCATGGATTTCATCACAGGGCTCCCCACAGTACAAGGCAAGGACTACATTTATGTAGTGGTCGATCGGTTGACCAAGTATGCCCACTTTTTTGCCATCCCTACCAGATATTCAGCTTCATATGTTGCATAGTTGTTCTTTAGGGAGATCTTCCAGTTACACGGGCTTCCTAAGAACATCGTGAGTGACAGGGATAGCAGGTTCATGGGAGGCTTCAGGTAGGAGCTTTTCAGGTTGGTTGGTACTGAGCTCACCCCTAGCACGAGCTACAACTCCCAGAAAAATGGCCAAATAGAGCGAGTTAATTAGTGGCTAGAGGGGTATCTTAGGAACTACGTGACTGGGTAGCAGAGGGCTTAGATCTAGTAGTTGTATTTGGGTGAGTATTGCTACAACACCACCCACCACATGTCTATCGGTATGACTCCCTTCCGTGCCTTGTATAGTTATGATACATTATCTTTTGCTGATGTTGTTTTTGGAGACAACCAGGCCCCGAAGGCAAAATATTGGATCCAAGAGAGCCAAGACATCATCAAGGCTCTCAAGGATAACTTAGTGACAACATATAACCAACAGAAGGTGTACACAGATTGGAAACGATCTGAGAGACATTTCGAGGAGGGGGATTTGGTGTACCTTCGGTTACAGCTATACAGGCAGTCCACATTGAAGTAGAAGGGGGCCGAGAAGCTACAGCCCCTTTTTTATGGGCCATACAGGGTGGTCAGGTGAGTTGGGAGGTGGCCTATGAGTTGGAGTTGCCTCCCGAGAGTAGGATTCACAATATATTCCATGTCTCATGCCTTAAAAAGGTGTTGGGGAAACAGGTGACAACAACAGTAGAGTTACCCCCATTGGATGATGAGGGCCACTTGGTTTTGGAGCCTGAGGCCATTTTGGAGAGAAGGGAGAGGAAGATGAGAAGTATGACCATCAGGGAGTTCTTGGTATGCTGGAAAAGCTTGCCAGATGAGGATGCCACCTGGGAGGGTGAGCACATTTTGGAGCACCCAGCTCTGAAGTTGCTTGAGGACAAGCAACATTTGGGAGGGGAGGACTCTCATGTCCCTTCCCAAAAAAATTGTAACAAGCTTATCTATACACAATTTTGCACAATTTTCCCAAGGAAAAGGACCCAAGTAGTTTCGACTTAGGGATTTAGGAGAAATTTCAGCCAGATTAGTTTGCTAGTGGAAGGTGGGGGCCACCCACGTGGGAATTTGAACTAGGCAATTCAAATTTCTTTGTGGGAATTCATATAGCTATTTAAGGGGCCCACATGAGGCAAAGGAATTCCCACAAAGTCATAAGGAGAAGGAGCCTCTCACTTGGTCATTCATTTACTCTTGTATATCGAATTTCACTTCACTCTTTGCTCGAGATGCTTAGCTGAGTCATTTGGCTGTGTTGGAAATATTGAGAGGGGAGTGAATCAATATTTCTTTTCAATTGTTACTTTTACTAGTTAGATCAATTATATTTAGAACACAAAATGAACATGTTGTAGCGGCTACAACCACCCTCCAAAATTTTGGCCTGCACCCAATTTTGGAGCCTCCCTTGAGAGTTTCACTTGATGATTGCACACACTCGGGTTCACTCCGTGAGCTTGTGTGAGTCTTCACACCCACCTTGCTTGATTATTCCACCCAAGTTTGTGCATGTTGATGTCAAAGTCATACTTGTGACCATGTTTTGGTTATACTCAAAGTCTTCACTTCGTGTGTACTTGTTATGTTCACTATGAAAACATCTATCGCACTCACACACGGAGTCACATTCGCTGTTGCGCAAGCGTCATCACGGTCGACCAACAATCAATCACAAGTGTCACGCTTGTTGCTTAGACCATCAATCAGTCATGTTGAGCATGTGTGTCTAGATAGCTTGAGTCGTCTCGTCGTCAACTCATGTAAGTGTGTGTTTGCAAGATCATGTATGCATATTTCACTCGTTCACACACTTAGTCACTTTGTTGAAGTTCTAACGACTGGATTCCCTTCTCACAACTGGACCATCACCCTGCCATCGAATCAATTGACTGTCACTTAGAATAATGCAGAAGCACCCAGCAAGCCATTTCAAGTTGCGTTGTCTGCAAGAATATCAATCAACCTTCATGCTGGTCAACCAGAGAGTTTGGCCTGGAAGCCACCCTAGGACTGACTCCCCTAAAAATTTGCACAGAGGTTGCAGAACTTGCCCGCTCCCCTAACTGAGAAAATTGCGCAGACAAGCCAAACAGACACCCAGTGAAAAATTGTGCATTTTTTCCAGCTAGGCCTCCTGACAGTGGACCAACTGCTCACCCAGAAAATTGCGCAGTTTTCATGAGCAAGTTTGCTGCTACCCAGTAGTCCACTCAGCTCAGAAACTGCATAGAGGTGACCAGCAAGTCAACCTCCCAGCATCAGTGTAGGTTTTCCTACTAGTAGCTCCCAGTAGCTGACTGATAGTTCCCTCTAGGAATTGCACAGTTTTTGCTGCCAAGCTACAACAACTCGCTCGTTCCAGAAATTATGCAGATTTTTCCTGCCCAGCCTTTTCGCAACCCAGACTATTCCTCTAAAAATTGTGCAGTTTTGTCCTCTAGTTGTGCCAAACCCTGCATACAGTCACTGTCGATCTAGATCGCCCATCTTCATAACCCAGTGACTCCTGCGCAGTTTGCATCAGCGGTGCCCAGAGTCTCCATCCCGCCTCACAACCTTGTCACCTCTCCCGGTCACCTGCATCCGAAATGATCATGCATCATGGTAGACTAGGAGCTTTATGGATTTGATGTCTTCTCGTCATGAGTGACTGTAGACACAGGTACACAAACAAACATGGAGCAACGACTGATGGGATGGACAAACAAAGCACATGCACAAGGACAAGTTCACCAATGGATGAATAAATGATGCGTGCAAAGATATGTGCTCGTGAATGGATGATCATGCAAATATGTTTTCGCGGACGGACGAACGAGCAAACATGAAATATGTGTTTACGAATAGATGGATGGTCGAACATACACCTTTTGCGAACGGATGAACTTGTCAAGCTTACCAACATACAAGCAAGGAGAAATGTGTGAATGCAACATCAAGCGAACCAATGACCATCGAAGGCTTCACGCACTTTTCCATGCGTAGGTGAAGCTGTGACACACCATGAGGACATCCATCACCTAGCAGCACTGCATCTCGACATGCACACTAGCAGGAGCACAAATGTACCGACACTGTCATTTCAAGTCATGTCATGAGTCATGTCATCCACATCTCTACTATGGGCCATAATGTCAATCAATGTAATGTAACGTGGAATTCCAAGAGACCCACTTGTTGTACAAAGAGTCATGTATAGTCGAAAAGTTATGTAATTCAAACAGTCGTGAGGGTAGTCGAACATCCACAAGGGTCAGTTTCACCCTTGGCTATAAATACCCCCTCATTTGTACATGCAAAGGAATTTTCACCACAGCTCCTCCTGCATAGCCTTGAGGGTCTGTAATCTTTTCTTTGAGGAGTAAGTAGTGGCTCCAATGCCCCACACGCAGGGTTAGTGATGTATGGTGTAACGATGTGTCTAGAACTTTTGCTTAATTCAAAAGCCTGCTCACAAGACAACATGTTTTCACACATGTATTGTAACTGTTGTAAGACTAATATTTAACACTTGTAATGCATGTTGCTTCAACCCGTGTTTAAAACTTGAACTAATTCACTTGTTGTAAGACATATATGTTAATGAAAATGTGTTGTATATGTTGTTAACGCTGTCTCGCCCGTGTAGACCCATCTCCCAGACATCAGACAAACCTTTCACATAAAACTTGCTATAACAACTGTTGTACTCGTGTAGACTAATCCACTGAGTGTTATGTGTGTTATCTTCCCTTTTGTGTTGTGACTGTCGAATCCTTGTGGACTGTTCCACCGAAATCTATGCACGTCCTGTTGTTGTGTGTTTCTAGCAGAGTTGGGACTTCTCCCAGCTGACTTAGGACTCAATCCCACCCTCTCCCTCTACGGTGAAAGAACCATTGACACAAGAGACACTTACAGTCACCAGGCACGCAAAACTCACTTCTCGGAAGACAAAGCAAACCACTCTCATGTGCTAACAAGCAAGAGTTGAGGAAAATCTTTAAGATAGTGGCAACCAGGCCATCATACCGGATGGGACTCCCACACCAAACAGTTTCAGGTCTAGTTGGGACTTCATACCGGGGTGATCCCATGAATGTTGGTGAGTCCAGCACCATCAACATTTTTAGCACTAGAAGGACGGCTAGATGACAAGCTGAGTCCTCACAGTCTGTTTTGAATCTCTACATATCTATCATGACCAACTATAGAGTTTCTCTTCTGGAGTGTATGTCTTATGGAAATGACTTCGAAATCTTGGAATAGCTCTTAGATAACTTGTCACATAAAACATATGATGGTGGAGGCTATATAGCCTTGGTTAGGCACACGGTCAGCATTGTAGGCTCTTGCGAAAGACATGGAATATTTGAAGAACACATGACCTATGCACTGTTCGTCTACACGCTTCAAGGGCACCCATTGCATTGGTGTGTCACGTTGCCTAAAAAATCTATTCATTCTCTTGTTCATCTGGTCGCAGAGATTGACCGTGATTTCAATCACTTTAACCATAAAGCACTCAATAAAGAAATTACGAAATTACAAAAAGCACTCGATGAATCTGTTTAATAGTTTCACACACGCTTTTGTAATATTTCTTACCAATTTCCTGAAGATGAAATTGATTGGGAATTTCTCGATGGAAGATTTGAGTATCTTCTTCACATATCAAAAAATCTGCAATTCTTGAAATCATTCAAATCCTGCTCAACATACCTCGGTGATGGAGCTGCATAATCACATGCAGGCATAGTTTTTGTCACAAGTGACTGTCTACCTTCACCTCATCAAACAACTCTACCACCGCAAAGTGATGTGCGAGAACATGCACACACATCTGTTGAACTGTCACATCCTCCCACCCCACTTGCTCTTGATATCTGTGCAGATTTGGCTTGCAAGCCTATTGGTTGTCACGTGGATTTTTTCCCTCAATCTCTGCCCCTGTGTTTTTCTGATCCTCCAGATTGTACTGTCTTGTGTTCTTCCATTCCAGACTCCTCACCTGTTGTCAATGATGATCAGGTTGTCGACGGAGTTGGTACTATGTAGCCAACCTGCGACATCATTCATGATGAGTGTGTGTGGGAATCTAAATTAGAACCTGCGATGAAAGATGACTCCCTTCCATCTGCACCTCACCCACTCTATCCTGACATCCCTTGTGATTGTTCCACTATTGATTTCCCTTGTGAAAACTCATTTCCAGATGTTTCTTCTTCTGATTGTTCATAGGACACATCATATGTTAGTCTATCATTATGTTGTGGAGAGGACACATCTTCCTCTAAAAATCCATCCAATATGTCATCTGTCATTTCTGAAAACATAGAGGGTGAACATCCTTGCTTTGTATCTACCCCTTTGCACGATTCATCAAACTAGGAGGATGCCCATTGCCGACAAACATCCTGAATTTTCTAATCTTGGTTGTCGTGATCTCTCTACTTCTTCATCCGATCACGATGTTGATTCAATCATTGTTAATCTATCTAAGACACTGGTATACGATGATCTATCTATCAACGAAGTCGAAATCCCCCAGGTTGTCAAGGCACTTCAGCCTGAGCTGATGGTTATGTCAAGTCCTTGTTGTCCTGAGGTTGGTTTCACTTCCGATCAGGAAATTGTTGAAACTCGCAAGGCTCCTCATCACTCTCTGCTCTGCATTGAAGATCAAACAAACACCCATATTTCACTTCATCCACCCGAACTACACGATCCCATTGCTCATGCATTGGAGGAATCTTACACAGCAAGCACACTTACACAACGTAAGTGGTCTACCTTTCTCACGTTTGCTTGCAAGTCACAGTTAAGAGAATGCATACACTCAACATCTGTACGTAGTGTAGCACAACACCATGGAAATTCCATAAAGTGCATGATATGCACTTTCACTCATTTTTGTTTTGTGGATGCTTGTAATCTCAGAGTGTGTACGTCTTCATCATTATATCTTTCATGCTTGCTGGTTTGCGCAACTGGGATGATCACAAACCATGCTTTCACCAACATGGGTTGACCAATGCGCTGGTGGCTGCATAGGAAGTATCCCTTCACGTGAGACGACCCATGCACTGTTAGCTTAGGAGTAGGAGTAGTATTTTCTTTGAGTTTTTTTATTGCATGCATGTTTGATTCTTTCTTTGTGTGTTTGCTTGTTTTCTTTTTTGTTTGCTTACTTGCTTTTCATATGCATTTTCTTCTGCTCCCTGCTTTTCTTTTTGGTTTGTTTGCTTGTTTATGTCTGTAGGTTAGTTTCGTATGGACGGTGTGTGACTTTTAAAACAAGCTACGTGAAGTAAATGAGGACTTGTATAACTATCAATACTTGGTTATCTGTCACCCTGCCTCTAATGTAAGAACTTGTTTCTTTCAGTCCATGATACATCAATGGAAACTACGTACACAGTCTAGGAGAAGCTTGGACCACACACATATCGTCTGTAATCACTCCACAAGATGGTCGGCAACCTTCCTGTCAATGACCAAGATCTCAAGCATTATTTACAGTAGGCCGGGCCGCGCCCCGTGCCATGTACATAGTCTTCTTGCTTCTTGTTGTTTTCATTTTGTTTGCCTTGCTTACTATATTTGTCCTTATTTGGTTTTTTCTAATTACTAATTTTGTTTAAATTTGTTTTGTTTTTTTGATACCTTACTATTTTTGTTTCCGGAAATAAGTGTTACCAACTATTGCATTCTGGATTTTGAATAGAGTATGTGGCTGAGATTTGAAGAAACTTGTGACACTACAACACTTGGCCAGTCTTGTGTATGTCTTCTTTGTGCTTGGTTATAACCTTTGACTGTGAAGTCTTGATGGAAAATATGAGCCATCTGCGAGGGAAGTTATGGTCCAACCATGAACCTGTGTCCGTACTGGGAAGCCCCATGCCTGCACTCAGCCTTTTGCTTTGTGTGTTCAAGCTCATCCAACTAGTAGAAACAGAGAAGGGGAAATCTAAATGAGCAAACCTATGTCAGAGGTCTTACATGCTTCTTTGAAGGAACAACCTCTTATGCTCTCAATAAGTCGAGATTCCTCTTCTACCCCAAAAATAAATAAGTGCATATGCATAGTCCTCTTGAAAAATACAAAGGCAAAAGAAGAGAAAGGCTTCATGTGCAGAGAGGTGAAGCATGCAACTCCATCGGGGTACTAACTAGGCTTGCTGGCAGTGGAGCAATGCGTGTGTTCCTGCGTGACTCTGTTGGGGTATTTTCCAGGCCTACTGGCAGTGGAGAAACACCAAAGATGAAAACTTATACTCTAAAAATCTTTAACTCGCGAGCTAAACTACCCTTCTTGAATTCAAAACACTGTGATCAAGCTGAACTTTTGATTGTGTTTGAATGAGTTGGCAAAAGGTGAACCATGTATGTCCATGAGGTAAGTGGGGAAGTCGGAGTAACCCGCACAACGATTCAATACTCCCTGAAATACCAAGGACCTGTGCTATCAATGAACCAAAACAGAGAAGTTGGATTTCTACCAGTATGTCGCCAAGTGTTGTAGCGGCTACAACCACCCTCCAAAATTTTGGCCTGCACCCAATTTCAGAGCCTCCCTTGAGAGTTTCACTTGATGATTGCACACACTCGGGTTCACTCCGTGAGATCATGTGAGTCTTTGTACCCACCTTTCTTTATCATTCCACCCTAGTTTTTCGACATTGATGTCGAAGTCATTGTTGCGACCATGTTCTAGTTATACTCAAAGTCTTCGCTTCATGTGTAATTGTTGTGTTCACTATGAAAACATGTGTCACACTCACACATGGAGTCACATTCACTGTCACACAAGCGTCATCACAGTCAACCAACGATCAATCACAAGCGTTGCACTTATCGCTTACACCGTCGGTTAGTCATGTTGAGCATGTGTGTCTGGATGGTTTGAGTTGTTTCATCGTTTAGTCATGTAAGTGTGTGTTTGCAAGATCATGTATGCATCTTTCGCTCATTCACACACTTAGTTACTTTGTTGAAGTTTTGATGATCGGATTTCCCTCTGATAGTCGGACCATCACCCCACCATCAAATCGATCGAATGTCACCTAGAACAACATAGAAGCACCAAGCAATCCATTTAAAGTTGCATTGTTCGCAGGCAAACCAATCAACCTTCATGCTGGTCAACCAGAGAGTTTGACCTGACAACCACCCCAGGACTGAATCCCCTCAAAATTGCATAGAGGATGCAGACCTTTCCTGCTCTGCTAACTGAGAAAATTTTGCAGACAGGCCGGATAGACACCCAGTGCCCATCCCTATCTCCCTCAAAAAATTGTGTAGTTTTTCCAGCCAACCCTCCCAATAGTCGACCAACTGCTCGCCCAGAAAATTGCGTAGTTTTCATGAGCAAGTCTTCTGCTTCCTAGCAGTCTTCTCAACTCAGAAACTGCGCAAAGGTGACCAGCAGGCTAGCCTCCCAACACTAACGGAGTTTTTCCTGCCAGCATCTCTCGGCAGCCGACTGACAGTTCCCTCCAGAAATTGTGCAGTATTTGCTGCCAATCTCTAGTAGTTGATTTCCAATTCCCTCCAGGAATTGCGCAGTTTTTGCTGCCAGTGACCCAACAGCTGATTGTTAGTTCCCCTTAAGAATTTTGCAGTTTTTGCTACTAATCTCCTGCTACTTGCTCATTCCAAAAATTGTGCAGATTTTGCCTGCCCAGCCTTTCCGCAGCCTAGACTATTCATCTCAAAAACTACGTAGTTTTTTCCTCCAGTTGAGCTAGACCCTGCGGACAGTTAGTGTCGATTTGGATCGCCCATCTTCATCACCCAGTGACTCCTGCACAATTTTCATCAGCAGTGCCCAGAGCCTCCATCCTGCCTCGCAACCTTGTCACCTCTCCTAATCACTTGCATTCGAAATGATCATGAATCATGATAGACGCGGATTTTTATGGATTTGATGTCATTTCATCATGAGTGACTGTAGACATAGGTACACAAACAAACATGGAGTGACAATGGATGGGATGAACAAACGGAGCACATGCAGAAAGACAAGTTCACCAACAGACAAACAAACGATGCATGCAAAGAGATGTGCTCGCGAATGGATGACCATGCAAATATGTGTTTGCGGACGGACGAACGAGAAAACATGCAAGATGTGTTCACGAACAGACAGACGGATGAACATGCACCTTTTGCGAACGGATGAACCTGTCAAGCTTACCAACATACAAGCAAGGAGAAATGTGTGAATGCAACATCAAGTGAACCAATGACCATCGAATGCTCCACACACTTCACCATGCGGAGGTGAAGTTGTGGCACACCATGAGGACATCCATCACCAATAACACTGCAGCTTGACATGCACACCAACAACAACACAAATGTACCAGCATAGTCATGTTGAGTCATGTCATGAGTCATGTTGTCCACATCTCTACTGTGGGCCATAATGTTAATCAATGTAATGTAACATGGAAGTCCAAGAGACCCACTTGTTGTACGAAGAGTCATGTAAAGTTGAAAAGTCATGGAAGTCAAATAGTCATGAGGGTAGTTGAACAACCACAAGGGTCAATTTCACCCTTGGCTATAAATACCCCCTCATTTGTACATGCAAAGGACTTTTCACCTCATCTCCTCACGCTTAGCCTTTAGAGTCTGTAATATTTTCTTTGAAGAGTAAGTAGTGGCTCCAACACCCTGCACACGAGGCTAGTGATGTATGGTGTAATGATGTGTCTTGATATTTTCGCTTAATTCAGAAGCCTGCTCATAGGCCAGCACATTTTCACACATGTATTGTAACTGTTGTAAGACTAATATTTAACACTTGTAATGCATGTTTCTTCAACCTTTGTGTAACACTTAAACTAATTCACTTGTTGTAATATGTATATGCTAATGAAAATGTGTTGTATATGCTTTTAACGATGTCTCGCCCATGTAGACTACTCTCCCATAGATCAGACATACCTTTCACATAAAACTTACTATAAAAACCATTGTACTTGTGCAGACTAATCCGCTGAGTGTTATATGTGTTATCTTCCTTTGTGTGTTGTGACTGC
Source organism: Pinus tabuliformis (assembly GCA_031772625.1). Classification (NCBI taxonomy): domain Eukaryota; kingdom Viridiplantae; phylum Streptophyta; class Pinopsida; order Pinales; family Pinaceae; genus Pinus; species Pinus tabuliformis. The sequence goes on from CM062813.1 coordinate 167,284,670, forward strand.
CACATCCGTGTGGACTGTTTCGTTGGAAGCTGTGCACGTCCTGTTGTGTTGTATGTTCCTAGCAGGGTTGGGACTTCTCCTAGCTGACTTGGGACTCACTCCCACCCTCTCCCTCTACGGTGAAAGAACCGTTGACACAAGAGACACTTATAATCACCATGCATGTGAAACTCACTTCTCAGAAGACAAAGAAGACCACTCTCCTGTGCTGACAAGAAAGAGTTGTTAGGTCCCTATACTACTAGTGTAACCCCTTATTTTTATTAGTGCAACCCCCTTATTATATTTTTGTGCCCATGTAGTCCCCATATTGTTATTATGGTGCCCCATAGAAGTCCACTATTGTTATTGTTGTGCCCTTACATTATTATTGTTATGTCAGCTCTGATTATTTTATGACTCCTTAGACTCATATATATATAAAGGAGGTCTTGTCATTTGTATCATCCAAGAATTGTTCATTTGTGTAATGTAAAGGAGGTTTCCCCCTTAAAGAGGCTTATTTCTAAGACACTGATCTATCTTTTCTATCTTTTTGTGAGCTGGTTTCATAACAAGAGTTGAGGAAAATCTTTAAGATAATGGCAACCGAGCCATCGTACTGGATGGGACTCCCACACCAAACGGTTTGAGGTCTAGTTGGGACTTCATACTGGGGTGATCCCTTGAATGTTGGCGGGGGGGGTCCAGCACCATTAATAGAAAAATAGGAATAAATGCTTTTATTAATATAATATTTACAATGAATCAAGTACAATATGTATAGGGCTCCAACCCTTGATGAAGACACCTAGGCTCCAACCTGAGATGTGCCAAGCACCTACTTGGACTTTAGTGAGGCTCCGACCTCTAGGGCTTCAACAATACCTTATCTAAGGCCCCAACCTTGAGTTTAGGAGCAACAACTCCAAGTACACCAATCCTTTAGCTTTTCTTTGTCAATATATGTTAGTTTGTTCTTCACCGCTCCCAAAGTCTTCCTGAACAAACCCTGTCAATCTTCAGCTTCACTGTAACATCATCAATGACAACCTTGTCAATGAGAAGGTATTGCCACTACACTTCATTGTACCCAAACAATTTATTCAAGTCACCTCATGATGTATCATGCATCATGGTATTCAATGAGGCCTTCAATCAAATCTTTGAAAGATTGCTTCAGTAAGGAGGTTTATACTAGCTCAACAAGAATTTCTCTTATCAAATTGTCTTCAAACCAGTGCTGCTCCAAGAAATGGCTCCATTATGTTACTCATAAATGAGCTCCAAATCCTTCACTGTGCCCTAAAAGTTACCTTGAATGTATGGTTTCCAATGAATCTTGACACACCTTGAAGCATATACCTTATTGCAACAATCTTAACCTACTATCCAAAAAGGAGATGCCAATTTTTCACACAGTCTGGGATCTTTTGCATGCATGCCTTATGGGATTATGCCACCAAGAAGTAGGAGTGTCACTATTCCACAGTCTGAGTGTCCCTCTCTTGTTCAGCTAGTCCACAATTCCATAGTCCATTGTTCCTCCACTAGACTGCAATACCATAGAGGAATAGACTATCTGTCTACACAGTTATATCAAAAAGCCTAGGTACTCGGAGGTCTGAGCTTCCATTTAATGAACCTAGTCTAAGCCACTGTTTAAGGCACAATCCTTCTACAAATATTTGAGCCTCTCAAATTCTATAGGCCTGGGCTTAGTAGCACCACATATTCAAAAGTACAGATCTTATAACAAAGGCTGAGGTATTGTTTAGAGGGTCCGAAGCTCCCACAGTCCTGCAACCCAATCAAACTGAGATTGTTGTTCTTGTTCTGGTCTAAAATCTGTAATTAATTTGTTGTTTTAGGAATCCAAACTATTATGCCAATGTTCTTCCATCACAGAGTTGCTACAATTAATCTACTATCTAAATTCATGCCCAAAACAATTCTAATTTTCCTCCTTTTATCTCCCTCTTGTAATGTTCACGAGTTGTGAACAATTATCCTTTTTCTTATAAGAATGACCGAAAGTTCTATGTAAGAAATGGGGTTTAAAATCCTTATTTATAGTGGTTTTTGTCACTTGAACGAAAGGATACGTCTCAGGAGGTAGGCCAACTTGAACAGTGATCATAGATCGGATATAAATTAAGTTAAAGATATATAACTTCAAAAATCAATTTCTCTTCAACCACAAGGAGTTTGAGGGAAAGTAAGGGCTCGTTAGAAAGAAGAAAAAATCCTCTTTAAGATGGTGTAGGACTCATTGTGGAAAGATTCCTCCAAGGTCTCCAAAATAATTTTTCTTTGTGACTGCTTTTGAAATTTTTAGTGCAGAACAACAAGGTTATTAGGGCTTCTCCATTGTTTGGGACAACATGGCGTTTTCATGGCTTTGTCATAGGATCATAGATTCATGATGTAGGAGTTTTGTCATCATGATAGTGTAGCATCAGGAATCCAACAAAGTCATCATATATTAGTGCAGTGATATGTTATTAGCCATGATAGTGCAATGATATGTTATTAGCCATGATAGTGTGGTTATATGTTATTAGCCATATGTCATTAGATCATCACAAGTAGAGCTTCTACATCAAGAGTCACTATGAGCATCAATAAGAAGGACTTCTTCATCAAGAGTAAGGACATCATCATGATTTCTAGGGATTCTTCATCAAGAGCAAGGATACAAGAGGTTATAGTGTCCTCATGGTTAGTTTAAGGACATCTAGGACATTATGAACAATAGGAATCTAGGACAAGACTTCTTCTTATAGGATTGACATCTTCATTCATAGTATCCTTGTCAAACAAGAGTCTTGATATCATAATCTAGAACCAGACATATCAAGAATATTGACATATCGATCAATGTCATATTGAAATCAATGACAACCTAGATTAAAAGGTTGTTCAACCATGAATCTCTCAAGCGGGAGATTCAAACTTGCCTTCGGAGGACTTCGAGTGCCACCCTAGGAAGGCAGTTCCACAACACCTTGAGGAGTTTCGAGAAGTATCTACAACACATTCATTCAGCTATCTTCAATGAGTGCGTATTTCTGGGCCAACAATTGAGAATACGCAGTAGAGGAAATAGCTACCTTGGGCCAACCATTAGTCGGAGAAGCTAAGGAATCTGATGGACATCGTTGGGCCAACAGTCAGGAGGAGTTTTGGGTCAAGAGAGGACAACAAATAGGTAGCTCAAATTCTAGACTTGGAGGACAACACAGAGAGCCATTATAGGCAATTCGTGGGTCTTCAGGGTAAGAGCTACAACTCAGGATCATCTCAGTGATTTGGAGCAGTTTCCAAGAGGTTTTACAACTTCATTCCAGCAGGCCGAGTTTTGCAGTTGTAGTTGAGGTTGGGCTCCTTGAGGGTTGAATTTCAGAAGTCTGAACCAGACCAAACCCTTCCTGGGTTTTGGTGGATTTTGGCTAAGAAGCAAGGAGATGAAATCTTATAATTTTCTGAGCATGGGAAGCAGTGATTCCAACCTCGACAATGTAGTTTCTAGGTAGCGTAGATCAATTTTGGTACAATAGTTGGGGCAACCTTCAGATCAACATTTTCTCACCTGGGGTTTGTCACGCTTGTCCTTAGAGACAAGCCCAGGTTCACCATTCTATTTTATCATTGTATTTTCCCTTGAGTAGAGTCAAGGACAATAGGGTAGAGTGTGATCCTTACCTCTGGTAAGTTTATCTCACCTATTGTCAAAGACTTTGGGATAGAGTGTGATCCCTATGCATTGGGGTAGATTGATCTCACCCGTTGTGTTTAGTTTTGGGTGGTAGCTATGGCTCCTTGATGGTGATGGATTCAGGGTGGTAGCTAGAGCTCCCATACAACAATTCTTCTTCTTTAGATTCGAGAGTGTTCAACATAAGACGAGTGGAGACAAGTAGAGATGAGTCGAGATGCACATGACATGATGTCAAGATACTTATGATGTTTACATGGTTATGTTGGAATTTCTCCCTAGCTAAGAGGGAGTGTTAATTTGGAAACTCAGTGACAAATTGCAACATTTGCATTAAATTCCTCTTTCTGAGAGGATTAGTTTTGACTTTTAAAGCACTCAATTTGGACAAGGAAAAATATTTTTTTGATTGAAAGCCCCCATTAGCACATTTGATTAGGTCGACCTAAGAGGTTAATTATCCCTCCTCCAACACCTATAAATAAAGGTCACCTCATGTTCATTTAGACACACTTCAACACACAATATTCTCTCTCTTCTTGGGTTCAACCTATCTGAAATTGTAGGTGCTTCTCTCACACGTGCGAAGGAGAAAGAGGACAAAAATCATAGGTGACCCAATCTGAACTTGATTTCAACTTTGACCAGTGTTGACTTTAACTTTATAGGGTGAATTTTTGTTTGATCTTTTGGGCATCTTTATGATTGGGTAGGCCACACTTTTTTGCATCAAAACTAAGGAAGTCTAGGCATGTTGACCACAAACCTATTGCAAACTTTGACTGAAAGCTTCATCGTTATTTTGACCAAGTTTGACCACTCAGATTTGGACTATTTTGACTTTTGGCTTACAAGTAGAGAAGTTTAAGTTGGAATACCTTTGACTGAGCTTCTAAATGGTTGTTTTGATCTTTGATTGTTGACTGATTAGGGCACACATTATTGTTGTTGACTTGGACAAATTTGCACTAGAGTTGACTTTTGTTGACTCTCTCTCTCTCTCTTGTCTCTATTTTGGATAAACTAATTGGCATATTGACTTGGTTGGATATTGGATATTGTCTATTCAAGGTTTAACTTTGACTCTTGGATGATGTACTCTCTTTGTTGAACATTTGAAGACAATCTAATAAAAGAAGATTTGCAAAGGGTTTTCCCCCTTGTGGGGTTTTTCCCTGGTCATTGACCAAATATTATGTCTATTGTCTCTTGGTTGTCTTTCATTATGCATTTGTATAATTGTTTTATCTACTATTGATCTATTTTCATTGATTAATTAAATAAGTGGAAATTGTTATTTAGATGTTATTGGAAATTGTTGAAGTAATAGTTGCAACATAGAACAATTCTTGACGAAACATTAACATTTTGTATGGCATTGTAGAAAACCATAGTGTCTCATAGGCCGAGAGCAAGCTTAATGATATATGTAATTTTCCTTGTACTCTCAATTGATTAATAAGAAAGACATAGTCCTTGATATTTTTACTAGGATTTCCTACAGTTTCCTAGGGAAAATATTGTGTTTATGGTCTTCCATTGAGTGTCTTTACTATTGTAATTTAGTTATGTTTTCTTAGTAGTTAAATAATTTGTATGTTATGTCCGTTTTCTTGTTGAATCACTAAAAATACAATAATAATAGTCGTGGTCAAGTAAAGGATCATTGTAGTCGTTGTAAGTTAAGATATGTTTTGGAAATTTACCATTAGAATATATAAAGGAAAAATTCAAATCATATTGGCATGAAAATGATACTATTTAGTTTTTTTTGTTGTTTGAGCACAATATAACCTTTAACGACTTAGACATTCTTAATTTGAGTGAGAATTGCACCCATAGATCTTGAGATTGACATGAAAAAGGAAAGGAAGCAATCACAACTCTCATAGATGGAAGATAAGAATAGGGAAAAAATTGGATATGATGAGTGGTAAATATTTACAAAGTTGGAATCTCAAAGTAGTTGACATTTGCAGGGGTACGAGCCTATTGGTTGTTACACTTAAGAAAAACATTGGTCCCGTTTGGAAGTGAACTGACAATCACGGGAAACTAGAAGATCACAATATCCTAAGGGAAGAGTGTTGGAAATAATACTGAGAGGGGGGGGTGAATCAGTATTATCAGATCAATAAAACTTTTCAATACTCAGAAACATACATGCTACTTCAGTTAAGTGAACCAGCGTGTACACGCTACTGTGTCTAAAGCAACCAGCGTATAACCAGAAAACTTATGATTCAGTTAGTTTATCTTCTGTAAAGGCATCAGGACATTATTAACCATATTAAAGATAAACAGATGCAGTATAACAGAACAGATCATCACACAAAAGCCACACACATGAACACCATGATATAAGGTGGAAACCCAATGTGGGTGAAAACCACCTGCTGCAAGTCGTCTCTATCTTTCTTTAATAAGAAACTTCAGTTTACAATCTTTTGTACTGGTGCAGCCTTATACCAGTACACAGGCTACAACCTGCAGAAGGCTACAACCTTCTCTCGTTTTCAAAACTCTCCTGGAAGGGAGCTCCAACCCCCTTTTGCTCTTGTACTAGCTAAGATACTAGTACGTAGGTGCTGGCCTACAATCTTCTTTCCTTCAGGTACCACTTTTCATCAATTTTCAGACTGGATACTCCTGAAGCACAACATTTCAATCTGAATACCATGATTCATTCACTTTTCATAGCAAATCATAGAAGCACAAAACAACCAATACTAGCATCATCAAACTTTGAATCACTGAACCACTGAAACCCTGTCAACACCCAGTCACCAGAACACAGAGCAGACTACAGAACCCTGCAATAACAGACAGACCCAACTGCAACCCAAAAATCAAGCTTCAAAAGATATACGCTACTTCAATGAAACAAACCCGCGTATACACGCGCTTTTTCCGAAGCCAACCTGCGTACAGATCTAAAAATAATTTCTCATAACTTGCAACTGTACCAGTCATCAGTCATACTCAGAACATAACATTGCGTCAGTATGCAGATCTAGAAATATGCGTAATCAACCATATACCGATAGTTCATTTCAAACAATTTGATCCCGATCTATCCTTTCATCAACCGATGTGATCTCTCCTTAGCTCAAATCAAGCAATGTAGCATCAACCCAGAACCTGCATACTAGATCTCTTTCTTCATTAGATATTCAAGATTTTTTCAATGCACTAGCCTAATGATCTTCTTCTCCTTATATAGCATTAGGCCCTCCTCAATACCACAAGCCAAAACCATAGTAATACAATACCATCAACTTCAAAACTCGGGATCAACACGACTGTCAAGATACCTTGGTCCAACAACATAGGCTCAAGTACCGAGGACTAACTACCACGGACCAAAGGGAAGCTTCTCGACATGTACGCTCTTTTCTGTTCATGAAACTGCGTGTATACGCGACTTCGTATATAGAAAACCTGCGTATCCGCGACTTAGTATATAGCGTACCAGCGTGTATACGCATCTTGGGCTTAATGAGCCTGCGTATATGAAATTTCTCTTCATTCTTGTAGTCTGGACTAAGATCTGTTATCAAAGAGAGTTGCCATCAAGGACAACACCTGTACCGTAGAGCCACACCTGTGCCAAAATGCCAACAATCTCCCCCTTTGGACTTGATGGCAACCCCAAGATCCTTAGAATCATTCTCCCCTATGAATGTGCTGATATCTCTGTTCTACTGTGCTGAACGTGCTTCCCCTGACTGTAGGCAAGATCTGCAAAAGAAGTTCTTCAAAAAGAACCAAGCCTTATACAACATAAAGGACCTTCCTATGACCAAAAGACTCAATACATACATCCATACTCCCAACCAAGAGGGGATACATCAGAAATTTACATATAATAGCCAATTATATTACATCATTCATCCCAGGCATAGTGGGGAATCAACAAAGTCGTTACATGACCTTGACACCATAGAAGAGATATCACAAAAAAAGATACATGATATAGAGACGAAAGAACTAGACCAAGACTTATGAAAGTCACCAGCAGCATCTGATAATCATCTTTTTAGATCAGCAACCAAGATTTCCTTTTGTGCTCCTTCTTCAACAATAGTTGTGAACTAGGACCAAAAGCATCTATATGCCAACAATGCTTTATTAGACTTTAAGCTGCTCCCCCTGAAACTGTGCCTGCTGATCCCCCTGAAACTGTGCCTGAAGGACTCTGTCATACCCATCTCAGACCTTCTCCAATCAGAATCTACCCTTGCTGTTCAGAACTCCATATACGCGACTTCACCTGCATCAATCAGTGTATGTACGCGTATATCCCTTATACAACACGCGTATACCAACTTTTCTTTAGAACAGACAAGCTTCAACAGCAGGATGAAGCATCAACTACTCCCAGCTTCTGTCTGAGATATTCAAAAGTTTCCCTGGGCAGTGGTTTTGTGAGAATATCAGCAACTTGTTCTTTAGAAGGAACATACTCCAGCTTGACCTTTTGTTCAAGCACTTGTTCCCGGAGGAAATGATACTTGATTGGTATGTGCTTGGTCTTTGAATGCATGACTGGATTCTTTGAAATGCTGATTGCACTTATATTATCACATAAGATAGAGACAGGTGGAGTGCAAGTGATTTGAAAATCCTGCAAGGTCTGCATCATCCAAAGAAGTTGTGTGCAACAAGATGCCGCAGCCACATATTCTGCTTCAGCTGTAGATAAAGCAATCGAACTCTGTTTCTTACTGAACCAAGATACTAATCTGGAACCCATGAAGAATGCACCACCACTTGTGCTTTTCCTGTCATCCACACTTCCGGCCCAATTTGCATCTGTGTAAGCATGAAGAGTGAGATCTGTATCTCTAGGATACCATAGGCCATAGTTTTGAGTCCCTTGAAGATACTTGAATATTCTTTTGACTGCCTGAAGATGAGTTTCCTTTGGGTTGGCTTGAAATCTTCCAACAATTCCTACTGCATGCATAATGTCTGGTCGGGTACCTGTCAAATAAAGCAAACTCCCAATCATGGATCTATAAGTTGGTTGATGAACTGCTGCTGATTCATCATTTGTACTAAGGCTGCATCTTGTAACCATGGGGGTACATACTGGCTTTGAATCTTCCATGCCATACTTCTTCAAGATCTGCTTGAGGTACTTGGTTTGAGACAAGAAAATACCTCCTTCATTTTGTTGGATTTGCAATCCAAGAAAGTATGTCAATTCTCCAAGTAATGACATTTCAAATTCTTTCTGCATAACCAAGGCAAAGTTTTGACTCATAGCCTCTTCATTGCTGCCAAAGATAATATCATCTACATACACAACAAGTATTAGCAATTTGTTGTTTTCAACTTTCATATAGAGATTGCTATCTGCTGCTCCTTTTGAAAAGCCTTGTTGGTGAAGATATTTGTCCAACCGATAGTACCAAGCCCTTGGAGCTTGTTTGAGACCATAGAGAGCCTTTTTCAATCTGCATACAAGGTTTGGATCATTCCCAAGAATGAAACTATCTGGCTGCTCAACGTATACTTCTTCTTCTAAGTCTCCATTCAGAAAGGCTGATTTCACGTCCATTTGAAATACCTTGAAGTTTTGAAAACTTGAGAGAGCAAGGAACATTCGGATGGCCTCAAGTCTTGCAACAGGAGCAAAGGTCTCTTCAAAATCTATTTCTTCTTGCTGTGCATACCCTTTACAAACAAGTCTGGCCTTGTTTCTAATTACTTCTCCATTTTCATTCAATTTATTTTTGAAGACCCATTTTGTCCCTATGACATTCTTATCTTTTGGTCTAGGAACCAATTCCCAAGTGTTGTTCTTTTCGATCTGCTCAAGCTCTTCATCCATTGCCTTGACCCAACATTCATCTTTGCATGCCTCTTTCACATTTTGTGGTTCAATGGAAGAGAGTAATGCCAAATAGATTGAAGCTTCTGCAATTGTTCTTCTTGTTTGTACTCCTGCTTCTTTTTGTCCCACAATCTGAGATTCTGGATGATTCTTCTGGACATATCTGGATGGAGTCTTCTCTTCTACTCTTGTCTACTCCTCTGGTTCTTCTTGAGGTTCTTCTTCATCATTCTGTCTTTGAGGGTAGCCTTCATCTTCTTCGATGTCTTCATGATGAACTTGCCTAGGAATGTATCCCTTCTCATCAACCACAACATCAATGCTGTCAACAATTCTGCCAAGTCTTTTATTGTAGCATTTATATGCTTTGCTATGTGGAGAATAACCAAGAAGAATGCCTTCGTCTGCTCTTGGTTCAAGTTTGCCAAGTTGCTCATCAGTATTCTTAATATAACATTTGCTCCCAAAGATTTTGAAATGCTTCACCGAAGGAGTCTTACCACACCAGAGCTCATGAGGAGTTTGAGTGCTGTTTACTCGGACATTTGTTTTGTTGAGAATAATAACCGCAGCATGTGCAGCTTCACCCCAGAAAGTTGCGGGAGTACCTGATTCATCAAGCATAGCACGAGCCATTTGTTGGATTGTTCTGTTCATTCTTTCCACAACTCCATTTTGCTGAGGAGTTCTAGCTGTAGAGAATTCTCTTCTTATCCCATGTTCTTCACAGAAATCGAAAAATTCATTTGAGGTAAACTCCCCACCTCTGTCAGATCTGAGGCACTTAATCTTGTGTCCTGATTCATTTTCAGCCAAGGCTTTGAAGGATTTGAATTTTTCGAATGCTTCATCTTTGTTCTTCATAAGTCCTAACCAGACAAACCTGGAGAAATCGTCAATGAATAATATCAAATATTCTTCTCCTCGAGGTGTTCTTTTTCTGAAAGGACCACATGTATCTGTATGTACTAGCTCAAGAGGCATGCTAGCTGATCCTTCCTTCTCAGGAAAATTAGTTCTGGTTTGCTTTCCAAACTGACATGATTTGCATATGTTGTTGTCTGGAATTTTGATATCTGGAAGATCACGAACTGCCTGATATTTGCAAGCTTTCCTTATTTGTGGAAAGCTTAGATGCCCCAACCTCCGATGCCACAGCCAGTGTTCATCATTCTTGCTCAAATAACATTGTTGTTGTCTTTCTTCAAATATGTATAGATTATTTGGAGTCCTTCTTCCTTTGATCACTGTTTCACCTGTATCAAGATCACGAACACAACATCCATTTGATCTAAATATCACCTCTGTTCCTTGATCGCACATCTGATTGACACTCAGAAGATTATGCTTCAATCCATCAACATACAGAACATTTCCTGCTTTGACCTTTTCTTTCAACGGAGCAACGCCTTTTCCTTTTATGGCTGCAGAGATATCGTTTCCAAAAGAAACTTTCTTTCCCTTTTCTAATGCGGTATATGATTCAAGTTTTTCTTTGTCCCCTGTCATATGCTTCGAACATCCGCTGTCAATGTACCATGGACTTTCTTGACCTTTTGCATAAAAGGCTATCCCACATCTTTCTGGTTGCGGTTCCTTTATTCTCCATGTTCTGACATTTGAGGTTTGTTCCTTCTGAGTTGTCTTCCAGAACCTGCTCCTGCATTCAGAGTCTTCATGACCAAAGTTATTACAAATAGGGCATTCAACTTCATTTTCAAGAACCGAAAAGTTGTTATAAGTCCTTTTCATGGTTCCAATCATACTTCTTTGCTTTTGAGCTTCTCTAGCCGTGATTGTTTTGTAGGCAACACATTGAGCTGCTTTGTGACCGAAGTTATGGCAAGAAAAGCATTGGCCATTAAAGAAATTTCTCCGATAATCAGATCTATCATCCAACCGATTGTAGCTTCTATTGACATCCATTCTTGGGGCAAATTGGGAAGATTTTACCTGTGGCTGATTGTAGCTTCTGTTTGTCCTTAAGGCCGCTTGTCCCCGAACTTCTTGATAGTCTTTATTTGTTCTTGAGGTAAACTGTCCCTGATTCACCTGATGACTTTTATTTGGTCTTTGTTCGCTCCTCCTTGCTGCATCAAGATAACTTTTAGAGGTAGAAGCTTGAGATGTTTCTCCATTATATCCCAGACCTGTCTTGATCAGAGGAGAACGCTGCACATTGATAATCTCATTCAAGGTTTCAGATCCTTTAACAAATTTAAGATTAATTGCTTTTGTTTTCTCAATCTCCTTTCGAAGACAAACAATCTCACATTCCAATTTTTCAAGATGTTTTTCCTTTTCTGCCAGTTGACATTGTAGAGAATCAATAATAGAACTTTTCTCTTCTAAGCAAACTTTGAGATTATTCATTTCTTCATAAAAGCCTTCTACATCTATAGCATCCATGTAGTCATCATCTTCAAAGGCCATTAAAAGTTTATATCTATAACCCTGTTCATCTTCGTCACTATTTGAAATACCATCGCTATCTTCATGAGTGTAATAGCTTTTCTTCTTTTCATTCTGTTTCTTATTCCATTTAACAGGTTCCTTTCCATTGTCATTCTTATCTTTGTGAGGACATTTGGCAGCATAATGACCTACTCTTCCACAAGCAAAGCATTTAAAAGGTAACTTACCTCTGAACCTTCCAAAACCCCTTTGAAGATTTCTGACAAAATTTGATTCTTCTTCTTCATCTTCTGGTACGTGACTTGCTTCATAATAATCTTCTTTGCCCGAAGCCTTGAAGGCAGCTTCTCTTCTGTCTGATGGACCTCCTTTTCTCATTTCATAAGCAGTTAGAATTCCGTGAAGCTGAGACATAGTAAGTATTCGTAGATTTTCTTTTTCTTCTATTGCAGACACTTTAGATTCAAATTTGGGGGACAATGATCTTAGAACCTTTTCAACCACAATAGCCTCTTTTATTTCTTCACCCAAGTTTTTCATGCAATTAACAATCTCATCTACCCTAAGGAAATAATTAGCCACACTTTCATCATTATACATTCTGAGAGTCTCATACTTAATCCTAAGAGTTTGAAGTTTAGCACGCTTTACCTGTTCATCTCCTTCATAGCTCATGACAATTTTGTCCCATATTTCTTTTGCGGATTTATAGTGCATTACCTTCATGAATTCCGATTGGGATATACATCCTAATAGGGTACTGACTGCTTTTGCATTTGTTTCATACTTCTTTTTCTCGGCTGCATCTGTAGGAGTAGCTGAAGGAAAAGCGTAGCCTGTCTCTACAATGTCCCAAACTTCTGTACTAAGAGATTGAAGATATGCAGTGACTCTTACCTTCCAATAATTGAAGTTTGTCCCATCAAAAACTGGTGGCCTGATTGATGCTTCTCTCTCGTAGTTGCTCATGATGAACGATCTTCCTTCAAGCGATCAAGCTTCTCTGAAGGACCTGCTCTGATACCAATTGTTGGAAATAATACTGAGAGGGGGGGGGGTGAATCAGTATTATCAGATCAATAAAACTTTTCAATACTCAGAAACATACACGCTACTTCAGTTAAGTGAACCAGCATGTACACGCTACTGTGTCTAAAGCAACCAGCGTATAACCAGAAAACTTATGATTCAGTTAGTTTATCTTCTGTAAAGGCATCAGGACATTATTAACCATATTAAAGATAAACAGATGCAGTATAACAGAACAGATCATCACACAAAAGCCACACACATGAACACCATGATATAAGGTGGAAACCCAATGTGGGTGAAAACCACCTGCTGCAAGTCGTCTCTATCTTTCTTTAATAAGAAACTTTAGTTTACAATCTTTTGTACTAGTGCAGCCTTATACCAGTACACAGGCTACAACCTGCAGAAGGCTACAACCTTCTCTCGTTTTCAAAACTCTCCTGGAAGGGAGCTCCAACCCCCTTTTGCTCTTGTACTAGCTAAGATACTAGTACGTAGGTGCTGGCCTACAATCTTCTTTCCTTCAGGTACCACTTTTCATCAATTTTCAGACTGGATACTCCTGAAGCACAACATTTCAATCTGAAGAGCACGATTCATTCACTTTTCATAGCAAATCATAGAAGCACAAAACAACCAATACTAGCATCATCAAACTTTGAATCATTGAACCACTGAAACCCTGTCAACACCCAGTCACCAGAACACAGAGCAGACTACAGAACCCTGCAATAACAGACAGACCCAACTGCAACCCAAAAATCAAGCTTCAAAAGATATACGCTAATTCAATGAAACAAACCCGCGTATACACGCGCTTTTTCCGAAGCCAACCTGCGTACAGATCTAAAAATAATTTCTCATAACTTGCAACTGTACCAGTCATCAGTCATACTCAGAACATAACATTGCGTCAGTATGCAGATCTAGAAATATGCGTAATCAACCATATACCGATAGTTCATTTCAAACAATTTGATCCCGATCTATCCTTTCATCAACCGATGTGATCTCTCCTTAGCTCAGATCAAGCAATGTAGCATCAACCCAGAACCTGCATACTAGATCTCTTTCTTCATTAGATATTCAATATTTTTTCAATGCACTAGCCTAATGATCTTCTTCTCCTTATATAGCATTAGGCCCTCCTCAATACCACAAGCCAAAACCATAGTAATACAATACCATCAACTTCAAAACTCGGGATCAACACGACTGTCAAGATACCTTGGTCCAACAACATAGGCTCAAGTACCGAGGACTAACTACCACGGACCAAAGGGAAGCTTCTCGACATGTACGCTCTTTTCTATTCATGAAACTCCGTGTATACGCGACTTCGTATATAGCAAACCTGCGTATCCACGACTTAGTATATAGCGTACCAACGTGTATACGCATCTTGGGCTTAATGAACCTGCGTATATGAAATTTCTCTTCATTCTTATAGTCTGGACTGAGATCTGTTATCAAAGAGAGTTGCCATCAAGGAAAACACCTGTACCGTAGAGCCACACCTGTGCCAAAATGCCAACAAAGAGAAGGAAGGGCTAAATTTTGTAAAAGGGAACTCCTGTAACCAATCTAAACTATACATGTTTAAAGTGAAGACAAGGTTGAGATTGACCTCGACAAAGGTGAACTAGATGTAGTGTAGTTTAATTTTTTGTTGCAATTGTTAGAATTCTATTTCGGTGTGCATAAGATATGAGAATAACATAATATTTTTTGCCAAACTCAAGCTAGAAGGACATGCACATATTTTCTGGAAAAGCTACATCAATGCCCTTAGGTGGAGAGATTTTCAAATGATAGTGTGGGGTATTTGAAGAGATCATCAAGTCCTAGTTTACCCTATTGAGTAAGAAGATGAATAAAGGATTTAATGCACTACCATTAACGTAAGAAAGAAAATATTGTATAAGTGTAATTATAGAGTTCCATAAGAAACCATTCATTTGAGAATAATTTCTAATCACCTAGAAGTCATCATCAATTACCTAGGTAGCTTTGATTGTGATACAAGAAGGAAATGTATGCTAGTTAAGACCAAAACCATAAATGAGGTCCATGTGTAAGCTTGTTATTAAAATTTGATAAGAAAAATAGGTGACCAAGGGATTGGGCTAAAACAATAGAGGAGTAAAGGGATCTCTAGTTCTTGTAGTTCTTATGAGATAACGAGAGTATGGTTTTGTGGAATTTGGAAAACATAGTGGTACATGGAGTGCATGATGTGTAGAATATACTAGTAGACTATGTTGTTTTTTGTTATACACTAATGGGATGCAAGTATAAGTAACAATGATTACTTGTGGTGTGTTTGCTAGCTTGTTGTCAATTTTTTTTGGAGTGATTAACATTGGTTGTGTTGATTTTTCTACAAGATACATAGTGGAAACCAATCTTTCGATCTGATAATTACTACGTAATGACCAAAAAATTTATCTAATGCTACTGATATCATTAAGCAATTATGCACAAAATATTTCAATAGTAAATATAGTAGAAACAATAAATATCATAAAGAGACAACCATGCACAACAGAGACAACATATTTTCTTTGGGAAACCCAAACTTGGGAGAAAACCTAGCAAATAATCTTCTAGGAGAAATTATTCTTCAGAAAGGTTTACAATTCCAAATTTTCTAGAAATATGTGCCAAAAATCTAAGTCTAAATTTCATTCAAATTTGTCCTCTATCTACTCCCATGTGTGGTTGTTATAGAAGAGATATGATGATGAGTGAGTGATCAAATGAAGTGTCACATCATGTATATATATACAAGTAGAATGTGTGCATTTACCCCAAGGGACACATCCCTTCATGAGTTGGGTTGACTTGTCCTTTTTGAGTCTACATGAACCTCGATAAAAATTTTAATTTTAATTTTTATTTTCATAAACCTTCTAGGTCGACTTAGGAGGCATATTTTCATGTAGGAATACCTCCCAATGCTACACAAAAATAAACAACCCCTCTTAGTGAGGGAAGTATTCTCCTTGGCTACAACAATATTCCCCTTGGCTAAAATTTGTCCACCATAAGAAACGTTCATGAGCTTTCCATGGTGATGTATGTCTATATATATCTCCATCCTAGATTGGGAAATGTGAGTATCATGGGATTTTTACCTTTGGAAAAAATCCTTTATGGCTCCTCAGGAAAGTATATCAATATCCTCTATTTAAATTCCTTTATGAACTATCAAAGTCCTTCTAGCCTCTTAGGAGAGAATTTTCCCTTGGACCACTCACCTAACCAAAGTCCTTTATGGATTTTCAGGTGAATTACATCTATCTCCTCTAGTCAAAGTCCTTTATGAGCTAGCCAAGTCCTTTTGGCTTCTTAGGAGAAGATTTGTCTAATATTGTAATTTTCCCTTGTAATTACCTTAGGCCATTCACCTTTCTAGTCAACATCCTTTATGAGCTAGCCAAGTCCTTATGGCTTCTTATGTGAATGTATCCATCTCCTCTAATCAATGTCCTTTATGACCCAAACAAAGTCCTTTATGGATTTAGGATATGGTTTTCTCTAATTCTACAAAGATATCAACCCTCCCTCTCAACAAAGGAGGCATTTTGCATCACATTAAGTTTGTCTCTGAAGTATACAAACTTCACTCTAGACCAAGGCTTGGTGATAATGTATGCAATTTTGTAATCTATGTATATGTACTATAGCTCCATTGCTCCTCTATGCACCATGTATCAGATGAAGTGATTTGATCAAAGAGTCCTACAATAAGCTTTCAAAGTCACATTTCCTCATGACTTACAACACATGTTGTGATATACTTTGATCCCGCTATATTGATTGCGACAATAGTCTACTTTCTACTAAGCCAAGGTATCATAGTTGATCCAAACTAAAGTAAAACGTTGATGTGCTCTTTCTGTCCTCTACACTTTTCAACCTAATTTGAATCTGAATATCCTACAACCTCCTTCACCACCTGAGACCCATCTCAAACCATATCTATTGTACCATGCAGGTACCTCAACTATGATTTGTTTCAACCCAATGTACATGCATCAACTAAATAAACTAGCTTAGGGTGTTCACTATAAAGAAAAAAATTAGGCTTTGTATTAACCAAGTACATCAAGGATCTGATCAACTATATGTACATCGTGGGATCCACCAAATATGAATCTAAAGAGGAATCTCTCAAATTCTTCATATTGGAAAGCATAGGTGTAGTCATGGACTTGTAGTCCATCATAAGGATCTCCTCAAAATATGAACAATGAAGATCTCATCTGATCTTAGAGATACCTTTAATCCCAAGAAGTAGTGTATCTGGAAAGAATCCTTTATTTCAATCTCCGAGGCCAACTCCCTCTAACACAAAAGTAGATATTCCTATGGTAATCATGGTTGCTCCCTCTGTCACAGAAGAAAATCATCCTACCACTACTGCTTCCTCCGTCACGTAAGCAAGTCCTTATGTTGTGGCCGCTCCCTTTGTCACATAAGCAATTCCTTTTTCTATTGACATGGTCTCCTCAAAGAAGGCATATTGCTTGTGTAGATTTTCTTCCGGATCCATCGCATTCAATTTCTTTTTAGATCGATGTTTTGAACCAACGACGGTGGTTCATCTTCAGGATGTGAAAGAATTAATTGAAAGACCAGTCTTATTTGTCAAATATATATAGAGATGCATGAGATGTTTAGTCAATAGATCTTTAAATTATTTTTTAATTGTTTTATTTAATTGTATTATTGTTAATTTTATTAGTACTAATTATTTCATGTTTTAATTCTATCTATTTTAATTATATTTGCTTTAATTAATTTTTAATTATATTTATTACTAAATTAATTGTTTCTTTTAATTATTTTAATTTTAATTAATTTATTAATTAAAATTAAAATACATATTCATGTTTATCTATTAATTAATTAAAAATTAAATATGTACATATACATATATATATTAATTAAAATTAAATGTGTATATGTATTTTAATTAATTTATTAATTAAAATATATATATATATATATATATATATATATATATATATATGTGGGGGTTATACTTATATTCATTTCATTATATTTATTTATTTCACTATTTTAATTCATTATTAATTTTAATTGTTATGCTCCTATTTGTTTATGTTTTTTTTAGGATGCATTGTCCTATTTTAATGAATTTTTATTTAATTATTTTTATTTTAATTAATTTATAAATTAAGATTCAAATACATATTCCTATTCTAGTTATGTTAATTAAATCTTTAGTTAATTCAAATTATTTTGATTTTAATTAATTAATTAATTAAAATTAAAATACATGTCCATGTTTGTTTATTAATTACCCCTTTAGTTATTATGTTTGATGAATTATTATTTTAATTATTTTAATCCTAATTAATTTATTAATTAAAATTATTTTAATTCTAATTAATTTATTATTTGAAATTAAAATACATATCCATGTTAATTTATTAATTGAAATTAAATATGTATTTGTACATACACATATTTATTTATTAATTAAAATTAAATATGTATATATATTTTAATTAATTTATTAATTAAAATTAAAATATATATGTAAATATTTATATTTACATATATATTTATTAATTTTAATAAATAAATAAATAAATATGTACATATACATATATATGTACATAAATTAAATTAATAAATATATATGTAAATATAAATATTTACATATATATATTTTTATTTTAATTAATAAATTAATTAAAATACATATACATATTTAATTTTAATTAATAAATTAACATATATGTACTTTTAATTTCAAATAATAAATTAATTAGAATTAAAATAATTTTAATTAATAAATTAATTAGGATTAAAATAATTAAAATAATAATTCATCAACATAATAACTAAATTAATTAATAAATAAAATGGAATGTATTTTAATTTTAATTAATAAATTATTAAAATCAAAATAATTTGAATTATCTAAAGAATTAATTAACATAACTAGAATAGGGATATGTATTTGAATCTTAATTTATAAATGAATTAAAATTAAAATAATTAAATAGTAATTCATTAGAATAGGACAACACATCCTAAGACAAATTAAAAAAAAGAAAGAAAAAAGAAAAAAAGGGAAAAGAATTAAAACATAAACAAATAGGAGCATAACAATTAAAATTAATAATTAGTGAAATAAATAAATATAATGAAATAAATATAAGTATAACCCATATATATAATTTAATTTTAATTAATAAATAAATTAAAATAAAAATAATTAAAAGAAACAATTAATTTAATAATAAATATAATTAAAAATTAATTAAAGCAAATATAATTAAAATAGATAGAATTAAAACATGAAATAATTAGTACTAATAAAATTAACAATAATACAATTAAATAAAACAATTAAAAAATAATTTAAAGATATGTTGGCTAAGCATCTCATGCATCTCTATATATATTTGACAAATAAGACCAGTCTTTCAATTAATTCTTTCACATCCTGAAGATGAACCACCGTCGCTGGTTCGAAACATCGATCTAAAAAGAAATTGAATGCGATGGATCCGGAAGAAAATCTACACAAACATGAGACTCGCAGAAACCTCAAAGACAAAAAGGCATATTGCTCCTAGAGACTTTTTGTCTCTGAGCATCTTAACAATGTCAAACCATCACATCTTTTATGAAAGTTGATCCTTCCACTCCGCTTGATGGTCTGCACCCTCGGAATTGGAAGCTCTTCATATCATCTAACACTATATTGGATGTCCTATCAATTCACACAATTTCTTCCTTTCAAACACCAATAACTATGATGACTTTATGCTCGATCCCTTAGGTCATACAAGAATCTATCCATCAGAGACTGGAGCAAAAGAAATATCCTTGTACTCCCTCTTACTAGGAGAACCCTCTTGCCACAATCTTTGCTTCGTTCTTCCCAATGATACCATCTACTTCCAAAATCATTTCCTTCGAAACCTTCATGATGTACTTGAAAACCTCATTCAATAGGCCATGGAATAAACAATTATAACCAAGAAAAAAAGTAAAAATGGAAGAGGCTCACCAAGGAAAAGTAACAATAATCAAGGGAGAAAGATATGAAGTACGCATCTCTTTATTAAGAAAGAAATTGTTGAGTGTTGTAGGGAATTTTCAAATATCTATTGATCCTTTCCTCATTAATGACGTCAATATCAATATGATCAAGCTTAGATTCCTTTGTTTCTTCATCCTACGAATTAGGCTGAGGAATATATTCATCCAACTATCTAACCACACCAAAGGCTTAACAACAAGCTATCATCAACACAAATTCATTCCACATGCTATCAAGGAGATAAACCAAGTACCAACTCCTCTTGCATTTAACACCCCAAGTCCTTCTCTAGGGTTTCATCCCACAAATCCTAGGACTTTCCAACTCTTGTACCAGGTTGTCCTTTTCACACAGAGATCAACTCCTTTTGATCACTATTAACTTTATACTCATAGGTAGGCTTCTCCTTTAGTCACTTGTACTATGTCAATCATTTTTCTCCTTACTATATAAATCATTGTTTTCCAACTATCATAGTATTGTTGTCAATGCTATCACCAATGAGATAGCTCTCCTCAACACTGCCCCTTTTTACAAAATCACATCATTGCTATCTTTTTCCCATATGCACAATCCAATGTGCCACAAATCTGTCTTGTACTAAACCTTTAGTTGTCTCCATCAAGATCATCACCCTTAGATCACTGCTCGGATGGCATATTTTATGTAATGTTATTGTAGTGCATGAAGGTTGTAAACTTTGTCCAAACTATCAGTATTCAGATCTTGCTACATTCCCTTGAACTTGTCACTGAAAATTATCACTGCTAATTTATTGCAGGCTTGCATTAGGATTTAGTCTACAAGATATGAAGATATAAATTACATAGGCCACGGTTTATACACATGTCAAACTTGTCAAAGGCGATTTTATCTATAGGAAGAAGGCCAAGTCATAACACAACCAAATAAGGTGACACCCACAGAGTTACTTGGCCACAGTTTGTGGGCTCACAAGGTCACATTAGGATAGATCTATACCATATATTGACACTCAAAATATACCATAGTGAAGCATGTGTGATCACACAACAAATATAAAATGACAACATCACAATGAGTATTCAAGATTGCCTCTGTGAATAATAAAATATGTCTTTGGTCTAAGATAAATACAACAATAGTGCAATGAATGTCAAAGATAGATATTCCTTTACTTTACGACAATCATATAACCAATATATGGAACAATACAAAGCACATAACCAATGTACAATAAGATGAAAATACAGAGTATCCTTGGCCTAGGGTCATCCAGTGATAGGGTACCTTCAAACTTTAGAGATAAAAAAACTTAGGATTTTGGACATATCTTATGCTGCTACAGGTGTGAAAATGAGTACCTTGGATTAGATCTAGATCAAAATCAAAATATTAACCAGAAAACCCTAAAATTAGCCTTAAAACAACTCTATACTTTGGTCCTTGGAACATGCTTTATTGGCCTCATATCTCAGCCTTTTGACAACATTGTAACTCAACCTAGAACATAATTCAAACTTGATCTTGACTAACCTTAGAGCTCAGCTTGGAATAGGCCATAATCAATAAAATGTTGACCCTCTAATATGCGCTAGAACATGCCCTCTTGGCCTTAGAAACTCAACTTCATATTAGGCCCTCTACCCTCTCTCACTGGCCCTCGACTACCCTTGATATGTGCTCTGTCCAGGACTGCGACCTGTATCCATGTCTGCGGCCTTCTTCCTATGGCCCAAACTACGACCTAACTCGACGCTCTTCCTAGCAGCCTTGAACTCCATCAAATGACCTCATTCTACTATGTTCCACTCTTTTCTAGCCTAGGTTGTTTTTCCTTAGGCAATTGTCTCTCTCTCTCTCTTGTTGTGGCTATAATTCCTTCTTAAAATCACAGAAACCTCTGCAAATAGACTTCCTCAGCTAGCTGCAACTTCTTTCTCTAGGTTGTGACTTTCCTAGGGAAGATATTATTCCAAAAAATGAGATCCTTTTCACTTGTCTTTAGTCATTACTCTCTCAATAAAGCTCTGGTTTCATGTTGATTTTTCTACAAGATACATAGTGGAAACCAATCTTCTAATCTAATAATTACTACCTAATGACCTTCAGACAGTTTATCTAATGTTACTGATATCATTGAGTAATTATTCATAGAATATTTCAATAGTAAATACATTGTAAGCAATAAATATCATAAAGAGGCAACCATGCACAATAAAAACAACAAATTTTCCCTGAGAAAACCCAATAACTCTTCTAAGAGAAATTATTCTTCAACAAGGTTTATAATTCCAAATTGTCATAAATCTGTGCCAAAAATCCAAGTTCAAACTTTAGTCAAATTTGTCCTCTATCTGCTCCCACGTGTGGGTGTTATAGAAGATAGTTGATGATGAGTGATTGATCAAATGAAGTGTCACATCACGTATATATATACAAGTCGAATGGGTGCATTTCCCCAAGGGACACGTCCCTTCATGAGTTGGGTCGAGTTCTTCTTTTTGAGCCTACATAAAGCCAAATAAAAATATGATTTTTTGTTTCTGTTTCCATAAATCTTCTAGGCTAACTTGGGAGGCATCTTGGCATGCGATAATACCTCACGATGCTACCAAAAATCAACAGGTTGGGAGTGATTTCTAGCTAGGAGTTGGTTGCTAGTGTTTTTTTATTGTTTTCCTCTCTAGGGTTTAGATATCTTGACTCATAATGGCATGTATTAAGTTTTTGGTATGTAATTGTAACTTCATTTTATACATATATATGTATGTCGAATCTTGCTTTGTTGCCCAGATATGGTGTATTAACAAATTTGATTTTCGACATATGTTCTCATGATGTATGATTGGTTTATAGCTTTTCTTATGAATGTTGATTTTACATGATATTGAGTAGATTTTGTTTAGTGACTTAACAAACATGTAGAAGCTAAGGGGGCATATTTAGTAGTATAATAAATTTGTTGTAATAATTATTTTCAGATATGTTATATTCTTGGGAAATAACCTAAGGGTTGAACCGTTGTTTCACTTCGGTACACTTGTTTGGCATTTATTTTCTTGCACTACCCTATGAATGTAATTGAGAAAAAACTAAAGTATATGTTGCAATTTATATTTTGATCCATCCATAAGGTTGAAATTTCAAAAGAAATAGTTTTTCAGAAGCTTAAGGTTGAGGTGAAATTTATGAATTTTCATTAAATGTGATGGAACTAAAATTTCTACAAGATTTTCCATTTAATTCTTTAAAGATGTGCATACAAGTAAAGTTAACAAATCTTTATAGTTATTATTTCACTTATGAATAAGGTGTTCCATTGCAATATTAGGATTCCTCCCCTAACCATCAACCGAATCAACCTCTATCTTTGAGTCCTTGAACATAGACATGTTTGTGATGCCTTTTTTTATTGCCATGTCGATTAAGATAAGTATGAATTTACCTTTAGCCAAGTTATTGTTCCTAAATCTCGATTATTAGGAGAAGGTGAAATAATGGCTCTCTAAAATGTATAAAAATCCCCTAACACCACACAAACTTGAGTCTACATTAATTTTTCATAGGGCTATATTGTTATTTTCTTTGATAAAAATCCCCTAACACCACACAAACTTGAGTTTGTGTTAATTTTTCATAGGGATATATTGTTATTTTCTTTGATAATCATATTTCTTCATTAACACATTACATTCACCCTATAACATCATAACGTTATTTAGATTTACATCATTATTCAACAGCATATGCAACTATGTAGAAAGAAAAATATCATCATCATCAATGTAGCGGAACATAAGGAACAACAAAAGAAAAACATTCACACATCGAGACACCAGGATTGGTCAGAGATTAAGCCAAAATCCACTATGGGGAAAACCCTTGAAAATTATTCTTCTTATAGATTGTCATCAAATGATTCAACAAAAGAGAGTACAATGATCTATATCTTCATCTACGCAGCTAACCAACAAAAACAACTACAACATCCATGAAATAAACCCAACAAAGCCTATACTTAAAATACTGATTCTAAAGTCTGTATTGAACTATCACTGACTACAGTCAACTGTTGAACCCTGTGGCCATTGAGAAAAATATTCGAACAACTGAGATTTCATCTTTTAGTTCTCGGTCGCATGGAGGTGGAGTCATCTAAGTGACTATAGTTGCATGGTCGCTCTCTGAAGCATTGCAAGAAAGTGATTGTGGTTGGATATACCCAGATCTGTCTTTGAGCTTCGGTTAAACCCTTCAATATGTTATGTGAGTGACTTTGGCTTCCTAGTCGCACTCTGAAACATTGTGAGCGAGCTTCTATAACTTCTTGGTCGCTCTCTTAAGCCTAGTTTGCGAGCAACTAGGGTTTGCAACCAGAAATTTGAAACCCTAACTCCCAATAGCATGGATGGATAGTTTTCTGTGGGAATGGAAGGCTCCAGTTGTACATATGAGATTTTGTGCGAGCGGCTATGGTCGGATCCATTCTGTGTTGTGCCTACGACTATGGCCCAAAAATCCTAGATCTAAAAAGTGAGCTTCAAACCCTGCAATTTTACCTTAAAGCGAACCTATTCCTTTGCGGATGAGCCTCAGACCTGTGTGAGCCAAAAACCAAGATAGAAGAGTGTCTCATGATTGTGTCTAAATAAGGTAAAGGTCACTTGTATTTATAGCCTTCCAAGAGGGTCCACTTTGCTTTAGGGCTAACCTTATCAAATATGTACATGTGGGTTTTATTCATAAATACAATTTTTCTTATCCGATTTTAGTGATCTTTAGGTTGATTTTGGTCCTCTCGAAAAGATGAATTAAATGCAAACATTATCTCCATTAAGTGAGCTACCCAAAGTGGAATTTGACCACAGTTGCATATTTTTAACAGTTTGTAATCACCATGATCACCCTATATTAATAAGTAAAGCTCCCGCTACCCCAAGGCTTTCATTAAAATACCTTTCCCATGGTGATCCATAAACTATTGAAGATATTCCACCTGACGTTTTGTCACAACAAATCTACTAAAATATATTAGAAAATAAAAAAATCTACACTTCGAGGGTTTATTTCTCCTTAGATTTTTCAATTTTTTAACTATTGTTTATTGTGAATGCATGCAAATTATAATTTTGGAGAAAATAGAGAACAACAAAATTTAAAATACACAAACCACAATTGACACAAGATATATCTTGGGAAACTCTTTCGGGAGAAAACCTAGCTGGAAAGTGAGACCACTCTACTCTCTTTCTTTGAATAAAAAATGGATGTAAGTACAAAGAAGTAAGGCTTGTGACATATGGGCCACTATTGTGAAAAACTACTCTTTGTGTGCTCTCTCCCTATCCCTCTTAGCTACTTATCTCATATATGAAAGAAAGTGTATTAAAAAATAATCAAACTCATTTTCCTCCTAGTGGCCTGGTTATAACACAACCCAAAATCCTGCCAGTGGTTAGGTTCCCTCAACTCTTAACCAAAGCTACAATATGGAATCTTCAAGAGTCTTTGTCATCATGGTCATGTGGTTAGCCATTTTCCATGAGTAATGGGGGCTAATGAGACATCCTCTCGAATTATGGTGGTCAAAACAAGAAGGTCAACTTTTGAGTGGCATAAATTTTGCATACATACTCCAATTGAGGTGATTCCATTGGAAAGTTATCTATGTGCAGAATAGGAAAAAAGGTGCAACACTAGAGCGACAAAGCTCACCCCTCAAAAAATGTTGTTTGATGCCTCAAAATGCTCCTAGAAGGTTTTAGATCCCAATTTTCTAAATTGGGTCCCGCTGGTAAAAATGGTATTGTGAGATAATTTCTCCACTTTTTCCAATTTGAAAGCATTGAGATGGACAATAACCAATATAATGATCCAATATGCATCATAAGTCCTTTGTATGCACATTATATTTTGAAACAAACTTGTAGGGGAGTAATGTTTACATCTTCAAATATGATGGAATTTTTGGTTCACCAATTAATCCAACACACAATTAAAGGAAATGCTTCATGGTTAGATACCTTTTCATCCTCCCACCATGACTTACATACCTCCAAGTCGTTTCTATTCCACAAAGCAACACCTTTAATTAAATTTTTGGCTATTGCCCATACTTCTAAGGGTAAATGAAAACTAACCAACATATGAAAAATGGTTTCAAATGCACACCTACACATGGGGCACATACCTAGGCCCTCAAATGATCACCTTGATAAGACATCCAATGCTAGCACTTCGTTGGAAAACATCATCCACATAAATAACCTAGCTTTAAGAGGGGATTTTATTCTCCATAAATTGTTCCACAACTATTTTACTTCTTGAATAGACCATCAATGAGCATCATTGAGTATCCTAATCTTGCAATATAAAAACCCCCATCAATATTTTTTGACTAGATAAACAAATCCTTGATATTCCCAAGTTTGATAAAATTTGAGGCCAGCCTATGGCCATTGCTTCCCACTCCTTAACAAGGATTCCAACTAGACAAAAGTACCTTGTTTATTTCCGTCCTCATCTCTAAAATTCACAACTATTGGATCTTTAGCACTAGATATAGAAAACATGTTTTTGTTTCTTAGGTAATTAGGTGGACCATTGGACATCTTATACCCATCTCAATTGCTAATCTAGGGATTGAATCTAAGATGGGCACATGAACTATTTCTAACTTTCCGCATAAGCTATTTAGCCAACAAAGGGAATGTTGGTACTAGGTATTTCCATATCATGGATGCATTTTTACACCCTTTTTTTGGGCTTTTAACTCACTCTTTTATTCATAATGGCTCTATGTACTTTTAAGTCATCACCACATTCCATAATCCTTCTCTAGTTAAAAACTTCAACAACCTTTTTCTAGTAAACACTTTCCAAAGTGAAATAAATTCAATACTTCAACACCTGATCGTGTTTGGCTTGTCCATCTAATCACATCTTAATAGTGCCATTTTTTTCTTCTCATTTTTTCTTTACCATAGCCTAAGTGTAGATATTTCTCATAATTTTTTGAAAAATCCCTTTTAGAGATATATCCTATGGACTATCAATACACTAGTATTACCTCTAACTTTTCCTTTATTAGTGTTAGTATTCCCTCAAGAAAGAGCCATCTAGTATACCATTAGGATATCCCTCCCTTTATTTTTCTATATGGCTATAGCTTGTCCCTAAAACCATATTTTCCTTCAAATGGAGGCCTAGATATTTTGAAGCCCATGTGAAAATTTGTTTCCTTGAAAAGTAATTATGCTAAGAAAATTTTGTTGGCTAGACACAATCTTATGAGACATAATGCATGAATTATTTTTAATAACCTCCATCCCAATTGCTTTATAATAAATCTCTAGATACTAGTGGTAGATTAAAGCATTCCTCATAGAACCATCTCTAAACAACATATTGTCTAGAAACAAAAGGTGGTTAAGACATATGGTACAACCCATATTTGTCCTTTCAATTGGATTTTTCATGAATCAAACATTTTCTTAATCCTTTAGTGTTCAAGATAGAGAAGAATAGAAAGGGGGCACCCCTACCTCAATCCTCTATAGGGATATAAGAAATTAGTGGCTAAGCCATTAATGAACAATGAAAGGAAACAAAATACTAACATCCTTCCACCCATTTAACAAAATCATAATAGAAACAAATGTGTAGTATAATCAATTTTAGATAGGACCAACTTAATTTATCATATACCTTAGATAGATCCAATTAGATGATGACGGTGGGAAAATTTATTACCTTGATTGAATGAAGAACTTCCTAAGCTATACCCATGGCTTCATGGAGTTGCCTACTATTTAGAGACCCAAAGTACTCACCTAATGTTTTTGGGGATAGAAATGATTTTAGTCTTCTTGCTATGAGCTTGCATATGATCTTGTAAACAACTTTCAATAATGGTATTGGTCTAAATTCATCAAAATTCTTAAGTATTTATAACCAATAAAAGTGGGTAACCCATAGGAGAAATTTTTTCTTCTCATTTGATAGCAAACTAACCAACAACCATATAATGGTCTTTAGATAACATTATGCTAGAGTTCTCTGTCTATTTATCTAGTCAGTGCTCTCTCCCATCTAACATTCTTCTTAAAGGAAGGTGGGTCATCTATCGACATGTACTATAACCATTTTAGCAAATTTCATTTAATTTTATGGGAATATTTATGTGAATCATGAGGAAAACTAGATGATTGATCACTTCTGATTGTATCCTTGTTCCCAAGTTGACTTGGAAGGTTAGCCTTTGGATATGATCTAGTGGGACCTCCTTTGAGGCCTTAGGGTTTTTAAGGGCAATATTGGGGTGTTACTAATTGATATAGCTTGTCCATGGTAATCCATACTTACCACCTTCCATCTCTCTTGATTAGTCATATCCAATATTTGTGTTGACTGTGATTGGTCATTAGATTTAGCACCCTATATCCACATCATTGAGTTAGGGCCCATAAACTTACCCCTAGAGGTTGATGCAACTGAAAGAATGATATAAACATATAAATCCACAACAATAAAAATATGTAAAATGAAAAAGATGGTTGGAGATTATTTAGCACGTGATCAAAAGCCTATCATGAGATCTACCCCCTCATTAGCCATCACTCGACTTCTCAAGAATTTAATGCTTCATCTAAAAGAAAGGAACTCTTGAATGTCCCAACCTCTATGAGTGAGAAACTGCTACATCTTAAAGGGTATTGGAAAATTAAAAATGAAGCTTGGGATCCTAAACTACACACCAAAGAAAGATAAATAAGTAAAGTAAAAGGTGCACTGGAGGGGTGGAAAAATCAGGCCAAGGAAAGGGTTAACTCATGCCTCCATGATTACTCCCTTTGTACAACATTATACTCAAGATGTTGGACCTCCATTATTTGGTCTCATGGTTATGGCATATCCATTGAAGTCTTTCCTACTCCATGACCACATTATCACTTACACCTATGGAATGATGGGTTTACCTAAGACATGCCACTTCCCATAGGGTTTGGAAGCACCTAATAGGGTTGTTGATCTAATCATCCCTAACATAAGTGAGGCAACTTATTTATAGATATTGAGATAATTAGACATTTGAAGGTGAGTCTTTTATGAATTATTTATGTGCCCCTATTGTTAGATATGGTCAATTGTGTTGCTTTAATGGTTTTCTGTCCCTAATGATGATGATCTAACTTGACCCTAAAAGGTTCTATTCAAGTGGTGTCACACATATAGTAGATATTGCATGAGGGATAACTTGATTCCTTTCTGAGACCTTCTAAGGGGTATCTCTCCTTGTTTTGAGAGTAGATATAACCTTGTGGCCCTAATGTTTCCCCTCTAGAGATGAGCATTGAGCCTTGAGCAACTTCTACATGATTCTACATCTCTTGATGTGACTTAATATGTTGAAATTACAAAATTGAAAGCTTGAGCATTGGACTATTTGATGATCTGCCAAGATGGACCTAGGACATCCCCAAGTTGGCCTTGACCTTGTTCGATGGATGATGCCTTATTTTAGGTGCAAATGAGGATGGTTGTCACTAAGATGAATTGGGAGTGCTAACACATTCTTCCTTTATGCCAATGATTACCATAGATAGTGCCATACCACTCTTGATGCCTTATATGGGTAACGTAGGCCTCTTTTTGGATGATGTCATGATGGAGGAGGTGCCTTTGGAGATGTACACAGACACTTTGAGGATTTCTTGGAGTGTCGAGCACCCTTGGACCATGTCATCACTTGATGCATTATTGACCATTCTTGGAGGGTGATGTCATGCGAGAGATAATTTATTCCCTCATGTGTGGGTTATTTTTCCATTTTATTATGTTTTAAAGTTCTTGCAAGGTCAACTTGTGAGCTTTGACCTAGTTGAATTCTCAAGTAAACTTGTTGTGGGGATTTTGTTTATAAAATAAGTGAAATGAGACTGGATTTCCCTTATATAAATAGAGGGGAGCCTCATTCACTTATGCATCAACATCATTCATCATGCTTCTCTCTCTTTGGAAGTACACATTGGCTATTGTTTTCATTTCAACTTGACTACAATGTATTTTTAGGGAGAAAATTGTCTTTTGAGGAGGAATTTTGCATGAGGATACTACTTTTGGATTTATTGAATGGATCCTTATGGAATTTTGTAAGTTTATTGTTGATATTTTTCCATTTTTGCATGTTATCCTATATGAATTAGGATTTCTATGTGTGCCATGTTGAAATTTTCATATTTTTCTTGAAATATGGATTCTTCATGGTATGTAAAATTGTTTCCTTGAATCCTTAAAGATAAATTTGATATATGAATCTCTTGAACTTAAAATATCCCATTTAAGGAAGTCGTGAGGGTTTCTAAGTAGATATTTTTTCTCTCTCACCCTCTTCATCAAGGTCGTATTCATAGATTTTTCCCTAAAAGAGTCCATTGCCCAATTAGATTAAGGTAGTAGTCTAGTAGTTGTCGATCAACCCTTTCTATACATATATTTTATGTCTCTTCTCTCTAATTTCTAGGTATCTATGGATAGGGTTAGGTTTTTTCTCTTCAAATTGTGTTTAATAATTTTTTTTTTTGGCGTTACTGTCATTATTAATAGGGATTGCATTTAATAACTTGAAACATATTAAAAAAAACATTTATTGCATGGTAAAATGCTATGATGATATCTAATATCATGTCTATTATTGTTGTTTTATGCATGTTTCAGCCATAAAAAATCACTTTCTTGCCCTAAAACTTTCTTACTTAATTGATATCCTTATTCCTTTATTGATCTATGTTTGAAAGACTATTTCTTCTAGTTGTTTTATGACATTGCATGCCATAATATTGAATATCTTTCAAACCATAACTTGTAACATCTCATTAATCTATCTAAAGGGTCTTAGGAAAGAGTACTTGAACTTTGGTAAATCTTATCTTATAATTTCTAGGCTCCGCCAATACCTTTCCCCAACCACTAGACCTTGCATCACCATAAATATTTCTTTATTAAATATATTTACGGGATGTTTATATAGAATCCTCACTTGTGGGATTTAATTCACCAGTAAACAATTGGAGAAAGGCCACTGAGGTGACAATGGTGGTTGATCTCTTGTTTCCATAAGGTTTATATTTTCCTAGTGGGGCTTTGTGCTAGGCTTTCTATATTTTATGGTAATAGGTACATCTCTTTTGCTAATCATGGCTAAGAAGGTGGTGTTTAAAGCACCTAGGACCTTCGCTTCTTTCCTTGTTTATTCAAAAACTAACAATAACCGCTCCCCACAACTCAACTAATCCAACATAGGATTCAATGGGCCATCCATTGGGACCAATAGTACCCAATACTCATGTCCTTCTAAAAAAATTGAATCACTTCTTCAAGTTCTATAAGATAAAACACATCCTTATGATCCAAAAGTTTCTCAGGATTTACAATACTAGGGAAAAAGGTTATCCATATTCATTATTTCAATGGTGTTTTCTCTTGGAGGTTCCATAAATAACTACATAAATTGGGTAGTTCCTACCTCAAAAATGTTCTCAATATTTGTTCATTTGAAAGGCTCCATATTGTGTGGATATTATTTCCATTCTTGCATAGTTATGTAAGAAACATGTATTCTCATCAACTTAGATGAGACAAAGAGATTGACTCATTTGGCACCATTTAGATTCATCCCACTCTAATAATTCCTTTTGTGGATTCTAAATTCTTAATACTCCTCAATTATTCTTTAGTGAATATATCACTCATATTGGGTATGAAGAAATTTGAAATGTGCTATTTTGTGTTCTAGATTTATTCGCGAGACTCTATAATTTACTTGTTAGGAATCAATTGTTTTCTCCTTGATATTTTTAAGATTGTCACTAAACTGGAACATTGCAAAATTCTCTAGCCAATCATCAAAGTGATTCCATTCGTTCCAAATCAATTCTAAAAATTCTAAACCCTTAAGGAAATGTGAGTTGAACTTAAAGTGACATAGAGGCTTGTCCTCTATGATCCATATATGAAGAAAAATTGCGACATGGTTAGATACTCCACCAATACAAATTAAGTCCTTTATGTTTAAACCAAGACAATCTCAAATAATAGGAACATATCAAGTCTTTTGGTGATACCTCTGGCTCTTATACTATTATTCCTCCATGTATAATTTAGGGTAGGTGGTTCTAAATCACAAAACCTTCAATATTTTGGAGTAAGAAATCAACTAGGGGAGACATTCTCCCAAAATCCATTCATAATTGAATTTTTCTTAAAATTAAATTCATATCCCCTCCCACAATGACATTCTCCCTCTTGACTACAAGATGATAACAAATTCCTTCCCAAAAATCATCCCTTATTTGAACGGGACTATAAATATTGATAACATCATAAGGCTTTAGCTTAGTTTATTAAAACGTAGCACATATCATTGATGGAAGAAAGGATATGTCCTTGGACTAAAGGGACTTGTAAGAGCCTAAAATTAGCCCTTTAGATCTCTTGTTCACACAAATTGCCTCAAAATTCCAACTTAGGAGGGAAACCATCAATGACCCCTTTGCCTTAGCTACCTTAGGTATAGAATCTGGAATCAAAATCATGCCTATTTAGGTACAATAATCATTCTCGTTAGTAAGTTTATCTTACGGGCACTTCCGGTACTCATAATATTTTAAGAGAGATACATTTTTGAACCCTTGGATTGGGATTTATTTGCCCTCATGCCCCTATGAATTTTCATTTGTTTACCTGAAATAACTTCCTTGTTTGCTTGTATTTTATCTAATTGAGTAGATATTTGATGCTAGAAACCCAATGGATACCAATTTGATCCTCATTAGAGAAATTTTGATGTAAAAAGGGGGCCTCAAATTGAAAAATGTGCTATCAACATTAACTCTTAAAGAAGTAACAAATCTTAAGATGATGATGTCAACCATAAGGGTAAATAGTTTTGGAGGGAAAACAATAAAACTATTTTTTTTAATTGTATTTTTAATTGTTCTCTTTATGGTTTTACTGAAATTTCAAGTGTAGCCACTCATTTGATGCAAAATTAAATTTTCCATGAAACAAGTACCCACTTGCATTCTTTTGATATACCTACAATAAAATAACTTGGAAATACATGAAAATTGTGTTTATTGAAAGAAACATGTTTTTATTTCATGTATTTTCAGTTATCACATTATGGGTCTATCAAAGGTATGAAAAATAGGTACTCATTGCGTATACAATTTAATTATTTTCAATGAGTGTCTACACTTGAAATTTGAGTAAACATACAAAGAGAAAAGTCGAGAATACGTTAAAAATAGTTTACCTTATTTCCCTTTGAAATTTTATAATTCTTATTTTATTATTCTAACTCACCCTTATTATTTTCATTAGGAGGTCCATTTTAGAACTCAAATTTTCTCTAATGAACCTAGTCCACTTTCCACACCATAATCCTCCATCTCTATATGTTTTTTCCTTGGAGATCTAAATTGATATTTTTTGTTGCACCTAGGGACATTATACATTGGACAAGCATGTACCATTGATGCTATCATTTATTCAATGCTAGTTATTTTATAAATCCACCTATTGGAAACTTGTGTAACGTTGGTGGTTAATCATACAACATTTTCATACTTTAATTTTCACACCATTAAGGGAACTTGATTGTTTTGTAATCAGATTCATAATCAATATAAAGCAACTAAAGCTTATTCTTTCTACAATGAGTTAGGTTAGATTGACCTTATGAATCCCCCCTAGACTAGGATTTCCTTAGTTTGAAAAGTGGGTAATGGCCATTGAAGCAACAATGGGTGGATTTTTTGAGAGATTCCTTTAGGCTCTCTTATTGAAACTAGGAGTTTTCCTTCTAAGAGAGAGTTCAAGTAGTAACATTTTCCAACACCACCTTATTTTTTACCTTTTCCTTCCCCTCAAGGGTAGTATTTCCAACAACGTGTTAAGAGATATAGTCACCTTCTTGTCATTCTCTCTACCAACCCCCACTTAGGGACATTATTATTCAAGATTGACCAATGAATTTACATCCTTGTGTTTCTTGATATTTTTTAGAGAGGAATCCTCTTAGCCTTTGGTTTTTGAACCTCTACATATCTATGTCGACACGTCCTTCTCCCTTCCAATCAACATCAAATATTTCTCTTCCTAGGAATAGGAGAAGTCTTTGTTGTTTTAATAATATCATGAAGGATATTTTCTACAATAGAGGAATAAGGCTATTTTAATGAAAAATTAGATCTATCTCCTCCTCAAATGGTTTCCTTATTCTTGGGTTCTATAAAACCTTCTTGTCTTAATTTCACTCTTTTATCCTAATTAATTCTCACTCCGACAATCTCGTCCTCAGCTAGAGTTTCCTTCTTTGGAAAAGTTATTTGAAGATTCCATTAGATATGGAAAATGGAACATCTTAAGGCTATCTTCACATAGTAAATTTCATTTCCATAAGACCTCTTCCAAATTTCAATCTTAATTCCATCTTCCATCCCATCATCCAAATTCATTTCCACACATGTCATAGCCATGGATATTTTGTCTGGATACCTCATTTTCCCATCAATATCCATCATCCTCTCTTATGGGGACATGGCTTGATACATCAAAACTTGATCCATAACCACATCTTGTCCCATGATTATTTTCATTCATTCAACACTCAAATTAACACACATTGGCTTGTGCTTTTTCCTTTTGACAGTGGAATCCAAGACCTTCACATGCTTTTGTATTCTCATCTCTCTCCAAAGCCCTAATTTATATGTTTATTACATTTCCTATATAGCTTCCATGGCTCTTCCCATGAGTTTTATTTGTAGTATTAATCCTATTTGTCACCTCCTCTATAAGTATGGCAACATAATTCCCTTTTGTGATCTATAAAATATGTTTATCTCTCCTTTCATTATTATCATTCTCTTCCTCTTGCACTTTGTCTTGTCAATCTTATGGTTATGAAGACCTTCCCTTAGCACCATTGCTATAGATAAGGGTTGTTCCCTTGACCTCCACATTATTTACCCTATCCTAACATGATGTACCTTTCACCACCCACTTCCATGACTTTGAATCATCAATATGTAGAATTCAAAGAGATACTAACATCCTCACCATCATTTGATTATCCCTCACTGTACCAATCTTAGAGCATTGTTAATATCTACATGTATGTGAGGGATTCCATATCATAAGAAGGGAAAATCAATACAAGCAAGTCTAACATGGTAAATATTATACTATCAATGCACATAAAGGGAAACCTAAGATATCTTCAAATATTACTCACTAAGATGCAAGACTAATTAGTTTAAAGGGATGTACTTCTCTTGTGAAAAAACTATAAAGGAATAAAATTAGTGGGCATGAAGACATATCCTTGGAAGGATGTGAAAAATAATAGAAGTAATGAGTAGAAGAAATTTTATAGTATGAATTTGTTTATTTTTTGGGTAGAACTGAGAGAATTTTTGTGTGTGGGGAAGGTGTGCTATGTGATGAGGCTTTGCAACTATAGAACCATGGTATTACCCATGGTATTTTGATGACCCATAGTACTACCCATGGTATTGCACCCTTTGTAGAAGTATAAGTACAAGGGTGAGTGATTCATTCTTTTTGTCTTGCGGCTTGGAAAGAGATCTAATAGGGCTGAGCAGGGCACAAAGATGTGCAGGAGCATGAGACATTGGGAGATGTATTCTCTCAATAAAGTTAGAGATATGCATGAGTAATATTGTAGGGTTGATTTGAGCGAGACACTAAGTTGTGCCATGTGTGAGGAAATAACATGAAGTAGCAATAAAGATCTAGATTATCCAAATAAAGGATGGATTTAGGGCTTGATCTTTTCGATCAAATCTAGGGTAATTGTTGTATAAGTAATTTTCTTGAGGGCCATTTTCCCTTATATAAGAGCCCTAGATTCTTGTTGAAGGACTAATATGAATTGTGTTTCGAGGCTGAAATTTTGTGTTTATTGTACATGATATGATAGTTGGTTTTATGAGTTCCACTATGCAAAACTTATTTTTAGCTAGGCATATCAGTGTGCTTTAGTTAATTTGAGACTATTACCAGATCTAGTGTGTGTGTGTGTGTGCATGCACTAAGTCTAGTGCACAAAATATAACATGGTATTAGAGTGCGGTTTATTAGAAAGACAATTGGATCTAAGATTTGAACAAGTGACAACTCTGAGAGTTGAATATATGACAACTCTAAGAGGGAGCTATAGGAAGATTGTAGGTAGCAGTAGTGCTCTTAAGACCCATGCCAAGAGAGTTGGCTAATTATGGAATATTGTAGCAATAGAATAGGAAGAGTGCAAGTTGATTAGAGAGATTTCAAAGAGGTTGAATTGTTGGAGATTACAGGGCGGAATTGTTGAAACGAGGAGGTCAATTTATTGGAGTGGTCAAATTTCCTATAATAGTTGAGGATGTGTGAGGGGAAGGTGTAGGGTTGAGTTGTTGGTGAAGAGTTGGGCTAAATTCTCCAAGTTGAATTTCTTCATAGGCTCATTTCTAGTGTGTTGAATCCCTAGGGATGAATTCTTCTAATGGTTCCAAGTTACAAATTCTAGTCAATGCATATTTCCTTGGGTAGCTCAGGGCTGTGACATGAGGTCGTGATGCAAATAAATTAGATGTTGGCAAGGCCATGTGCATTGAAGGAGAAAGCAATTGTATGTATGGGTGCCGTAGCGCATAAGATGTAAAGAGGCCATGTTGAGACCACAAGTATGACTACTAACATGACGATATGTGGCAGTCGTCAGGACTAGGGTTTAGAAGTCAAGTCTGGTCACTGGTGCAAGAAATGCCATAGAGTAGTGTGAAGGATTGTGGTGCATGCAAGGTGCCACACTAGGCATGATCGAGTAACTATGGGATGTAGTGGGTAGCAAGGAGTCGTTGGACAGAGGATCTACGACGACAAGTTGTAAGTGTCGAAAATTTCCAATCAATAGAGTATCGTACCAAGGAAAGCACTAACAAATAGAATGATTGGTAGAGGTCAACCCTCAGAGGGAGAGAGGGAGATCATACCAATCCAGCATTTGGAAGTAATGTTAGAGAGACCTAACATCGTGAGCTAAAAGATGGAGAATGAGGCTTGGGATGTTGTGTAAGATCCATAGGGTAAGCTAGTTCCAGGTTGTTCTTCCAAAAGTACCATCCTTGCTAAGAGGGAGTGTTAAAGTTTATAGATTTGGTAGTTATAGTAGAAGGATGAGATAACCATTATAGATCCAAGTCAAAAACTTGCAGTGAAGGTTAAGCAGAGACCTCAAGGGCTAAGAAGATTTGTGATCAATATTGAGCAACCTTAGGAGGGAGTTAGTCTTTAGAGAGAGTTAGCAAAGGAATTAGTAGCTCAAAGGAAGACAATATTCAGGTTTAGGAAGTCATGTTACAAGATGGCCATGCAAGATGCTCAGGAGCGAAGGTTTCTAGGAGTTGGATGACTTCAAAGAGGGGTCGTTGTCATATAATGGGAATTGCTTCCATGTCATATGGATTAGGTGTGGTAACATATCAAGGGTGGAAATGTGTTTCAGGTTCAAAGGTAGAGCCACTTCCAAGTGGTGTTGTGAGAATATATCCCTCACTAAGAGGGAGTGTTAATGTTGTGGGTAGCATTAGGAGTATTCTCATATGTGGGGTAAGTAGGCTTAGTGATGGGGCTTTGCACCTATAGACTCATGGTATTAACCATGGTATTACACCCTTTGGAGAAGTACAAGTACAAGGGTGAGTGATTCATTCTTGTTGTCTTGTGGCTTGGAAAGAGAGTTGAGAGGGATTGAAGGGTTGAGTAGGGCATAGAGACGTGCAGGAGAACATTACATTGAGAGAGAGATTCTCTCAAGTAAGTGAGAGATAAGCATGAGTAATATTTTTGGTTTGATGTGAGTGAGGTACTCAGTTGTGTTAGGTCAAAGGAAAGTGCATGAAGCAAAAAAGGAGATCTAGATTAGCCAGATTGAGGAAAAATTTAGGGCTTGATATGTTAGATTAGATTGAGGGTAATTTTTGCATAAAAAATTTCCTCGAGGGTCATTTCCCCTTGTACGGGAGCCCTAGATTCTTGTTGAAGGACTAATAAGAACTATGTTTTGGGGTTGGAATTTTGTGTTTACTATGCATGATCTAACTGTTGGTTTTATGAGTTCCACCATGCAAAAATTTCTTTTGGTTGGGTAGATCAATGTTTTTCAGTTAATTAGTGAATTTTAGGTTGTTACCAGATCTTGTGTGTGTGTGCGCTAAGTATAATGCACAAAATCTAACATGGTATTAGAGCATGGTATATGAGAAAGGAAGTTGGATCTAAGATTTGAATAGGTGATAGCTTTGAGAGTTGCATAGGTGACAGCTTTGAGAGGGAGCTATAAGAACTGTTGCAAGTAGAAGTAGTGTTATGAAGACACATGCCAAGAGATTTAGATAAGTATAGAAGACTATAGCAACAGAGGAGAAAGAGTGCAAGTTGATTAGAGAGATTTCAAGGAGACTAAATTGTTGGAGATTGTAGGGCCGACTTGCTGAAATGAGAGGTTGATTTATTGGAGCAGCCAATTTTCTAGGTTCAAATCTCCTATAACAGTTCAGATTGTGTGAGGGGAATGTGCAGGGATGCGTTTCTAGTGAAGATGTGGGTTGAATTATCCAAGATGAATTTCTTCAGAGACTGGATTCTAATGTGTTGAATTCCTAGGGACGAATTCTTCCAGTGGGGTTAAGTTACAGGTTCTATTCAATGCATATTTCCTTGGGTAGCTTAAGGCTGTGATAGGAGGTCATGATGCAAATCTAGTATAGGGCGGTAGTGCCATGTGAACTGTAGGAGAAAGTAGTTGTATGCATGGGTGTAGTAGTGCATAGGATATAGAGAGTCCATTTTGAAACCATGACTAAGGCTACTGATAGGGAAACATGTGATAGTTATTGGGACGAGGCTTGGGAATTTAGGTCTAGTCATTGGTGCAAGCAATTCCACAAAATAGTGTGAAGTATTGTGGTGCGGTAAAGCTGCCACATTGGGCATGATGAAGTAATTATGGGATGTAGTGGGAAACAAGGATTCATTAGGCATATGATCTACCATAACAAGTTGTGAGTGTTAGCAAGGTCCAACCAGTAGAGTATGGTATGAAGGCTAGTACTAGAAACTAGTAGGATCGATAGAGATCAACTGTTAGAGGGAGAGAGGAAGACCATACTAGTCGAGAGTTTATAACTAATGTTAGAGATACCTAGCATTGGGAGATACAAAATGGAGAATGAGGCTTGCGATGTTGCATAAGATCTAGAGGGTAAGCTAGATACAAGGGGTTCTTCCAAAAGTACCTTCCCCACTAAAAAGGAGTTTTGTATTTTATAGCTTGGGTAGATCCTTAAGAGGGATGAGATAGCCCTTAGAGATCCAAGTGAGAAACTTGGAGTGAAGGTCAAGAAAAGAACTTGAGGTCTTAGAAGGCCTATGATTAGGCTTCATGGGAAATAAGAAAGCTCATGAGAAATTCAATCTTCAAAGGGAGTTAGCAAAGGATTCAATAATGCAGAGGAAGACAACCTCCTGGTTCAGGAAGTCATGGTACAAGATGGCCATGTAGGATGCTCAAGGGTTTGAGGTTTCTAGGAGCAGTTTGTCTTTGAAGAAAGATCCTTGTCATTATGGGAATTGCTTCCATGTCATATGGAGCAATTATATGTTATAGCTCCAAATATCACCCTTGGTATTTGTGATGCTTGGTTTATGGCCTAGGGCAACCCCTCCTCTAGACTTGGTCCAAATATTTTAAAAATAGTGTTTTACTCCCTATACACTACTTTGCCCTGTGATAAAAGCGTGTACATGTGGGTTAGTCAATACCCAACCCGCGTATATGTGTTAAAACACTTAAAAAAATTAAATTTCCTTAACTATGGGTGGAGTTCACGGGTTTTACCTGTTGATTACCTCCTAGTGCCCATGGCCCAACTGTTTCCCAACTAAAAAACTAATTGGGAGAAGTATAAATAGACTTCTATGGGAAGGCCTTAAGGAGGAGAAGAGATAGAATTACTATACTGAGATTATCCCCTGACTGAGTCTAAAGTATCCCTGTGCTTCAAGCACTTCCCCAAGTTCAGGAAACCCTTGTTTCCTTGAGTGTTGATATTCTCCCACTTGCTTGAGATATCATGGTATTGGTTATGGAAGGAGGCTGTTGAAGACTGGGACTGGACGGATCTGGAGGATAGTTCCACTTGGAGTCGGAAGAAGAAGACTCAGGTGAATTCTCTCCGTGTTG
This sequence comes from Pinus tabuliformis, assembly GCA_031772625.1. Taxonomy (NCBI): domain Eukaryota; kingdom Viridiplantae; phylum Streptophyta; class Pinopsida; order Pinales; family Pinaceae; genus Pinus; species Pinus tabuliformis. The sequence continues at coordinate 167,325,039 of CM062813.1, forward strand.
GTTATAGCTTTCTACAATAAAAAGAAACACTGTCTTGTTCCTGAGATTAACTTTGTTTATGCATCAGATGTTGTTGTAATTCATGTATGAATGTCATTTTGATGTGTAATTAATCATCTTTCTTATATGATATAAAGTTTATATCATTAAAATTCTTTATCTGTATGCTGCTATGTATGTTTGGATTGGTTGATTTTCAAATTCGAAGATCATCAGGAATTGCAGAGGTTCTAAACCCTGTTGGAACTACCCAAATTAAGGACATTCGGGTATGATCGCTATCGCATAGTTTGTTTATATAAGCATGTTGCCTGATTTGTATGAGTGTTTCTTATTGTAGTTTTCTCTTGCTCTATTGGGGTTTCAACCCAAAGCCCTAGGGTACTTATTCTCGTAACAGAATTGGTGACTCCACTGGGGATAACAATCTTGTTATTCCTAGTTTGGGTTGTTCAGTGTCAATCAGGGCTCAGTTCTTGGTTTACTTACTGTGACAGTATTGTTTGGTCCAGTGGAATCTCAAATCTTAAGTCTGATCTTTTTGATTTGGCTTCATTTTTTATTTTTCTTGCAAAGCTTTGTATACGCACCTTTGTTTGTTTACAGTAGCGTACACACGCTTGGTTCTGTGAAGTGAACCCACGTATACGTGAGTTTCCCTTGTTAGAAGTGCGTGTACACGCATTTGTTCTTGAACACAGTTGCGTATACCATTTTTTTCATGCTTTTTCAAATCTTTCTGCCCAGAAAGATTTGTTTCTTGGTCTGTTTGGTTTCTCAGTGGTCAATTTCTGTCTTTAGAATTTAATTATTCAGTGAGCTTACTGTTTTGAATTCTCTTCCGCTTTGAAAAGTTTTTGGCCTAGGTTTGCTTTTCAGTGAGTTTTATGATTTTTGTTTGAACACGCAAGAATTTTTACTGAGGTTCTTGATTATTCTGGTCTTCCAGAATAGCAGATTATTTTCAATCTTTGTGTCAAGATTGATTATTGGTCTACTTGCTTTGCTTTCCATCAATTCATGGCCTTACACCTTTTCTTGCTTTTTGAAAGTTTCCAATTGATGAATTTGAAAGTGTTTCTTTCCTGACTCCTTGGTCAGTTTCTCAAAGCTCTTTTGCTGCTTTTGGATCATTTAGTGCAAGTTGAAGCCCTTTTTGTTCAAGTTTTCATTCATGTTGAATTGGTAACTTACAAAGTTTCTTTGTGCTTTGCCTTCGGTCTTTGAGTCTTTGGTGGCATTTTGAGTGCTTTTAAAAAGTTGTTTTCATTGCTTCTTGAAAAAGAAAAGTTCTTAAAAAACATTGTTTTTGCTTTCTTTTTCTGAGTTTGATTTTGGTTTCTTTTGATCTTTTGAAAGTGATTTGTGATCTTTTTTTATTAGTCCTTGTTTGGAGAAGATTTTGTATTCGAAATTTATATTCTTTTCAACACTTAAGTTGGCTTATTAATAAGTTATAAACAATTGCTTTTGTTCTTTTTTAGAGTAATCTAGGATCTTGCATTATCATGTACACCTTGCATTAGGGTAGTTTTGCATTATTAAAGCATCAATAGTCTTTTTAGTTTTTGTGAGTGTGAAGTGTGCTATAAGAAAAGAAAAGGAAAAAGTTTTTTCTTTATAGAAGTTTCTTAGAACCCAAGTAGAAATTTCTTTTCATCGAAGAACAAACAATTGCATTTCATATAAGTTAGTTTTTCATTAATTTATTTTTGCGTCATACAAACACCATCGGTTTCATTTCCATATTGTCCCTTTGAATTAAAAGAACAACCACTTAAAATCAAGAACTTAATAAAATAAACTAAAACTTTTTGTATTGTCATCAGAATACACCAACTAGTTTTAGGTTTATTTAGGGCCTTGGATTAGGCGAGAGGAGAATAAACTCTACAAGGCCATTCTAAATTGTAAAACATAGAAGTATGATTAAAGAGTGAAATCCAATAGTGTCAGGGAGACCAGGAAAGCTCCGTGACTGGGAGTTAAGCACGAGGGTTCGTGAAGATAAGGACAAGAGATACCCCCTCTCTTACTTGTTGGATCTTACCTCACGACTTTTCTGCCCGGCTTCTGATACGAGTTGGTGCCTTTAGTTGCCTATCCTAGGGATCCACATAGGTGGCTGTGGAGGGGAATCCCGTGACACCTGAGGTTGACGTTGCATCACATTCAGTAGTACTTCTGGAGGGCACCCTTGCAAAGCATGGGGCTTGCACCGACAAAGGTTGTTGTCTGGAGGTCAACCTAACTACCTTTGATACCTTCGCTAGTAGACCTAGGGCATAATTACCCCAGTCTATTTTCGAAAGGCCCTTATTATTAACTTTCTTGTATTTTGGTGTCTGGTCCTAATCACCCAGAGCGGAAATACTTGGAAGTTGTTTGATTGTTGATCTCTTTAGGGACATTTTTAGTGTGTGTTCTGTGCTCCTAGTTAGCCTAGCTTTTAATTTTCTTGAGTCTTTAAGTAGATCTTATAAAAATAATTCAAAGTGGCTGACCGACCATTACGACGGTCCCAGAGACTTTGTGGGATTTCACCTACGAGTCCAGAGCCTTCTCCTAGAAGGCATATGAGTGATTTTGACAATGGTTTTCCACCAGTGGCAGCAGGCGCATCGTAGATTGATCCTCCACTTGGGGGAATTAGTTTACAAGATAGACCTGGTATTACTACAGAGTTAGAGAGGAACACACCAGTTCTTTCTCAAGTATTCTTCCAGTCGGAAGATAGTATTGAAGTAGAAGAGCTTTCAGAGTCGGTTGTGGCTCTGAATTCTCCTCTCCCTCCAGATCATCTAGAAATATTGTTATACGTGAGAACTCCAACTCACAGGCCTTCAAGCCTAGGTCCACACACATCTATCCCTTCGATGACCACTGCTGGAAGCATGGCATCCACCACAAGTGTTGCGAGCATGCAGACTCCCATATCTGTGTAAGGGGAGGAACTATTTCCATCCCTTCTAACACTCCCAAAACATATTTATTTGGGTCTACTTCCATTCTATCAACAAGTGGAAACTATCAAGCTAATACATCTAGTTTTGGATTTTTCCCTTTTGGAATGCCCTCTCAAGGTATTCCTTCAGTTCCGTTGAATATACCATCAACCGCCTCCACATCCATGATGAGTGGATCAACTTCTTTTCAGGGTTTCCCATTTGGAAATGGTCATATATCACATTCCAATTCGACAATAGGGTCTATGACTTTTCCTTTCACAAGTCAAGGTGGTAACCACTTTCAGAGTTGGAGAAGCCTTGCGGTTAGTGGGATAAGAGCTGGCAATTGGTTTTTTGGTCAACAAAGGAATATGTCGTATTCCTCGGTTAATTCATTTCAAAGTTTTTCACCCTTAGATAACACTTGGAACCCTTATCAGGGGCTATCATATCCTTAAAATACTTCATTAGGGGGTAACTTTACCGGTTATGGAGGATTTTCAGTTGGAGTTGGTAAAACTCCGAGTTTTACTGGACCACAAGGATCACCCTTTGGTGTAGTAGGTTCTACAAGTTACTTCAGGCAACCTGGTGCCTTTCAAAATCCAGGTCATTCTTTTCAAACCTATGGGAACCCCGCCCAATCCAGATGGAATCCCCAAGGTCCTCCACGACTTCCTTTGCTGGCCACGCTTAATCTGCGAGACTTGACTAAATTGACGAATGATCCAATTAGGTACAATCTAGCTTGGCCTCCAGTCCCAACTAAACTTCCATCGGATATTTTGAAATTCAAAGGGAAGAATGGTGAAGACTGAAGAGACCATGTGACCACGTTCCATTTATGGTGCTTATCAAACTCCCTGATCGATGATTCAGTCAGATTGAGGTTATTTCAGCGCACCTTAATGGGGAATGTGGCCAAATGGTATATATAGTTTTGAGTGGCACTTTTACTTTTTTCGGTTATTTGGCTAATATTTTCTTAAACCATTTTCAATTGCCTGTCCATTATGAAGCCGGAACTAAACTTCTGGCCAACTTTCATCAAGACACAACAACCCACATTTTGGATCATATCTAGGAATGGAGATGGAGAAAGAAGCTTATCAAAGTTGAAATTCCACCAGAGTTCCGTCTCGAATGGTTTTTAAAATCTTTACAACTTGAAATCTCTACGGATGTTTCTCTTTCCGGTGTATTCGGAAGAGCAGGCTATTTTTCGAGCCCAACAATTAGAATTGATATATTCTCAGTTTGGGACTCTTCAGAAGATCTTAGCTGACGCTTCTAGATCCATGGTTGATTTAGCCAAACCAAAGCCCGACCCTCATGCCGATGGTATAGTTGGATCAATTAACTCAAATACGGTGAACCTTTTGAACCAATTGCAGCAGTTGTCTTTACAAACTGCTTCTTCTAACTAGGTAGCACCGTCTTCACCTTCGCCCTCCCAACCTACCTCCATTAACGCCATCCAGGCTTCTAACCCCAAAGGAAATCAACAATCCGATGGGAAGAAGAAGGGACGAGGTAAGAAGAAGAATCAGGAAGGGAAGGGTAATGCGAACAAGCTCGACAATGGTGCCGGTGAGGGTAGAAAAGAGTCTAAGAAGAAAGTTAAATTTCCATGCAAGTTATGCAATGGAGATCATTTGACTCACCTCTGCCCCAAGATTCAAGATGCTCAACACTTGTTAGTGCAGCAAGGGTCCTCTAGCTCCCAAGTTGTCCTGACTAACCCTTTTCCCCAAGGGCAGCAATTACTTGCTGGCGCAAACTCGAATGCTGGTACCTCCGCAGGGGGCAACCAGGAAGGGGAAAATTCCTCAAATGTGTATATGATGAACTCGCATGTCGATGTTGCCACACGTGCATGTGATTACGGTGAAACGGAAACATCTAAGGCAAAATCTATTCCCGAAACCTCAAAACCACTTCATATTGAGCGACCCTATGTTGAGTCTATACCTCGGATACTGAAAGGTTCTGCTAAGCACTCGACGATTAATCCTAATGCTAGGGCAGCCCAAAACTACTTGATTGTAGAAGATCTAGCTCAAAGTCCATGTATGATGTCTGCGTTGAAGGTACTCCAGTCATGTCCTACTCAAAGAAGTGCTTTGCTTTTGGCAATCGGGGTAGTAGATCCAAAAAATTCTTTAGTGCTCACTTTTGATATGCTCAATGTCAAAAAGAGACTTCCTCATCATATGGCTTTCCAGATAAAGTCTACTTACCAGAAAACCAATATTTTTCGGACAGTTATAGATGAGGGAGCTTCCACATGCATAATGTCTATGTCATGTTGGAAAGCCATTAGATCACCTTCAATGGTTCCTTCACTGACTCTCTTAACAAAATTTGATGGTCATTCTCATAGGCCACACGGAATTATCCCGACTTTTCCTATAAGTGTTGGAGGAAAGGTCATTAATATTGAGGTAGAAATCGTTGATGCCAACTTGGATTACAACCTCCTATTAGGAAGAAATTGGGTTTATGAGATGGACTGCATAGTTTCATCTCTATTTCACATCCTTTGTTTTCCTCACGAGGGGAGAATTGTTAAAATTGATAAATTATATTATTCTCCGGGTGGTTCTCGTGCAACTTCGGATTCTACCGTTCCATTGGTGGATAATCCTCGTCAACCTATAGAGAATTTAGGAGTAGGGATGTACTCTTCCTTGATGGGTATATTTGATCTTCCCCCTCCTACAGCTAGAATCAATGCAATTTCATCCTCCAAGGGGCCTTCACAGAAATAGTTCTTTTGAACTCATTATTTTTTGGACCCTTGGACCTTACCTTCATCTACGACCACATTAGATGGAGGCCAGGTTGGTGGAATGGCATTCCCCATGTCTGTAGCAGAGCTTAGTTATCAATATATCGTTAACTTTGTAGAAAACAATCCCACTCCTTTTTCAGAAGAGGAGTTAGATGGTGATCTAGCTCCAGCTTGGACCCTTGACTCTACTTCTGCTTTGGATTGCTTAGACACAGTTTTACCATCTGACAAAGCAATTTTAGAAGCGATGACGGGTATAGATCGACCTTGGGAAGATTTACATCATTGATCATATTTTCTTCCACCATTGCAGGAAGTCGAATCCATGTTCTCCAATCTGTTTACTAGTGATGTTTGTATAGTGTCAAACCCTTTGGCTCCAACACATTTATTTGCCGAAGGTAATATGTATATTATCTCAAAAATTGTACCTATAAACATCTCTAGGAATCTTGACGTTATAGAAAATGTCTTCATCAGAGTTGATTGTTCCCCTGAAGAGATTCAAATTTACACCGACCTCTTTAAAGAGTTTAGAGATGTGTTTGCTTGGTCTTATGAGGAAATGCCTGGTATTGATCCATCTATAGTTCAGCATGAGATCAAGACATATGAGAACGCCACGCTGATTCATCAGAATCTTCGGCCGGTCAATCCTAGGAAAGTAGCATTATTCGATCTGCCCATAAGACATATATTAAAGACTTATGCCAATTTTTATGATTTTGGTCAATGGTTCACTTAATGATTCTAATTAAGTTCTTACTTGTAGATTCAGCTAACCCATTCCCTTGTGGGTAATAATTGGTAGATTATTTAAGCTTGAAACCCCTTTTGAGTGCAAATTTAGTCATTACATTACCAGAAAAATATGATGCATTATCAGACATTAAAGTGGAAGGCAACCCAAACTTGGTGATTATGAACTGATCTATGAACTCGATGATATTTTTAGCATTATTCATCTTGAGTGGAATTGCTTCTACCCATTTAGCAAAGTAATCTATTGTTGTAAGGATATATCTATGTTGTTTAGAAGAGTGAGGAATGATCTCACCTATTACATCCAATCCCCACTAATCGAAAGGCTGTTCAATGTTAACTGGTTTCAGTGGCAAGGATGGTTTCTTTTGTCTCCCAGTAGTGGTTTGATAGACTTGACATTTCCTCACGTAATTATGTGCGTCTTTGAATAATGTGGGCTAGTAATAGACTGCACGTAAAATTTTATGAGAATTAGCGTCTCTAGCGTAGTGTCCGCCTGCTGGCCCATCGTGGAGTTTTTGCAAGACTTTTTCAGCTTCAAATTTCTAAAGACATCGAAGGAGAACAGAATCATAGTTTATTCTAAAAAGAACATCATTCACGAGTTGATATTGTTTGGCTTTTAACCTCAGAGCTCTTTTCTTGGTATGATCGAGGTTTGAAGGAGCATATCCATTCTTTAGATAATAAATAATATCAGCGTATAATGAATCAACATTGTTTAGGCTTACCTCGTACACTTGTACCTTTGCAGATGGATTTTCGGACATTAGCGATGCTCCAGCCAGCATTTTGCAAAAGCCTTGACCTTTTACAATACTTGCTGGTTTGATTTCTATGTCATATTCCTGTAAGGCAGTAATCCAATTGGCCATTTTCTCACCCACATCCTTCTGTACTAGAAGATTTCTTACCGCTGGAAATGGTACTATGATTTTGGTATGTGTTTTGAGTAAAAAAGGTCTGAAATATTTAATTGCTTTGAAAACAGCATAAGCTTGTTTCTCCACATCTGAATAATTCAACTCAGCTCCTTGTAAATTGGAACTGAAAAAAGCAATTGGGGCTTCTGCCTTTTCTTTATTTGCTTGAGTGAGTATCGTAGCATATGATCTATCCGAGGAAAATGTATACAAAATAAAAGGGTCGGAAAAATTTGGAGTTGCTAAAGATGGAGCATTAATAATTGCTTGTTTGATCAGATTGAATGCCTCATGTTCGTCTTGGCCCCATTTAAAATTTGCGTTCTTTTTAATCATTGCTTGTAAAGGAGACACGATTCTTGAAAAGTCTGGAACAAATCTCTTTACAAAGTTAATCTGACCAAGGAAAGATTGCATGGCTTTCTTGTTGTGAGGTAGGGGTGCTGCGGAAATTTCCTTGATTCTATCAGGATCAATGTGAATTCCAGATTTTGACACTATGAATCCAAGAAGTTTTCCTTCACTTAATGCGAAAAAGGATTTTTTCAGGTTGAGTGAAATCCCATACCTTAAACAACATTGGAAGATTTATTTTAAATCTCTGAGATGGTTGTTTCGTTTCTTGGAATACACAGTTATATCATCCAAATAGATTACCACTGATTTATTAACTAACCCCTTGAATGCAATGTCCATGCCTCTCTGAAATGTGGCACCCGCATTAATTAAACCAAATGGCATCTTTTGATATGCATATGTGCCCCATTTAGTTTTGAATGTAGTTTCTAATTGATCATCGGGATGTACCAACACTTGATTTTATCTTGAGAATCCATCCAAGAATGACATTAATTCTGAGCCCGCAACTGCCTGTAGTATTTGTTCCATGGGGGGCAAAGGAAAATTATCCTTTTGGCAGGCCTTGTTAAAATTTCGAAAGTCAATGCAGATTCTAATATCTCTGTTTTTCTTTCTAACAGGTACCATATTGGAAACCCATTTAGAATGTCTAACGGGAAAAAATATTTTGGCTTTCAATAACTTATTGAGTTCAGTTTTGATCTGGTTTTCTAAATGGGATGGATCTTTCTCAACTTTTATTGGACAGTTTTTTCATTATCGATCATTGGAATAGTATATTGGATGATGGAGGTGTCATATGTTTTGAGTTCATTGTACTTCCAAGCAAAGACACTTTTGTATTGTCTCAAGAGACGGATATACACTAATTTTTCTTCAGGGGCTAGGCCAAGGCCTAGGTTGATATTCTGCGGTTTGGCATCAGTTCCTAGATTTACTAATTCATAATTCAAAGCTGAACTTTGGAGTTTTGAATTGGTAGACCTTTTGAATCGATCTTTCAAATCATAAAGGTCTTCTAATTTTACTACTGATTTAGGTATAGCATTGTTAGTACTATCCTATTGCAATTGTTGGTCATGTTGGTCTTCATCAATTATTTGATTGGTGTAGGATCCTTCAGATGTGAGGAAACTCACGATATCAGGATCGTCGTTGAAAATCCTCCAATTGGTAATGTTATCAGGAATAGATGATCTAAAAATTAACTCAATTGAAAATCGGTCAGGGCTAAAATCTTCTGAAGGAATGAGCTTGGAAGCTACGTTGGCTAAGAGGTCTGCGCTAGCATTCTGGAGTCTAGGAATTGATGAAATATTAAATGCTATAAAGTGTTCAGTCAGATCTTGAACTAAAGATTGGTAATGTTTTAAATGACTTGATAAACAGTGTATAGTATTACGTACCTATCTGATTACAATTTCAGAATCTCCGAAAACATGCAGGTATTTGATGTCTAGTTCGATTACTTTGTATAACCCTTGGATTAAAGCCTTGTATTCTGTGGTATTGTTGGTGCACTCAAATTCGAGTCTGCAAGTTAGCATAGTTTTATCTCCCTTTGGGCTTATTAACACGCATCCTACTCCTGCTCTTTCGTTAGACTTAGAACCATCAAAAAATAACTTCCAAAACAAAGATTTATTTACAGGACTATCTATAAAATTAATACATTTAGAGCTATATGTTTGAGATAAATTTCTACTTGAGATAAAACAGAATGTTCTAAGTAAGGTGAAGTATGAGCATTAAAATTTCCTAGGAAAGAATCTACTGAATAGTTTCCAATGATGTTAGAATTATATGCTACTGGTTCATTTTCCCCCTCGAGTTCTATTACTATGTATTTCTGATGTCGTTCGCGCTCAACTTTTATTTGGTTTGGTTTACCATTATAAGGGAGCCACAGGTGGGACTAGTTAGTTGCAAAGTATCCATGAAGTTTTTCTGACCAATCTCTACTAAGGATTAAGCCATAAAACTCTGGAATATCAGAAACTAAAATGTCGATAACTTGACATACCTTTGGGTTGGATGACAGCCTTATGGTAACCTGATCTAATTCTCCAATCACTTCGACTTGCGATCGATCTAGCTGGACTATGCGCACAGCAAATTCTGTGGTTGAACGTTCAATTTTGCACATATTGATATTGGTAAAATATTCGATGAAGCTCCAGAATCCACTAAGCAATTATGCACATTTTTATTAAAAATTTCATAAGTAAGGAGAAACGGAGGAGTATGAGATCTCGATCTTCCTCCAAATAAGGCGATATCGTTTGGATCAACCTTATTCATCGTATTAGTTGGAGGTCTTCCCATGTCATGGGAAGCTTGAGATATTACAATGGCTGGAAAAGGTGCAACTGGTACAGCATGTAATTCTTTCAAAAGTACCTTTTGCTGGTGTTTTAACTTACTCAATTCAAAAAAAGTAATATTGGCCCTAGTCTTTTTCATGTCTTCTATGATATTATACTCTATTTCATCCGAAACGATTAGCGTTTTAGATGGAGTTGATGTGTCTGTTTGGACTAGGCTGGTTTGAGTCACTTTAGGTGATGTTTTCTTGGCTGCGACTTTATCCTTAGCCATCGAGCTTGCACTCTTTGGCTTAGGTGTAGGTTGAGGAGGATCAAGTTGATTTCTGCTGCGAGTACTAACCGAGAATGCCTCTTGATCCCCTTCATCTGGGAGGATGAAATCCCACATACTTTGTAACTCTACAACTTCTTCTTCATCAGTATGTTCTTCAGTAGTGATTTCCTCTTCTTCTTCTTTTGATTCAGCACTTGTAATTGCGTTAGGGGGTTTGGAATCGGTTGAAGGATTTCTTTTAAAAGGCCTGTATGGATTTTTAGAAGAAGTTTCTGCCACTTGTTTCTTAATGTCGACCATCTCGTTAGACATGGTCTTCAAAACTTTTTGTAATCCTTCTAAATCGAATGGATCTTTCGATTGTTTTTTCTTGGGATCTTCTTTGAAAGAAACCTTCTTAGATTTTCGTTCCTCTATGACGTTTTTCTTTTCTAGGGCCATAATACGTTTCTCTACTGCTATTGCTTCTTTCATATTTTCAACTAAGGTTGTTTTGTTAGCCCTATCAACAAAGATTGCTATGTTTGATGGTAAAGCAGTGATGTACCATTCACTTCGCACTTCTTCGCTAGGCTGGGAAGCAGTAGGAATTTTGTTTAAGATTTTATTGAAACGTAAATTGAAATCTTTGATAGGTTCTCTTGAATCAGCCCTAAGGTTAGACAAGTCGTTGATCAGTGTCGCCATAGACCTTGTCACCACCGAACTTGGTCAGGAATTGTTCTTGGAAGATGTCCCAACTAGTAATAGATCCAAATGGTAATGAGAAATACCATGATCCGCCTATTCCTTGCAGAGTATAAGGAAAAAGTCAAACAACAGCATCATCGTTGATAACTCCATTGATATTTATGGATAGCATAAAGTTATTTATATGTTCTTCCGCTAGCATGCCTACCTTAGGATTAAACTTAAGCAACCATTTTTCTGGATGGGCCAGTAGCTGACTCAAGGGTGCAGGCATTAAGACTACCCCTGGGTTATTCCATGGAGATTGGGCCATCGCTGAACTACTAACAGAGGAAAGTGCAGAAGATGATCCCTGCGGTTGAGAAGATGAGGATATTATGACTCCAGATGGTTGAGAAGGAGTTGTGGAAGTTCAAGTGGGCTGATGGACAATGATATAAAGTGGAGGAGTGGATGGTTGACTTCGCGGTGAAGAGGTTGAGATGGATGATGATGATGAAAGAGTCTCACTATTGGAACCTTTAGGAGACTTCCTTGCTCTTTTCCTTGTAGGTAGAGGTAACTCAATTGGCTGAACACCAAACTTTTCGCTCTTTAATCTGGTAATAGGATGAGCAGGGTTATATTGTGAAGTCACGCTGCCTTGAGATTTATCAGATTTTTGAGGAGATATAGAAAATCAATGAATTTTGTGAATCAAAGATTCAACTTCAGGAGGTTCAATAGTAGATTGTTCTGAAATGTCAGGGTTTGTAGCAGCGGCTGTTGCTCCAGCGACTTCTGACTCTGGATTTAAAGATTCTAAATGCAATGGAGAAGTCAGGGGAGATGGTGAGGGAGATTTACGCTCAGAATGGTATTTATATTTATATTTGCTTGCCATTCACAGTTCAGGGCCCTCCTTCTAGCACCAAATATGTTGAAGCCCTGAAAATCGGGTCTACAACAAGGGGGATACCCACCCGGTCCAGACCTTGGTTAGCAGCTCCTTTTCCGTTTGGTATAGTGGGTCCGACTGGGGATATGGGACCAGTTTCCCAATTTATGTGTGTGTGTGTGAAGGATTGATATTTCTCTTTCTAACAGTTTCTAAATGGAATACTTTTTACTTTAACTCTAATCTAATAATATAGAAATTGTATTCTGATAAGCAGAAATATCTAAGTCTACACTAACCCGAGGTGTAATCTTTCCGTTATGCGATCTAAAATGATTTCATATAACAACTGGTAATAAAGATCATTCAACTGTTATGAGAAAAGAATTCAATAAAGATGAACCACTTCGTATAAAAAGTTAGACGAAACAGTTGTGAAAAACATATCGCATAATAAGCTATTCATACATTAAGCATAAATAAATAGCTATCACCGTATAAAAGTGCCAAATGATAACTCAGGCATTCATGCATCAATATATAAACAATTGAACATGAATATCACTTTAACACAAAGGTAGAAATAGTTAAGAGATAGAAGTACCATTTATAAGTAGTCCTACTCATGAGCTTCAAGCGATAATGATTTATCTCTTCTTGATCTAACATCCACTAAGAGTACAAAAGTGCAACATCAGTAGCAGATATCAAATGCAAATATCAATAAATCTTGTTCCATTCATTCATCAAAACCTCCTCAGAGGGTAAAAAAGTGCATGTTCTGGGGATAAGTTTTTGACAAATTTCAGGACCCTTCTCTAAATGCATGAGAAGGGTTTAAATACTACTAACTAAATCTAAAAATAACTTATTACAAAAATGTAGGATGCGGTTTAAATGACCGTCCTAATTTCATGCAAAATAAAACAAAATTAAAACTAAAATTGCATCTAAAATTAAAACTACTTCTATATCTGCTCCTTGAAATCGCATGCATTCAACATCTGTTTGAGAAGAGTCGGCTGGATGACTTCCGATTTTAGCTGCGCTGAGAAAAAAGAATCGACAAGAGCTGGCGCCATCTTCTTGGCAGAATTGATGATACACTTGAGATTCATCCACTGGCTATGTGGCTTTACCAAGTATGCCTAGTAATAATCCCAGTTCAACTTAGTTAACCCTTGGATTGCTTCTGCCTCTTCTTGAGCCTTCTGTTTTCAGTCTGTCTCTATCATTGTTTTCTTGCAATTTTCAGGGCTTGCAGGTGACTGAGCAATTAGAAGCTTTCCTTTTCGAGAAATTTTTCTCAGCGATGCGCGATTAGCACTAGGCGCTAATCACACCTAGGAAACTACCTCCGTTTCTTGATCCGGGCTTCCTTGATGCGTTTTTCACCTTTTGCGCTTTTTTCTTTTAGCGGATATAAAGTTCAAATTTTGTGAAAATAATGGTTCCGTAAGCTCTTGACCCTGAGTCTTAAACTGTCTATTTCTGATATCAGCACTGTCTAGTATTCACTTAACCATGTCCGTGTAAGAATGAACAAGCTAGCTCTGTGATGGATGCCTCAGAAGAACTATGTGAGCCCGCAGTAGCAGTAACTTCCATTACTCTGGGATTATCCTCCTCAAGAAGATTATACATGCCTTCCCATGTAGCAATACCAGTGTCTCCATTACAGGCTGTGTCTGTATACAAGGGCGCCATTTCTTTCTCTTCAGAGCTTGGAGCTTTGCTTTTCTTTCCCAATTTATTCTACGTACTGCTTTGTATCGTTTTCTGTTCTCCGTTCCTGCAATCCACAAGTGAAGTGAAAATAATGATAAGGAAGGGTGATGGGAAGGTTTTAAATGCTGAAGATGCATAAAATATACCACCTTATGTGAAATGATTTTTCGATAAGCACGAAACCATATTCCATTAATAACTGGGAACTAACTCATTAATTAGCATTAAAGTGCATAACCAGGTGTCCATCTATGGAAAATATTTTTTTTTGAATCATGAGCCCGAAAGATCTGCGATGAAGCGATTTTGCGATTTGCTTCACAATATCACAGATCGCAACATCGCAGAGTCACAACATTGCAGAATCGCAACATCGTAGAGTTACAACATCGCAGAATCGCAACATCTCAGAGTTACAATGTCGGAGAATCGCAACATCGCAGAGTTGATAGCTCACATTATCGCGAAATCGAAATATCGCAATATCACATGACCGTGATATATGACAATCTTTGTTAATCCATTTTCTGCGAAATGCGATTTGCGATATGCGTCATCGCATATCAGCAATTTAAGGTGTTTCAATGTAAATTGTCTTTGATGTATGCAATGCGATATTTATTTATTATCGCGTATCGCGATCTCACAATGTTGGAATTCGGCTTGTAAGGAGGTATCGTGTTATCCTTTTGCGATGCCATATTTCCTAAGGAAAGATTTTGTTTTGCCTTGTCGTAGAACTTAGATTTTTAGATTTTTCAAGGGGGTCTTCCTAAGTTTATGATGGTAAGTTTTATTATGAAAGGAAATTTAAGCACTAATTGATTTTTAAATTTTTAACTAAGGGTCCCCACTTATTTAGTATTAGGAATAACACTAAATAAGAAGGGGGGTTGTTGCTGGCCACAACAGGTTGACACAAGATCGAGAACTTTCCTCAAGACTCCTTGTTTCATTTTTTAACGAGCTTTACACAAGACAAGGAACTATGCTCAACACACCTGGTGTCATTTTTTAACGAGGTTGACACAAGATCAAGAACTTTCCTCAAGACTCCTTGTTTCATTTTTTAATGAGCTTGACACAAGACAAGGAACGATGCTCGTAACCCCTGTTTTCATTTTTTAATGAGGTTGACACAGGAAATGAACCATCCTCAGGACATCTGTTCATGGGTCATATGAAAACATGACTCCCAAGAGAACTCCACTGGAAGGAAGAACCACACTCCGGGAGGAACACATGTCATGAGACACCAATAACAGATCAGGTTCAAATACCCCCAGTACATGATGTACGAGACCATCTGCATGATCATCAGCAGAGGTGGAGATGGAATGGGTAGCCACATAATTTACATGTGGCAAGGAAGGTACTGCTTGCGGATAAGCACCGATAGGGGACAATGGCTGCATAGTAGGCACCAGGGGACTAAAGAACGATAATTGATCTATGGTCACCATTCTTCCATAGTGCGGAAAACAAACCACACGGAAAAGGGAAGAGACTTTTTAGTCAATTTAGTATGTCCTAAATGCTACATTAATTATCAATCCGGGAGTAGTAAACTGATGAAGTGTGGCGCACTATATGTGCAAGACAACCTCTTTCTTACTTTTTTATTGTTTTCAATTTTTATTTTGTTTTGGGGGTTTTATCTTCGTTTATCTCCTAATGTGAATGGAAATCCTATCCTTGAGTTTTAAGAATACTCTAGAAGGCAAGTATGGATATAGATTTTAAGGCAATTATGTCCTCTATAATGATTTCCAGAACTTAACACTTCAGAAGGTCTTAAAACATACTAGTAATGAAATTAGTACTTGAACAAGAATGGAAATATGCTGCTATTCAAATCAAACAAATAATGAACTACTGATCATGAAATCACTATCTCTGTTGCTTATCTAAATACAGAAACAAAAGTTAAGCTATTGCACTCAAACAAATCAAAAACTGCAAACTAATAAAAGTAAAACCAATTCACTTCATTTATAGTCTGATAGCTTGACAAGTAGTCTTTTCGCGGTTAATCTATGGCTCTGGAGATAATGTCAATAATATGAGGAATTGATATCTAATTGCAAAAAAATAAAACTAAAATCAATTCACATCATTCATAGTCCGATAGCTCGCCAAGTAGTCTTTTCGAGGTTAAGCTATGGCTCTAGAGATAACGTCAATGACATGAGGAATTGATATCTAATTGCAAAAAAAATAAAGCTTAAATCAAATCACATCATCCATAGTCCGATAGCTTGCCAAGTAGTCTTTTTAGGGTTAAGCTATGGCTCTGGAAATAACGTCAATGATATGAGGAATTTGATATCTAAACTAACTAACAAAGCAAATGAATAAATTGAAATCAAAGCATAACTGAAATTGAAAAGCTAAGAAAAGCAAAGTTAGTAGAGAGGCTAATCTCATGTCACTAGTTATTGTAAAAATTGTATGAAAATGCCCGGGCCCAGCCTATCCTGAAACACACACTGATCAGTGTTAGCAACAATATACAATGCTTGAAAAATCATGTACAAGAATGTAACGTTAACATCATAACTAACTTATGAAATATACACAGGTGAAAAAATTATGAAATATGTGCAATGGAAATAAGGAAAAAACACATAAAAACTTTACAGAAAAGAAAACAAAACCTCAGCCAGCAGGGGCCCTCTGCATGGCCTTGGCCAACACGCTATCAGTCTGGAATTACGCTCACACAGTCATATAAAACAAAGTTTTATTGTATTGCAAAATAGAGGAAGACTCCTCTCGTTACAATAGCAAGACCAGTTCACAGCACAATACAATGACTAACAACAAAACGACATCAAAAACTAACTCTACATGTGTTTGCAAACACATTATTTATAAGGGAAATTACATAACTATTTTCCTATGAAACTAATTCAGCAAAAGACACGTAAAAGACAGCATCCGTGAGCTTAACATGATGGTTGCCATGATCATTCAATCTACCAAAAGGTGGTTGTTGGATTTGTGTCGTCGGGGCAGTCTACAGCTGTCAAAATGAGTCCACGGATCTAGGACTGGTCTCGGACCCTTCACGTGTTGAAAAACAGAGACTTGTTTGCCGTAGAACTCCTTCGTTTGACCACCGTTTGACCAAGGGCTTCCTTTGAGAATTTGGCTGAACCAATAGGACCTTATCCATGTCCTGAATTGCCCACATGCCTCGTTTTTCTTGATGACACCTATAACCTAGAGATCAACAAAAACAGCTGCGGAAAGTCGAATCAGCTGTGGAAAGTGGTTGTATTCTGCAGCTAATGAGAAAAATCCAATTCAAATAGAAAACACAAGAACATAGTTAGAAAACCACTTAAATTCTCTTTTAGAATCATTATGCAATGATCTTTGATAGCTTATGAGGTACTGGTAAAGTGAAAAAGTCTAGGAAAATGTGTAGGAGAGATGTAGTTTCAGGGCTCAACATACCCCCACTGTGAAGGTGTTGCATGTCCTCATGCAACCAAAACTGTGATCATCCTCCCTTCAGTTCATGTGTTCTGAGACCTCTACCAACACATCCAACCTTCTTTTCTTCTTTCTTGGTACCACTGTCATCCTAGGCTTCCTCATTAGGCACTTGAATTTGAGGTTGATGAGAGCTCTGCTCAACCTCCCATTCTTTTTCTTCAATTTTCTATTTTTCTTCTACCATAGCCTGAGATGCAACATGGTGTTGTCGTGAATAATCTTATCCAACCTGCTCTGTTCTTTTAATGTTTCATTTTCTCTTTTGATGTGTCTATTTAGGACCTCCAGTTCAAAAACTTCCTGTTCTAGTGATTGGATTAGAGCTTCCTAGGCTGTATTAGGCTGGGCAGATGAAGTGCCTTGATCTATGGTAGTTTTCTCCAATGTCTCAATATAATCATACATTTCTTGCTGGGTTGGATCTATCTTAGGTGTATTCTTCCTTGGGCTATCCCCAAAATCTGGTTGAGAAGGACTGATCTCAAAATCTTGTTGAGAAGGACTGATCTCAAAATTTGGCTGAGGAATAGGAGTATTGTGTGGGCCATGGCCAGGAGAGATTGCTGGAGGTTGTTTCGATGTTTCCCCTCCTAAATCAATCAAGTGGGGCCCTTTAGTTTTTACTTTCCTCAGTTTTCCTTTAAGTCTGGAGCTCCTCCTTAGATTTTGTGAGCTAGTGTCTTCTTTCTCCACACTCTGTTTTTCTTTCCCTTTCCTCTTTGTTGTAGATGATTGTTCCTAAAGGTAAAATAGTCTTTCAGAAAGTATTTGGTGGTCCTCTTCTGAGGAAGGTTCTGGGGTTTGATAGACAACTTCAATATTTCTTTTCCCCTTTAATTTTCTTTGCTTCCTAACCTCAGTTCTTTCCTTCCTACTTTCAAATAGCTTCTCTTCTTTATTAGTTTCTTTAGCTATGTTAGTAGGAGTGTCCTGAATTCTCACACTTGTTTTCCTTTCCTACTTTTCCTTACTGAGCTACTCTCAGGTGTTTCAGGTGGATCTTGAAAGAAGTTTCTAACCAAAACCTATTCCCAGGTGTCATTCTTTTCCTTCAACTGTTTTTCAATCAAAATTTTTACAAGGCTATGATGGTATAGGTGGGGTTCTATGTCCACATTCTTTTGTACAGTTATGGAAATCTTTGTCAGACTATTCAATAAAAAGTAAGGCAAATTGATGGTTTGATTTTCTAGAAAATTCATTAGCAACCCGGTGTGGTACATATACATGGACCCGAACCATCCTTCACATGTAATAAATTTCTGGATTATCAATAATAGTCTAGCCCACTTTTCTTCTAAAGCAGAGATAGGGATTCCACGTTTGAAAATGGTTATATCCATACCTGGATTGCATAGGATAACCCTCCAGGCCCTCTCATCAAAGATTTTATTTTTGAACCGCCGTTCCCCCTCCTGTGGGAGTTCCGTTGCTGCAGTGATAGATGCCTCTGTAGCTGAAAATTTAAGGTCTCCAACCTCAACTTCCACGCCATTAAAAGACCTCACAAATGTCATTGTAACTTCTTTGTTTTAGCCTCTAAATTTCTGGATGAATTGTAACCACCGTGCCTTCCTTAGTATGCTTTTCAATTATGGATACCCCTCCACTGAATTTGGGCCCTTCCGGTTATGCTCTTAGAAAAAGACCCATTTCTTCCTCCTGCCTTAAAATACGTCTGAGTGAATAATGGATTGACGGAGGTGAAACGACTATGTTAGTGGGGACTGGGGAAGGTTTATGGAGAAAACCAGTAGTCATAAACGAAAGAGTAGAGAACAGGTAATGAGAAGGAGTTCACGGGAGTGTAAACAGCCATAAATGACAAATAAGATAGTATGGGAATAGAGTGAACTCAGATTTTGAGATAGAAGGCTGTGGAATGGGCGTGAGCATGTTCTTAAAATGGTTGTGGATTTGTGTGGTAGGGAAGAGCCGTGATCAAATAGATTACGTCCTCATAATTACCCGGTTCAGCAGGTGGAATGCCAACGTACAAATAAACATGAGTTAAATTCGGAGGTGGATCATGAGGCCATTAAAAATTAATGCAAGGTTCGTGGAGAGATCATGTAAAGGTCATGGAGCGGTTATGGAAGCTATCAATGCTAATAATTACATATAATGGAGCTGTGGTTTCATAACTATATAGAATGTGCTTTTTAAAATGCTATTTGAAATAAATCTTGCTCATACCTTGGAATTTTTGCCACTTTCGTCCATTAACCTTTGATTAGCTGCTTCCTGTTGGTGCTTTATATCTTCAAAATATTTTCCTTTGTCGTATCTGCACTTGGTTCTCATCATTATTTGACTAACATCTGACTGTCAGTGCTGAATAACAAAGTGTTAGCTGCGGAATCAATCAACTAGCTACAGAATCAGTTTCTAGCTGTGGAAACTGAATCCAGCTGCGGAAACTGACACAGTGAACATATGACTGAATAAAGATGGATGGAAATGAATGATGACTGAGTGAATGATATATGAAAACTGGTCATAAAAGGAATTTTATTGGCGGAATGAGATGATGAAATGAAATGGAGTGGAGCAAAATGAAATGAAATGACATGAAACTATGAATAAAATGAGGAAAGTTTTTTTTTTTTGGAAACTATAGGGCATCAGAAGTTTCTGATTTTCACCCTGTATTTTCTGTATAAGACTGCCAATCAGTGATTGGTTTTTAGGCTTATACAAATTAATTTTTTATTTTTTATTTTAAAACAGAAAAGAAAAAAGACTAGGCTGGTGGAGAAGAAGGATTCTTCTTCACCAGCCTTATTGTAGAATTATCTTGAAAGATTTTGACAAATTCCTCCTTTGAGAGTGGCTTATGATAGATCTTTAATCTGTGGCCATTCACAATAAGAGGAGTTTGATGTTCATCAATGGTTTTGATTCTTACTGCTCCATTGCTAAAGATTTTGTCAATCTCATATGGCCCAAACCAATGAGTCTGAAATTTAACTTTGAAATCTTTAAACTTGGAGTCAAATAGCAATGCCCAATCTCCTTCTTGAAACTTTTTCTCCTTGATGTATTTGTCATGCCTCTTATCTCTTTGATATTGAACTAGATCAGTTCTTATAATTGCTTCTTGTCTGATCTCATCTAGCTCATTCAACTACTCCATTATATGCTTTTGGGCTTCTGATAGATCCATTCCCCATTGAACTGCCATATTGAAGGTTCTAACTTGGAACTCAATGGGGAGCAGAACTTCTTTCCCATAAACAAGTTCATATGGAGAATGTCCTGTTGTATTCCTCCATGTAGTTCTGTAGGCCCATAAGGCTTCAGGAATCCTTTCTGCCCAATCTCTTATGTGTAGATGAACGGTCTTGGTAATGATGTCTTCAAGAACTTTGTTTGTAGACTCCACTTGACCATTTGCTTGCGGATGGTAAGGAGTAGATTTTCTGTGCTTGACCCTGTACTCTTCCATCAGCTTCTCCACCAGTTTGGATGTGAATTGACCTCCCTGATCTGTCACAATTTCTCTTGGAACACCAAAGTGAGTAAAAATATCCTCATAAAGAAAACTAACAACTGAATGCTTAGTAGTAGAAAATAATGCTTTGGCTTCTACCCATTTAATGACATAATTAGTACATACCAATATATACTTTCTTTGTTTAGATGATGGGTTAATAGGTCCAATAAAATATAAAGCCCATTTTTCAAAGGGTTCGATGAATACCTGTGGTTGTAATGGCATTTCATTTGAGAGGGTAGGTTTCCCTACTCTTTGGCAGGTGTCACACCTTTTGACATATTGTTTTGCATCTTTCAAGAGAGATGGCCAATAATATCCTAAAGAGAGGATTTTATAGACTGTCCTTTTGTTAGCAAAGTGTCCGCTGCATGGTTCATCATGACATGCTTTGAGAATATCAAGCATCTCATCTTCCCTAACACATCTTCTGATCACAAAGTCTGGCCCTGTTTTAAACAATTCACTAGAAATCCATGAATATTTTGAACTCTCCTGAATAATCTTTCTTCTTTCACCAGGAAATAAATGTGGAGGTAGTTTCCCTGTAACCAAATAGTTAGCTATATCTGCATACCAAGGAGTCTTAGTAGTTACTGCAAATAAATATTCATCAGAAAACTTGTCCTCTACAGGAGAATCTTCTTTAGTATTCTGAATCCTAGACAAGAAATCGGCTACTGTGTTTTGTTTCCCTGGTCTATCTAACACAGTAATATTGAATTACTGTAAAAGTAAAAGCCACCTTGTAACTCTACCATTAGTAATGGGTTTGTTCATTAGATATCTAATTGCAGAATGATCAGTGTGAATAAAAGTTTCATAGCCTGTTATATAATGTCTGAACTTATTGATTGCATGAACAACAACTAAGAACTCTTTTTCAGTCACAATATAGTTTAACTCAGTGGGAGTTAAATTTTTACTAGTATAGTAAATGGAATAAGGAACTAAATCTTTCTGTCCCAATACATCCCCTAGAGTTGTATCTAAAGCATCTGTAGAAATATGGAAAGGGAGTTTCCAATTTGGTCCTCTCAAGATAGGCGCTTTAGATATTCTTGTTTTCAAAGTTTCAAATGTTGATTGGCAATCAGGACCCCATTTGAATTCACAGTCTTTTGTAAGAAGTTTGAAGAGTGGAGATGCTATTTTTGTGAAGTTTTCTATAAATCTTCTATAATATCCAGTAAATCCCAGAAAACTTCTAACATCTTTTTGACAATTTGGAATAGGTAACTTGGAGATGACTTCAACTTTTGATATATCAACTTTAATCCCATCCCCTGAAATATGATGTCCTAAAACAATGCCTTCAATAAACATCATAAAGCATTTTTCATGGCTTAGTGAAAGGTTTGTTTCTTTACATCTTATAAGGACTTTTTCCAAATTTTCTAATGCCTCTTCAAACGAATCACCATAAACTATAAAATCATCCATATAAACCTCTACACAATCATGGATTAGATCAGAAAAAATTCCTAGTACTGCTCTTTGGAATGTTGCTGGTGCATTACATAATCCAAAAGGAAGCACTCGATAAGCAAAATTTCCCCATGGAAAGGTAAATGTGGTCTTATCCTAATCTTTAAGTGCTACCTGAATTTGATTATAACCACTAAAACCATCCAGAAATGAAAAATACTTTTTTCCTACTAATGTATCTAATACTTGATTGATAAAGGGCAAGGGAAAGTGATCCTTCAAAGTTTCTCTATTCAATTCCTTGTAATCAATGCATACCCTCCCTTTATCATTCTTTTTGGGTACTATAACCAAAGGAGAAACCCATCGGCTATCTGAAACTGGGTAAATGAATTTTACATTGAGTAGTTTTTGGAGTTCTTCTTTCACTATCTCCCTAGGATTTGGATTCATCCTTCTCTGAGGTTGTCTGATTGGTCTACTGTTTTCCTCGATATAGATATGATGGATGCAAGTCTTAGGGTCAATACCTTTCATATCAGTATACTCCCATGCAAATGCAGTAGAATGTTTTTGCAAGATTTTGGTTAGCTCTTCCTGTTGTGACTTTTCCAAATTTTTGTTGATATTCAGTGTTTTTCCTGGAAAAATCTCAATGGTAGAGCTACCAAACTCTTCCATAGAGTAAAGAGACATTTTTCTTGATGATAGATATTCAATATCAGAATCTAACTGAAATTGTGTGTGGTCATATTCTGAAGATGTTTCAAAATTTTTTAATGTGTTCAGAATTTGACTATATTCACTAATTTCAGAGACAGTAAAGACAGGTTGTATAATATCTTCATCGTCAACCCATTCATTGTCTCCTACTTCTGTAATTTCCTTTGCTGGAGGATACAAATTTAATTTCTTTGTTGAACTACCATCAGAAATGTACATATCTCCAGATATACAACTAATGGAAGCATCGGTTGTGGCTAGCCAAGGTCTTCCTAAGATGAGTGGATGTCCTAAATTACTCTTGGAAGTCAAAATCATGAAATCTACTAGATATTCCCAAGAATCTAAGGAGACTGAAATATCTTCTAGTACACCATCTGGTTTGATTGTTGATCTATCTGCAAGTTGCAATAAGGTAAAAAGAAGATTAGGAAGTTTAAGCTGTTCCATAGTCTGTCTACTCATAATGTTGATTGCAGCCCCTAAGTCAATCAAAGTGTTTGGAATTTCTATCCCATTTATATGTGTCTTGACAATTGGACTACCTGGATCTACATACTTTTGCATGGTAATTTTTCCCATCATGATATCTGCAATTTCTCCTACCAGGTGGATTCTTCTTGTATCCCTTGGTATCCTTCCTGGTCTTTTAAGACTCAACTCCTTTATTGTTTTCACTAGAATAGGAATCTCTCAAATTGCTTGTAGCAAGGGAATCTTGATACAGACATTCTTCAATTCATCTAGAAAATCATAGTCAGGCAACAAGATTTGTTTTTCCTCCCCTTTGTCAATTTGTAATCTTTCAGGGAAAAGAGGCGTGGATGAAGATGCAGGTTGCTCAACTATAGGAGTTGTGGGGGTTGACTCTTTTTCTTTTTCTTTTTGAATGATTGGGTTTTGAAGAGATGCTTCCTCAGAACCTTTATTGACTTTAAGAGAATCCTCCTCAGAGGTACCTTGCTCTTGAACATCTATAGAAGGTTTTTCTAGAACTCTACCAGATCTGAGTTGGACATCATTAAGAGGAACAATCATATAGGTAGGAAATTGTTGTCCTTCTACCATGTAAGCATTCTGAGGATTTTTGTTGTTGGGATTTGGCAATGGCTGGGCTGGTAGTTGATTTGTCTTTTGTTGAAATGGAAGCAAGAGTTGAGAATTTGGATTTTGTTGAGAAGGTTGTTGTTGTGGGAATGGCAATGAAAGTTGTGGGTTTTGATTTGGAATTGGTGGATTTTGTTGATTTGGAAAAGATGGAGGATATTGATAAAATTGAGCAAATATCCCATAAGGATTTTGTATCTCTTGAGCCCATGATTGGTATGGATTTTGAGATTGGGGCCAAGGTTGTTTCCAAAAATTCCAATTTGGCGGGAGATGAAAGTTCATAGGATTGTTAAATCCTTGATTTTGTTGCCCCTACCATGGCCTTCTTGAAACAAAACAAAGGGATTTTACTGAATTTGGATCTTCCTGAAAGACAACTTTGAGCCCAGGGATTGAAGGACAATACTTGGTCTCATGAATTTCTGAGCAAATCATACATGTTTCTACAACTTTTGCATCCAAGGGACATTCCCTTAGAGCATGTTTCTTTCTACATTTTGGAAAAAAGATGGCCAAGGCATCAGCTTCTACTTTCTGCTTGTTTTGTATTTTAAGGGTGTCTAGTTTTTCACTAAGGCTTCCTAGAATATCAGTTTTGAACTCATCAAGAATATTGCCAATCTCTGCCCTACTTACTGATCCAGTTGCAGATTTGTTTGCTCTAATAAGAGAAGGATCTCTCAGCCCTTTTCTAGTTTTAGATTTTCCCCTTGAGAGATGGACACATAGTTCTGCTATGTCATGAAGTGGAAGTTGAGAAATATCTTCCTTCCCCATCATGTTTAAGATATCTATCCATTCATCTCTAATGGCTTTCAATAGAATGGCTTTCAAGGTTTCTTCATCTAAATTGCTCATTTTTTCTCTTTTTAAGTTGTATTGAAATCTTTCAAGTAAATCCTCCAAGTTTTCATCTTCTCTTTGCATCATCTTGAATACCTCATCCTTATGATTGGTGGGCATACAATAATCCAAGTATCTATCCAAAAATGTTTGTTTCATATCATTCCAAGTCCTAATAGATTGAGTGACTAATCCCATGAACCATTTCAAAGTAGCTACTTTCAATGTTGAAGGAAACAGTTTGAGTTTTTGAGAGTCTTCCATATAGTCATAGGTTCGGCACAAGACTTCAAACTCAAATAGAAATGTTTTAGGATCCTCACTTCACAACCCATAAAAGTTTTGGAGGACAGATGGTGAAATGTTTTTCATTGTTGTACGAGTTTCCTCATCGGCTATAGGAAATCCAAATGAGTTATCTCCATCCCTATTTTCCCCATTGTTACCTCTACCTCCTCCATTATTTCCTCTTCCTCTACCTCTACCCCCTCCTCCAAATCCATTTACTACTTTCTCTATCATGATAGTTTCCTCAGAGTCCTCTGGTTCTTCTATTAATGGTGAATGAGGAAGAGTTTCTCCCTCCCCTTCTTCAGGTGATTCTACTTCTTTGATTACAATATGTTCGCCTGTAGAAGTGAAGAAAGGTTCTTTTCATAGATCAGATTTAGTGGATAGTATGGGAGAATCTCCTAATTCGGCTACTGCGCCTTGAATTCCAGGAATCCTAAGGCTGGGATTATGAGTCGGAGATGATGGAGGTGTATCTTGTCTATGCCTTGGAGTAGCTGGAGTTGTGAAAATCGAACTTTTGGCCCTAGCTATAAACCTTCCCCTAGAATATCTTTCTCTATGCATGTCATTTTTATTATTATTATTATTATTATTATTATTATTTTTTAATTTTTAAGTTGGGCTAATAATTCTCTTTCTGATCTTCCAGATCACACTAGGTGCAAGAAGAGAGCATAATCAAGAAATTATTGAACTAATAACTCTCTTTTCTGATCCTCCAGATCACACTAGGTGCAAGAGGAGAGCATACTTCAAGAAGTTATCAATTTTTCCCTTCTTTTTTTTTCTTTCTTTTTTTGTAAGAGATTGGCTACCTAGTTACACTTCCCCGAAATGGTGCCAAAATGTTTATTAAATTTAGCATGTCCTAAATTGCTACATTAATTATCAGTCCGGGAGTCGTAAACTGATGAAGTGTGGCGCACTATATGTGCAAGACAACCTCTTTCTTACTTTTTTATTGTTTTCAATTTTTATTTTGTTTTGGGGGTTTTATCTTCGTTTATCTCCTAATGTGAATGGAAATCCTATCCCTGAGTTTTAAGAATACTCTAGAAGGCAAGTATGGATATAGATTTTAAGGCAATTATGTCCTTTATAATGATTTTCAGAACTTAACACTTCAGAAGGTCTTAAAACATACTAGTAATGAAATTAGTAGTTGAACAAGAATGGAAATATGTTGCTATTCAAATCAAACAAATAATGAATTATTGATCATGAAATCACTATCTCTGCTGCTTATCTAAATACAGAAACAAAAGTTAAGCTATTGCACTCAAACAAATCAAAAACTATAAACTAATAATAGTAAAACCAATTCACTTCATTTATAGTTTGATAGCTCGCCAAGTAGTCTTTTTGGGGTTAAGCTATGGCTTTGGAGATAACGTCAATAATATGAGGAATTGATATCTAATTGAAGAAAAATAAAAATAAAACTAAAATCAAATCACATCATTCATAGTCTAATAGCTTTCCAAGTAGTTTTTTCGGGGTTAAGCTATGGCTCTGGAGATAATGTCAATGACATGAGGAATTGATATCTAATTTCAGAAAAATAAATCTAAAATCAAATCACATCATTCATAGTCTGATAGCTCGCCAAGTAGTCTTTTCACGGTTAAGCTATGGCTCTGGAGATAACGTCAATGATATGAGGAATTTGATATCTAAACTAACTAACAAAGCAAATGAATAAAATTGAAATCAAAGCATAACTGAAATTGAAAAGTTAAGAAAAGAAAAGTCAGCAGAGAGGCTAATCTCATGTCACTAGTTATTGTAAAAATTGTATGAAAATGACCGGGCCTAGCCTATCCTGAAACACAGACTGATCAGTGTTAGCAATAATATACATTTCTTGAAAAATCATGTACAGGAATGTAACGTTAACATCATAACTAACTTATGGAATATACACAGGTGAACAAATTATGAAATATGTGCAATGGAAATAAGGAAACAACACATAAAAACTTTACGAAAAAGAAAACAAAACCTCAGCTAGCAGGGGCCCTCTGCACGGCCTTGGTCAACACGCTATCAGTCTAGAATTACGCTCACACAGTCATATAAAACAGAGTTTTATTTTATTGCAAAACAGAGGAAGACTCCTCTCGTTACAACAGCAGGACCAGTTCACGACACAGTACAATGACTAACATCAAAACGACATCAAAAACTAACTCTACATGCATTTGCAATGCGTTATTTATAAGGGAAATTACATAACATTTTTCCTATGAAACTACTTCAACAGAAGACACGTAAAAGACAACATCTGTGAGCTTAGCATGATGGTTGCCAAGATCATTCAATCTACCAAAAGGTGGTTGTTGGATTTGCATCGTGGGGGCAGTCTACAGCTGTCAAAATGAGTCCACGGATCTAGGAACGGTCTCAGATCCTTCACGTGTTGGAAAATAGAGACCTATTTGCCGTAGAAATCCTTCATTTGACCATCATTTGACCAAGGGCTTCCTTTGCGAATTTGGCTGAACCAATATGACCTGATCCATGTTCAGATCATTCCTGAACTACCCACGTGCCTCGTTTTCCTTGATGACACCTGTAACCTAGAGATCAACAAAAACAGCCGCGAAAAGTCGAATTAGCTGCAGAAAGTGGCTGTATTCCGTAGCTAATGAGAAAAATCTAATTCAAATAGTAAACACAAGAACATAGTTATAAAACCACTTAAATGCTCTTTTAGAATCTATATGCAATGATCTTTGATAGCTTATGAGGTACTGGTGAGGGGAAAAAGTCTAGGAAAATGTGTAGGAGAGATGTAGTTTTAGGGCTCAACAGAGACAAGGGCCCCCATGGCATAAATATAGTCATAGCTAAGGAGAAGACTAAAATCTAAAGCACCTTGGACAACCATCACGTCGATACAGACGGTTTTGCCTCCCAAAGTAACAGGAAACTTCGGAAGGATCCCTAAAGGTCGGCTGGTTCCTCCGTCAAACGCCAACAGATTCTGTGCGACTGGCACAAGCTGCGGGGAGCCCAAAGCTTGCCAAGTAGTGAAAGGCATGAGGCTAACTGATGCACCCTCATCCAAGACAGTGCCAAGTATTGCCTTATCATAGGAATGTACGGTAATCTAGAAAGGCACGTAGGATGGAAGGCGAAATGTAGTCAAATGACTCCAGTTGAAGGAAATGACTGAACTACTTGGTGGGGGTATCATATTATTTCCCCCATGCTATATAGGAATCGAAGAAGGACTCTCTTGATCAACGGGGATAGGAGGGTCATTTTTGGACTCAGGAGAATCTAATGAGATGAGAAGAACATGAGTAGTGTGATCATGATGCTCTTCCAGAACAGAGTGATCAAGGGGCAGTGATTCCAAGTTGACACTCTCTCCGACTAATGGTCGGTTTGGAATGGGTTGAGCACAGCCAGGTTCAGGAAGAGAAGGGTGGAAATGAGAAGAATCTAAGTTAATCTCTTTGTCAACTGGGAAAGGGTCTGAAGAGATCCTCTGATAACCAATGGGAAGTTGAGGTGAAGAAGCTGTAAGACTTTCCAAAACAACAGAAGCTTTATCCATGAGTGGACAAAGGTGAAGGGGATGGTTTCCTTCACATAGCCTATAAGGGAATCGAATCTTCCCTTTCTTCTTACCACTGCCATTTAATAGGGTAGCATCATCATGAGCTTCAGAGGACGATGAGGAATGAGTCGGATCATGAGACCATACTTCTAAGATCTGAGGAATTCTAGGACAATCACGAAGAAGATGGTCACCTTTGCATAATTTACAAGGAAACTTAACCTTTCTAAGAGGAGCAGAGGGTGGTATGACTTGAGATGTACTCGGAGCAATAGTTTCATAGGTGGCCTTGCATTTATCAGACTTCTTCTTCTTCATCATCATCATCTTCTTCTTCTTAGTATCCTAGTTACTAGATGTGAAAATTTCACCAGACGAAGGAGGAGATGGAGGTGAAGAAACAGGGGAAGAAGGCATGGGCTCAACCTTGGAATCATCGTGTCATGGTTCAGACGAAGGAGATGGTGGAATAGGAGTCATGATGCTCAGGACCACCGAGGTTGAAAATAACAAAACGGGCAGACTGATGGTTAACCCAGGCAAAGACAACGTTGCCATCTATTGAGCACCGACATTTCCAAATGGAGGAAGTGGACTAGGATTTCCATCTGGGGGAAGACCTCGGCTGGTAGACTCGGGGGAGGTTTCCATCAGGAAAAAACCTGAAAAAACACTTGCACTGTAATAAAGAACTCGAACTGTTACCAGGAATATTTCGTGGGCAGTAAATTTTATGACACAGGAACAAAACTTGACCTTTTCATGTTTCAAGAGTCAAGAAAAGGACGAAAAGGTGACTCTATCTCTTTCGACGTTTAATGAGCCTGAAAGGACAAGTGCTTAGATGGAACTTTTCTTTTAAGGAGTCCAAAAAGGAACGAAAGTGACTACTCTGGAGAACTAGGAAAAAGGTTTACCAAACATTCCGCAAAACTGCATATACACCTTGGCGATCATATGGAAACCAAGGACTTTCTGTACGGCAGTCAATCTTCCCAAATGCTGTGTTCGGTGCGTTACGGTTTGCAACGCAGCAGACATGGCTTCCTAAGGATATAGGATGATAGCCTAGTGGGGTCTCCCAAAATTTACTCGATGGTACTAGGAGCACAATTCCGTACTAGACTGCTATTGAGTCACAGAAGGAGGAATCACCCAACCTTGAGTGAAAACAATAGTGACTAGGTTTAATGACGCCGGAGCACGTATCTAGCCTAGACCTCTAAATAGTGTGCATTATGTTCCAATACGTTGTTAAGTTCATTCAATTCATTTTAGAGTTGATCTTGAATTATGTTTCAATTTCTAGGCCCTACCGTATGTATATCAAAAACCTAGGATGCGGCTAGAATGAGTAAAGCATCTTTCATTTCGATGAACACCAACTTACAAAAAGGTAGAGAGTTCATTCCCAAACCAAGACAAGCGAATGCAAACACTAAGAAACACAATGCATCAATACACTAATCTCACGATGCATCGATACTACTAATGAATGATTTAGAGCTCTCTTTTCAATTTCTCAAACATGAAAATTTGAAATGCAAATGCACTTTCACTTTCGTATATCAAATGAATGCAATCCCTTAAGTTTTTTGCATGTTTTGAATTTAAAGAGACAAACAAGCAAGTGTGAACTGATCGATCCAAACAATGGTGATCTATGCTTGGTAGTGAAAAAATCGAATCAACATAAAAAATTGGTTCAATAATCGACACTAAAAATCAACCAGCAAGAAAACATGCAACGAAAAAGCCTCAAGAAAATCACAAGATGGTTGTGGATGAACCTTGAACAAACAAGTAACCCAAGCAAACAGTTTCTTGACAAAACTTCTAAAGGGCCAGGTCACATGGTCTAAAAACACGAGACTCTCTCAATGAAATCAAAGAGACAGTACCCTAACCAAAAGCAATTAAAACAAGCTAATGAGAGACAAGAAACAACAGGGGATAAACAAGATTTATGAATTCAAGAGGTAAAGTTGTAAAAACAACTTTACAGGAATCGTCGCGAGTGTTACACTGACAACTAGAGACTAGTCGCTAGTGTTACACTGACAGCTAGATACTGTCGCAAGTGTTACACTGACCACTAGAGACCGTCGCAAGTGTTACACTGACAACTAGAGATTGTCACTGTTACATTGACAACTAGAGCCCAATCACTAAAGTACACCTGTTTTTAGCGACGTCCAATTTTAGGAGCCGTCACGGGAATTAAACTAGAAACCCAAGACGAAAGGCAAATTGTTGCAGGTAAAAAGCTATAACATCATTGACGTTGTCACGACTGTTAGGCTATCTTCAGAAACGATCTTAAAAACAATGATAGATGAACAAGAAACTCCCAAACAAAAACCAGTCAATCCTACAGACAATAGAGGGATTTCCCAGATTTACCCAGGTAATCGAAAAGACTAATAGTTTATCAAAACCAAAACAAGAGCAAACAAGAGAAGAAACATGCAAAGGACTCCCCAGCAGAGTCGCCAACTTGTGATGCAGGAAAGTGTTCTCTCTGCGAACAGAGGCAACCCCTCTAGCCCTAGAGTGAGTCTAGTCACAGCAAAGACAGATCAACAATTGATTTCCTTAAATAGTCATCGTTGGAGACCTACCTCAACCGGTGGTCGATGAAGTTCCGTTGCACTGCTCAAGCTTCCGCTTCCTTCTCCTCAATGAGTGATCAACCTGAAACAATGTGAAGGAAATACAACAAAGCACGTAACTGGAAAACAACAATGATCTATTTACTCACAAATTCAAGAAGCTATGAGTTATCAAGTAAATTACATACAAGACATAGGAAAACATCATTGATTGTATTAATAATGAAATAAGAGCAAGCTTACAACCAAGTCTTGACATCGCAAGCCTTCTCAGAGGGTCCAACCAGTATGTTTCTCAAGCATTCACTCTTCAAGGATGAATCTCCCAACATACAATGTCTCTCTCTCACTCATAAGCTTTAACACAAAGTTAAGGGCACTCCACAACCTTCCACAAGCTATCAAAAATCCCACACTTGTCACACCCACACCAGCTACCTATCAAACTCAAAAGCACTAGCAGCACTGCTCAACCAAAAGAATTACTAACTAGCCAAAAAAAACTAGTAGATCATAGCAATGGTGAGTGATTTTATAGGAGAAGTAGTCTCCATGAAATGAGGGAGAGGGAGCTCATCCTCAAGGAAGGTAGCACAAAAGGCAGAACCACCATCCTAGAGGTGGAAAGGTGACCCAAACTGACCCAACAACCAGGTCTAGAGACATCCAGAAGGCTGACTGTTGGAACAAATTCACCAAATATGGATCATCACGAGTCATGAACTGGGTACTAGTGACGACGTCGCAACGATACAGTGCATGACAGAGAACCGTTGCAGATTTTAAGGGTTTACTAGTGACGATGCAGAAACTTAGTAAAAAAGGGTCAATCTTCAGCATTAGAGAGCATTTTCTTACTCTTCTTGCATTGGTGGGAAGATATGAACATGTTTATTTGACACATGACACAGTAGAGGGACTAAGATGAGGACAGTGACAAATTACTGTGTAACAGTAGAGTAAGGAGAGGGAGAAAACATTAACAAGTATGTCAAAGTTATATATACACATCCTTGTCTGAAGGGATAACCTCTTATGCTCTCAATAAGTAGGGATCCCTATTCAGCCTCATGAAATAAATAAGTTCCTATGCATAGTTATTTGAAAAATGAAAAAATGAAAAAATAAAATAAAGGCGAAAGAAGAGAAAGGATTCTTGCGTAGAGAGGTGAAGCAATTAAATCCATCGGGCTATAGTTCAGGCTTGCTGGCAGTGGAGAAATGCTTTTGTTCCTAAAGTGACTCCATTGGGGTACTATCCAGGCCCACCAGTAGTAGAGAAACACCAGAGATGAAAATAAAACTCAGATGATCTATATTACTTGTGCATTTATATACCCCTCATCCCCAATCAAAACAACTTGGTTGAGTTGGCTTGGTATGTGTGTTGCCGATAAAGAAAATGGTAGGGACTACATCCTTAACTCAAGCTAGTGAAGAAGCTATGACAATTGAAGGATCAAACAATACTTCTAGAAGAGTTAGACTCTCTTTATACTAGACAAGGTCCATATAGAGAACTGGACTTCTACCAGTGTGTCGCCAATGTTGTAGCAGCTACAACCACCCTCCAAAAATTTTCCCATGCTTCATTTTGGATCCTCCCTTCTAAATTACAACAAGTCATCTTGCACTGAACCAGGTACTTATGCTTTGATTTGGCCTCATATTTGCATCATGGCTTGTGTTTCTCACTTGGTTTAAAGTTTAAACCAGAAGCCAATCTCTTAACTTGGTTTCCACCCAGTTCCAGGCTTGCCTTAGAGAACTACACAATCCTTGAGGGAAACTAGCCTTACTCTCAAGAATTGAGTAGTTCAAACTGGCAGTGAGCCTTCAGATCCAAAATTGTATAGAGCTAGTTGAAAGGCAACCTTTAGCTGGGAAATTGCACAGAGCATGAGAGGCATCCCAGAGCCACTCAACCCAAAAATTGAGTAGAAGCCTCTTGCTTAGAAGCTTCCTAGTGCATGAGCCAGTGAGTTTCCCAATCCTTCCCAAAACTACACAATATCTCCTAGCAATGCATGGCAGCTTTTTCCGAAAAAGAAAAACGCATCCCTAGAAAATAGGGATCTATTTATAGCAGCTCGAGGGAGGCACTTGAGTTATTTTGGAAACTGCCGCCAAGTGTTTCTTTTTCCTTAATTTTTGGCATTTATTTCATAAACTCTAAATCAGCCAAAAATATTTAATCAATGCTGCTAGATCTCATTTTCACATTTGATCTTGCAACTTTGGCATTCCCGAGGAGATCAAGGAACCTTCGTGTGACCATTGTAACTTTTCTAAGTAAGTCTTTCTTTTCTAGTCTTTTGCCATTTTTTTCTATCTCTTTTGTTTGTTTAGCTTGCGAGGGTGTTGTTTCATTTGTTTTGTTGAATAAATTTTATATTTTTAACTTGTTTTAGCTTGTAGAAGTGTTGTTTTGAGTTTCCCATTGCCTTTCCCAAGTGTCGTATGCATTACCCTATTTTTTCACTAATGGTCGTCATTATGGTGACTCTCTCCACATGCTTCATTTTCCTTCATTTTGATTAATTCCTACACTTGTTTCACTTGCATGCATCATCACTCAGTCATATCTACACTCAACATCACACCATCCTTCAGATCTACTCAATTTCACACTCTCGTTGGGTAGATTAGGCTTCCCTTACCTAGATCTTGATTTCCCTTGCAAGCATTGCGCATTCTGGGAGTTCAAGGCCTCTATCTTGGCTTCGGGTACTGCATAGAGGCTTCCCTATCCTAGATCCAACTACACACTATGCAATTCCAGGAGCTAGCCTCCCAGTCCTAGCCACTAGGACTGCGCAATGTGCAGTCCCTTTTGGCCTAGGCCTAGACTGAATTGCGCATTGTGCAATTCTAGTCAGTAGGCCTCCCTGGCTGATTGTTGGGATGCACAATGCACAATTCCAGCAAACATCCAGTCACCTCTGTGAACCAGAATTGTGTAATCTCTCCTAGCATTAGCTTAGTTTGTTGCTTGATATAATCTTGAAGTTGCTTTTGGTTTTAAGCTAACATTTTCATGCCATGAGTGTCCTCTTTGTCTCCAGGTACAACAGTTGTTGAGAATCTCTCTAGCAGTTATTGTTAACATGTCTTCCAAGAGAGTTGCATCAAAAGAAACTATCGAGAGTAGTATTAGGGAAGCAGCTGAATAGGTGTCAATTAACTTACCAGTTTATGCAAACACTCGAATGTTCATTGAGAAGGGAACAAAGTTGACATGGCAGCTAATCATGGATACTTTTGCATAGGACTTCAAGGAAGACTTAGAGGACCGACAGGTTTATATCAGTATTTGACGGTCAGGCTTTTACATGGTTGCATGCAGGTACCCCGCCTTCCCATGTGCAGACATTATCAGCTGGATTATCTCACACATAGATCGAAAGAGTATGACGTTGAGTAGTGCTAGCAGGATAGAGATTTCCCCCTTCATAGTGAAGAAATATCATTAGATGTATCATTTACCTCATCCGACAAGGCACATGGACACACTTTTCTATGCCGTCCACAGCTAAGTGAACACGAGAAATATAGTCAAGCTCTGGGAGAAAGAGTCATCAAAGTGAATAAAAACACCCAATCATGTTTATAAGACCAAGTCACTCAGGAAGGCCTACCATTTCTTGATCATATTATTATGTCGAATATATGGTCAAGAAAGCACCAATACATTTCCTGAAGGTTGGGTAGTTTTGTTGGACCAGTTGGTGAATGATGGAAGGCCATTCAACTTGTCAGACTTGTTGGCTTATCAGTTGAAATTCCATGCGACTAATGCTCGGAATCTGCCCAAGAATGAGCAAGCAATATTCTACATGTCCACATACTTACTGGATGCAATATATTCCCAGCAACAGTTTCCTGGCATGAGATGGACATGGACACTGAAAGAGATTGTCGTTAACATTTATTGAAAGTTTCTTTTCGACTGCAGTTACCGAGGAGTAATGGGAAGGCTGACTTACCATTTCATCATCATGTTTTACAAGTTGATATTTGAGCAGGATCCACCTCGTATGTCCCAAGAAGCTATGGAGGTAATACTCAACATTGCATATTGGTATCCCTCATCCGGTGGCACCTTCATCAGAGTGTTTGGTAGAGAGAAGCCTCTGCATGTTCTACCAAGGTATTCCATGGGCAAGTTGATCATGCAAGAGGTATCATATCACCTCTCCAGAAGGTTATTAGTAGAACTGCACAAGAAGAAGAAGGCACCATGGCCCACTCTTCCTTTGTGGATCAATTTATATGAGATTAAGAGCTTGAAAGATGTTGATGTTGAAGCTAAGGAGATATTGGACTTCAAGTTCAGCACTAAGGACTTTAATCTGTATGATCCTCATGGTATTTGCAAGAACCAATGTGTGAAGGTGTACTATCCATGGATCCATGGGAATTTTCACTAGCACAAGGAGGACCCTTGGAGATATTGTTACAATGAATCCAAGCTCCATGAGCCAGTTAATATAGCCAAAACATGAAAGGTTTCTCTGCATGTAGCAACAACGTAGGAAGAAACAAAAACAACAAAACAACAAGAATCAATCTGGCACAGGACAAAGGAAAGAGGAAGATTGTCGAGAACCCAGAGGTAGATAAATGCTACAAGATGAGAGCAGATGCCATCATTGATAAAGAAGCTTTGGTAGTGGAGGCAAAGAGGGAGTGACGAATAAAGAGGGCAAAGTGAACAAAGAAAGAAAAGCAAAGGCTAGAGGAAGCATAATGGAAGTTGCAGGAAAGAAAGAAGAAGTTAAAGGAAGAGAAAGAGATGAGAAGGAGAGAAAGGAAAGAGAAGTAGAAACATGAGGAAGAAGAAAGGCAAGGTGTGATGACATAGAAAATAGTTCCCATACAAGTTGACGAGTCAAAACAACCAGCAGCTGAAGAAGAGGGTGAATAAATGTAGGATTGGGAGCTTTCTCAGTAGATTGAGAAACTTATCAAGGTAATAGAAATGGATTTCGGGAATTAGCCACATAATTAAGAAACTAACCTCATGTTAATAGCACTCAAGGTCACCTCTTAGTATCGACCACCTCTAGTGTTGAAAACAGTCCCGATCGAGGAAGGAAAAGTTGTTCTCCTTGATTATGATTGTTATCTCCATCTCGCCTAAAATTTCCTTCTAACGAAAGAGATGATATGTAAAACCTATAAGGTGGTGAAATAAACATGTTCCCTGATGATTAATCTCAAAATAATATGTATATCGGGTCCACAGGAGAGGAAGCTTTGCAATTAAATTAAATGATTTTAAAGTATTTGGGCTAATGTTCCAAAGGTTCAATCCATGCTTATAGATTGTGCAACTCAGAGCTCTGGTCACCCTACATCCAAATCCATTCACACATAGCCTTGACTCTGGTGGCATACATTCGATAGGATAATGGAGAAGAACCCCTATGTTGAAATGTCAACGCTCATCCGACGACCATGATCCATTATGGCACCCAAAGACGAAGGCATCTAATCCATAGTGTATCTCACCATAATAGGGTGGGGGCCACCTAACTGGTAGTCTTCTCCCATTGGCTTGGTGATGTTGTAGATATCAGATATCAGGTAATTGGTAAGGTCATGGATAGATCATCCCTCAACATCCCCCCATCCTCCATCACCTTGTACAAATCCTCAATCACCACGTGTCTCCCCTCACTTGAGTTCATCCTCTGCCACTTGGGCATTTATCCCTATCCATTATATAAATCTCCTAAACCCTAAAACTACCGCTCGACATCAATATTTTAGTCCAAGTCAAAGAACCTCTCGCTTGGACTGCAACATAGGATTCACCTCTCTGCACACTCCCAAAGGTCAAGGATGCCTTCCAAAGTAGTTTTCAATCCTCCCTGCAGGTTTGAGGTAACTCGACACCCCAACCTCATTGTTTATTACTTTTTTGGTATTCAGTGGGATGAAGCATGTGGCATCTACAACTCCCAACATCCATGAGGTCAAAAGCACTGGTGCCAGGCCTTTAATGGACATTGAGACACAAATAACCAACCTTTTCTGTCCCTTTCCACTCGCAAAACTCTGCTATGAAATATTTGTCGACCATGTAAGGAATGAGAACCCTTTTAGGGTTGTGAATTCTGGACTATACTACCAAATTTCTCCTCTAGTTCATCACCTCCCTGAGTTTGTAGCTTTGCTAACTGACTCTTATCAAAAGGAGAAGAACTGCTTCGTTTATACTTCAGGGGTTGTAATCCTTGAGATAACAACTCTCTTAATCCAAGAAGATTTGAATTTCCTTGAATCCTCCACTATGTATATGTTCACTGATGTCGCCCTAGATGGTCATTTCACAGCACTCTCAGCTGTAGAGCAGTAATCATTCTTGGGGAAAATCCTTGACCCAGAGGTAAAAACCCTACCCTCAGATATATGATTTCCATTGACTCTCTTTAGGGCATCAGTTTAGTGTGTTTTAGCTGAAATTGCTTGTCTAATGGGTGAAGACACTGCTCTAAAAATAAATAGGGCCACTTTGGGATGTTTACATAAAATGAAGAAATCTGGGTGTCAACTTAATATCCCAGAATATCTTTCAACTTCCATTTTCTTCCAATTTAGATATTTTAGGGTCTCCTCTTATTTCTACTACTAATCATTGTTGTTCTACTTGTTCGTCTAAGCCCACATCGAAGAGTTTCAATGTCTTCACCTGGATGTGTTTTCCGCCAATAAAGAGCGAAATTTAGTCTTTGACTGGAATATCTTAGTTAGAAAGAGACCTGGTTTGGGTGGGTACTCTCATTTCATTTCGTCTTTTATGGCCATTTCTTACCAAATTATCTAAGGGGTCCCACCTCCTAGAATATTCCTAGAGAAAAAGGAGCTCCTCCAACTCAATAACGAAGTTGCCATTGGAGACTAGTACCGCTATGAGGATCACATAGAAATTAGGGTTTATGTATATGAACTCCCTCCATATCATCTCCCAGTATTTCAGCCTATGAGGATATTCACCCTCAAGTTCATTAGACAAATCCTCAATGTAGACGTACTCTACTTTGTACAGGCAAAGAAAGGTTAAATTTTTAAACGGAATTGTCGATAGGCCCTTTTGTGATAAGTACTAGACACACATTCAAAATAGTTGAGGCCCTGCTCAAATCCGCAGAGTTTGGACAAGGACAAATTTGGCACTATGATCCCCAAGGAATCCTTGCTCGAAAAAGGGAAAATATTAAAACCTCAACTTATGTACATGATCCTAAGCCCGAGGTTGAGTGGAAATTTAACTTTGATTCATGACCTCTTAATACGGAGATGGAGATCAAATCCCTAGTTAGCACGGACAAAACAAAAAAGAGGATTCTTGACACTTTAGGGATAGCTGACATGGAAGAGGGACATGTTCATAAAAGGGAAAGAAGTCAAGTTTCTAAACATGAACAAGAATAGGAATATGAACAAGAGGAGGAATAATAGTGTATTCGGGTAGAAACACATGTGTTTGATAGCCCAGGTTTCCAGATCAATATGGAAATACCACAATTGCTTCATCAACCTCCTCCATTGAGGTAGTTGTCCCAGAATTCGAGGATAACCTTTATGCTGCAAGAACAAGTTTGTCACAAGGGAAGTCCATCCAAGTGAGAAACATGAGAGAAAATGAAAATTTGCACCAAGAAATGGCTTCCAAGATAACTACTTGACACACTAGGGTACTAGCTACTATGGTCCTAGAGAAAGAGGGGATAAAAATAAGATTGATGCATCCTTCAATCCAAACCCTGCCTTCTGGCTCTTAGTTCCAGGATTTGGATGTGTCTTTAGATTTAACTAGTGTCCCTTTGGCAGAAAAAGTCAATTTACATAGAAAGGTGGGAGAAATGTTGTATAACAACATCAACAAGCATCAGATGACCATCAACCAAGCTCAAACCTATATAGAGAAGATCTCTGAAAAGGTAAAGACAAAGAAGATCAAGTACTAGGCGATTTTTCAACAGAAGGAAGTATATAAATAGATGATCATGAAGATGGGGGTGGATCTTGAGGATAAGGCAGTAGTAGCAGCTATCTTATAGGCCACTCAGAAAGAGAACTAGGAGTTAAGATGACAATTGAAGATGCTTGGAGGCGAGCACATTCAAACTCCTGAGTTGATTCAGAGCGAAAAGGAGAAGGAGGCCCTAATGCAGGAGCTGATCAAGAGCAAGAACAGAGTTACTACCTTGGAGCTGACAATGAATGATTTACAAAATAGAATCACTTCTCATGTCTACACGATATTAGTGCCCAAAGACCCTCAAAACCCCACTAATCACCTCATGTAGACATTGACCGAGGTATGGTTA
This sequence comes from Pinus tabuliformis, assembly GCA_031772625.1. Classification (NCBI taxonomy): domain Eukaryota; kingdom Viridiplantae; phylum Streptophyta; class Pinopsida; order Pinales; family Pinaceae; genus Pinus; species Pinus tabuliformis. The sequence goes on from CM062813.1 coordinate 167,364,642, forward strand.
TCTGAAGGGGAGTTATTGAAGGCTCAGAGTGACTTAGATGTTACCAGATCTCAAGTAGCTTAGAAAGAGAATTTGCTCCAATATTCAATTGCAAATATAGACAAGCTCACTAGGGATCTATAGAGTGTCACTCAAGAAAACAAGGAACTAAAGACCTGGCTCAAAGGAAACCTAGCTCTCATTGAGACTAGGATTTTGGTTTGGGACAAGATCATTTACAAGATCAACCAAAGTTGGGAAGAAATAGCCTTGATACATGATCAAAAATAAGCTCAGCATAGAATGTTCCCCTTCTCTCCTAAATGGAAAAAAGGAAAACATCGCCAACTCTCAGTATGCTAAGAAATACATTCATTTCCTAACTGAGAGGTCAATTGAGGAGCTAATGCCACTAGATATAGCTGAAAAAATGGATGCAGTGGTGGAAATTTCAAAGGTTATTTCAAAGGAAGAAGTCATAGCTAAATCAGAATAGAGGATAACAAGGCTACAAAAGGAGGTGGCAACTTTCGATGAAAAATTCAATAAGCTCCTTGAAGCTAGGTTACCTAATTTGTGGGGGCCAAATGGAGAGCTGTTCACATAGGTTCTATATAACCAGAAAATGATCGAGATCAAAAGTAGGACTAGAGCAACCCTAGATAAAATGTCAGTCCTCAAAGGAACAACCATAATGAATTTCCTTGAGAAATAATTTCATCTTCTTGAGATGGTTAAAATTACCTTTCAGTGCAAATTGGATTATGCAGGGGTGATCCATCTCAGGCTCCATTATAGACTGTTCAACTCTATCCCTCCGCCTCCTCCAGTCACGTGGCAATGGTGCAAAAAATTTTCGAACCCCCCACTACTTTAGATGGTTCATCCTTGGGTTCCAACTGCTTCTCACCAAGCATCAACATCATCTCATTGTTCCTGAAAGATTACTCTTATTGTGCCATCTATGGCCTTTTTATTTCACTTTTTAGTTATTTTTACTCTATGCTTTACTATGTTTTTGGCAAGAAATTTTATTATGACTAGAATGGTTGTGCTCTTGTCCATGCTATAATTTTGATATGTGATTTTTGCAATGATGGAAAAAATCAAGAAATAATATTTATTTAATGGCCTATGTTTAAAGGTATTATATATATATGATCTCCACAATGTAAGATGAGTTCAGAATTTTGGAAAGAAAACTCTATGTTATTTTTGGGAACATTTCTGCTTCTTTGAAGGATGTATTACTCAGATTATTAATGAAAAATCGATGTTGATTCCTTCATTCCAGGATTATAGTATGTCTTCTCTCTGTTGTAATTTCATAATGTTCATATTCCTCTCAGATTCCATGCATGTAGCTTCTAGATATTTTTCCTACTTTCTTATAGATTCATTTGAGTTAAAATGTTGGCACATATGTCTGCATTAGTCTTTGGAAACTAAATCTTTACTTGCACTCCGTGAATCTTTGCATCCATTCCTTTTGCATAATCATCATGTCTTTCTGAATCTAGAGAAGTGTGAAATTATCAATATTTCGAGCTCTACATGATAGGTTTCTTCCTCTCTCTTTTTTCTACCTTTGAATTCATACTAAAGTAATTGATCTATAATTCCTTGAGCTATGTGGCCTCCTTTGATTCATCATTTATGCTGCTGGGTATCATGTATATATGAATGTATAAAGAAATTGTGGATTATGTCATTCTTCGATGATTGGACCAACTAAATTCACTTGGTAAGAAAAGTTATAAGTGATGTCTCTATTCTTTGAAGAATTATCGGAGACACATCAGATCTAGATGTTCTAGGCACTGGTCTCTTAGAAATCAGAGGTTGTCTCTAGAATCGACAACATCTTTTGGCATCATTTCCAGGGAACGTATTAGAGGATTTTTCCTCCTGGGATACGACATTCAGGAACTCTTTGTTAAGGTGAGAAAAGACATCTAGATTGCATATTCATCACCTTGGCAACTCCACAAATATTAATCTCAAAATATCATCCTGGCTTTTAGAAAACCCCACACTCATTCAGATACCTCTCAACAGAGAACTCCATCTGTATCTGACCTAGAAAATTTGATTTTTAGAAGAGTTTGGAAGGAGAAAACCCCCGCTATTGACACCACTATCTCGTCATTTCTTGAAGCCTCCTCATCCATCTCCCAGCACGCCATCATTCATTGCTCGAACTTTACTCCTAAGGTCCTAACCTATCCTTCTGAAAATGATCTAACACACCATATTCTTCCATCCGAAGTCAAGGAAGAAGAAGTCTCAGTTAATACTCCTTCTTTCTCACTTCGCCTTTCCCCTACGATCAGAAAGGGGAAAAAAATCCTTACTAGTAGTCATATTCATCACATAAGAAATTCTACAGTTACCATCCCATCTACTCTGACTGTTATTGTCTTAGCACAAATATCTCTGGTAAATCTAGCTCCACCTCCATTAGTATAGATGGCAGTCCCAGACTTCCTACTGAAAAAGTATACCCCTCTAGACCTGCCTCAACCTCTAAATTCCATGCCTTAGGACTACCTCAAACTTTCACCTAGGTTCAATCGGGAGGATGAGACCATTGCACGGAGACATATCGAAATCTTCTATGCATTTGCAAAAAATCTAAATGTCGAACACTTAGACGTGGCACTGAGGTGTTTTTTCAATTCCTCAATGGTGAAGCAAAAAAGTGGTTTAAATATTTACAAGATGCTTCCATTGCCACTTGAGAAGAGATTGAAAAATCCTTTACATAGAAGTGGGGTGAAAAGAGAGACCACGAGTATGTCCTCACAAAGTTTAATGCTATAAAGAAAAAACTAGACGACGATATTTTAGAATTCATAAGGAGGCTTAATAAGCAATATAACAACCTACTTATTGAGATAAAACCTCCCCATGCTGCTACCTGCGTAATATTTGTAGGAGATTTTGAGTCAGAGTTTGGTTTTACTCTAAGGGAAAGGAAATCTCACATGTTAGACCAACTCTAGATTGATGCCCTCGAGGTGGAGGCAAATTTCACATCCGCAGGGAAATCAAGAGGTAAGATTGACCCTATGGAAAAGAAATTGGAAAAAGTGGAAACATCTTCCCCTGGTTAGGTGAAAGAGTCATAGGAACTAAAGTTGGAAGAAATGGATAAGTTGATAAAAAACTTATCACATAAACTGGTAAAGCTTGAACTAGAAAACAAAAATCTCCCCAAATAGAATTCCCAAGGCCTAAATCAAGGCTTTAATCCACAACAAAGAAGACAACCTTTACAGATACTACAAAAGGAAATAAAATATCATCTCGAGTAGATCCCCCCTACATTATACATAGAGTATGATCCAGATGAACATTCATAAGACACCCATGAGATGTAGGGTAACTTGTACTGTTCATTCTCTTAAGGGGAACAAGAAACCAAAACACATCATGAAGAAGGGCAAGATATGGATGCAACAATCAATGAAGAGGAAATAAGTGACTATTGCAAAAATTTTGCATATTTCATATAGGTACAACTACATAGGAAGTATGATCTCATATCCTGAAGAAAGAGGTCAAGGGAACAAGACTAGCAAGAGGGTGTTTCTCCCCAAGATACCCCCACAACTTCTAAGAAAGGAAAAGGGAAACTGGACCCAAACACGTCTAAGATAAAATCCTCTTTAAATCAGGAAGGTGGTAAATCTGAGGAATGAATAGAGGAGAAGCCACTGGTCCTTTTGAAACCAACCTGTGAAAAATAAAGAGAAAAAAAAAGAATCTTGTGGCATGGAAAAAGGCCAATCTATCTTCAACCTTCAAAAGGAACTCGAAAAGGTAAAAATCCTTGTTCCTCTAATTGAACTCCTAAAACAACCCACTTATAAAGCCCAAGTCTCTCAGTTCATGCTTCCATCCACCTCAGCACCATCCCATGACTATTTAAACCTTCAAGAGGAAACACCTATGGTTTTTTTTTGACCTCATGTAGACGAACAAGATCCTTCTACTACACCTTTCTATGTGACCCTTGTAATACATGATCTCTTACTTCATAACTGCATGTTGGATTCAGGAGCCTCACATAACCTCATGCCCTTAACTGTGATGGAGAAACTTGGTTTACAAATCACTAAACCTTACAAGGACCTTTACTCCTTTGATTCTAAGAGAGTAAAATTCTTGGGAATGATAAAGGACCTGGTAGTGAACTTGGATCAGATTCTCGTTAAGAGTGTAGTAATGGATATAGTGGTAGCTGATATCCCTGCATGATTCAGCATGCTTCTATCTAGGTCTTGGGGTTCCAAAGTCGGAGGTTCTATCAAGTTAGATCTGACTTATGCCACCATTCCCACCTTTGGGGGTGAAGAAAGAAGATTATACAGAGAGTCAAGGTTTGTGAAAATAGTGACCAGAGCTGAGGGCTCGAAGAATTCTCCTGTGTATGGGAAAGAGAGTGACCTTTCTTGTCTGTTGCTAGAAGAAGATGATATCATTTAAGAAGAAACACAATTATATATAGTGGTCTAGTTAGATGATCAACACAAAGAAAAAGGAAAAGTATGGAAATTATACTTTGATGGGGCTAATTCCAAAGAAGGAAATGGAGCAGGGGTGTTGTTGGTGTCCCCTGAGGGCAGCTTGATCCCACTTTCATTTAAGTTGGAGTTTGAAGCAACCAATAACGTGGAAGAATATGAGGCATTTCTCCTTGGGCTACAAACAACAAGGAATATGAATATTGAGTTCTTGATAGTATATGGGGATTTCGTGTTAGTTGTGAAGAAAATTAAAAATCAGTGTTAGGCTAAGCACCCCAAATTGAGGACTTACAGGGACGAGGTATGGGACTTAATAGATAACTTATTTTTGGCATTCAATGTTCAATTTCTACCCAGGGAAGGAAACAAAATGGTTGATTCCCTTGCTATAGCTGCGAGCAACTTTAAGCCTCCTCAAAACCCACTTCTCAGGTATGAGGTTGAAGTTAGACACAGACCCTCTATACCCGATAATGTGAAGTATTGGTAGGTATTTGAGGATGATGAGTAGATAAAATGCTTTATAGAAGTAGTTGGGGAATTTTCTAACTCAGCTATTGACCAAGAAGAAGAGAAAGTGGTAGAAGAAGGGACAACCACATGGGAAGATACAATTGCTAGACACAAAGTCCTACAACTAAAGGGAAATACTATTCCTCGTGGCCTAGTTCCACTTGAGAGATTGTTTAATAGGAATGATGTAGCCTTAAAACCTATGGCCCAAGGGATGGATGAATAGGTGGAAGACTACAATATTGGCTCAAAGGATGAACTCCATATGGTCAAATTATGAAAGGAGATCCCCCCGTAGTATAAATAAAGGTATTTAAATCTCTTCATAGTCTATAAAGATGTTTTTTCTTGGTCTTATGATGATTTGAAGACGTTTGATACTAACATTATCCAACATAAGATCCCTCTAAAAAGTGGAATGAAACCTTGTAAACAAAAGCTCAAGCAAATCAATCCTCTCCTACTCCCTTCTATTGAGAAGGAAGTAAGGAATATTCTTTAAGCTAAAATCATAGTGCCTCTAAGGTATTTAGAGTGGGTAGAAAACTTAGTCCTAGTCCGAAAAGATAATGGGGAAATAATGTTATGTGTAGATTTTCGGAACCTTAACAGAGCATCATTGAAAGATAACTACCCACTACCCAAGATGGACTATATACTGCAGAAAGTGGTTGGTTCAACCAGAATGTCCATGATGGATGGGTTCTCAGGTTACAATCAAGTGGCAGTACACCCAGATGACCAAAAGAAAACGACATTCACTACCCCTTAGGGAACTTTCATGTATGATTGCATGCCCTTTGGTCTCATAAATGTAGGAGCCACGTTTCAAAGAGCTATGGATATAGCATTTGTGGGGGAACAAGACAAGTTTGTAGTGGTATATTTAGACAACATCACAAACTTCTGCAAGACTGATGAAGAGCATATCATGCACCTAAAACTCACCTTTGAAAAATGCAGTAGATATGGATTATCTTTGAATATGAAAAAATCCCAATTTGCCTTAAGAGAAGGAAAATTGTTGCGAAACATAGTGGCACAGGAGGGAGTGAAAATCGATCCTAAGTAAGTAAAGGCCATCAATCACATCCCCTTTCCTAGGAACAAGAAAGAGATTCAAGTGTTTTTGGGAAGAATTAATTTTTTGAGAATATTCATACCTAACTATGCCAAAATAGTGAAGGGTATTAAAGACATGATGAAAAAGGAAAATGAGGTCAAATGGAGCCCTGTTTCTCTGGAATCCTTCGCTATAATCAAAGAAGAATTTTCTGAAGTACCAGTGCTAGTTAGTCCTAACTATTCAACAACTTTCTATATATTTTCTTTTGTTTCTCCTCATACTATTGTTGTAGTTTTGTTAAAAAATATAAGGATGGTTATGAGCAACCAATCGCCTTCTTTAGCCAAGTCTTGAGAGATGTCGAACTGAAGTACAACATCTTGGAGAAACAGACCTATGCTCTAGTCAAAGCATTGAAGGCATTCATAGTATATGTATTGCAGTCAGACATCATAGTGTATGTTCCAATAGTAGCATTCAAAGATATTCTGGTGCAAGGAGAGAGTGAGGGAAAAAGGGGAATGTGGATCACTAAGATTCAGGAATATGAATTGGACATAAAACCTACAAAGCTCATAAAGGGTCAGGGACTGGCCAAGATCCTGTCAGAATCCAACTGCCAAGCTTTGGGGATAAATCTGATAGCTAGTGAAGATGAAGTGGAAGTACAACAGAATGACATCAAGACCTCAAAAAAAAAATTATGCCAAATATGAAATGTTAGCTTGGTATAAAAACATCATCCATTATCTTTTATTTCTAAGGTGTCCACTAGGAATGGATAAGTCCAAATATCGAACATTGAGGCTGCAAGCTCAAAATTTCATCATATCAAATGGCTAGCTCTATTGGAAAGACCTTATGGGGATCCTGTTGCTATGCTTAGTGGAAGGAGAAACTCACAAAGTAATTGAAGAATTCCACAGAGGTGTTTGTGGAGGTCACTACAGTTGGAAAACCACTACTCACAAGATCCTAAAAGTTGGATTCTATTGGCCCACGCTCTTTGGAGAGGTTCATTCTCAGGTCTGGGCATGTTAGAAATGCCAAGTTTTCACTGAAAAGAAAAATCTAGCCCCTCTCCCTCTGATCCCAGTACATGTGGAAGAGCCTTTTAGACAATGGGGGTTGGATTTCATAGGAGAGATAAACCCACCCTCCAGTGGTCAACATAAATGGATACTAACTGCCACTGACTATTTCACAAAGTGGGTGGAGGCCATCCCAGCTCGAAATGCTACTGATTCTGTGGTGATTAAGTTTCTGGAGGAGAACATCTTGTCTCATTTTGGTTTCCCTACAAAGATCATAACAGACAACGCCCAGGTTTTTAAGTCCACTAAATTTATCAGTTTTTGTCAAAAGTTTAATATCATAATCAGGCATTCCACTACCTACTACCCTTCAAGGGAATGGGTTAGCTAAGTCCTCTAATAAAACAATGGTAAGAGTGTTGAAGAAAACCATTACAAAAAATCAAAGAAACTGGGATACTCAATTGAAATTCGCTCTCTGGGCTAACAGAGTAACTCCTAAATGGTCCACTGGAAAGTCACCCTTCGAGTTGGTATATGGCAAGGCAGCAATATTCCCAATCCAGTTGGCAATTCCAGTTGCAAAGTTATTGCAGGAAGCAGAAGAGGAACCGAATGCTATGACTCGAAGGATAAATCAGTTGGTTGAACTCAACGAGAGCAGAGAATAGGTAGGAGAAAAATTGGCAAACTATCAGTTGAAAATGAAGTCTTTGTTTGACAAGAAGGCCAAAGATAGACCTTTACAGTCGGGCGATTTGGTCCTATGATGGGATGTTAGAAGGGAGGATAAAGGAAAGCACGGGAAATTTGATCCACTGTGGTTCAGTCCTTTCAAAATATCTGAAGAGAAAGGAAATAACACCTATCTTCTTGAAAACTTGGAAGGAGAATCATTGGAACTACTAGTAAATGGTCAGTTCCTCAAACTCTATTTTCAAAAATGAAGTTACTCCTTCCTCACACATTGTAAATATCAATGTGTACATGTAAACACTTTCTAATGTTTCAAGTTTTTGAATATTTGCTTTCATAAAAAAAAATTGTTGAAAAAGACTCCAAGCCCAAAAAAAGAATCTAATAGATTGCAGGTTCTCAATGCATTGAAATTCAATGCACCATCCCTAGTTGGAGCCAATGTTATCTCCATATCACCCAATAGTTCCTTCTAAGGAAAGATATGATATGTAAAACCTACAAGGTGGTGAAATAAACATGTTCCCTAATGATTAATCTCAAAATACTATGTATATCGGGTCCATGGGAGAGGATTTTTTGCAATGAAATTAAATGATTTTAAAGTATTCGGGCTAACTTTCCAAAGGTTCGATCCATTCTTGTAAACTGTGCATCTTAGAGCTTGGGTCACCCTATGTACAAATCTATTGACACATAGCCTCGACTTTGGTGGCATACATGTGATAGGGTTAACGAAGGATCAGAACCCCAACGTTTAAATGTCAACGATCATTCGATGGCCACATTCCATTCCAGAACCCAATGAAGAAGGTGTTTTATCCACATATAACTCATCGTAGTGGGGTGGGGGACACCCAACAAGCGTTCTTTTCCCATTGGATCAGTGATGTTGAAGGTATCGGGTATCAGGTAATTGGTAAGGTCATGGATAGCTCGTCCCTCCGCATGAGCCCGTCCTTAATCACCCTGGGTAAATCCTCAATCGTCACGTGTCTCCCCTCGCCTGATTTCGTCCTCTTCCACCTGGTCATTTATCCCTATCCTTTGCATAAATCCCCTAAACCCTAAAATTACTGCCCAAAAATGATCTTTTAGTCATAGTTAAAGAACCTCTCACTTGGACCTTAGCGCAGGATTCACCTCTCTCCACACCTTCCAAAGTCATTTTCAGTCCTCCCTGCGGGCTCCAGGTAACTTGACACCCAGACCTCATTGTTTGTTACTTTTTTTTATTCAGAGGGATGAAGCACACAATTCTTGCAACCCCCAACACCCATGAGGTAAAAATCACCATTATCGGGCCTTTAACGAACACCTAGACCCAACTAGCTGACCCTGTCTATCCCTTTCCACTCACAGACCTCTGTTATGAAATGTTTGTCGACCATGTAAGGAATGAGGACCCTTTTAGGGTTGTGAATTATGGACTGTACTACCACATTTCTCTTTCAGTTTGTCACTTCCTTGAGTTTGTAGCTTGGCTAATTGACTCTTATCAAAAGGAGAAGAACTGATTTGTTTCTACTTTAGGGGTTGCAATCCTTGAGATAAACCCTCTCTTAAACCAAAGAGCTCTGAATTTCCTTAAATCCTCTACTATGTGTACGTTCACTAATGTCACCCTAGTCAATCATTTTGTAACACTCCTAGCTAGAGACAACAATCATTCTTGGGGCAAATCCTCGCACTAGAGGTCAAAACCCTGCACTGAAAAAGATAGGCCCACTTTGGGATGTTTACTTAAAATGAAGCAATATGGGTGTCAACTTAATATCCCAGAATATCTTTTAACTTCCATTTGATTCCAATTAAACTATTTTAGGTTCTCCTCTTATTTCCGCTACTACTCATTGTTGTTCTACTTGTTCCTCTATGCTCACATCAAAGAGTTTCAATGTCTTCACTTGGATGTGTTTGCCCCCAATAAAGAGTGAAATTCAGTCTTTGACGAGAAAGAGACCTAGTTTGGGTGGGTACTCTCATTTCATCTTTTATGAACATTTCTTACCAAATCATCCATGGGGTCCCTCCTCCCATAATCTTCTCAGAGAAAAAGAAGCTCCTCCTACTCAATGAGGAAGTTTCCATTGGAGACCGCTACCTCTATGAGGATCACACAAAAATTTGGGTTTATGGATGTGAACTCCATCCATATCATCTCCCTATATTTCTTCCTATGAGACTATTTGACCTCGAGTTCATTAGGCAAATCCTCAGTGTAGACCTACTCCACTTTGTATTGGAAAAGCAATCTTACATTTTTAAAATGGGAGAGCCAGTAGGCCCCGCTCAAAGCCATGGCATTTGAAAAAAGGACAAATTTGGCATTACGATCCTTGAGGAATCCTTTCTTGAAGAAGGGAAAATATTAAAGACTCAACTTATGTCCATGATCCTAAGCTTGAGGTTGAGTAGAAAGCTAACTTTGATTCTTGGCCTTTTAATACAAATATGGAGACCGAATCCCTAGTCATCACGGACAAAGCACAAAGAGGATTGTTGACACTTCATGGAAAACTGCATGGAAGAGGGACATGTTCATAAAATGGAAAGAAGTCAAGGGCCTAAAAAAGAACAAGAACAAGAACAGGAGGAGGAAGAACAATGTATTCAGCTACAAACACAAGTGTCTAATAGCCCAAGCTTCTAGATCAATCTAGAAATACCACAGGTTGCTTCATCAAGATCCTCGATAGAGGTAGTTGTCCAAGAATCCGGGGATAGCCTTTATGCTGCAAGAACAAGTTGGTCACAAGGGAAGGCCATCCAAGTGAGAAACAGGAGAGCAAAAGAAAAGTTACACCAAGAAATGGCCTCCAAGATAACTCCTCACCACACCAGGGTACTAGCTGCGATGGACTTGGAGAAAGAGGAGATGAAAATAAGATTGCAACATCCTTCAATCCAACCCCTGCCTTCTGGCTCTTAGTTCCAAGATTTAGATGTGTCTTTGGATTTATCTAGTGTCCCTTTGGCAAACAAATTCAATTTACACAGACATGTCAGAGAAATGTTGTATAACGAAATCAATAAGAATCAGATGACCATCAATCAGGCTCAAACTTTTATAGAGAATATCTCTGAAAAGGTAAAGACAGAGAAGATCAAGTCTCGGGAAATTTTCAATAGAATAAAGTATATAAAGAGTTGATCATGAAGATGGGGGTGGATACTGAGGATAAGGAAATGGTAGTAACTATGTTACAGGCCACTCAGAAAGAGAACCAAAATTTAAGACGAAAATTGAAGATGCCTAGAGGCGAGCACATTCAAAATCCTAAGTTGATTCAGAGTGCAAAGGAGAAGGAGGCCCTAATGTAGGAGTTGACCAAGAGCAAGAACAAAGTTACTACCTTGGAGCTGAAAGTGAGTGATTTGAAAAATAGAATTACTTCTCATGTATGCACGATAGTAGTGCATGAAGCCCCTCAAAACCCCACCGATCACCTCTCTCAACTATTGACCGAGCTACGCTTATCTGAAGGGGAGTTATTGAAGGCTCAAAGTGACTTAGATGTTGTTAGATCTCAAGTAGCTCAGAAAGAGAAGTTGATCCAAGCTTCGATTGCAAATATAGACAAGTTTACTTGGGATCTACAGAGTGCCACTCAATAAAACAAGGAACTAAAGACCCGGCTCAAAGTAAACCTTGCTGTCATTGAGACTAGGCATTTGTTCTAGGACAAGATCATTTAGGAGCTCCAAAATTTTTTGGTCGTATGAAAATTTCGGAGCCTACCTCAGATCTTGTGATTGATTATCCTTGGCTGCTTGTTGGTAAGATGATTATTTCAAGCTCCCCTCCTTGATCTTAAGTGTTGTTCGTGTTCTCGTCTTCATGTATCATGTGTCATATTTGGGCATAAGGGTTGTTGTTTGTCATGCAAAGGGAATATTGTCTTGCTTCAAGGGAATTGTGTGTGTATGAGTGGTTGTCATCACATAGACATGTTTCACACTCACCTCACGCACTCACGTCACGAAGGTTGTTGAATCAAGAAAAGTATGTCTTATGTATTCTGGATGGTTTACATCATGTCACAAAGTGTCTGTGTGCGATCATAGTTGGGTCCTATCAATGTTTGTATATGTTTCATTGATTTCACACTTAGCCATTCTCCCAAGCAACCTATCCTCATCCAACTTCCTGGAATTGTGTGCTTTGCTTCTGCAACCATCAAGCTTCCTCCCTTGCCTGATGAAACCCCGCAATATGCAAAGACACCAACCTCCCTTGCCTGCTAAAACCTCACAACCCACAGAGGCCCTAACCAACACTGCTCTCCAAAAATGGGCAAATAAGTCCAACTGCAGCACTAAGAAATTGCGCAGAGGTGTCCTCCTAGGACCCCTGTCCCTTAGCAGTGCTTTGAGCCTCAAAACTACGCAGTGGTGTCCAAGTTGTCTTTTTGGTATTACATACAATAACTACATAGACAGGCCTTCGGGGGCCTCATTTCGACAGCAGACACTGTCCGCTAAAATTGCGCAGATCTAGATCTCAGTGACTACATGGAAAGGTGACATGCTCAAATCTCTTCCAAGGAATTGAGGAGAAGGACCAAGGAACTGAGTAATGGAAAAGATCAAGACTGCATGAAAACTCTGTTGGATGCATGATCATCTTGAGGATAAGTATGGTAAGTAAAGAACATCTTTCGAAGTACACCTCTTAGTTGCATTTACAAGACTACTTGTCATTGTCATATCATCATGTCGTTAGTAACATGCACGTGCGCAAGCACGAAAAGTCATCTCATGTGTTTCTTCTACATGTCTTACTTATTTTTCACTTTTTTGACCAATTGTTGTCTTCCACATGTTGATTTCTATGTCATGATTGCGACCACATTCTAGTAATGTTGAAGGTTTTGTTTGAGTTTTGTTTTCCATGTACACATCTATCGCACTCACACAATGTTGTATGCACTGTCGTTCAACCATCATCGTAGTCGTTCAATGATCCATCACAATCATCAAGCTTGTCGCTCACACTGTCAGTCAATCATGTTGAGTATATGTTGTCTTCATGGTTTGAGGTGTTTTGTCATCAAGTCATGTTGAGTGTGTGTTCGCAAGGTTGCATATGCACAAATTCACTCGCTCACACACTTAGTCATTTTTGTTGAAGTTTTGACAACTGTATCACCCTCTAACAACCGGACCTCCACCCTAGAATCGACTCGACCAACTGTCACCCAAAAAAGTGCAAAATTGTCCAACAAGCCATTTCAATCTGCATTGACTGCAAGCTGATCAACCAACCCTCTTGCTGATCAACCAGAGAGTTTGACTGGACAGTGACCCCGAGACTCACTCCCCTCAAAAATTTCACAAAAGCTATAGACCTTTCCCACTCCGCAAACTGAGAAAACTATGCAGATAGGCCAGAAAAACACCAAGTGCCTGCCCCTATCTCCCCTCAAAAATTGCACAGTTTTTCTAGCCAGCCACCCAGTCAGCTGACCGACTACTCACCCAAAAAACTGCACATGTTTCTAAGCAAGCCCCTTAGCAGCCCAACATCTAGCTTAGCTCAGAAACTATGTAGATTTTGTCTCAAACAAACCCTTAGCCCGTTGCCAGCTCATTCCAGGAATTGCGTAGTTTTTGTTACCAAGCCATCCCACAGCCTGCTGCAAGCTCCCTCCAGGAATTATGCAATTTTTGCTGCCAAGGCCCTCTGCTACCCAAACCAATTCCCTACAGAAATTGCACATATATTCCCTATAGCCTAGCCAGATCTTGTAGATAGTCACTGCTAATTTGGATCATCCATCTGAGTCTTCTAGTAACCTCTGTGAAATTTTCAGCACCAGTGCCTAGAACTCGCATCCCAGCTTGAAACTTTCCTGTGCAGTTTCCTTGTCCTCTCTCCTGGTCACATGCATCTGAAAGCGAATAATCATGCATCATGGTAGACTAGGATATTTATGGATTTGATGTCGTCTTGTCACGAGTGACTGCAGAAACAGGTACATGAATAGACATGGTGCGACGACAAATGGGATGAACAAGGAGAGTAAATGCAAAAGGATGTGTTTGTGAATGAACGAACAAACGATGCATGCGAGGAGATGTGTTCACAAATAGATGACCATGCGAAGATGTGTTCATGTACAGATGAATGGACGAACATGCAAGGATGTGTTTGTGAATAGACAGATGAGCGAACATGTGAGGAGAATTTTTCGCTAATGGACGAACATGTCAAGTATGTCAAATACAAGAAAAGGAGCAACGCGCACATGCAACATCAAGCGAACCCAATGACCATCAAGGATTCTACACACCTCGCCATGAGAAGGTGAAGTTTTGATACATCAAGAGGACATCCATCACTAAGCAACATTGCATCTTGACATGCACACGAGCAACAACATGAACATACCAGCACTGTCATGTCGAGTAATGTCATGAATTATGTCAGCCACATCACTACTCTGGGCCATATTGTGTAAATAAATGTAATATAATGTGGAATTCAAAAAGACCCACTTTTAATCTGAATAGTCATGTAATCTAAAAAAAGTCGTGAAAGTCAAATAGTCATGAGGGACGTCAAACAGTCACAAGGGCCAGTTTCACCCTTGGTTATAAATACTCCCTCATTTGTACATGCAAGAGACTTTTCACCTTGGCTCATCCCACATAGCCTTGAGATTCCTTAATATTTTTTTTGAGGAGTGAGTAGTGGCTCCAATGCCCTGCCCATGAGGTTAGTGATGTATGGTGTACCAACATGTCTTGGAACTTTTGCTTAATTCAGAAGCCTTCTCACAGGCCAGCACGTTTTCAAACATGTGGTGTAACTGTTTGTGAGAATTAATCTTGAACACTTGTAATACATGTTGCTTTAACGTGTGTTAAACAATTGAACTCATTCAGTTGTTCTAATACATATATTCATGAAAATGTGTTTTATAAGTTGTTAATGTTGTCATGCCAATGTTGGTTACCTCCCCCAACATCAGACATAACCTTTCACGTAAACTTCTTATAATGACCGTCACACTCGCACAAACTGCTCCTCTGGGTGTTGTACATGCTATCTTCCTGTGTGTGTTGTGGCTGCCGAATTCGTGTGGATTTATCTTCCCGAAGTTTTGTATGTCCTCTTGTGTTGTGTGTCTCTAATAGAGTTAGGAATTCCTCCCTTCCAAATAGAGACTCACTCCCACCCTCTCTCTCTGTTGTGAAAGAACCTTGACACAAGTAACACTAGCACTCACCAGGCACGCAAACCTCGAAGATAAAGCAGACCAATCTCACGTGCTGACAAGAAAGAGCTAAGGCATATATTTAAGATAGTGGCAACCAGGCCATTGTACCATATAGGACTCCTACACCAAACGATGTGAGGTCTATTTGGGACTCCATACCGGGGAGATCCCCTAATGTTGGTGGGTTGAGAACCATCAACATTTTTGCACTAGAAGGAGGGATAGATGACAAGTTAAGTCCTCACAATCTGTGTTAAATCCTCGCACAACTATCATGGAGTTTGTTACAGTTCACCCTCCGAAATGTCTGTCCAATGGACATATCTTTCATGTCAAGAGGGAGTTCTATGATGACTTGTCACAAATCACATATGATGGTGAAGGTGAAGTGGCTTGGCCCAAGCACTTAGATGACTTCTGTGCGCTCATGGAGAACATGGAAGGTTTTAATGAAATAGAGGCCTGTTCACTGTTTGCACACACACTTCGTGACCACCCATTACAATGGTGTGGCATACTGCCTCATAACTCTGTGCACCCATTCAAGCAGTTCAATGATCTAATTGAATCTGTTTTTCACCATTTTGATCCTGAAGCACTTGATAATTTTTTTTTACAACAACAGAAAACCCTGCATGAATCACTTTTTGTAGTGCTTCTGTCTATTTATGTTTGAAGCTCCGAAAAGTTAGATGAAATTCCAGTATCTCATGGAAAAAGTTGAATATTAACATACCAAATCATCTGTCCCAAGATGAAGTTGAAGTTCAAACCCCGCTCGGAATACTTTGGTGACAGAGCTGCGCAATCATAAGCGGACATAGTTGTTGTCACAAGTTATTGTCTGCCTTCCCCTCATCAAACAACTCTACCACCACAGAGTGATGTGGGAGAACATCTGCACATGTATGTTCAACTGTCACATCCTCCCACCCTCACTACTCTCAATATCTACGTAGATTTGGTTGGGAAGCCCATGAGTTGTCATACACACTTGTTACCTCAATCTATGTCTCCACATTCTGCTGATCCTTTGGATTGCATTGTCATGTGTTCTAATTCCGTTCTAGACTCTACACATGTTGTGAAGAAGGATTAATCCATCGATGTTGATGATGTACAACCAACCTGCATTGTCATTCACGAAGAGTATGACCATGCATCTGAGAATGAACCCGTGGTGAAGGATGACCTCCTTTTGTCCATGCGTCCTCCACTTTTTCTTGACATTGTTGGTGATTTTGTTATCCTTGATTGTCTTTATGTTAATCCATCCACGGATGCATTTGCTTTCGATCATTGACAGAACACACCTGATGTCAGTCCATCATTTGATAGTGGATAGGAAAAATCTATCATTAAAAATACACTTGATCGTTCATCTTTTTTTTTTGGAAACGAAGAGGGTGAACATTCTTCCTTCTTATCTACCCCTCTGTGTCATTCATCAAATCATAAGGATGCCGGCAAACATCCTGAATTTTCTGATATTTCTTATCGTGATCTCTATGCTTCTTCATTTGATAACAATGTTGATTCAATCATTGTTAATATGTCTAAGACATTGGTCTCCGATGATCTATCTATCAACGAAGTGCAAACCCTACAGGCTGTCGAGGCACTTCATCTTGAGCTGATGGTTATGTTAGGCCCTTGCTGTTCGAAGGTTAGTTCCACCTCTGATAAGAAAATCTTTGAAACACTCGAGGCTCCTCATCACTCTCTACTCCACATTAAAGATCAACCAAACAACCATATTTCGCTTCCTCCACTCAAATCTCATGATCCCATAACTCAAGCTTTGGAGGAATCTTACACAGCGAGTGCATTTGCAAAGAATAGGTTGTTGGTATTTCTCAATTTTACTCATATGTCATCATACAAAGAGTGTGCATGTTTACCATCTGCATGCAGTGTGTCACAACACCATGTTAAGTCCACAAAATGTATGTCTTGTGCATTCACTTTTTTCTTTTATGTGGATGTTTAAGAACTCAGAGTGTGTTGGTTTGCATTGTTATATCTTTTGTGTTTGCTGCTTCGCTTGATTGTGCTTCATGCGAACCATGCCTTCACCAACATGGGCTAGTGAATGTGCTAGTGTTTGCATTGGAAATACAACTTCACATGAGTAGGCCCATGCACTGTTTAGTATAGGAGTAGGAGTAGTCTTTGCTTCTTTCTTTTCTTTGCTTTCTGGTTTGCATGTTTGTTTGCTTTATTACTTGGTTTGGTTTGCTTGCTTGCTTTCTTTTCTTACTTGTTTTGCTTTCCCTTTACTCCTCCTTTTTCCTTTTTTTCTTTCTTTTCTTGCTTGTACCCGTAGGTTAGCCTCTCATGAAACTGTGTTTGGCTCTCGAGACAAGCCCGACAATCTAAGAGGACTTGTACATCTATCAACATCTAGTTATATGTTTTCCCCTCTCTTTATGAAAAACCTCTTGTCTTCAATCGATGATGCCTTGATGGACGTTCTGTTGAGAGTGAGTCTTGGTGAAAATGCAACGCTTGTGCTCTAACTAGCACCACCTACTTTAGTCAGTTTTTTTGGGTTAACCCTTGTAAGCTCAGTCAAGTAGAGTAAGGTGAGGGGGGGACCTTAACAAGTATGTCAAAGGTATACATAACATACTTCTCTGAAGGAACAACCTCTTCTACTCTCCATAAGTTGGGATCCCTCTTCCACCCTTGATATAAATAAGTGCCTACGCATAGTTCTATGAAAATGTGAAAAATTGAATAAGGAAAAAGAAGAGAAAGGCTTCCTGCGTAAAGAGGTGATGTAAGTAACTCCATCGGGGTACTGACCAGGATCGTTCGCAGTGGAGTGCTACTTATGTTCCCACGTGACTCCATTAGGGTACTGTCTAGGCTTGTTGACAGCAAAGCAACACCAAATATGGAACATAAACTCTGACTGTCATATTACTTATGCACAGATATACCCCTCCTCCCCAATCGAAACAACTAGGTTGACTTGGCTTGGAATGTGTGCTAACAGATCAAGAGAATGGTATAGACTACATCTTTCACACAAGTCGGTGCAAAAGCCATCACTATCAAAGAACCAAGCAATACTTCCTGAAGGGTTAGACTCAATTTTCATGGAACAAGATCCATATAGAGAGCTCGAGTTCTACCAGTGTGTCGCCAAGTGTTGTAGCACCTACAACCACCCTCCAAAATTCTGGTGCATATGCAAATTTCAGAGCCTGACTTAGATCCTACAATCGATTATCCTTGGTCTCTTGTTGGTAAGCTGATGATTTCAAGCTCCCCTCCTTGATATTAAGTGTTGTTTGTGTTCTCATATTCATGTTGTTGGGTTGTGTTATATTGTTTCCACAACTAACCTACGTAGTTAACCGAGAGGTTAGAGGGGGAGTGGAGCCACCCCTTCATTGCGCTGATTATGCAACAGGTGGGTCACAGGGGGGTGGTAACCCCCCCTGTTCGGGGGGTTTGAAGGGGGCAGGTATCCCCCCTCTACAGGGTCTGACGTAGTGCCCCAGGAAAATTTCTTTTGGACCCTATATTAGGTTGGGCGGACCTACCTATGGTTTTGTGCATGGTTTCGTAGATGGTTTTGGATGTGATGGTTTTCGGTCCATGGTTTTGGATGCGATGGTTTTCGGTCCAAGCTTTTGGATGCTTTGGCATGTATAAATATGTATTGTAACATTGAAAGGAACATAATGAAAAATCAAGTTGGTAGTCCCGGTTTTAGGATCTAGGGGAAAATCTCAGTGTATATGTGTTTTATGTGTTATGCTCTCACATTTTTTTATTTTCTGTGTTTTAGAATTCGTATGTAGGTAATTTCTGTACGGGGTTAAAACCTGCACATGCAACATGTGTCATATTTGGGCATAGGGGTTGTTGTTTTTCATGCAAAGGGAATGTTGCCTTGCTTCAAGGGAATTATGTACGTACGAGTGGTTGTCATATAGAAATGTTTCACACTCACCTCATGCACTCACGTAATGAAGGTTGTTGCATCAAGAAAAGTATGTCTTATGTATTTTGGATGGTCTACGTTGTGTCACAAAGTGTTTGTGTGCAGTCACAATCGAGTCCTATCAATGTTTACATATGTTTCACTGATCTCACACTTAGCCATTTTCCCAAGAAACCTAGCATCATCTAGCTTCCTGGAACTGTGTGCTTTGCTTCTGCAACCATAAAACTTCCTCCCTTAACTACTAAAACCCTGCGGTGCACAAAGACACCAACCACCCTTACCTGCTGAAATCTCATAGCCCACAGATCCCCAGCCAACATTGCTCTCTAGAAATGCACAGATCAGTCCAACTGCACTGCACTCATAAATTGTATAGAGGTGTCCTCCCAGGGCCCCTGTCCTGCAGCAGTGCTTTGAGCCTAAAAAATGTGCAATGGTGTCCAAATTGTCTTGTTTTTCTTGCATGCATAAATTGCACAGATGGGCCTCCTGGGGCCTCATTCCCGCAATAGTCGCTGTCCGCTGAAATTGTGCAGATCTACCTCTCAGTGAATACCAAAAAAGGTGACATGCTAAAATCGCTTACAAGGAGTTGAAGAGAAGGACTAAGGAACTGAGTAATGGAAAAGATTAGGACCACATGCAAACTCTGTCAAATGCATGATCATCTTGAGGGTAAATTGTAAGTGAAGAACACATTCTGAAGTACACCTCTTAATTGAGTTTGTAGGACTACTTCTCAATCATATCATCCTCTCCTCAATAATATGCATGTGTGCAAACATGAAAAGTCATCTCATGTGTTTCTTCTACATGTCTTGCTTCTTTTTCACTTATTTTACCAATTGTCATCTTTCACATGTTGATTATTATGTCATGCTTGTGACCTCATTCTAGTAATGTTGAAGGTTGTGTTTGATTTGTGTTCACCATGTGCACATCTATCACACTCACACACAATGTTGCATGCATTATCGTGCAAGCATCGTCATGGTCATTCAATGGTCCATCACAAGCGTCGCGCTTGTCACTCACACCATCAGTCAGTCATGTTGAGTATATGTTGTCTTGATGGTTTGAGGTGTCTTTCCATCAAGTCATGTTGAGTGTATGTTTGCAATGTTTCATATACACAAATTCACTCACTCACACACTTAGTAATTTTTTTTGAATTCAAACGACCAGATCACCCTATAACAACCGAATTTCCACCCCAGAATCGACTCGACTGAGTGTCACCCAGAACAACGCAGAAGTGTCAAAAAGCCCTTTCAATCTGCATAAGCTCATCAACCAACCCTCATGCTGGTCAACCAGAAAGTTTGACTGGGAAGTAACCCCGGGACTCACTCCCCTCAAAAATTTCGGAGAAGCTGCAGACCTTGGCCACTCCACTAATTGAGAAAACTACACAAACAGGAAAAACAGACACCAAGTTCCCGCCCCTGTCTCCCCTAAAAAATTGCACATTTTTTCCAGCAAACCACCCAGTCAGCCAACCAGATGCTCATCAAGAAAACTATGCAAATTTCTGAGCAAGCCCCTTAGCAGCCTAGCATCCCACTTAGCTCAAAAAATGCATAGAGGTGTTCATCAGTTCAGCCTCCTAGTAATTGTGTGGTTTTTGTCTCCAGCAACCTCGCATCCCGCTACAAGCTCCATCCAGGAATTGCGTAGTTTTTACTTCCAATCCATCCCACAACCCCGTCCCAACTCCCTCCAGGAATTGCGCAGTTTTTTCTACCAAGGCCCTTTACTACCCAAATTGCTTCCCTTTAGAAATTGCGCAGATCTGCCCTCTAGCCGAGCTAGATCCCACGGAAAGTCATTGTTGATCCAGATCATCCATCTCAGTTTCCTAGTGACCTCTACACAATTTTCACTAGTGGTGTCCGAAGCTCGCATCCCAGCTTGAAAATTTCCCCACGCAGTTTCGCAGCCTTGTCCTCTCTCCCAGTCACTTGAATCCAAAAGAGAAAAATCATGCATCATGGTATACTAGGAGATTTATGGATTTGATTTCGTCTCATCATGAGTGACTACAGATATAGGTATATGAAGAGACATGACATGACAATAGATGGGATGAACAAGGAGAGTACATGAAAAAAGATGTGTTCGCAAATGGAAGAATGAATAATGCATGCAAGGAGATGTGTTAGAGAACGGACGACCATGCAAAGATGTGTTCATGGATGGAAAAATGTACAAACATGCAAGGATGTGTTCACGAATAGATGGACGAGCGAAAATGTGAGGAGATATTTTTGCGAATGGATGAACATATCAAGCATGCCAAAGTACAAGCAAAGGAGCAACACACACATGCAACATCAAGCGAACCCAATGACCATTAAGGACTATGCACACCTTTCCATGTGAAGGTGAAGGTGTGATACACCAAGAGGACATCCATCACTTAACATCATTTCAGCTCGACATGCACACCAGTAGCAACATGAACATACCAGCATTGTCATGTCGAGTCATGTTGGCCACATCACTACTATGGGCCATATTGTGTAAATCAATGTAATGTAATGTGGAAGTCCAAGAGACCCACTTTTAATATGAAGAGTCATGTAATCTGAAACGTCATGAAATTCAAATAGTCATGAGCGAATTTGAACAGTCACAAGGGCCAGTTTTACCATTGGCTATAAATACCACCTCATTTGTACATGCAAAAATACTTTTCACCTTGGATCCTCCCACATAGCCTTGAGAGTCTATAATATTTTATTTGAGGAGCGAGTAGTGGCTCCAACGCCCCGCCCACGGGGTTAGTGATGTATGATGTATCAATGTGTCTTGGAACTTTTGCTTAATTCATAAGCCTTCTCACAGGCCACCACATTTTAACACGTGTTGTAACTGTTTGTAAGAATTAATCTTGAACACTTGTAACACATGTTGCTTTAACCTGCGTTAAACAATTGAACTCATTCAGCTGTTCTAATACATATATTCATGAAAATGTGTTGTATAATTTGTTAATGTTTCCCTACCCCTGTTGGTTACCTCCTCGAACATCAGACAAAACCTTTCACGTAAACTTGTTATAACAACCATCGGACTCATACAGACTGCCCCACTAGGTGTTGTACGTGCTATCTTCCTTTGTGCATTGTGACTGCCACATCCATGTGGATTTATCTTATGAAAGTTGCGCATGTCCTGTTGTGTTGTGTGTCTCTAAAAAAGTTAGAACTTCCTCCCTTCCGACTGGATACTCACTCCCATCCTCTCTCTCTGTTGTAAAATAACCTTGACACAAGTAACACTAGCACTCACTAGGCACACGAACCTTGAAGACAAAGCAAACCACTCTCACATGCTGACAAGCAATATCTAAGGCATATCTTTAAGATAACGGTAATCGGGCCATCATAACAGATGGGACTCCTACACCAAATGGTGTGAGGTCTAGTTGGTACTCCATACCGAGGTGATCCCCTGATGTTGGTGGGTCTAGCACCATCAACAGAGATCAACCAAAGATGGGAACGAATAGCCTTGATACATAATCAGAAGAAACTTAGTGCAAAATGTTCCCCTTCTCTCCTAAATGGAAAATAGGCAAGCATCACCAACTCTCAGTATGCTAATAAATACATTCATTTCCTATCTTAGAGGTCAATTGAGGAGTTGAGGCCACTAGATATAGCTGACAGAATGGGTGCGGTGGTGGAAATTTCAAAGGTTATTTAAAAGGAAGAGGCTAGAGATAAAGAAGAACATAGCCTAACAAGGCTACAAAAGGATGTGGCAGCTTTCAATGACAAGTTCAACAAACTCCTTAAAGTTGGGTTACCTAATTTGTGGGGGCCAAATGGAGAGTTGTTCACACAGGAGCTATATAACCAGAAAATGATCAAGATCAAAAGTAGGACTAGAGTAGCCCCTGACAAAATGTCGGTCCTCAAAGGAACAACCCTAATGAATTTCCTTGATAAAGAATTTCATCTTCTAGAGATGGTTAAAAGTACCTTTCGAAACAAATTGCATTATGCAAGGGTGATCCATCTCAGGCTCCATTATAGATAATTCATCTCTATCTCTCTGCCTCCTCCAACCATGTGGTAGCGATGTGAAAATTTTTCCAACCCCCCACTACTAAAGATGGTTCATCCTTGGGTTCCAACTGCTTCTCACCGAGAACCAACATCATCTCGTCATTCTTAAAAAGCCTTTTTATTTCACTTTTTAGTTATTTTTAGTTTATGCTTTACTATGTTTTTGGCAAGACATTTTATTATGACTAGAATGGTTGTGCTCTTACGCATGCTATCATTTTGATATGTGATTTTTTCAATGATGGAAAAAATAAAGAAAGAATATTTCTTTAACAACCTATGTTTAAAGTTCCTATATATATGATCTCCAAAAATGAAGACGAGTTCAGAATTTTGGAAAGAAAACTCTATGTTATTTTTGGGAAACTTTATGTTTCTTTAAAGATGTATTACTCAGATTATTAATAAAAAATCGATGGTGATTCCTTTGTTCTAGGATTACAATATGTCTTCTCTCTATTGTAATTTGATAATGTTCATATTCCTCTTAGATTACATGTATGCAGCTACCAGATATGTTTCTTGCTTTCTTCCAAATTAATTTGAGTTAAAATGTTAGCACAAATGCCTACACTAGTCTTTGGAAACTAGAACTTTAATTGCACTACGTGAATCTTTGCATCCATTCCTTTTGCATATTCATCATGTCTTTCTGAATCCAGAGAAGTGTGGAATTATCAATATTTTGAGTTGAACATGAGGGGTTTCTTTCTCTCTTTTTCTGCCTTCGCATTCATACTAAAGTAATTGATGTATAATTCCTTGAGTTGTGTGGGCTCCTTTGATTTATCATTTATGCTGCTAGGTATCATGTATATATTAATGTATAAATAAATTGTGGATTATGCCTTTCTTTGATGATTGAACCAACTAAATTCACTTGGTAAGAAAATTTATAAGTGATGTCTCTATTCTTTGAAGAATTATCGGGGACACATCAGATCTAGTTGTTCTAGGCACTGGTATCTCAATAATCAAAGGTTGTCTCTAGAATCAACAAAAATGATGATCTGGTTATGGATGTGTACAATATTTCATTCGATGAGTTGCAGAGATTGTATAGGCACGGAGGAAACACTTTCTGGATGATCAAATGTCACCTGCATTCAAGAAGGAAAGGATGATAGTGTCAAATGTCAGAAAGCACCAACTACCATTGTCAATGCCACCTTGGACTATGTAGGAGCCACAAGCTCCGATTTTAAGTTCTTGTTTGCCAACAATAAACAAATGGCAAATAACTTGTAGGATTCAATGCAAGAGGCAAAACAACTCAGAGAATAGAGCATAGTTTCCACAAGGGCAGAGATGAGGAAAGTGATACTTGATGAAGTATTAACACTTGATACTACCATGTGGAAGCTCTATGATTAATTCATCACTGTTCATAAAGCAGTTTTCCATGTGCATGGCTTATAGCAGTGGATAAAATATTTTGTTCAAACTCTCAAGAAAATACATACTACCATCGCCTATGTTCAAGAGTGGATAATGTGGTACAAAGGGGCCCCGCTTCACTCTCCAAAGATGATGAAGCCTCAGGCAAAGCTGGAGAAAGCAAAGCTCTGGATGTTGATCCAGAACTATGAGCAACTTTCCCCATTCATCACCATCATATAGGCCTCATATGCACAGTCTTAAAATAGTTTGGATGTCATGGTGAGAACGCACATGATCCCTTCAATCGATTCCCTCACCGAGGCTAAACACAAGAACCAAGTCCATCTAGAGATCGACAGGTACATGGAGAAATTAGGTGAGAGGCCACTAGGGATGACTTGGAGCTCATCACACATAACATGCAGTGGTACATTGGTGGTCCCATCATGGTCAACACCATGTTGCACATGCTTCAAGATGAATTGGATACAAGTTCCAAGACTATATACCTAGATGCTATGGAGGAAAGAGTCCTCTATCAAAAATACACCATCGAGAAGCACCAATTGAAGGTTTCTGAGATGATCTTTCACCAAACTTTAGATTCATAGTGTTTTGTCCTCTTAGTCTATCTCTAGCCTATTTTTTCTCTCATGGGTACATGTGGAAAACGTAATATTTTTTGTAAATATGTTGTAAGTGAAATTCCAAGTGTCATTAGTGGAATGTGAAAGGTCTTCATATTATGTAATGAGTTATTTTTAAAGAAGTTGAAGAGTCATGAGGGTAGTCAAAGAGTCACAAAGGGGAATGGCAAGGGTCACCCCACCCTTTGTTATAAATAGAACCTCATAACTCTTAGAACGGGCTTTTGGGAGCAAAGCTTTTGGCTAGGCTTGGGATTATTGTGATGTGCCTAGATTTCTCCATAGCATAGAGTGAGTATACTTCTTTGGAGGAGCAGGTGTTCTTAATTTCAATGTTCCACTATTGGGGCTAGTGGCCATCAATGGTGTATGTATGGATGGAATTTCACTTATAATATTAATAACAGAGCCAACACCCTTTCATGCATATGTTGTTATTGTAGTTGGACTATTATGGTTGCTTTAGAAATGTATGTTGTTTAACTTATGCATTTTCTTATGAACTACTTCGTATGAAATTGTATGAATCTTGTTGAATGCATGTTATTGGATTAACCCATCACTTTAATTTGTGGATTATTCTAGATTTTATCTTTTGATGTCATTCTGCTCATGTGTTCCTTTCAAGCTATGTATTATAACAGGCTTCTAAGGGGCACACTTCCTTTTCCCTACCATGTGTTAGAACCCCCATGCATCTCACTTGACTCGCTGCAAGGTCACACACTTGATTCAACCCAACATTATCATACTTATCTTTGCACGCTACCATGGTTATGTTCTAATCCAGGGTTAATGGATGCTTCAGCATGTCTATATATGTATTGTAACATTAAAAGGAACATAATGAAAAATAAACCTGCTTGTCCCAGTTTTGTGATCCAGGGGAAACTCTCTGTGTATATTTGTTTATGTCTTATGCTCTTGCCATTGTTTATTTTCTGTTTTTAGATTTCATATCCATCTAATTTTGGTACGGGTTTAAAACCTACATTTGGCATCAGAGTTGTTTTGTCTTCAAGGGGATGCCTTTTCTACTAATGGGTTTTTCTCGGGCCTGTGGTAGACTCTATTCAGTGGGAGATTTGTGGGATCGATTCTTGTGGTGTAAGAATATGGCGAGTAGTGGAAAGATAGAGATCGAGAAATTTAATGGTCAGAGTTTTGAGTTGTGGAAACTCAAGATGGAGGGTTTATTGGTGGATCCAGGTAATAAAATCAAGATGGAGGGTTTTTTGGTGGATCATGGTAGATCTAGGTACTAAACCAATGACAGTTTCCAATGAGAATCAAAGAAGTTGGATTGGAAGGAAAAAATCACAATACAATGTGTCTCAGATTCAGTATTGTTGAATGCATCAAGGGAAGCTACGGCGAAGGATTTTTGGGACAAGTTAGGGACTTTGTACCAATCTAAGTCTCTGGTGAATAAACTATTCCTATAGAAAACGTTGTATAACCTGAGGATGAAAGATGGAGACTTGGTGACAGAGCATCTAAGCATGTTTAATACTGTGGTAAGCCAATTATTATCTATTGATATTAAAATTTTAGATGAATATAAGTGCATCATTTTGTTGTGTTCTCTACCAGATTCGTGCAACAGTGCAGTTGTTGCAATAGGTAGCAATGCAACTGCCTTGCAGTTTGATGAAATATTCTCATTCTTACTTATGGAGTAGATGAGATAGAAAAATATGGAGATCCAGAATGGTGATGACTTGTCTATATGAGGGCGGTTCCAGAACAAAAAAAAAAAAAAATTAAAAAAAAAAAAAAAAAATCCTTGAGTGGGAGATCTAAATCTAGAGGGAGATCTAAATCTCCAGGAAAATTTGTAAAGGTGTGTTGTAAATGCGGAAAGGAAGGGCACTACAAAAGGGATTGTAAATCTAAAGCTCCTGAGAAAGGAAAGGGATCTGATGATGCTCCTTCTGTAGAGGAGAAAATCACCTTAGATGAAGGTGGGGATGTGTACTTGGATTCTTCTTCACGTACACATGTAGATCATGAGGCATGGTTGATTGACTCAGGTGCATCCTTTCACTTCACTCTCCATAGAGAGTGGTTCTGCGAGTATGAAAAATATGATGGTGGTGATGTCTTCCTAGGGGATGACACGAATGCTAGAATCGTTGGTCGTGGAAAAGTCTAGTTGAAGTTACAAGGTGGAAGTGTTAGAACACTTCCGGGTGTTCTGCATATTCATGCACTAGCTAGAAATTTGATTTCTATAAGAAAGTTGGATGATGTAGGTGTAAAAACAGTATTCGAGAAAGATACCTGCAAGATGGTTTGGGAAGCACTGGTATTGATGCGGGGAGTTCAGATTAGAACTCTCTACAATATGCAAGGTAGCATTGTTATTGATGGGTGCAACAATTTTGTGGTTCTTGAAAGTGCAGAAAATCTAGTGGTCTCTGGAGAAAAGACCATGCTATGGCATCAAAGGCTTGGATATATTGTAGAGAATGGAATTCGAATACTTCATGGTAAAGGTATGGTAGAAGGTATGTCTAATAGCTCTCTAGATTTTGATTTCTGTGGAAATTTTGTATATGGGAAGAAAAATCGGGTGAATTTCCCCTCTAGTGGTAAAAGGGTGAAACAAATATTAGAGCTTGTGCACGGTGATGTGTTTGGACCTGTGTCGGTTCCATCATTGGGTAAGTCTGTGTACTATGTATAATTTATAGATGATTTCTCAAGGAATACATGGATATATTTCCTCAAGAATAAATCTGAAGTTTTTGACAAGTTTAAAGAATTTAAGGATCTGGTGGAAAAATAGACAAAGAAGAAGATAAAGGTGTTGAGGATAGATAACGGTGGAGAGTTTTGCAAGAAGGAATTTCAATAATTCTGTAAGAAGTGTTGTGTAGCACGATGATCCGAATTGGATCCATAAAAGAACTGTCAAAGAGAACCATGACTATATCAGGTCGGGACAAACTTATAAAAATTCTAAAACAACGATAAAAAACACCCTAAACCAGTGGTAGTGGCAACCAACGTCGAATGACAAGGACCTCGGTCAAAGTGCAGTGACCGAGGCCCATGGAGACTATGTGGGAGGCCGAGTTAGCTCCTGGGAGCCCCGGATCTGGAAACAGAGGTGGATTTTGATGCACGATTGGCGCTTAGTGCTTAGCGCTAATCGTGCATCACTGTGCGAAAAGGGCTGAAATGGAGAAGCCCTGAGCACTCGGACACATGGGGAGCCAGAGAACCATGGGTGAAAAAGCAAAAAAGTGCTAAAGGACAAGGCGGGACCCGCGCTCTGAAAAACCGGCGGTATTGATCGAGGTGCCCTCAAACGGTAAGCAGTTTTGGAGAAATTGGAGCGATCCCACTCAACAATCGATGCATGGCAAGTGGAGGAAAGAGAAAACCGTCGTCGATCACGTGCTAAAGGTCAAGCAAGTCAACCACGCGAAACGTGCATATGGCGTCGGATTTTGAGGCCCCGGAACGGATGGTTGAGATCGTGCCCGATGGGGCGGATGGAATCGACAAAGGAATGAGCCACGATTTAGAAGGATTCGAAGTCTGGTTTGACCACCACAGTGGAGGAAGACTTCGTCCATGATGTAACCAAAGAACTGAATCAAAGAAGTAGGCTGGCGCGTTACAGGAGGACATGTGGCCATTCCTTGTGAGCCGATGATGACGCTGAGCCAAGGAACTCCAAGCGCAGCTGCAGAAGGTGATTCGATGGAGGCGGAAGAGGAAATGAACAAACATGGAAACGATTGGCTTAAAGCCATGAATAGAGACAGAATATACAGTCAAGAGAGAGACAGAGGAACCAAAATCCCGAGAGGAGGATGGAATACAGGGAAAAAAGACAGAGAAGCAAAAGCAGAAGAGGATAGAGGGCCGAGCTGACCAAAGGTAGCGTTGAGCACCAGAGAGCTTGAGGGATTCAAGCCATCCCAGAGAGGATCTGTTCAGACAGAGCACCACATTGGGCTCCTTCCATTGTATACCAAAAGGTCACAGAGCTGGTAGGCAAACGAGTTTGTGCACTCCAGTGGCTTGGGGAATCCAAGAACCACACTGCCAAGCAAATCTGTTTCAGGTGACTCATATTGAGCTCCTGCATTGTAATTCTCTGCTTAAAACACAATAAAATAAGGCCACCACTGAAGTTGGACCAGAGATGTAGCCCTGGAGAATAGGGTGAACTCCTTATTAATTTCTTGTGTTCTTGTATTTTCTTACGCATTTCTCTATTGTCTTTCCATTCAATTCTCTGTGCATTGGCAATCTGATCGATCTGTTCCTTAAATAACATAGACACACACCAACATATGAGTCTATAATACCTTCATTTAATAAATCTTTAACTGAGGTCACTCATAGGGTGATTATCAGATCAAGTGGTATCAGAGCTTTAGGTTGTAAGGTTAGACAAGCTTGTGTTGGTTTAGCTGTTGAATGCTCACTAGATCAAAGCTCAAATTAGGAGAAGGAGAGTTGGTCGAAACTAATCCTAAAATTGGGAGAGTCTATCCTCAGAAGACAATGTTAGAGGAAGGTTCTGTGGGGCCAGACCCTCAATTCATAGAGAGTTTCCTAGCTATAAAGTCTATGGTAGAAGAAATGTATAGGGACTTTAGAAAGCATAAGGATGAAGATTCATTAGGTTCTAAACAAAACAAAGAAGAAGATGAGCCTCATTCCTGTGACCACTCAAAAGGAAAAGAGAAAGAGGAAAACTTTCTCACACCTCCTAATAGCCCTGTGCATAATAAGAAAGCATCTTTGATTAAACTAGATGTTAAATTTGACTTGCCTATATATGATGGAGAGCTAAATGCTGAAAAGTTGGACAATTGGATTAGACAAATTGATGTGTATTGCAGAGTGTAGAACATCGACTTAGACAAGAGCAAAATTCAGCTGGCAAGCCTATGCCTAGGAGGCACTGCCTTGGTTTGGTGGGAAGGTAGAACCCAAGCTGACATGAAAAGACATGGTAAGACCATCTCTATCTGGAGTGACTTTGTTTCTGAAATTAAGAAGCAGTTCTATCCATTGGCCTACATGCAACAAGCCATGATGAGTTGGCAAACTCTTCGGTAGTTGAAAGGGCAAAGTGTGCAAGGGTACACTCAAGAATTTAGAAAGAGAGCATTGATTCTAGGGATCTCATTAGACTCACCAAAGACTCTTTTGAAGTACATTGGTGGTCTACATAGCTACATGAGGCATACCATCCTCATGTTTAATCCCACTAGTATAGGTGAGGTATCTGTACAAGCTACTCATCTAGAAGCTAGAGGAAAGAATGGAAATCCAGAAGTTGGGGGACCATCCCAACCCAATGCAAGCAAGAGCAAGGAGAAAAGAAAGCAGAAGTGGAAAGCAAGGAAGGCTAACACTGCACAGAAAGGCAAAGCTTCATGCACTCACTGTAAAAAGGATGGGCATGATGATGAGCATTGTTGGATTCTGCATCCAGAGCTGAGACCTAAGAATTCCGAGGGCAAGAAGAAGAAGAATGCTACAGCTATTCAGAAAGATTTGAGGTCAGACTCGGGAGATGAAACAATCATTGCAGCCATAGGTATAAAAGGTAAGAATTCTGAATCATCTACTAGTATTTCTGCTCAATCTATTATTGATGAAGAACATGAGAGAAAAAGACATGAGCTTTTCCATATTCGAGTCGTTTCCAAACATCAAAAGATTGATACTCTGTTTGATAGTGGCTCACAAGTAAATTTGATTTTTGAAGAAATTGTAAAGAAATTGGGATTAGCAACTACACCTCACAAGAAACCATACCCATTAGGATGGTTGAATGATAAAGCACAACTACAAGTGACTAGATAGTGCAAACTCAAGTTTTCTTTTAGGTTAGCATTTGTAGATGAGGTTGAGTTAGACATAATTCCTTTGGATATATGTGGAATTGTTTTAGGAAGTCCTTACATGTATGATAGAAAGGCTATTTTCTATAGAGCTGAGAACAAGTATCTACTTGTTAGAGATGGAATCGAATACTTTGTAAGGGCTCATAAGCTCAAGAATAATTATACTCTCATAAACTCAAGGCAGATGAAAAGAATGATAAATTCATGCAAACAATTTTTACTAATGGTTGTAAAGGAAAAGAAACTTGATAAAACCAATGTATTTGAGGGTTGTAATGCTAAAGAGCAAGCTGATATAGAAAAGATTGTTTCAGAGTATGATGTTCTATTTCAAGAACCTAAAGGTCTGCCACCCAAAAAGGAAATATTACATGATATTATTTTGCAGCAAGATGTTCCATTGCCTAACATTGGAATGTACAGGTTGTCTGCTTTAGAGAATGCTGAAATCAAGAAGTAGGTGCAGGAGTTGCTCGAGAAGGGGTTCATCAGGCCTAGCACATCACCATGTGGGTCGCCAATCGTTTTGGTGAGAAAGAAAGATGGCTCGTGGAGAATGTGCATTGACTATCGAGAACTGAATAAAATAACAATAAAAAATCGTTATCCCTTTCGTCACATAGATGATCTTTTAGATCAATTAAAGGAAGTTGTTTATTTCACCAAGTTGGGTTTGCACAGTGGATACCATCAGGTCAAAGTTGCAGAGCAAGATGCATGGAAGACTTCTTTCAAAACAAAGCAGGGATTGTATGAGTGGCTGGTTATGCCTTTTGGCTTGACCAATGCCCCTGCTACTTTCATGAGGTTAATGAATGATGTACTCAGACCTTTTCTTGATGATTTCATTATTGTGTATCTGGATGACATTCTGATTTTTAGTGAAACGTGGAAAGAACACTTAAAGCATGTTAAGTAGACATTAGATGTTTTGAAAAGAGAAAAAATTTATGTTAAACTCTCCAAATGTGAATTTGGAAAAACATCTCTAAATTATTTGGGTCATATAGTAGGGGGTGGTGAATTGAAAATAGATCCCTCTAAAGTGGAAGTCATTGTAAACTGGCCTAAACCCAAGTCTGCTACAGAAGTGAGAAGCTTCTTAGGAGCAGCACAATATGAGGAATTTCATCTCTAACATTTCCTCAATTGCAACTCCCTTACATGCCTATGTTTCAGTGGGGAGGCAAACATCAGAAAGACTTCGACACCTTGAAAGAAAAGATTAGTACAACACCTATACTAGCACTGCTAGATATACAAAGACCATTTGAGATCCAAACTGATGCCAATGACTATGCCATGGGAGCAGTGTTGACACAGCATGGTAAACCCATATGTTATCATTCTGAGACTTTTAATCCTGCAGTAGTTAACTATCCTACATATGATAAAGAATTTTATGCATTAGTTCAGAGTGTGAAAAAGTGGAAACATTACTTAATGGGCAAAGAGACAGTAATACATACTGATCATCAACCACTTCAATATCTACACTCCTAAACTAAGTTGCAGCAATCAAGACATTACAGGTGGATGGGTTTTCTACAACAGTTCCATTTAGTCATCAGATATAAAAATGGCATACACAACAAAGTTGAAGACATGTTATCTAGACCCATTATAAATGCATCTACTATACTTAAGCATAATTTTGTACTACATGAAAGCTACATTGAACAATATGCTCAAGATGTAGATTTAAAGATGTATATGCAACTTTGAGTCAAGGCAAAAGGGTAGAAGAATTGGATTATCATATGAAGGACTGACTCTTGTATCATTGTGGGAAACTCTGCATTCCACAAACAGAGAGAGTAAAGATAATTAGAGAGGCACACACTTCTCTAATATTAGGTCACTTTGGGGTAAGTAAAACAGTTTCACAGCTGCAAAGATTTTGTTATTGGCCGAAAATGAATGAGACAGTTTCTAGATATGTAAAAGGGTGTACTATGTGTGCTAAAAGCAAGCCCAGCAATAGAAAACTAGGCTTGTACACTCCATTACCAGTTCCTTCTCACCCTTGGGAAAGTGTTTCCATGGATTTTGTTGGAGGACTACCTAAATCTAGGAAAGGTCATGATTATCTGTATGTGGTTGTGGATAAGTTCAGCAAAATGTGTATTTTGATACCTTGTAATAAACATATTACAACTGAACAAACTGCAAAACTATTCTTTGAACACGTATGGGTTCATTTTGGATTACCCACTTCTATTGTATCTGATCGAGACACTCGATTTGTGGGGAAGTTTTGGTCAAGTTTGTGGGAGCTGATGGACACCCAACTGAAGAAAAGCACAACTTTTCATCCACAAACTGATGGCCAGACAGAAGTAGTTAACAGGATAGTGATTCAGTTACTCAGGGGATATTGCAACGAACATCCTAATATTTGGGATGAACACTTATGTTATGTACAGCATGCTTACAACAAAGCAAAACACTCTTCTACATAGAGATCTCTTTTTGAGACCTGTTTTAGTTTCATACCAAGGTCTCCTTTGGATTTTGTCTTTGGTAAAGATACCACAGTTGATGGACACAGTGATGTGGACAAGGCAACTAGGTTCATTGAACAGATCTAGGAGATCCACTAGGTAGTACAGGAACAACTGGAAAAGAGCCAAGCCAAATATAAGGCAAGGCATGACAAGCATCGGATGGAGCATAGTTTCAAGTTGGAGACCAAGTCTGGCTATATATCAGCAAGGACAGGATGCAATGTGAAGGTAAAAAGCTAAAGCCTATCAGGTATGGACCTTTTAGGATACTTGAGAATATTGGTGAAAATTCTTTTCACCTAGATCTACCAGCTTACATGCACATCTACTCAGTCGTAAATGCAGATTGCTTGAGATTGTTTGAACCTTCAATGGTTGAGGATCCCGAAGAGCAAAGTCAATTTCCTTGTATTGATGACCTGCTACCTAAATATATGAATGAATTGCAGGAAGACACAGTCTTGGATAGGAAGGTGAGGACAATGCGCAGGGGAGATGTTGAGTACCTCAGAATTGGGCTCAAAAGTTCAAAGCCGAGCAGCACAAAGTGGATTGAGATTGGACAAGTGAGACAGCAGTACCCTCACTTAGTCGATGCTTGAAAGAAAACCAACTTTTGGTGGTCCAAAAGATTTTTATTGGGAAGGCCGTGATCTGAATTGGATCCATAAAAGAACTGTCAAAGAGAACCATGATTGTATTAGGTCGGGACAAACTTCTAAAAATTCCAAAACAGCGATCAAAAACACCCTGAACCAGTGGCAATGGTAGTTAGCATGGAACGATGAGGACCCCAGTAAAAGCACGCTAACCGAGGCCCATGGAGACTATGCGGGAGGCCGAGTTAGCCCCTGGGAGCCCTGGATCAGGAAACAGAGGTGGATTTTGATGCACGATTGAGGTGGATTAATTACGCATTGCTGGGCGAAAAGGGCCGAAATGGAGAAGCCCCAAGCACTAAGATGCATGGGGAGCCAGAGAACTGCAAGCGAGAAAGTGAAAAATCACTAAAGGACAAGGCGGGACCCGCGCGCTGAAAAATTGGTGGTATTGGTTGGGTTTCCTTGACATGGTAAGTGGTTTTGGAGAAATTGAAGCGATCCCACTCAAAGATCGACACGTGGCAAGCGGAGGAGAGAGAAAACCACTATTTATCGCGTGCTAAAGGTCGAGCAAGTCAACCACATGAAACATGCATATGGCATTAGATCTGGAGGCCCTAGATTGGACGACCGAGATCGCACTCGATGGGGGGAAAAAATCGAAGAAGGAATGAGTCGCGATTTAGAAGGATTTGAAGTCCATTTTGACCACCACAGTGGAGGAAGACTTCGTCCACAATGTAACCGAAGAACTGAATCGACGAAGCAGGCTGGCACGTTACAGGAGGACATGTGGCCACTCCCTGTGAGTCGATGATGACGCCGAGCCAGGGAACTCCAAGCATAGTTGCAGAAGGCGATTCGATGGAGGCGGAAGAGGAACTAAAGAGACATGGAAACAAATGGCTTAAAGCCATGAACAGAGAAAAAATATACAATCAAGAGAGAGACAGAGGAACCATAATCTCGAGAGGAGGACGGAACACAGGGAACAAGACAGTGAAGCAAAAGCAGAAGAGGACAGAGGGTCGAGCTTACCAAAGGCAGCGTCGAGCACCAGAGAGCTTGAGGGATTCAATCCATCCCAGAGAGGATCTACCCAGACTGAGCACCACATTGGGCTCCTTCCATTGTAGACCAGAAGGTCACAGAGCTGGTAGGTAAATGAGTGTGTGCACTACAGTGGCTTGGGGAATCCAAGAACCACCCTGCCAAGCAAATCTGTTTCAGGTGACTCATATTGAGCTTCTGCATTGTAATTCTCTGCTTAAAATACAATAAAATAAGGCCACCATTGAAGCTGGACCAGAGATGTAGCCTTGGAGAATAGGGTGAACTCCTTATTAATTTCTTGTGTTCTTGTATTTTCTTACTGCATTTCTCTGTTGTGTTTCCATTCAATTCTCTGTGTATTGGCAATCTGATCGATCCATTGCTTAAATAACATAGACACACACCAACATATGAGTCTATAATACCTTAATTTAATAAATATTTAACTGAGGTCACTCATAGGGTGATTATCATATCACACGACAGAAGAATACTCCATACACACCTGAGAAAAATGGAGTTTCAGAAAGAATGAACAAGACATTGATGGAAAGGGAAAGAAGCATGCTTAGTGGTGTCAGGTTAGGACATGGATTTTGGGCTCAGGCGATGGATACTGCATGTTACCTGGTCAATAGATCACCTTCATTAACATTGGAAGATAAGACTCCACAAGAGGTATGGAATAGTAAGAAACCTTCTCTTTCACATCTAAGGGTATTTGGATGTGATGCATATGTACATGTTCCAAAGGAGAAAAGAACAAAGTTGGATAGTAAATCTAAAAAGTGCATCTTTATTGGGTATAAGGATGGTTTAAAAGGTTATAAGCTTTGGAACATAGTAACAAGGAAGGCTGTGTATAGCCGAGATGTGGTGTTGAGAGAGGTGAAGGATGTTATTAAACATGAAGTCCTACCAAGGTAACCTGAGAAGATAGAGTTTGAGCTAAAGGAGGAAGAATCAGACTCTACAACAGAAGATGAATCAAAAGATGAAGAGCCACAAACTCCAGTTGGGAGAAGATCAGTTCGAGAAAGAAGGTAGCTAGAAAGGTATATTCCATCTTCTTTCTATTCAACTTTTTCTTTATCTATTACTGATGATGATCCCAGAACTGTGAAGGAAGCAATAGATTCAGAGGATGGAAAACTCTAGAAAGAGGCCATGGTTGATGAAATGGCATATTTGTACAAAAATGAGGCTTGGGATTTGGTGGAGTTGTCGGCTAGAAGGAAAACCATTGGAAGAAAATGGGTGTTCAAGAAGAAGAAGAATGCAGAAGGAAAGGTGGAGAAATAAAAAGCATGGTTATTAGCAAAAGGTTATTCCCAAGTGCCGAGAATTGATTTTGGTGATATTTTTTCTCCTGTTGCCAAGACAGCTTCTATAGATTACTTTTATATGTTGTTGTTTCTTTTGATTTTGAGGTAGAATAGATGGATGTGAAGACAACATTGCTTCATAGGGATCTAGAATAAGAGATCTACATGAAGCAACCTAAAGGCTTTGTGGTGAAGGGTAAGAAAGAACTGGTATGCGAGTTAAACAATTCTTTATATGGGTTAAAACAATCGCCAAGGATGTGGTATCATAAATTTGATACATTTATATGAGGACTTGGCTTCACCAGAAGAAAAGCATATAATTGTGTGTATTTTAAATTAATTGGTGACCGTGTTATTTATCTGGTCTTGTATGTGGATTATATGTTGCTGGTTGGAAATGATAAAGAAATTTTCTAGGATTTGAAGACCAAATTGTCCTCCAAATTTGACATGAAAGATATTGGTGTTGCAAACTATATTTTGGGCATGGAAATTAAATGAGATCAGGAAAAGAGGAAGCTCTAGTTAAACTAGAGGAAGTATGTTGAGACAACACTACAGAGGTTTAATATGCAGGATAATAAACTGGTGAAGATTCATATTCTTGTATGTGTAAAGTTATCTGCTGAACAATGTCCCAAGACACAATAAGAGAAAGAGGACATGTCCCGTGTTCCATATGCAAGTGCATTCGGTAGTCTGATGTATGAAATGGCTTGTATTAGACCAAACATTGCACATGCAGTGGGATTATTGAGCAGGTTTATGTCAAAATCAGGGAAGGAGCATTTAACAACAGTGAAGCAGGTTTTTAGGTATTTGTGTGGCACTAGTGATTATGGTTTGTGATATCAAGGAAGACTAGGATTGGATAGAGTTTAGGAAATTCGTGGCTTTGTTGATGCAAACTAGGTTGGAGATCTGGATCAGAGAAGATCTACAAGTGGGTATGTGTTTAACCTATTTGGAGGTGCAGCCAGTCGGATGAGTAAGAGACAATATATAGTGGCACTGTCAACTACAGAGGCAGAATACATGGCAGCCACTCATGCAATCAAGGAATAAGTTTGGTTTCATAGATTTTGTTCAAGTATGGGGTTAGTACAACGAGCTATAAGGATATACTATGACAACCAAAGTGAAATTTTCTTGGCAAAGAACCCTGCTTATCATTCAAAGAGAAAGCACATTGATTTTCAGTATCACTTTGTGAGGGATATGGTAGAATACAAAAAGGTGTTCTTGGTAAAGGTGTACACTTTGAAGAATAATGTAGATGCATTGACCAAGTCTATGAGCACTGAGAAGTTCTCTTGGTGTAGAGAAACAATGGGCATTGCAGGGCTGGATCAATGACTAAGCTTGTGGAAAGAAAAAAACAAGTGGGAGAATGTTGGGTTGTGTTATATCCTTTTCATGACTAGACCCTATATTAGGTGGTCGAACCTACCTATGGTTTTTTGCATGGATTTTGCACATGGTTTTGGGAGCGATGGTTTTCAGTCCATGGTATTTTGTAGATTTGGTCAAGGGAACTATGGTTATGTTCTAATCTAGGGTTAATGTATTGGGTTTATGGATGCTTCGACATGTATATATATGTATTGTAACATTGAAAGGAACATAATGAAAAATCAATTTGGTAGTCCTAGTTTTGGGATTGAGGGAAAAATATATGTGTATATTTGTTTATGTGTTATGCTTTCGCCATTGTTTATTTTCTATTTTTAGAATTCGTATGCATCTAATTTCTGTACGGGGTCAAAACCTATAATTACCACCCACTGATGGGAATCCTACTCCAAACAGTTTAAGGTCTAGTTGGGACTTCTTATCATGGAGATCCCTTGAATGTTGGCGGGTCCAACTCTGTCAACAACACCATACTC
Source organism: Pinus tabuliformis (assembly GCA_031772625.1). Classification (NCBI taxonomy): domain Eukaryota; kingdom Viridiplantae; phylum Streptophyta; class Pinopsida; order Pinales; family Pinaceae; genus Pinus; species Pinus tabuliformis. The sequence continues at coordinate 167,403,013 of CM062813.1, forward strand.
TCATTGTTATCTTGTTACATTATAATAAAATAGATCAGCTTGGTGAAGTTTTTGGATAAATTTTAGAAGTTTACTTATGTCTTTAAATTTTATGTGTATGTGTGCTAAAATTTCTTATTATCACTTTAAATGTTTCCATTAAGAATATTACAATTTTTTCCTCCTTTGGTTAAAATTCAAAGTATTTATTAAAATTACTCTTTATTTCACTCCATTGCAATGTGTCACACCAGGCTTCTTCTATCTTATACCATTTATTTGGGAAGATAATCAAAAGTAATGGGAAACATGTGTAGCCAGAATCTCTCAGACCCTATAGCCAATCCTCTTCCATTTTTCTTAACACAGTTGGAAATTTTCTACAAGGTCAAGACCAGGTTTTAATGTTGGAATAGTTGCTTGTGCCGACAGTTTATTTCCTAAAAAGTGCTCAATGAAGTAAGTAGTTGTTGTTATCCATGTCTAGAGTAAGGGACCAAGGGCATCCCATGATCTTGGGGCATGTCTGGTAAAATTTTGGACTAGACTCTCCCTTCTTCCTTATTCTACTATGGACTTAGTTACTTGTTCAATATGATCTATAGGAGACACTTTCCCTTTGAACCTTAGAGGTGTACCACAGTCCTTCATTAAATCAAATGGTAGTAGAATGGGGGTTTCCTTTAACTTTTTTATTGTATAATTGGAAATTATTTTATTGTAAAACAAGGTCAGAAATTTTGAATCGACACAACTTCAATCAACCAACATTGTTTTTCTTTAGACTCATAGTTCTCAATTTTACATTCATATAGCTCGGTGTTTGAATTTTGACCAATGGAGAGTGGTGAGCCTGAATTTTTTTTCCAATTGTATTTGCCTCCACATCATCCTTGTTTTCTTGCAATATTTAATACAATCTCCTTGTATCCATGTCATCATCCCAAGGTTCTACCTGGGGTTTTCCCTCTTGAGGGTTGAGTAGAATTATAATTTTTTTCTTATTTCCCTTTAATTTTGTTTTCTGTATTTCTAAGGAAATTGTTGCTTTCATTTTTTGACCCACGACCTTCTAACAAAAGTTCGATATGTTGGTATGCCATAGACTAAGTAAATTAATTAAAAGTCGATCAATTTAAAAATACCCATTATTGATGTTTTCATTTACATGGATGTTTCGATAGGTTTGATGAATATTTCACCTGTTGATTTTAGGTAGTTAGTCACTTGTTGCAAATTCGGCCTTCCCAATTTTATCCCTGTTTCTTTAGGAAGGATATTAACTTGCAAAAAAAAATCAAATATGACTTGATTTATCATATAACCGTATATATAAAGATCTACTTGAGGGTTGTATTCATCTAAATATTTTCCATGAGATAATTGTTGTAAGTTTTTACACTACTTTTTCTCCTCATTGTGACTTTTTAGTATGTAGAGGAGCTCAACTGATCATCTGAATGATTGTTCACTCCAAAAATTATTTTAATATATCATCCTTGGTCAGATTTTTTCACCTAGCTTCGTTCCTGAAAAAATTGACTACCTTTTCCATTGTATCATCATGTTGCTACATATTAGGATATTGGATAGTGCCTTTTGACGGTCGAAAATTTTGTTGGGTTCTTAAATTATTTTCTTGGCATGCTCCTAATATAGTGATTACATGTATATTTTTGGAGTTCAAACCTCTTTCTTTGGAATGGAATGGAGGAGGTTTAAAACTATTTTATTCATTATATTCTCTAATATTTTTTGAAACTCTTCTTGAGAATTATCACCCAACCAACACATATTGCAGAAATGCATGTATGTTTTGTCTTCCAGGGGGCAGCTAGGCCTAGTATGACCTTCCTACCAACACATAAGGAAATAAATGCTTCATCAACCACAAACACGGCCTCAACTCATTCGTTATATATTCCTCTTCTTTTGCTATATCATCCTCCACCTTGAAATTCATTTCCTCTACCTCTTTGTCTTGATGGATCATTGAATTGATCAAATGATTTATATGTATGGTATATAGTTGGATAAATATGTTTTTTCTTTCGTTCAACTAACATTCCTGATTGGAACGAGTGTTGCATTCACATATGGTGCACCACTTAGGTTTTGAATTTATCAGGTTATATTGACACTCTCTTGTAGTATCACTCAAAATGACTTGGAATATTTCTCAATATATATCTTTTTGAATGTATTGAATGTATTAATCAAATTATTCTACAAATTTACAATTATCCTTTGTGTGCCATTTAGTTATACAATTGGTGCACCATAAATTATTTTTTTTCAAACACAAATTTAGCAATGACTATTGTATCTACTCAAATTTTTCTTCTATTCTTTTATCATTTGATGACGAAATCAACTGCCAGTCATTGTCTATTTCAGTGTGTTGGGCATTTTTCAATGCTTCCTTGCATGATGTGACTTCATGTATTCTTAGTGGCCCTTGTATTTTTTTAATATCCCAACAACATACCATTGAACCAACAAAGCTTCATCAATGTTATATGGGATTTGACTTAACAAATAATTAAATATTTTATCATATTCTCTTACTATTTCATTTGGTCTTTGTCTAATTTATTTAATCATTTGTGCCACAAGATGTTTAACATATTGGGCTTTGAAGAAGGAGGAAAATATTTTTGATGTCGGTCTTACTTTTAGCATAGTTCTGTCTGAAGTTCATGAACCATGTTAGAGGTATTTTCTAAAGAGTTGTTGCAAATTGTGCCAATTGTTTGTCCTCATTTGTGACATCATTGGTTGTCCATTTTTTTTTAAAATGAACCAATGCTTTTTAGGATCTTCATCTCCCTCATAGAGGGGAATATGGCTTAATCCAAAATTTATTTATGTTGGTGGATTATTTAATACTTTCTTTGGACTTGGGTTTTAGCCTAATAGAATGGAATATTTTTCCAATAATTTGGTCAAATGAATAATGTCGTTTGATATGTTGGACTCAACACTCGATTTTTTATTAAATCCTGGCATAACCTATTTATATTCAACTTCAATGCTTGTAAAATCTTCCAAGATGTTGTCAGTTTGGAAACCTTTACCTATGTACCTAATGAACTCATTTTGTATAGATTGTGTCGGTAAATCATCTTGACTTCTATCTTGTTCTTCCTAAGAAGATAATAATCTTTGGAGGGGGCATGTTCATGATATTTATTATATGGATAAGTATGTCTTCATGATCGGCATTGTTGATCTAAGTTTTATTAATGGTTGGTATTTTTATTTGGAGGTGATGTCTCAAGTTTTCATGCTCATCTTGCCTATACCAAATTGAGGAATGCTCATAATTGATATGGATTCTTTGCTGGAGGTGTTGTCCTCTGAGATGATTATAGGTTAAGTAATCATGTCAGAGCATCTAAAATGTTTTGTTTGTTTAAAAGTTTTTGGATGACCAATGTTATGAACAGATGAAAACATGTGCTTAAACTTTAACACTTGCCAAATAAAATGAAAGGGTTGTTTATTTGTCTTCAAATAGTTAATTGATTTTAATTGAATGAATAACATAGTTTTAAAGAATTACAACTTACTAAATATTCAAACTGAATATTTAATTAATTATAAGAGAGAATGCAAGTAAACAATGTTTACTTGCTCAACAAAATGTATTTAATCTTATGCATAAGGGTGTGACAATATATATATATATATATATATATATATATAGAGAGAGAGAGAGAGAGGAGTTTATAATAACATACAATTTTATAAACTAATCTCTAATTATTGTTTATAACTTCATAGGGGATTTAAGATGGATTGATATTCAGTTTAATCTTACCCAAATTTCTCCATAAAAACTTAAATACATGAAGAAAAACATAATGAAATGAACACATAAGAAAAAATCACTAGGAGACAAACTATTTGAGGCAAATCTAGAATCCTTTCATTAATTTGAAGCAAATCTCCAGTTTGATTACAATTATGCTTTGAAATCTCATCCAAGGGTTCAACCCATAATAACTCAAAGGAAGAGTTATTTATACAAAATGAAATATCTTCTAGATACATCCTTTAACAAAAAAACCTAGTACAAAAATACAGGAATCCCAAAACTACTGAGTTGTTGGCACTATCTTCAAGGAATTTGTTGATGATCTGGCCCCCAAAAAGTGATTCCCTGTTGTTTTTCAGTTGGTGATGAAAGTTACTTGATGATTTTACACAAGTGATCCCATCTATCTTCACTTGGTATAGAAAGATTAATCGTTTTTCTGTAAAGTTCATCAACCTTGGTATACTTTTCAAAAGTAGGCTTATTAACAAAGATATGTTTGATTTCATGCTTGATTATTAAATCAAAGCTCAAATCCTCTAAGAATTCCTTCCCTGTAAGGTGACCTTTAATACCTACAAATTTAGCTTTATCAGTTGCAATTGCATGAAGCTTTTGAAAAAATTCCTCCAAACTGATTAACCCGTCATTTGGTGCCACTAATCCTAACAGTCCTCTTTGGTCAATTTGAACTTGAAATGAAACCTTTGGACACTAGTTTTCAATGTCTGGCATTTTGTTTCCAACTAAGTCATGAGATTATTTTTCTGCCAAACATTTTTAATCTTCAGAAGAGTTTATGTCCTATCAACAATATGAATCTCTTCCAATTTGGCCCTGGTTTCTAAATTGAGCACTTTAATCATGTCTATAGCTTCACTTGTTTTTTCCTTAAGGAACTCTCTAACTTCTTCAATAGTTGTCTGGCATCTATTAATGAGATCTTCCTATTCAAAAATAATCTGTATTTAGTGCCAAACTTTAGTTATATCTTGACTAAAATCTGCCCAAATATTTTCCTTGTCTTGGACCAAGGTCTGAGCCATTAGTGACTCATTCTCCAAATCTTCAATTCTTCTTGTCAATCTGTGGGACTCCTACATCTCTTCAACATAAAGGGTATAATTATTTATCTTCTGAGTTTCTATTTGAAAGGTTTCTAAGTAATGAATTGATTACATCTATCTTTTGATATTCATTTTTAGTTTTTGAGGAAGAATCTTCTTCCTTAGCTTTCATCTTCCTTTCAACTTTTTTTGCCTTAGCTTTAAGTTTAGTTGATGCTGACCTATTTGCCTCAACTTCTATAGCATTTTTTTCCATGTCTTCTAGTGTACGAGATGTCCTTTCCTTAAGCATAACTGCAAAATCATCTTCAAATGCTTTAGAAAATCTAACTTTGGCTGTTGTTACTGGTGGTTTATAGTCAGGAGGCATCTTATGATAAAGTTTATTGAATCTTTTTATGAAATCTTCCACTGGCTCACTATGATTTCTTTTTAGTTCTTCAAATTTTGTGAGATAGTAAACAGGATCCTTCTTAACCCCCCATTGATTCTTAAATATGGTAGTTACTCATTCCAAGAATGAATTGAATTATCTCTCAATTGTTTAAACCAAATCCTAACATTCCCTTCTAGTGATTAAACAAACAATCTCATATATACATCTTCATGTTCTATGTTCATGTTATCAAAAAAATCCAAGAAGGAAACTAAATGATCTTCAGGAGACAAACCAGTTTCTCCATTAAACGTTGGCAGGTGTTTTAAATACCCATCATGAAGATTATTGAGTACATTAGGAAGTTGTAAAGAAACATACCTAGCTTGAATAATGGGTTGAAAATTAGCCATATTTGAATATGAAGATGAATCAGTATAAGATGTGGTAGATGATGAGGTAAAGGATAATGAAGTTGTAGGTGAATATAGAGTAAAAGTAGGAGAAGGGGGAAAGGAGGGTGGAGGATCTCTAAAAATTTTAAAAGGTCTTTTAATCACTAACTTCCGAACCTCTGTTTCAAGTTCTTATTTATTTTTGAACAAAGAATTTGAATATACATAAAAAGTTTCCTCGAGTTGGGTAGAAGTAGATGGAAATGTATAATGAGTGGGGGAGATAAAATCAGTAGGTTTTAACTTTGGTAAATGTACATCCAATTCTTCTTCTGACTTTGGTGAATTTAAAAATATTTCAGAGATTTTATATGATTCCAAAGAATGGAATAAAAGAGCTGATTGCAGATCAACTCCTTTGGATAGTAGTTCTAAAACCCTAGTTGTTAAATCAACCAAGTCTAATGGAGATGGAACAGACCTAAAGGGATCATAATCTACAATATCTTCAGATTGTAGTAGTACAGAAGAGGAGGCAGAAGCTTCAAGTCTCCTTCTCAAAGAGGCTTCTCTTACCAGTCTCTCTAGATCAGATAATGCAGAAACAATTTGAGAGTGAGAATGAGACTTGATGTGTTTTGAAGGAGCCAGATTGGGCTTATGGAGTCACCACGTGAAATATTTTAACCTACAATTCCTTTATTCACCTTAAAGAAAAATTCTTTATCATTGTCCCAGGGAAAAATACTTCAATTTTGTTCCCCGACATTGGCACCAATCTAATGTTGTCCTCTGAGATAATTCTAGGATAATTAATCATGCTAGAGCATCTAAAATGTTTTATTTGTTTTAAACTTTTTGGATGACCAATGTTATGAACAGTTGAAAACAGGTGCTTAAACTTTAACACTTTCCAAATAAAATGAAAGGGTTGTTTATTTGTCTTCAAATAGTCAATTAGTTTTAATTGAATGAATAGTTTTAAAGAATTACAACTTACTAAATATTCAAACAAAATATTTAATTAATTATAAGAGAGAATGCAAGTAAACAAGGTTTACCTGCTCAACGAAATGTATTTATCTTCTGCAGAGGGGTGTGACAATTTATAGATATAGAGGAGTTTATAATAACAGATAGTTTTATAGACTAATCTCTAACTAGCATTTGCATCTTATGTAGCAAAGGAAACTTCGTAAGGCATAGAGTGGGGAAGAATAGCGACATGTGAATGGGCATTGTTGAAAGCAAGGGTGGACGATAATGTGTATTCTGAAAATGGATATTTTGTTATGGTCAACCTAATGCATTCATTAATTAGATGACAACGAAAAAGTTTCGGGCCCAGGCTGAACCAACACAAATCTTTTCTACAAGACTGAAATTGCCTAAATGATTCCTCAATCAATGGAAATAACCGTTTCCCTCCTCAGATACCTAAAATACATTGTAGGAGACCGATTTTTCAAGTAACTTAATATAACTAGCAATTGCCCCAAAAAGTGCAAAGAGAGGCCGATTACAGACAAGTTTTTTTATGTACAAAGTGTTGAGAATGGAGGATCTCGGATTAGACTTTAGTTGGACTCTATTGGTTTGGGAGATGTATCATGTGTTACCATTTGTGCATATTATGGGCATAAAGTTTGTTATGATGATGGAGATTATTTTCAACCAGTGGTGGGTTGGAAACAACTTTTGTGAATGCCTTGGGTAAGATTCCATCTTCTGGATAATGGAAATTCCAGTGTCCATTTAGTCTATAGTAGAGTACAATGATTGTTGGCAAAGCTAAAGAAACTGTCATCAATGTATAGAGCCAACATAACTCATAGTCATAAGTTTTTATCCATACAGGGCTATGATTATAGGTACCAGCCATTTGAGCAGGCAGCTGGTGTATTTGCTAAATAGGGATCATGTTATCCTCGTGGAGTTATTGGTTGTGCTTAGAAAATATAAAGTAGGATTGAGCATCGACTATCTGGCTGGATGGAATTTTTGATAAGTGCTGGCCAATTTTATCTATTGTGTAATCATCCAAAACATAGAGGCTAACCCAAGTGGATGCTTCAGTGGAAATTGTGTGGCCCTTGCATTATCTAGGTCCTATAGAAGCAAATAACAAAAATAGCATCAAGTACAATCCATCTCTAAACCGAAAAAACATCAACAAACAGGGTAGTACAATCCATCTCTAAACCGAAAAAACATCATCAAACAGGGTCCAGATGACCGTTAGCATCAAAAAAAAAAAAAATGTTACAACAAATACCTACATATAATCAAAATCATTGTCTATATTAGGATCTCCATCATCAATATCACCCTCTAAGCATTAAAATAAGATAGAAAAAAAAAGTAGCATCTCAAGTCAAGATTTTGTTTCAGTGATGGGTACATTTTTAGTAGGGTTCTGAGAGAAGAGTTCATCAACCAATGTCACTAACACTAGTACATAGAGAGCTTAGTGTTCTTGATTAATTACTAGTTCATACCCTCATACATAACAAAATCCAACGGAAATGTCACAATCCCCACAATCTTGAAATCTTGAAAAAGGTTGTCAAATCTACTAAATTTTGAGTGAGATCTAAAATTTTACTTTCTCCATATGAAATTCAATGAGGTCAGAACTACTCTCAAACATCCAAAGTCATTTCATGGTAATGTTATGAATTGCATAAGCAATACTAAAGCCATAGGCTTGAATATTAGGCTACCCCACTCAAAAATTCTTGTTTTTTTCTAAAAAATAATTATGTTTGGAACATCTTTAATCAAATTGTGCAGAATTGGCAGTGTTTGGTACCTAACCAGCCAGTGCAATACCAAACTGGCCATTTCCGGTTCTAGACCTCGAACCAGACCCGTTTGGGTGTCAAAAAGATCAAACCGACTGGCTTCACCAGTTCCAGTTTGCTTCCAATAACACTGGTTCTATGTTATTCAAGATTTTTGAGCAATACCCTGTAGTTATCATGCATGCATATTTATGATAACTACTATACTTTTTCTTACCTTTGTCATTTCCCTGATTTAAAGGCTACTCTGAGTTACTAATAGGGATAGTTCTAAAAGATAAGGCTTTGAGAACCTTGCTTTAGTTGGTGGAGGCTTAGTACATTTTCTTCTGAAGCTTTGGCCTCAAACTCGAGAGCTACTTGTAAAGCATTCTCCAAAGCATTTATACTAAGCAGGTCCATTTTTCTTTGGATATTTTGGTTGAGAGTCCTCTGAGAAGTGACTCGAGGAACTTCCATGTTCATCACCATGGACTTGAAGCCATCAAAAATATTGTTTGATGCCTTTGACCAGGTACTTTCCTTACGTGAATCCATTGCTTCATGATTTCCTCTACTTTCCCCTTCAGGTATAACCTATCTTGCATTTCTTGCTTGAAGCATATCAAAGTTTGTGTAGGAGGTGAATTTGAGTTGACTAAGTCTCGTACAAGAGCCCACCGCCATGTTAAGGGTTGGTCGCTCCATACTGACTTCTTTTAGCATCAACTTCTGTGCATCATTCAGTTGTTATAATTGAAAGAAGGCTTCTCGTACAAGAGCCCACCACCATGTTAAGGGTTGGTCGCTCCATACAGACTTCTATTAGCATCAACTTCTGTGCATCATCCAGTTGTTACATTTGAAATAAGGCTTCTAGGCTTTGCAGTGAAGCATCCAGCACTTATATTTTAGGATTGAAAGCTTGATATATAGTTCATATATCAGTGATGTTATTGTCCCATAATACCGTAAGACTGAAAGATTCATATCTGGTTTGAATTTTGATGATAGCGCTGGCCTCACATTCTGTTGGACTCCACATTTTCTGAAAGGCCAGGAACATATTTTGCATTTTAGATGCAATTGTTGGTTTTCAAATATGTCTTATACATTATTTTTATTGGACTTCATGCCTGCAGAGATATTTACTCTTGGCTACTTCCCCAGCCATGATAGAGAAAAGGAGCCCAAACACTTGTGAGGCTTCTTCCTCTGCATAGGTGGTGTGTCAGAATGGGTGCTCTTTTTGGCAGACATTTGAGTAACGGTCTTCCACCAATATAAGATTCCGGTATGCAAGTATAATTTGAACATAGAATTGCCTACATGAACTTAGACCTGAACATTGCCGGAGAATAGAGACTTCAAAGCTAGTTCTTCAAGCGCATGTAATATAGATTCATTTAGAAAAAGGATGCGTGAAGACAATTATAATGTTGATGACAGACTTTGATCACCATATTGAGGAACTAACATTGTGCCCGAGCCCTACTGGCTTGAGAGTTTTGACAGGGTTTGTGTCTGACTAATATAGTCAATGAAGGTGAGTATTGAATAGGTTCTGATTGGACCACAAAACCATGATGAGTCTCAATGATTCCTCAGCAAGGCATCAACCAAAACAATGCAGGAATTACACAAGCCTTTCTGGATGCTCTCTAAAGAAACATGAAACTTCTCATTGTGTTCAGCAACGTTTCTATTGAAGGTCAAGTTGGCTCATGTAAAGCAAGGGAATTTTTGCATCTTCAACAACTTCACATTGTCAAAGACAACCGTATTCTCTTGTCCAATGTAAGAAGAGAAAGAACACTTACAATGCAATATATTCATAAAAACATACTAAGAAATGATAGTTATCAAGACAGAATCTGAATTCAAATGTGGATACCATACAATATAGAAAACATTTGGCCCACAAAACTACAGTTCATAAAATTCAGGAGTATACATATTATTAAAGCAAAAACATGCACTTCAAATTTATTGAAAAAAAATAGGTATGTGGATAGTCCAGACTAATTTTATAAAAAAATTTAATGATTGGATAACATAAACCCCTACAAAAATGCTCAAAGGTCCGTTGAGCCTTCTGATGCAATCCCTTCAAGAAATGTATTTCCTTATCATACACTATAAACTGTACAAAACCCAACAAAAACTAGAGTAGCAGGTCTTCTCTAAAGAACATTAGATTTATTATTGAGATTATTACAAGTTTGATTTAAAAAAGTTGATAGCCATCACACTATTTTCTTGTGCTTGGTGGGCGTATGTATTTGTTTGTGTGTGTTGTGATTCTACTTTTGATAATGCAGGTCATGTAACCTATTCTAGGTGTTCTGGAAGTAAGAAGGATATGCACAGACATTAGGTACACCCTTTCAAGTTGAAAAATAAAAATTAAATAAGCACATAGCAAATAGAGAATATATGACTAAATACCTAGTGGAAGCTACTTATTTAGTATGTTGGCTCGGTTGGCATGCTTCATTTGAGTGTAACTTTGTTTATGAAGGTCTAAGCAGGCCTTTAAGGTGCAGGCAACAGTGTCCCAACTACAAACGCAGTCTCCTCGAGACTTCACACATGAACAAAATAGACAAACCTCTCTAGGCATCAGCAGCAGCATAGTCTCCTGAAATCTCCCATGGCTAGCTCCTAAACGAGGGAGTAGTGACAGGCATTGGCGGGACAGGGAGAAGAAATGGGCAAATAACATATTCATTGGTGGCTTGAAAGTTAAAATGCATTTTCTTAAGAATTCTTTAGGGTTTCTTGGGAAGATGATTTTTTTGGGTTAAAATTGGATTTGGTTTGGTTCAGTTTTGGACAAACAACAGATTGACTATACGAATCCCAACTGTACCGAATTACGCTGAATGTCAGAATCCTGTGCTTTCTGCCGCCTTGCTACCAATTCACTCAAAGCATTTTCTTTTACAGACCTTGTCGATTTCACAGAAGAGCGCATCCGTGAAGATGGAGGCCCTGTTTCTTTCCGTTGTTGATTTCTAATCTCGTTTTGGCGAGCCCTTTTACGCATTAAATAATTATCCCTTGCTTCTGCTCGTTCTGCCAAAATCAACTCCCGGTCCAGTTCAGACATTTTCCCAAGCTGCTCCCTATCTTCATCATCTTTGTATAAATCACTTCCTATGGATAATTCGCTATCGGAATCATCACGACGACCCCTGTCATCATCATCCTTGTCACCAGAATCAAATTCTTTTTCAGGGGCATTCTTGACCCAGAAGCCTTCCTATTTGCTGTCCCAGCATCATCTGAATCATCGTCATCAATGTATTTCGAGTCACTGCCATCATCTGAATCAGAATCTTCCAGTCTCCCTTTCGCAGGATTTCGGTTTTGCTTTCCATCATTGGTAGATGTTCGACCAGCTGCTTCTAGCAGCAAATGCTCCAGTTCAGCCACAACTTTTTTTTCCCCTCTAAACACCCATGCCGATTGAATAGTCCTTCGTTCCCTGGCTAGAGCAGAGACTGCAAATACCACTCCTCAATAGATCTTCAAAACCTAAAACCTACTGTCCATCAAACAGATTAAAATTGTGAGAGGCAAACGACACCATGGAGCTTAATAAATGTACATCACCGAAATTACGTTTTGTAATACATGGTCCTTACAATGAAACGAACATTACTATCTCAATTAGTTCAAAAGAACCCTTAGACCTGTAAAGAAAGCACATTGAACATAGAGATGGCAAATTTCAAAAATATTTCTGAGCCAAATTCTTCATAGAACTGAAACGTTTGAGAAGTACACATATCACAAACCAAGTATGCGCAAAAGCGTGAGAATATAACAAACCCTAACTATACAATTAATACTGACCAAAAGTCATAGAATAATAAATAGCACATGAAATTCAAACCAAGTAAAATCAAAGTCCTACCAGAAATCTGAATATTGCCCTTAAGAAAATTTTATATTCACAATGAAAAAAAGGGCGTCACAGAACAGGCAACGAAACTCTAAACGACCAACTCAAATTTATATTAATGTAAGTACAAACATTGACGAAACTGTGCAGATGTAAGCTACTGAAAGAATGAAAAGACACCAGATTTCTAACAGAGATGAGAAACAGATACAGAACAATTAATGATTGAAAAAACTGAACTTTCTACAAGGAAAGAGTTAACGAACATTGTCACAAAAACCGAGTTCGAGTAAATAAATGGAATTTTATCTTATTGTCTGAAACGATAACTACCTGAATCCAAAACATCACCGAATACACAGACATTGTTTTCAAAAAAAGAAAAAAACAGATCTCTCAACAAAAGCTGGAACTCTCTGGATTCCAGCGAAAATAACTGGAAAGTGGTGAAGAACGTCTAAACGAGCGGCACGAAAATACACATAAAATCAGATATTAACATATACCTAGCCGACCTCAGATGAAACAAGGCCGAAGACCGGACACCTGAACTTGTAAACAAACCGACTCTGTCTCATGAAGCCCTAGCTCGAATACCTCCAGAGGAAACATCCCCGAACAATAACTCTGAAGACAGAGAGGCCATTGGGTTGGGAGACAAAAGGACAGTGTGAGGATCAACGATCAAACTTCGTTCAATCGTCTAACACCACAAATCCACGGTCAACAATAGGACACGGCATTGGCTGGGGCAATTCATTTCAAAGGGAAACGCCTTACGACGTAATTAGCTAAAGGTACAGTAGCTAAACAGGGGAGATTGTGGAATCCATAAGAAATTCATAATATGCAAGCAATTGAAGGGCTATCTTTGTAAAAAAAATAAAAAAACAACCATGCAGAAACAAATTGAACCATTTCACATCCTGCTCACAAACTCAAACTAAACAATTTTTAGACCCATGCCTTCTGTTAGTGGATATCACAATGAGACTTTTCAGAACATTAGATACCTCAGTGTCAGACAAGGGATGAACAAAGAGGAATCCCAGATAAAATGGAGACTTCTGACTTATTTTAAGTTTGATACATTATAGGTGCTAAATGCTTTTTCTAACCCTAGCGTCGCTTCTGATCCTAAAAGAATTCCACAATGTTCTGATTTTTATTGAGAGTTGAGAAAGTGTTAAAACATGGGTACAAACTCATAACGTTAAAGAGGAGTATACTGTGAATATAAGATTTATCCCACGTGTCTACCTAGTCCCGTCAGCAAATCTAAAATAGAATTAATTTTCACTACCTATTTCTAATGTCAGACTCCCTCCGCCCAAGTCGAGGTGTGTCCACAGTCAGTGCAATTGCCTTAAAACCAGCCCTCTCCGCTCTTCTAACAAGTTGTGCAACAACATTCCTATTCTTGTAAACCTGCCAGCAATGACATCTAAATTTTAACACCACTCATACATCCACATTTAGTAAACCCAACGCAATATAACTGATCTTACCATTGGTTTAGGAGCCTATAATACAATTGGATGGATATGAACTCAATTACATCTCAGAAAACATGGGAAGACAATCATATCCATGTCAAGATCTCCATTTAATGTCACAAAAGTTCCTTGTTGTTGATCTCCATTGTCCGAGACACTTCCATCTGAGCTCTCATCAACTTTTTTAAGGCAGAGCCATCCAACTCTACCCGAACTGGAAGAACAGTCTCCATTGTCGTCCAACTGAATATTCCTGGTATTAGGCCCATCATTTTTTTAATTTAAATTTTAAATTTTAATAACTTTTTATATAATTTTTGAAGATCACATATCCTAATAAGCATTTTTCAAAGTGATAAATAATTTTTAATTTTGATTGATTAGTTTTTAAAAAAAATCTTTGAGTCAAAAGTTTGCTTTCAAACACATGGTCCAGATAATTCCCTTCAATATTGTCGAATCATCTTGTCATGTGTCATAGAATCCTTAAAATATTTAACATTTTAGATGATAAAAAATTAAAGAGACAGGCACATGCTTTTTCTTTTGAACTTCAAGAGAGCAAACCCTCATTGATTTAAATACTTTTGAATATAAACTTGATTACAGAGACTTTTTCTTTTGAACTTCAAACCCTGATTGATTTAAATACTCTTGAATATAAACTTGATTAGAAATAAAGAGATAGACTAATGGCTTTGTCTTTTGAACTTCAAGAAAGCAAAGCTTTATTGATTTAAATACTCTTGAATATAAACTTGAACTTGTAGTAAGTGGTTGAATCCATGTTAGCCCAAATTTCATTATGTTGGAATCTGTGAGAACTTGTAGGAAGCAGTTGAATCCATGATATCCCCAAATTGCATTGCCATGGAATCTGTGTGTCAGAAATATGATTTAAATGTTTGTAAGCGTAAGAGAACAATTAATTAAATGCACTAAACTTCTGAACAAATTAATTTATTGTTAGAACTCTTTCACTATTAGAATCCACTTTACAGTGCATGAAGTTGGTGTAGCAGTGTCACCTTCAATTCCTGTACCTTAGATTCTATCAGCAGGGCCTCTCTTTTTCTTTTACCCCTCTTCGCCTTCAATGACGATTGGGTGCTCTCTCTGTTCAAGACCTTTCAGGCCAGCTCTTCGAAGCTTTTTAGCTTACAATAAAAAGGTTCAAAGTGATTGTTCTAGTTTATAGATCCACCTTACAATAGTAAGCCCTTGCATCCATACACAGAACCCTGCGAACGAAGGAGGAAAACACTTATTTAATATGAGCTAGTTCTTCGTCCTCAGTAGATTCTTTGTAAACTGCAATGTTGGTATAGGATCTGGAGCACAAAATATAGACAATGAAGTCAATTGATGTGAGGGCTGCTAATAACAGGTAGAAGCGATCCATGTGCCCCTTGTTCAGATTGCCTGGTATCCAACCCGGTCTATCTTCCTTCTTTGTCACATACATTACGACTGTCACCAGCAAACTGCTCACATAATTGCCAAACGATATTGAGGTCATGCACAGGGCACTTCCAAAGCTTCGGAGTGCATCAGGGGCCTGACTATTGAAAAATTCTGGCTGACCCACATACATGAACACCTCTGAAGCACCGATCAGAGCGTACTGAGGAATCTGCCAGAAAATGCTGAGGGAGCTTGGACTGTCGGGTATGATTTTGTTGTCTACTTCTTTCAGCCGATAAATCTCAACTACAGCAGCAGCAACCATGGCGAGCATACCCACGATCAACCCCACTCCCATCCTCTGTAGCTCGGTGAAACCCTTTGGATTGCGTGTGACCTTATAACCAAAAGGAACTAACACCCGCCTGTATAAAGCTATCCACACTGCAACACTGAAAATATCAAACATGGACATTGCAGCAGCTGGAACATTGAAGCTACCCAAGGAGGTGTTCATTGTAGCACCCTGCTCCACAAACAAAGATGCCATTTGGGTGAACACCACTGAGTAAATGATTGTGCACAACCAGATAGGAAGCAACCTCAGGATGCATTTTACTTCTTCCACTTGAGTCACTGTGCAAAGTCTCCATGGACTTCTTTCCTTTCCTTCCACTTCCACTGTGTCATTATCTGTTTCTATTGCTGCCTTGTCAAGGAACCTTAAAACCAATTCAAGTTCAATATAATCCATCAATATGGAAATAAGAGAAAAACCAGCGTAGGGTACAGTAATTATCATAGAGACATAGAGATGGTGAACTGAATAATGAGAGGAACGGAAAGGGTGCTTATATGGCTAGCATATTCATATTGGGGTTACGCATACACATACCTTAATCCTTCACTGTGCAGTATCTTTCGGCATCCGCTGATTGCACTTTCTGTACTGGGTAGCTCGTAAAGGTCCTTATGAGCATTTGATGGGTGTTTCAACCTCCATTTCATAATCGCTGCCACAAATACTTGGGCGAAACGCGGCAGTGGGTTACCTCCAGGCATGCAATGTTGATAAGTGGGTGTTCCTGCTAGAAATATCACCATGGACAATCCCGCTGCTAAAGCAAACAACCAGAATCCTAATACCCACAAGCCATTGTTTTCAAAGTAGCCCAGTATTGTGTTAGAAAAACGAGAACCAAGATTAAGGGCAAGGTAGAACCAGCTGAAGAAAGCTATCTTGGAGGATATTTCTCTGTCATCTTCTTCATCAAATTGGTCTGCAGGCGTGTTCAACAACACCCAACATGAATCTGGAGAAAAATTTCGACAACGGAAATGGATTTCTCAACGTCTTTTCTTCCTCTGGTGCAGATTCGCCCTCGACTCCTGCAGATTCAATCACAAAAAACATTTGGATGCAGCAGTCATCATCAAACAATTCATCTTTGACATTATTTGATCCATATCTATCTATTTCTACATTCAGGAAATCCATGGATGAAATTTGCACCAAAGATTCGATGGAGCCCATTTCAGAGGTCTGACAGGGCAGTGCGGGAAGCAAGAGCGGAGAAAACGAAAAGGGTACCTAGGAAAATCTTTCAGGTTCCAATCTCCCAGCATTCAGGCGAGGGTTTGCAACTGTTTCAAATATCATGAACAATTGCAACCACTCAACTACCTTCCCTCCCTAGATCCAACGATTAACAATCCTCCAATCGTCTAACACATAATCTAACGGCACACAGTGATGACAAGTAGATTTTAGGGAAGTTCATTTCAAAGGGAAACACCTTACGGCATAGTTATTGTTTATAACTTCATAGGGGATTTAAGATGGACTGATATTCAGTTTAATCTTACCAAAATTTCTCCATAAAAGCTTAAATACATGAAGAAAAACATAATGAAATGAACACATAAGAAAAACTCACTAGGAGACAAACAATTTGAGGCAAATCAAAAATCCTTTCATTAATTTTAAGCAAATATCTAGTTTGATTATAATTCTACTTTGAAAGGTCATCCAAGGGTTCAACCCATAATAACTCGAAGGAAGAGTTATTTATACAAAATGAAAGATATTATAGAGACATCCTTTAAAAAAATACAAAAATAGTACAAAAATATAGGAATCCCAAAATTGTTGAGTTGTTGGCACTATCTTCAAGGAATTTGTTGATGTTCTGGCCTCAAAAAAGTGATGCCTTGTTGTTTGTTAGTTGGTGATGACAGTTACTTGATGATTTCACACAAGTGATCCCATCTATCTTCACTTGGTATAGAAAGATTAATCAATTTTTTGTAAACTTCATCAACCTCGGTATACTTTTCAAAATTAGGCTTATTAACAAAGATATATTTGATTTCATGCTTGATTATTAAATCAAAGTTCAAAGCCTCTAGGAATTCCTTCCCTGTAAGGTGACCTTTAATACCTGCAAATTTATCTCTATCAGTTGCAATTGCATAAAGCTTTTGACAATATTCCTACAAAATGATTAACCTATCATTTGGTGCCACTAATCCTGGAAGTCCTCTTTGGTTGAGTAATTTGAACTTGAAATGGAACCTTTGGACAACAATTTTCAATGTCTGGCATTTTGTTTCCAACTGAGTCATGAGATTCTTTTTCTGCAAAACATTTTTAATCTCCAGAATAGTTTTTGTCCTATCAACAATCTAAATCTCTTCCAATTTGGCCTTGGTTTTTGAATTGAGCACTTTAATCATGTTTGAAGCTTCACTTGGTTTTTCCTTAAGGATTTCTTTGACTTCTTCAATAGTTGTCTGGAATCTATTAATGAGCTCTTCTTGTTAAAAAATAATCTGTATTGAGGGCCAAACTTCAGTTATAGCTTGATCGATATCTGCCCAAATATTTTCCTTGTCTTGGGCCAAGGTCTAAGCCATTAGTGACTCATTCTCCAACTCTTCAATCCTTCTTGTCAATCTGTAGGACTT
Organism: Pinus tabuliformis; assembly: GCA_031772625.1. NCBI lineage: Eukaryota > Viridiplantae > Streptophyta > Pinopsida > Pinales > Pinaceae > Pinus > Pinus tabuliformis. The sequence goes on from CM062813.1 coordinate 167,421,210, forward strand.
CTGCATCCCTTTAACATAAAGAGTATCATTCTTTATCTTCTGTGTCTCCATATTTTTGAATTTCTTTTGAAGCCTTTCATTTTCCTGTCTCTGGAGAGACAACTCATGTATGACTTTATTTAAATCACTTGTTGTTGATGTAGACTCTGATGTTGTTGATGTCGATTCCCCTCTTTTCCCTGCCACTATAAGGGGTATAGCTATAATTATAGCTATGGCCACTTGAGCAGATTGTTCCTTTTATTTAAGTAATATTTCTATCTTATTTTCCATCATCTTTATTTGTACATTTTGCTCAATGATTAATTTGAGCATTTTTTCTTTGTGCTGCTCACTTTCTTCTATCTCCTTAGTTTGAGGATCCTCTATAGAAGGTAGTTTCATATGCTTCCTTAATGCAGAAATATCTGCATTCTTATTTTTGATAATGTCCTCTACAACTTTAACATTAGTGGGATCATACCCAATTTTGATCACCAAGTCTTCTAATGATTTTACCCTTTTATCCTTTTCCAAAGAGGATATATTTTCTATCTTTAATTGTGACTGCACATTTGAAAGATATGTTCTTAATTTTGATAATGCCATAGCTTTGTTAGTCATGGTAGAGAAAAGCTTCTCACTAGACTATTTGTGCATGTCAATCTGGTTGATTGGGTGTATCTGGTTGGCATCAAAGGAAAATATGGTCTTCTTGTAGTCTAAAGAAGCCTTTGAAAAAAGAACTTGAGCTTGTAGGAATTCCATTTTAATCCTAGAATTTTCACTATCAAAGGTTGTCAACAACCTGTGCTGTGAAGTAGATGTTTGTTTCAAAAACTGAGCATAGACATTTGCCTTCAAAGATTCATTCTTCTGTTTAATTTCAAGGAAATTGGTGAATATGTTTGGCTCCTCTTGCTCACTTACTCCTGCTGACTGGGTGATCTCCAATAAATTCTGTGAAACTGAAGAGGAGGATGGAGTGGTGATTACATTTTCTTCTAACCCTGTAGAAACCTATGAATCATCCAGATTGATGATTATAGGCTCTTTCTGACCTTGAGTAGTAGTACCTTTTGATTCAGTCTTGTGTTTCTTCTGATAAATAATGAATTCCTTTGCACCCTTTATTGAATGTGAAGATTCTTCTCCTGGCCTCTTTTCCTGCTTTCTTTGAGAAGTGGGAGTCTGGAGGGTAGAACCAGGTAAAATTTGTTCTTCTACTTCCTAAAGTGTGTTTTCCTCCCACTGTTCTAGATTTCTGTATTTTTCAATCTCTGGTCTTGGAGTATGATTGTAAAGTGTGGTTTTGAGTTCCACCCTTAAGTTGGATATTATACAAATAAGACTAGGTAAAACTTGGTTGGAATCCCATTTTTCTAAGGATTGAGTCTACTTCAATGCCTATTAGTTTGGTATTGCAAATAAATTATCCCGCTTGGGGTTTGATCTTAAACTGAGATTTCCTCTTCCTTGAAACAAAATGTAGCTCGCCCATGTTGATCATTTTCCTTATATATTCCAGAGAGAAAATTCTCATTGGAACATATTTACACAATTTGTATGGAGCTAACTCACAACCATACACCCTAATTTCTGTATAATTTTGGTAAAGGTACCAGTCTCTTGTCTTAGCTTGGTCACGCAGGTGCAGGATTCTTTTAATTTCTGGGATGATTCTAGGCTCACTCTAACTGCTAAGAATCTATTCAACTGGATGAATAAAATAGTCGATGAAACCTAAAAATTTGAACTCAGTTGAGTTCCTCTTAACGAATGAGGTCCACTGTGTGATTGGTTGACTTAATTGCTGATCATCATGCTTGTGTAAGGTTATAGGTAACATGTCTCCTTGTTGAAAAAGGAACATATGCACTAATATAGAAGAATACTTGAATACTCCTTCAATAATGATTTTCATTAATTGATCATGCATACTTTCAACCAAAAATTGACTGTAATTATACATAAACATTGGTTTGTGTTCTTTGGAGAATATGGATAGATAACCTAGAATAGATTCATCTACCCATTCATATGTTTGTAACCTAACAAGCAAGAAACTAAATAAATGATATGTTTATCTCTCTCGGGGAACATTAAGGCTAAATAAGAAGGGTTCTTTTTAGGAAGTTCAACATCTTTTGGAAGAAAGATCTCAAAAATGTGAGCTCTTTGGGGGAAAGTGAGCTTGTGGTATAGATCCATGAGGAAAAAAGTGGAGAAAAATCTAAGGGACTCATTCTTAGGGATACGAAGCATTTTATTGATGGTTTCAAGTGTGATTGATATCAAAATGTATCCATTTTGAGCTACCACAGTTCTCTGCAAGTGATTGTACCTATCTTGACACCACATGACTAAATCAAAAAATGGATGGGTCTAAGGAAACATGAACATGGGAAATAAAGATTTCCATAGGTTAATTTCATCTTCTGAGTCCTGATAAGTCTTTTTTAACCAGTGGTGCAATTCAAACATATTGAATTCGCACTCTATGTCCACAATTTTGAAAAATTGGTCAGCTAAGGGATTGTGGTCAAGGTCTGGGGTATCATTGATTTTAGGATTTTCCTGCGATAAGGTTTTAATACCAGAGGGTTGGTCCTTTATTTTGGGTGCCATATTTGAAAAACAAATGGGTGGAAGAAATAACAAAAGGTTAGGAGTACAAATACTTAATAGAGAGAAATCTTCATTCCAATGATAAATCTATTGATGCCGCAAGGTAGGCATAGAGAGCAGTCAAGATTTGAAAACCTGTAAATCATAATTTAAAATAAACTAGGGAAATCATGTGAAGGGGATGAGGGGTTTACTTATAATGGGGAAGTGCATAACCATTAGAAGGAAATTATTATCGAATGGAAGGATGTTCATTTATGGCCAACGGGAAGCTGGTAACGGATGGGAGAAACAGATAGGTGGATAGGAGAATAATGGATATAGACACATGGAGGGAAAGGATTAGTGGACGGAAGGTGCATGAAACAAGGATAACCATTGGCAGGATGATGTATCGATCCAAATGGATCCAAAAATACTCTGTAAGTCTTCAAAATCTTCTCAAAATCACTTAAAATATCAAACCGATCACATAAGGGGAACCTTCAAAATGGCGGAAAAACACTATCGAGAGGTCAAAAACACGAGAAAATAGTAAAAATAGAGCTATCAACGAAGTCAACAGTGAATGCACAGTAGTCGTCAAATCTAGTCGATCAACGGTCCAGATTTGATTAGCAAATCGCAATCGGCGGTGGCAGATGGAGGATATCGGCGCATATCATATATGTATTGTGATAGCGATCAGCAGGGTCAATGAGGACTGTCGATCAAGTGCGCAGATCGATGACCCACATTGCGTCGCAACATCGCATCGACAAAAAACAATAGAATGCTCACCAAATGGCTTGGGGTTATCGCGATATGTAATTGCGATCAATCACATCGCAATATCGCAATCAGAGTTACAAAGAGGAGCAATTATACACACATATATGTATGTGATACGATTAGACGGACTTGATAACATTATAAACCATATTCGATATAATTTGAGTTTCGGGAAACAAAAATTTCCTTTGTATTTGCGTATTTCATTTATTAAACGAAATACAAAGGATAAAGCACCGATGCGAGAAAGCAGACCCGAAAGGGTTCCTTAATGCTACTGTATGGAATTTCAAGTCTGTATAAAGCCATATTTGTGTTATTTTCAGTGTTTTAACGTATTTTTAAAATATGAAGGGAAAACTTGGAACAGGGCCAAAGCAACTTGCGATAGCGATTAAGGGCAGACTTGATAGGAGTATAGATTGGATTTGAGGACTTTTGAAGTTTGGTAAACAGTGTTGTTGGCGGATTTTCACAGTTTTGAATGCATTTCTCTGTGTTAATAGAAAGCGTCTGTTTCAGGAATTTCAAAAGCCTAATGCACTCATCTGCTACAGAATAGGTGGCTACCTCTCCTGAATGCATTAGCAATAATTATTTAATGCTAGAAGAGGGATTCGAGTGAATAGAGGTCGGGAGACACAAAGCCGAGAAGCGGAAATGAATAGGTAGAGCAGATTGGCTTTAAAGCCATAGACAGAGAGCAAAAAAAAAAAGTAGTATTGGAGGCAGTGCCGAGACAGAGCAAAGATAGGGACAGAGAGTGATTGAGAGAGTCTATGTACTCAAAGAGGCTTGAGAGGTTCAAGCACACTCTTGTTGTTGTATCTGTTGTGTGTTGAGTCTCAAATTGAGCTCATACTATTGTAAAACTAAGTTTGAAGACATAATAGAGAGGTCACCACTGAAGGTTGGAATAGGAGATGTAACCCAAGATTTTTGGGTGAACTCCATATTAAATTTGTTGTGTTTATGTGTGTTGTCTATTATGTCTCTTTAACTGCTTCATTGTCTGTGTATTTCACAATCTTATCGATCCATTGCATAAAATAACATAGGAAAACCCATGCACATGAGTCTATAATACCTTAATAATTGTCTTAGATCTCATTTTCAGATCAAGTGGTATCACAGCTTTAGGTTGATAAGGTTAGACAAGCTTATGCTGGATTGTTGAATGTTAACTAGGTCAAAGCTCAAATTAGGGGAAGGAGAACTGGTTGAGGCTAACCCAAAAATTGGTAGAGTCTATCCTAAGAGGAAAATGACAGAAGAAATTCCCTTGGAATCAGACTCTCAGTTCATGGACAGTTTCATGACCATGAGAGCCATGGTAGAAGAGATATATCAAGAATTAAGAAAGGTAGAGGTGAAGATACTTCAACCTCCAAACAAGACAAAGGAACAGAAGAACCTCTTCTAGATGGTCATTCTGAAGGCAAAGGGAAAGGAAAAGAGCCTCCTCTATCCACACCTCCTGATAGCCCTGAAAATAAAAAGAAGAAAACATCTTTGATTAAGTTAGATGTAAAATTTGATTTGCCAATATATGATGGAGTTTAAATGCCGAAAAGCTAGATAACTGGATTAGACAGATTGATGTGTATTGCAGGGTGCAGAATATTGATTCAGACAGGAGTAAAATTCAGCTGGCCAACCTACACCTTAGAGGAACTACCTTAGTCTGGTGGGAAGGCAGAACACAAGCTGATTTGAAGAAGCATGGTCAAATTCTTTCTGCCTGGAGTGAATTTTTTTCTTCCATTACAAAACAGTTCTATCCACTAGCTTATATGCAGAAACCCATGATGAGTTGGCAAACTCTTTGCAAATTAAAGGGGCAAAGTGTACAAAGCTACACCTAAGAATTTAGAAAAAGGGCTTTAATTCTAGGCATTTCTTTAGACTCACCTAAAACTTTACTGAAGTATATAGGTGGTTTGCATAGTTATTTGAGGCACACCATTCTGATGTTTCACCCTACTAGCATAGATGAGGTATCCGTTCAGGCTACACATATAGAGGCTAGAGGCAAGAATGTGAACCTAGATATTTGGGGATCATCAAAACCTAATGCAAGCAAGAACAAGGAAAAGAGGAAGCAGAAATGGAAAGAAGGAAGGAAAATGCTGTACAGAAAGCCAAACCTTCATGCACTCACTACAAGAAGGATGGACATGATGATGAACATTGTTGGTCTTTGCATCCGGAGCTAAAACCCAAGACGTTCAATGGCAAGAAGAAGAAGGTTGCTGCTACTATACAGAAAGATTTGGGGTCAGACTCAAGCGATGAAACAACAATCACAGCTATAGGTATAAAAGGTAAAAATTCTGAAGCATCTACTAGTAATTCTGCACAAACTATTGATAATGAAGAAAATGAGAGGAAAAGACATAAGCTTTTTCATATTAGAGTTATTTCCAAGCATCAAAAGATTGATAATTTGTTTGATAGTGGCTCACAAGTAAACTTTATTTCTGAAGCAATTGTAAAGAAGTTGGGATTACTAACCACACCTCACAAGAATCCATATCCATTAGGTTGGGTATGTGATAAAGCAAAGCTACAAGTGACTAGACAATGTAAACTTAAGTTTTCTTTTGGGTCAGCATTTGTAGATGAGGTTGAGTTAGATATCGTTCCTTTGGATATATGTGGAATTTTTTTAAGAAGTACTTACTTGTATGATAGAAAATCCATTTTCTATAGAGCTAAAAATAAGTATCAACTCACCAAAGATGGAATAGAATATATTGTAAGAACTCATAAACACAAGAATAATTATACTCTCATAAACTCGGGGTAGATGAAAAGAATTGTAAATTCATGCAAGAAATTTTTACTGATGGTTGTAAAGGAAAAGAAACATGATAAAACCAATGTATTTGAGGGTTGTGATGCTAAACATAAATCTAATTTAGAAAAGGTTGTTTCAGAATATGATATCTTATTTCAAGAACCTAAAGGTCTACCACCCAAAAGGGAAATTGTACATGATATTCATTTGCAGCAAGATGCTCCATTGCCTAACATTGGAATGTACAGGTTATCCTCTTTAGAGAATACAGAGATCAAGAAGCAGGTACATTAGTTGCTCGAGAAAGGGTTCATAAGACCAAGCACATCACCATGCAGATCTCCAATCATGTTGGTGAGGAAGAAAGATGGTTCGTGGAGGATGTGCGTTGACTACAGAGCACTGAATAAACTAACGATCAAATATCGTTATCCCCTTCCTCACATTGATGATCTATTGGATCAACTAAAATAAGTTGTTTACTTTTCCAAGTTGGACTTATGTAGTGGTTACCATCAAGTCAGAGTAGCAGAGCAAGATGCATAGAAGACTACTTTCAAAACAAAGCAAGGGCTGTATGAATGGTAGTTATGCCTTTTGGCTTGACTAATGCTCCTGCCACTTTCATGAGAGTTATGAATGATGTACTCAAGCCTTTTATTGATGATTTTGTAATTGTATATCTAGATGACATTTTTGTTTTCAGTAAAACATGGGAAGAACATTTGAAGCATGTAAAGCAAAGTCTAGATGTTTTGAAAAAACAAAATCTCTATGTTAAGTTATCAAAATGTGAATTTGGTAAAACATCTTTGAATTATTTGGGTCATATAGTAGGGGGTGGTGAATTGAAGATAGATCCCTCTAAGGTTGAAGTCATTGTGAACTGGCCTAAACCCAGATCTGCTACAGAAGTTAGAAGCTTCTTAGGAGCAACATAGTATTGGAGAAATTTTATTGCTAACTTTTCCTTAATTGCAGCTCCCTTACATGCTTTGATAGGATTGAAAAAGGTGTTTCAGTGGGGAGGCAAATAGTAGAAAGCCTTTGACACCTTGAAAGAAAAAATTAGTACAGCACCCGTACTAGCATTGCCAGATCTTCAAAGACCATTTGAGATTGAAACAGATGCCAGTGGCTATGCCGTGGGAGCAGTGTTGATGCAACATGGTAAACCCATATGCTACCATTATAAAACATTTAATTCTGCAGTAGTTAATTATCCCACGTATGATAAAGAATTGTATGCATTAGTACAGAGTGTAAAGAAGTGGAAACATTACTTAATGGGCAAAGAAACAATTATACATACTGATAATCAACCACTTCAATATTTGCACTCACAAACTAAATTGCAACAATCAAGACACTATAGGTGGATGGGTTTTCTGTAGCAGTTTCATCTTGTCATCAGATATAAGAAAGGCATACACAATAAAGTTGCAAATATGTTGTCCAGACCAATTATAAATGCATCGACTATACTTAAGCATAACTCAGTAATGCATGAAAGCTACATTGAACAATATGTTCAAGATATATATTTTAAAGATGTATATGCAACTTTATGTCATGGCAAAAAAGTATAAGAATTGGATTATTATGTTAAGGACCAAATATTGTATCATTTGTGAAAGTTATGCATTCCTCAAACCAAAAGAGTTAATATAATCCGAGAAGCACACACTTCTCTAATATCAGGTCATTTTGGTGTAAGTAAAACAGTGGCATAGCTGCAAAGATTTTGCTATTGGCCAAGAATGCATGAAATAGTTTCTAGATATATTAAAGGGTGTACCATGTGTGCTAAAAGCAAACCCAACAATAGAAAACTAGGCTTGTACACTCCACTTCTAGTTCCTTCTCATCCTTGGGAAAGTGTTTCCATGGACTTTGTTAGAGGATTTCCAAAATCTAGAAAAGGTCATGACTATTTATATGTTATTGTGGATAGGCTCAGCAAAATGTGTATTTTAATACCTTGTAACAAGTAGACTATAGCTGAAAAAATAGGGAAATTGTTCTTTCAGCATGTTTGGGTGCATTTTGGGTTACCCACTTCCATTGTATCTGATCGAGATTCCCGATTTGTTGGGAAGTTTTGGTCAAGTCTGTGAGAATTGATAAACACCAGACTGAAGAAAAGAATAGCCTTTCATCCACAAACAAATGGCCAAATAGAGGTGGTCAACAAGACAGTGATTCAGTTGCTTAGGGGTTATTGCAGCAAGCATCCCATGCTTTGGGATGAACATTTATGTTATGTGCAACATGCTTACAACTGTGCCAGGAATTCTTCTACACAAAGATCTCCTTTTGAGCCTTTTTTTGGTTTTATACCACGTTCTCCCTTGGATTTTGTCTTTGAAAAGGACATAATGGTTGATGGACACAAAAATGTGGACAAAGAAACCAAGTTCATTAAATAGATCCAAGAAATTCACCAGGAAGTGCAGGAACAGCTGGAAAAGAGCCAAGCCAAGTACAAGGCAAGGCATGACAAGCATCGGATGGAGCATAACTTCTAGGTTGGTGATCAAGTCTGGCTGTATAGCAGCAAAGATAGAATGCAAGGTGAAGGAAAGAAACTGAAGCCAATAAGGTATGGGCCTTTCAAGATACTTGAGAAAATTGGTGAGAATGATTTCCACCTTGATTTTCCAGTGTATATGCACATATATTCAGTGGTAAATGTAGAAAATTTAAGACTATTTGAACCTTCATTAATTGAAGATCCCGAAGAGTAAAGTCAGTTACATTCTATTGATGATCTATTGCCTGAATATCTCAATGAGTTGCAGGAAGATACAATTCTGGACAGGAAGGTGAGAACCATGTGCAAAGGGGATGTTGAGTACCTAAGAATTGGGCTCAAAGGTTCAAAACCCAGTAGTGCAAAGTGGATAGAGACTGGACAAGTGAGGAAGCTGTATCCTCACTTGAGCGATGCTTGAAAACCAACTTTTGGTGGTCCAAAAGCCTTTTCAGTGGGAAGGCGTGATCTAAATGGATCCAAAAATACTCTCTAAGTCTTCAAAATCTTCTCAAAATCACTTAAAATATCAAATCGATCGCATAAGGGGAACCTTCAAAATGGCGGAAAAACACTATTGAGAGGTGAAAAACACGAGAAAACAGTAAAAACAGAGCTATCAACGGAGTCAACAGTGAATGCACAGTAGCCGTCAGATCTAGCCGATCAATGTTCTAGATCTGATTGGCAAATCGCAATCGGCGGTGGTAGATGGAGTATATCGGTGCATATCATATATGTATTGCGATAGTGATCAACAAGGACAATGAGGACCATCGATCAAGCACAAAGATCGATGGCCCACATTGCATTGCAACATCGCATCAACAAACAAAATAGAACGCTCACAAAACAGCCCAGGGTTATCACGATATGTGATTGCGATCAATCGCATCGCGATATTGCAATCAGAGTCACAAAGAGGAGCGGTTATACACATATATGTATGTGATGCAATTAGATGAACCTGATAACATTATAAACCATATTCGATATAATTTTAGTTCCGAGAAACAACAATTTCCTTTGTATTTGCGTATTTCATTTATTAAATGAAATACAAAGGATAAAGCATCAATGCGATAAACCAAACTTGAAAGGGTTCCTTAATGCTATTGTATGGCATTTCAAGTCTGCATAAAGCCATATTTGGTTATTTTCAGTGTTTTAACATATTTTTAAAATACGAAGGGAAAACTTGGAACAGGGCCAAAGTGACTTGCGATAGTGATTAAGGGTGGACCCGATAGGAATATAGACTAGATTTGAGGACTTTTGAAGTCTCGTAAACAATGTTTTTGGCAGATTTTCATAGTTTTGAATGCATTTCTCTGTGTTAACAGAAAGCGACTGTTTCAGGGATTTCAAAGACCTGATGCACTTATCCGTTGCAGAATAGGTGGCCACCTCCCCTGAATGCGTTATGCAATGATTGTTTAACGCTAGAAGATGGATTCGAGCAGATAGAGGCCGGGAGACAGAAAGCCGAGAAGCGGAAATGAATAGGCAGAGCAGATTGGCTTTAAAGCCACAGGTAGAGAGAAATAAAAAAAAGCAGTATTGGAGGCAGTGCCAAGACAGAGTAAAGACAGAGACATAGAGTGATTGAGAGAGTCTGTGTACTTAAAGAGGCTTGAGAGGTTCAAGCACACTCTTTCTGTTGTATCTATTGTGTGTTGAGTCTCAAATTGAGCTCATACTATTGTAAAACTCTTTTTGAAGACATAATAGAGAGGTCACCACTGAGATGTAGCCCAGGAGTTTTGGGTGAACTCCATATTAAATTTGTTGTGTTTATGTGTGTTGTCTATTATGTCTCTTTAACTGCTTCATTGTTTGTGTATTTCACAATTGTTGAAAAGTGTGCAACAAGAAATGCTTGTTGAGAGTGCAACAAGATGATGGAGCTTAGTGAAAAGAGTCGCCTTCACTAAGTGGGCCCGCAGGCTATTTTTGGCGCAAGTCTATTTTTAGACTATGTCTATTTTTAGACATATGGATCATGTCTATGGATGATTGATCAAGTTGGGAAAAATAGATGGACTTCTATTTTTGATGAAAGTGTGAGTGATCACAGTGTGAGTGATTACAGTGTGAGTGATCACAGTGTGAGTGATCAAAGTCAAAAATAGAAAAGTCAAATATTATTATCTCACAATAATATTTGGACTATAAACTTAATCTTATTCTCTTGGAGCACTTCAGTTTGAGCTACGGAAGTGGCACATGCAGCTGTCAGAAGGAAATTCGTTTTTCTTATGAGTCAGTTGAGTTGTTGCATGCATGACTTCAGTTAGAACTCAAGTGAGTTGAGTTTAGTGGACTGGAGGTACAGTTGATGGAGTTGTGTTCAGTTTAGCTTTGTTAAACTGGTTGTATTTAGTCTAACTGATCAATAGACTAAAGATGAGTTGGGTGAATTAGTTATTAATTAATTCACAAGTTATTAACTCATAATGCAACTATAGAATACATCAGTTAACTCAGTTGCATGTCAGTGCATGTTCAGTTCAGCAGGGACAGGTGTTAGAGGATCAGATTGCTATCAGTTGTGACTATAGCTGTGCATGATGATTTGCACAATCAAAGGATTGAGTATGCCAATGAGTTTGCTCACGTATCTTCATGATATTATAGCTGTTGCTCACGTCCAACATAGCGTGGGTGACTATTTTGCAGTGTAAAATCGAGTTTGGGAAGCTATTCTCATCAGTTCTCGAGCAGGTTTGAGCAGTGGAGGCAGGCAAGCAGCGGGAGAGATTTGGAGATCAAATCTGAGCTGTATTGTGTGTAACAGGTGGAGATACTTGTGAGAAGTATTATGCTTTGTATTGTTACATGATTCAATCAATATAATATACAGATAGTGTGGGGTTTTTAGCGAGATGCTTTCCCCGGGATACATACTGTGTTTATGAGTTTGATTGATGCTTCTATGTGTGCCTGTGGATGTTTCTGCTTCTGTAATTTGATGATCAACATAGAGGAGATTATGTATTATACATGTTCCGCTTAAATTGTATGATCAGGATAATCTCTGTTGAATATGTGTCATATTATTCAAAATTTCTACATGGTATCAGAGCAGCTTGATTTGTAGAAGAGATTTTTACAGGATATCAAGCGAGGATTGATCATCAGATCTACTATTCAGTCACGAATTCTAGATCGGAAGCAGTTGAGTTGGTTGCTGGTGGAATTCGAATTTGCAGCAGTGTTTTCTTGGTGACAACGCAACAATGTCTTTCAACGGATTGCGATTGGAGTATGCTCTTGAGGGCAGCTCAAACTATATTGCATGGAAGGACAGGATGGAGGCAGTATTGGATGATAACGGGCTGAAGGAGTTCATAGATACGGATATCCCAAAGCCTACTGATGCTACTCAAGCTGATGCTTGGCAAAAGAAGATCGCAAAATGTCGAAGAATTCTGTTGGAGGGCGTGAAGGATCACATTGTGTCCAACCTCCATGGAAAGGCTACTCCATATTTGATGTGGAAATCATTAACAGAATTATTCCAAAGCAAGAGCGATCAGAGGAAGCTGGCGCTCAAAGATAAACTCAGAAACATCAAATGCGAGAAGGGAGACAGTATTCCCAAGTATCTCACGAAGTTCACTCAGTGTCGAGATGAGCTGGGAAGTGTGGGGGTTACTGTCGATGATGAGGACTTGGTGAGCTTGGCTCTCCTTGGTCTTCCGAAGAGTTGGCATTCCTATCAGGACTCTGTCAATGGTCGGGAGAAATTGCCAGGATGGGAGAGACTTTGGTCGGATCTTGTGCAGGAGGAGATCAGGCGGAGCACCAGAGACGGTTCTTCATCCATGCAGGATGAGGAGAACTGTGCCTTAGCGAGTAAGGCGAGGAAGGGGAAGGGGAAGGTTTCTCTTTCCGAATCCAGTTCTTCCAATGATGGGAAGAAGGTTGACAAGGCGAAGGTGAGATGCTTTCATTGTCATGAGTTGGGTCATTATGCTACTAATTGCCCAAAGAAGAAGTCCAAGAAGGGATCCGGGGAAGGATCTGAAGGTGAGGCAGCCTCACTTGCTTCACAGTTTGAGTTGGACTTCACACTCTTCGCATGCATGGTTTCATCCATGATGGGAAGTGGTTGGTTTCTTGATAGTGGAGCTTCTTTCCACATGACCGGTGACAAAAGTTTGTTCAGTACTTTGGAGGAGAAAGATCTCCAGATACTCATAGGGATGGGTAATGATGAGAAGTATAGTGTCTCAGGTGTAGGCACGGTTATTTTTCAGAGGGAGCATGGAGCTCGCCTTACCTTGACCGATGTCAAGTATGTACCAGGACTGAAGAGAAACTTGGTGTCGATCGCGATGTTGGAAGACAGAGGATATGATGTGGTCTTTACTAAGGGAAAGGTTTTCCTTAGACACATCATCACTAGACAGGTGAAGCAGATTGGTTCACGGGTCAAGAACCTGTATGCTCTTGAGGTTCAAGATGCATGCAAAGCCTTGAGCAGCAAGGCAACTGATGGAGACTTGGTGGTTGAGAGGGAGCGTATATTACCTCTCAACATGCAGAGCCAGAAGAAGTCTCAGACGATTGTGGAGGAGCCACGATTGGTGCAGCAGCTTCAGGAGGTTGTGGAGCAGCCACAACAAGGGAAGCTGAGAGGAGATCGAGTAGAGACATCTACTCATCCAGAGACCTCCAGTAGGGGGAAACTTCAAGCCAGGTGGGCTGAGGGATCGCATGCATCCATACCTCCAGGTAGGAGGTGGGGTGATGTGGATTGATTGTCCCAAGGAGGAGGGGCAAGATCCTTGAGGTACCCAACCTCTTGGATGAGACCTTGCTACGGGAGCCCCGATGTGTAGCAGGAACTGACTGATTGGGTAGAGACAGATGCGGATGGAGCGGCAGAGAGAGCGACAGTGCAGGGAATCCCAGGACAGCGCATAGCTAGCAGGCTGTAGCAATGCGAGAGGCACAAGTGTTTTGCACAGTGCTAGGTGGCATAGAGAGGTGTGCAATGGTGCGAGATGCATGGAGATGTTGCAGTAGCACAGATGTCAGAGAGGGAGCACTTGTCAGCAGCAGGTAGAGCTTCAGCATCAGAGGATGTTTCTATCCCAACAGGGAGGTCAGTTGGGAGGTGCAGTGCGGATGCAATGCTGGGAGATAGAACCAGCAGCAGCACGGATGCAGTCAGAGATCAAAGTGACAGAGGCTAGAGCAGTCAGATACTGAAGAGCACAGAGATGCAGAGTTTCAGTTGATAGAGGCAATAGCAGTCAAAGACTTTGATGACAGAGCAAGTGGACCGGCCAAATGTGTTGCATGGAGAACATTCCAGAGTTACAGGATCGGGTTTGAGAGGAAGCCTTTCTTGTTGAGAGGGAGTGTTGAAAAGTGTGCAACAAGAAATGCTTGTTGAGAGTGCAACAAGATGATGGAGCTTAGTGAAAAGAGTCACCTTCACTAAGTGGGCCCGCAGGCTATTTTTGGCGCAAGTCTATTTTTAGACTATGTCTATTTTTAGACATATGGATCATGTCTATGGATGATTGATCAAGTTGGGAAAAATAGATGGACTTCTATTTTTGATGAAAGTGTGAGTGATCACAGTGTGAGTGATTACAGTGTGAGTGATCACAGTGTGAGTGATCAAAGTCAAAAATAGAAAAGTCAAATATTATTATCTCACAATAATATTTGGACTATAAACTTAATCTTATTCTCTTGGAGCACTTCAGTTTGAGCTACGGAAGTGGCACATGCAGCTGTCAGAAGGAAATTCGTTTTTCTTATGAGTCAGTTGAGTTGTTGCATGCATGACTTCAGTTAGAACTCAAGTGAGTTGAGTTTAGTGGACTGGAGGTACAGTTGATGGAGTTGTGTTCAGTTTAGCTTTGTTAAACTGGTTGTATTTAGTCTAACTGATCAATAGACTAAAGATGAGTTGGGTGAATTAGTTATTAATTAATTCACAAGTTATTAACTCATAATGCAACTATAGAATACATCAGTTAACTCAGTTGCATGTCAGTGCAAGTTCAGTTCAGCAGGGACAGGTGTTAGAGGATCAGATTGCTATCAGTTGTGACTATAGCTGTGCATGATGATTTGCACAATCAAAGGATTGAGTATGCCAATGAGTTTGCTCACGTATCTTCATGATATTATAGCTGTTGCTCACGTCCAACATAGCGTGGGTGACTATTTTGCAGTGTAAAATCGAGTTTGGGAAGCTATTCTCATCAGTTCTCGAGCAGGTTTGAGCAGTGGAGGCAGGCAAGCAGCGGGAGAGATTTGGAGATCAAATCTGAGCTGTATTGTGTGTAACAGGTGGAGATACTTGTGAGAAGTATTATGCTTTGTATTGTTACATGATTCAATCAATATAATATACAGATAGTGTGGGGTTTTTAGCGAGATGCTTTCCCCGGGATACATACTGTGTTTATGAGTTTGATTGATGCTTCTATGTGTGCCTGTGGATGTTTCTGCTTCTGTAATTTGATGATCAACGTAGAGGAGATTATGTATTATACATGTTCCACTTAAATTGTATGATCAGGATAATCTCTGTTGAATATGTGTCATATTATTCAAAATTTCTACAACAATCTTATCGATCCATTGCATAAAATAACATAGGCAAACCCATGCACATGAGTCTATAATACCTTAATAATTATCTTAGATCTCATTTTCAGATCATGTTTGAATGAAGTGGGATAAGTGGATTTCAGAGGGGGGGTATGTTGGATAGCGGAGGCCCCGTGTAATGGTTTTGGGGCTTAAAGCCCATAATTTAGGGTAATGATATTGTATAAGTTCCGTGAAGTGCACGAAGCGCGAAATTTAATAGGTCGAGTCAAAGGGTTGTCTGCCCGAAAATAATGTAAAATAATAGAAACTGAGTCGGCCTTCCCATGGTCCGTGGACCATGGAAATGTATAAATAGGGCGAGGCTTTAAGGGTAGGAGGTATCTTTTTGAAGGATCTTGAATGTTATGGGTTTATGAAGGTAATATTCTCTCTGCGTCTGTAAGTTTGAGTCGAGGGTGTTAGTGGTTAGATAGAGGCTCCGCAGCTGTGTGCGAGGAGGCCTGGTAGAGTCTGCAGCTGTGTGCATGGACCCCTACAGCTGTGTGCGCGGGGCAGGAAAAAGATTGTACTGAATTGAAGACATTAATAAAGTTAAATTGGTTCTGAAATATTGCGGCTCTATTTATATTTTGGTTTATGCATCTGTTATGATCTATATATTTTTGCTTATGTTATGTGTTTATGCAAATCTGTAAGGTTTATGGGTGCATGCACTGGTTATTACTGTTAAATGCTTGCTTAAAGATCGTCAGAAGTATATCAGATCTATAATAAACACATATAATAATAAGGATCAAGGAAGCACCTGTCATGGATCTACGCGAAGGACGGACAACCTCACAGAGCAGTGCGAGTGCACAAATTGGATTGTGACCCTTCCATTCTCCATCTAGACATCCCTAGGGTGTGGAAACCTGGTTCTAGCACCCTCCCCTACTACCTCGGGTGAGACTTTAGTCCGCACTTCGTGAACTGTTGCCGAAAGGGCCAATAGTGAGATATTTGTTTGGCTAAAACACTTCCGAACCTGGGTCAGTCCCTAACAAGCCAACAAATGGTTCCGTTGGTAGGATCGAGATCTACCTAAGGGATGTATGATATCAGGATGTTGGAACCCTAAGAAGAAAAAGATTGAAAATTGAGTGGATCAGAAGCTGTACGAGTTCGTGGTTGATCACCTCTGCCAAACTAGGAGTTTAACATGGCGAGCGCAATCAAATTGCTTGTATTAAGAGGAGTAGGAAGTGAAGATCCATAATAGTTTTGGTTCATAGTAAGGGCAGTGTGGGAAGTGCATAGAGTTATGGTCAATAAAATTAAAAGAGCTACATTGGTAAGCACGCTACAGGATCGCGCATTAACGTGGTATATAAAGCACTCTAGCGATCATCCAAATGCGGGAATAGCGGAGATCAAGGATGCGTTGAACAAATAATTTAGCTAGCCAAAATTTGAGACGCAATCAATCATCAGGTTCAAGGAGATCATGATGTTGCTAGGTGAAACCCCTTGGGATCTAGATCAAAGACTAAAGAGTACGATCCGTGAGGCTAACATGGCTCTGACGAATGCGTAGCACTACACGTGGTTTGTGGCATCTTTGACGCCACATCTGAGAATGACGTTGTCACAACAGGAGATCTCAAACCAGGCTGAAGCATTAGAGATAGCGATGAGGTTGCATGAAAATCCAATACAAGATCCTAGGTTGGGAGTTCAGCAAATCCACACGCAACTACAAAGCCTATGCTTGGAGATGCAGAGTTTGAAACAGGAGAAGGTGCCCCGACTAGAAGCATGAGAAGAAGTAAGGTGCATAAAATGTAGAATCCAGGGCCACAATAAGGATCATTGTCTGATATTCGTGAACTATTTGGTTGGGGGAGGGCCAATGTCGTTGAGACCAGAGGCACAGGCGGGACCAAGTAGTAACATGCATCACATGGAAGAGAAAAATAAACAGAAAAGTAGTGGAGAGTCAACAAAATCACACTTGTATTAAGTATATCCCTAAACAAATATCTCATTAGAATTGAGTACATACATATTTATATCCTTATAGATAGTTACAATAGTTTAACTATCTAAACAACCTATTCATAATTAAGTTGGTCATCTGAATCAATAGAGGATTCGACTAAATTACACATATATTTAATATATCAACTTGACTGGGCTAGTCTATTAAGTCGACTAGTCCTTCCAACAAGACCTATTTGTCAAAGTGGACCCGAAAAGTTCCCACATGCAGCACCCCTTTTTTGAGCTAAAATCCTATGAGGGGGTGCTCTGTGTTAACTGAGCAGAGAAGAATGAGCATCATCGGTTGTGCGAATTAGTAGAGGCAATGGAGCAAGAGCTTGAAGAAGAGTTGCAGGAGACAAGGAGGGAGTAATAGAACGTAGCGCGTCACTCACAGGGATGGTGGATTGCGAAGCCTTTCCAGCCTGTATCGCCACACTGATGAGTGACTCGGGACGAGTCATGATGATTGTGTTGGGGGCCTGTTGGGTAGCAGAGGTCCCGCGTAATATTTTTGGGGCTTAAAGTCCATAATTTAGGGTAATGATATTGTAAAAGTTCTGTGAAGTGCACAGAGCGCGAAATGTAATAAGTCGAGTCAAAGGGTTGTCCACCCAAAAATAATGTAAAATAATAGAAAGTGAGTTGGCCTGCCCATGGTCCGCGGACCATGGAAATGTATAAATAGAGTGAGGCTCTAAGGGTAGGAGGTAGCTTTTTGGAGGATCTTGAATGTTATGGGTTTATGAAGGAAATATTCTCTCTGCATCTGTAAGTTCGAGTCGAGGGTGTTAGTGGTTAGATAGAGGCTCCACAACTGTGTGCATGGAGGCTAGGTAGAGTCCGCAGCTATGTGTGTGGACCCCTACAGCTGTGTGCGCAGGGCAAGAAAAGGCTTGTACTGAATTGAAGACGTTAATAAAGTTAAATTGGTTCTGAAATATTGCAGCTTTGTTTATATTCTGGTTTATGCATCTGTTATGATCTATCTGTTTTTGCTTATGTTATTTGTTTATGCAAATCTGTAAGATTTATGGGTGTGCGCACTGGTTATTACTGTTAAATGCTTGCTTAAAGACCGTCAGAAGTATATCAGAACTATAATAAACACATTTAATAATAAGGATTGAGGAAGCACCCGTCATGGATCTACGCGAAGGACGGACAGCCATGCAAAGCAGTGTGAGTGCAAAAATCAGATTGTGACCCTTCTAGTCCCCATCTAGACATCCCTAGGGTGTGGAAACTTGGTTCCAACACCCTCCCCTACTTCCTTGGGTGAGACTTCAGTCCGTGCTCCGCGGACTATTGCTGAAAGGGCCAGTAGTGCAGGATTCTTTTGGCTAAAACACTTCCGAACTTGGGTCAGGCCCCAATAAGCCAACAGGGTATGAAATAAGGAGGAGGTGACACGTTGCAATGGGCCCACCATAAAAGAAACATATTTTCGGACCCCCCTTTGTCATTATCGTGCAACGGTCGAAGGGGGTGTGAAATGGCTTCCCTGTTGTTGATCTAAATAGGGAAGAGGATCATCGTCCAAAGGTACCCGCTTGTTAGTGCTCCATGACAAATTGCTTTTGTCTTTTTATGGCTCGGGTAAAAATATCATAAGGATTTATTTACACAAAATTAATCACCTTTAAGAGGTAATTAAGTGCTAATCAAACAAACATTAATAAAAAATTTGGCGCATTTGTTCTAGCAGCCAATTACTTACCTATTTTTTGTAACCCTAATCTAATACATCACTTGGCCAAATTTTGAGCATGTTAGGCCATTATTTTATATCTAATCATGTTCTAACAAGATTAAACAATTTGGTGAACTTATTCACTAATCTAAGAACATAAATTTAAATGATTTGATCATAATTAAACTATATGATTCAAATCAAAACATCAGGTTGTGGCATTTTAAACAAGCTGCACACAAAACCCTAGTTTATTTACAATGTAATTTTATTCTTTTCAAGTAGCATTTAAATTTTCTCACTTGTACAAATTTTGATTTTCTTTTGATGGGGTTTCATTTCATCTTTCTTTTTTCATTTTTTTTTCTATATTTTTTTGTACCCTCTTTTATAAAAAACTAACTTATTAAAATAAAAAATGTTACAACATGAGGGATTCTCTTATAGTAGGACTTGATATAGTTGTGACAAGGGATCATGGAATATTCGGTCCAAAGTCATTAACTTCCATACTATCTACATGCCTAGTATGGCTTCATTGTAGACTATTACTTCTCATAAGAACAGATGGTGCTACACTTCTTGAATTTGAGTTCTCTCTGCTACCTTCAAAGGAGTTTTGTACATATTTGATATGTCACTCTGGAACTTGTTTATGTCTTGACTTCTGGATGAATTTTTCCTCCCTCATCTCTTGTTGTTTATTTTTTCTTTTGTCCCTTTCTAGTTTTTGAATATTAGCAAATTTTTATTACAATTGTATACATGATTAAGTCCTTCATCAAGTGTATACTCTCATGTTCTTGTGACTGACCGTTTTCTTCTAATTTTGGCTACCAATTTACTTATTTATCTTTCTTCTAATTTTGTACTTATATCTCACAAATTTCTACCCCGCCATCACTGACCCAACTTACTTCTAACTGATGAGGAATATTTCTTCAAACATTTTCAATTTATTAAGAATTATACCGATGCTTCTCTTATATATTTACATAAGGCGTTAATAAATTTCTCCCAGACAACCTAACGCTTACTACAGTCAAAATTTATTGGATTCTACAAGGGTTGTCTATATTCAACTATATGACTGAATCCCTTCTAGAGGATAAATTTATGCAGTAAAACAGGTATTTTAAGAAGAAACTTTCATGAAAATCACCATGGAACCTTGTTTTGATCTTTTCAACAGAAGCGTTTTCTTGTATTGCTTTCTCCTTGTAGAAGTCGTCCAATATTTTCTCTACCCACTCATCCAAGTTCATTCTCCCAATGTTAGTCAATTTTAGGATTAACCGGCTATTGACTTCTCTTTGTCACATTAGGTGCTTAGTCAATAAATTTCTTTATTTCGATGAGGATTGATTCAATTAAATCCTTATGTGATTTAGTGAAGAAATTTTCGCTAGCTTTTGTAATAAATAGTCCATTCCTGCTTGCATACTTTTTCAAGTAATTATTGATCTTTCTCTCCCACCACTGTTGTAATCTAGTGAAAAGTATCCATTAGTTACGAGTAGAGTGGAACATCAAGTAAGATTAAAGAGTAACATGCATCACATGGAAGAGAAAAATAAACAGAAAAGTAGTGGAGAGTCAACAAAATCACACTTGTATTAAGTATATCCCTAAGCAAATATCTCATTAGAATTGAGTACATACATATTTATATCCTTATAGATAGTTACAATAGTTTAACTATCTAAACAACCTATTCATAATTAAGTTGGTCATCTGAATCAATAGAGGATTCGACTAAATTACACATATATTTAATATATCAACTTGACTGGGCTAGTCTATTAAGTCGACTAGTCCTTCCAACAAGACCTATTTGTCAATCAGTTACATCTATACGATCCACTTATTGTATACCTATATTTTCATTAGATCTATCTACTAGTCACTCAGATATGTAAGATTTTCTTTCTTTATACTTAGAGCTACACTAGATCTATATGTTGATGGCTTAGATTTGTAATATCTACTTACTATATACCCAAATCCACACTCGATATATATACTAGATACTCAAACCCGCAAGATATTCCTACTATAAACCCATATCTATATCTATAGCCTCCATATCTCCCATTGTAACCTTAAGATCTACTAAAATAACCTTAAGATATGTTGTAGTAAGCTTTAGATTTGTTGTTGTAACTACTTGGAAATTAAATTATTTCATAGATTGGAATTCAATTCCATGTTAAAATGTCTATTCCAACAACCTAGATAAATTAATTCCTTGTGATTTCCTTATTAAAACATTAATTTAGTTTGAATTCCTCAACTCATGGAATAAAATACACTTGCTAGAAATTTAACTAGAAATAAAAAATAGCAGAAGCTATAAGAAACCAATCTAAATAATATACAGAAAGAATTCTTCCTTTCAAATATTGGATTCTTGGTAAATTTACTCCAAGCTTACAAAGGCTCCCAAAATTGGAAAATTGCTCACTGATAAAACTACAAAAAATCACAACGAAAAATAGTGTTCTGGTGTACTGTATAGCTTGTACAACCCTACCAAAACCTATTGTAAAAAATCCTCATTCTATTGTTGAAATATCTCCTATAAATTTGTAGGGCTACCTCTCTTTTTCTTGTTTGTACAACCTCCTTAAGTTTCCTCTGCACCTACTAGGTATGACCCTTTTAGTTTATGAGATTTAGATTAATCTCATTTTGTTTCTCACATTATTTCCTCTTTTCTCCTTTAGGCTTGCATAACGAGTGCTAATCCTTTATCACTCTATAATTTATGTTTTTATAACACTTTATGTATCTTTTCCTTTCACTGTTTCTTTCTGTTGATGATGTTGGAAATGCCAATACATAGGGGTTCTCCCTGATATGAATTCCCAACTAGACCTCACACCATTTGGAATAGGAGTCCCATCCAAGAAATGGTCCTCGCTCGCATTATTGAATTCTTAAAAATTTTCCTTGGATTAAATTTACAACGTAAGAGAGCATGCATATAATTTTGATATAAGCAAGTAAGCTTTTTTGAAACAAATAGTTGCAATGTGTATAAGGTACTTTCACAAAAGGGAAAAGAAAGAGTGAGATTTTAGAAGCAAAGTAATAGTATTATCCTAATGAAGACACACACACATAAGTTGGATGAATAATTAGTTAACTTGTGAAATATTTCACAGAGTAACTACGATCGTAAAGAAAAATAACAACACACATTCAATAAGATATATAAAAAAATCCAACAAACTAGCTCATTTTCTTTAGTATGTATGAAAAAAAAAATATCGCAAACATTAAAATAATAGTCTAAAAACATCCACGATACATGCATGAAAGTGTTTCAGCTCTAAGAGATTCAAATCATTAAGTGAGTGTTCCAAGATATACAATTATAGGCTTGCATCACTAGCTCCAATAGTGGAATGTTAAGCTACCACCTGCTCCTCAAAATAATGATCTTCTCTCCTATGCCTGGCTTGAGAAGCCAAGGTGATAAATTCCTTTGCTTTAGCTATGATGGTTTATTTATTACAAATGAGGTGACTCTTCACCTCCCATGTGAATTTTCACCTCCCTCATGATTCTTGAGCTCCTATGTGAGTTTTGAGCTCCTACATGACTCTTGGACTTCCTAGTGACTCTACACATTCCATGTGGGACACTTGGGCTTCCACACATTTTACATTTTCCAATTTGTTTTTAAATTCCATAATTACATTTCACCAATAGTGTGGCAAAATGCATGAGACAAAACAACCCTCTTGTGTTGACACTTTAAAGAGCTACAATTTGGTGACTGTGACATAAGACTTCATTGTAATGTTTCAATTCCAAGATCTTTCTCTTTGTGGTTATGTCTTATGTCCTTCATGATATATCTTGTGTGTGCTTCATCTTCACCCTCCAAAGGGTCTGGTTGCAGCTTTAGATTCCTCCATGTTATCTTGGTCTTCATTCATTTGTCATAGTTCATAGTTCCTTTATCTCCTTGTATTGATTATCTCTTTGAGTTTCATCTTTGTAATTGTCTTCTTGCAACCTATTTTTGATGACCCCCTTAAACATTATCTACAATGTCAAGACAATAGTACCTGCAAGTGTATTTCACTCATGGAACGACAATATCAATCCCAAAATCACCTAGTCTACCTTGATTTCTCATGAACGTTGTTGACTTTGATGGGACAGTGCACAAGGGGTAACAGAGAGGTCTTGTTGGGCATAGTGCATAGAGTTAGGAGTCAAGGAAGGTAGGTCTAGGCACTGGAAGTGCATATTTGGAAATGAAAAAAAAGGTAAGGCTTTGTGCAGTTGGAATTCCAGAAGATAAGAGTGACAATCTTGGGAAATATGGGTACACAATGCGTGGTGATTGAAGATGAGGCTCAAGGGATTGTGCATATTTCCACTACAGAGGTCATGAAATGGCCTTACTTTACACTAAGAATGTGCAGCACGTAATTTATGGTAGGGTTGATCAAGGCTTTCATAATGGGAAAGTGTAAGCAACAAAGTTGAGGGACTACTCTCTAAAATTTATCAATGAGTAGTGAAGGAGGATGTCCTCAAGGTGGGAACAATTTGCAAGTCCAAGAGGTAAGGGTCTAACCACTAGGGCTTAGGAGTGCACAATGTACTCATCAATTGGTTGGATGTTTATTTTTCTCGTGACTTGTGCAAGATGTGAGGACAAGGATGAACTCAAAAATTGACAAAGTGTGAGATCAATGAGAGAAGAGAGTAAGAGTAAGAACATATGATATGTCCTAAACATGATCACATGCATCTTTGATTAGGCACATGAAAAGAGGATGCACAATACCAAAAGCAACATGTATACATCAAAATGAAAGTTAATCGACAATTATCTCCAAGTGCGACACAACATATATATTTTTACGACAAAAGTGTTGACTACAACCAAAAGGTGGACTATCCCATAAGAATGTGTCCAACACATGTTCTAATAACAAAGAGTATCAACTAATGTAAGATAGTACATTGAAGCTTCCTCCTAAAGGTGTGTCAGGGCTAACTCTAACAAAATATGACACTTCAAACTTCTTTAGAAGGGAACTTGGGAACTTAAAAAAACTTAGAGAACATGCATGGAACAACATTAACAACTAAAATGACAATTCACATGATCAATGGGAGGCTACATAATGAATGTAGGAAAAATTTGGAGGGTGTTGCAGCAGTGGCAACCCTTATTTTATAACATTTTATTGATGATCTAGTATCCATAACCCTAATCTCTCGATGAGATTGATGGTTGAGCCATTAAATCTCAATCGATTGTGGATATTACATCTAAATTACCAATGTAAATACTTTACATTTTAGTAGAAATTAATCAACTCACTAATTAAATACTCTTTGTGTTAATAAATAACTTTAATTAAAGTGAATTACAAAATATAAATTACCTTTTTGGATGACTTCCACACATCCAACACTAGATTTGTGTGGAAGTTTATGTCTGATGCTATAGATATGAACATTAAACCACCCTTGCTTTTGATTGGGATACAAGATGTCTTCTTGTCGAGTTTTAGGATGATATTTCTTTACACTTTAATATTTTAATTTTAGAAATCATGGTTTTACTATGATATTTTAGAAAAGTGATTTCCTTATCTTTTATTTATAAAACATTGCTAAATTTTATGGGAGACATTACATAGTCTTAAAGAAAATATTGTCCAAGTTATAATCCAAGATACAACTTAAATAATCTTTTTTTAATTTTATTTTTTCACTTTTTTTTTCGCTTTGGTGGTCTCAGTGATAAGTTGGGTTGTAGAGAGGAAATTTTATTTGTAAAAATATACATGTTAGTGTCAAACTCACTCACAAAAGAAGATATAAATTAGATGAAAATGAGGTCTCTTGGAATTCATCTTCCTAGAGGTATCTTGGACTTCTCATGACTATTGAACTTCACTTGAGGATTTTCCCCTTCCGCTCAAGTGAGCCAAGTTTCCATAACCCAAGAGGATTATATTTCCAACATCCCCCCCCCCCCCCCCACACTAATCTGAAGTGATGTATATGATTCCAAGAAGAGAGATGGAAAACAAAAGTTAATAGAAACCAGTGGTTGGACGTGCTCTCAGAATATGGTGGTTTAAGGAAGACCAAAAACCAAATAATGTAGTAGAATCTGAAGTATTCTACCAGTGGTAGTTTAAGGTTGACCACCAACTTTGGAACTTGGATCGAATTCATTCTTGGAACAATTCCAAGCCTAGTTAGAAGCTAAAGTTCTTATTGATGATGGTTTAAAGATGACCACAAACTAATGAAATGGGTAGTAGAAACTGAAGTATTCTACCAATGGTGGTTTAAGGCCAACCACCAACCAAATCATGCTCATGAAACATAAGTTTATATTTGGCTACAAATCTAATTAGATCTAGGCTTTGGAAGCTAGCTCTAGTTCAAGTTGTGTCTCAAACTCGCGTGATAGAATTTCAAATCTAATAGCTATCTATCTATTCCAACCTTATCATATTTAAGGTGAGAAGATGAAAATATCTCCACTGCAACACATTTCAATACTAGAGAATGAACTCTATGGTATGACCGATATGTCTTCTCTACTATTGAAGACCATTTCCAAGAAGTCATCCATCCAAGGTGCATCTTTTCTCCTATATGAGTCTTGTGTTTGGAACATCTATCTGAATGATGAGTATGTATTCCATAATTCTCACAAGGGTGAAGATAAAAGCATTGATATTTTCATGTGGCTAGCTAGATCACTTTTGACATTTGACAATATGAAGTGGTTGTGGAAGGGAAGCAGGTGAAGATGAACAGTCCTAAATGAACCCAACACTAAGAAATTGGATTGACTTAAAGTAGTATGGAACGTGAAATGACACTTTCTTTTCATATCCTAGACTAATTACATGCTTGTTATTGATGACTTATTCACAAGGCTTGATGGTGGGATTGGGAAGCGCAATCAGAACCTCTACATATTCATGTAAATATGCTCATGAAATGGCATCATTATCTAATCACATGTTTCAAACTCAAAAGGAGAATTGTTCCAAATAAGAAGCAGTTTAGAATGTTGATTGTTTTTCTATGATTCATCTCGTTGGAGCTATGACTTGAGTTGAATAAAGTCGATTTTGTTTTGTTCATTTTGTAAACAAGTTTTAATATCAATGAGAGTGGCCTTGATGATTTTGGATATGTTATGAGCAATAGAGAGTATTATAGTGTTAAATAACTCTAATAATCTGTCAATTATGTGCATTTTATCAACAACTCAAGCTCAACAAATGAAGAGTGATTAATTCAACATCAAAATGCACTTATAAATATTCAAAAATGTAGATGAATCCTAATGATAGAAAGGAACTATTGCATATCCTCAATTAAAATTGCATTCCTACAGCGAATATTGGCAATGCATGTTGCCTTCATTTTAATTAAAAACGATGGGCAATAAAATCTTAACTTGGTACAGATTAACATGGATATGGTGTTTCCAAGAAGGTGGTATAGGGGTGTCTTGTGCACCACTTTGTGCTCACTTTATAAGGAGGCATATCCTAGTTTAGGAAATCACTCCAACTATAGTAGAAACCCAAGGATGCTTCAAGAATCTAGGTCCCTTATAAGGACACATGTTTTGATTCCTCTACATAAAAAGAAGCTTGGTGAGGGAAGAAATTCTTTCATAATTGTGGCAAGGAATAAATTTCCCTTATACCATGTCAGGCTCGATAACCAAGGGATGATTCACCTTTTTAAAATGTGCACAAATGTTTTTAAATAATCATAAATCATACCCACAATGTCATCAAATTTTGATGCATTGACCATGGTGCAGAAGCAATCCATCCAAGCTAAATCTTTTCTCCTCTAGGAGTCTTATTTTTGGAACATATGTTTGAATGATAAGTATGTTTTTCATAACTCTCACAAGTGAATATCAAAAAATTGATATTTCATGTGGACAACTTGATCACAATGTTGGCATTTGGAAATCTGAAGTGGTTGTGGAAGGGGAGCAAGAGAAGATGGACGATCCTGAAGAAACCCAACACTATGAAATTGGATTGACCTAAAGTAGTATGGAATGTGAAAGGGCACTCCCTTTTTGTATCCTAGATCAGTTCTACACTTTTTATTGATGACTTCTTCCAAAGGTCTGATGTTGATGTTGGGAAGTACAAATGGAACCTATGCATATTCATGTAATCTACTCATCAAATGGCACCATTATTCTAATCATGTGTCGTCTTCTGGTAAGAGTCTTTCTCAAACTAAAAAAGAGAATTTTTTTGAATAAAAATTAATTTATAATTTGACTATTTTGCTATAATTCATCTTGCTGGAGTTGTGACTTGAGTTGAAGAAATTCGATTTTGTCTTGTGCATTTGGTAAAAAAGTTTTCATGTCAATGAGAGTCGCCCTACTAATTTTGGTTGTGTTATGAAAAATAGATAATATTAGTGTTAAATAACTCTAATAATCCATCAATTGTGCCAATTTTCTTAACAACTCAAGCTAAACAAATGAAGAGTGAAAGCTTCAACTGAAAATGCACTTGTAAAATACAAAAAGATAGATGACTCCTAATGCTAAATAACAACAATTGCATCTCTTCTTTTAACATTGCATGCCTACATTTAATATTAGTTGTGCATGTTTCCTTCATTTTAATAAAAAATGATGAGAAATAAATTCTTAACTTTGTGTAGATTAACCTGGATATGGTGTTTCCAAGAACATGGTAGAGAGGTATCTTGTGCACCACTCTATGCTAACTTTTTGAGGAGGCATATCCTAGGTTAGGAAATCACCCCATACCTGGAAGAGACCCAAGGACATTTTAGGAAGGAAGGCCCCTTATAAGGATTCACATTTTGATTCTTCTACTAAAAAGAAGCATAGTGAGGGAAGGTGTTCTACCACAATTATAACAAGGCATATATTTCCCTTACCATGTCAAGATCGAAAAAAAAGGGAGAATCACTTCTTTCAAAAGTGCACAAACATTTCTAAATAATCATAAATATTACCCACAACTTCTTCAAATTTTACTTCAATGTCCATGGTGTAGAAGCAACTCAAGGGAATGATGCCAACTTTTGAGTTACAACTTACAATCCCCATGGAAATGGAAATGGTCATGTACATGGAAGTCAAGAAGCGTCATTTGTAATGGTAAATATGTTAGGTTCCTAGGGTCTAGGGATCAAAGTGTCTCTGCCTCTTTATATTCATTTTGAGGGTTTGTATGTTAGTTTAACCTATGAACTACTATTTTCATAATCTAAAGAGTTATTGTTTAAGGTAACTACAAATTTTTCATAGAGGGTCCTTAAATATAAGAGTAAATTTGAGATATTTTGAGTCTATGAGAAGGTCATCAGGTCATTTTCTCATATAAAGTCATTTAGGGTTCAAGGGTTATGTATCACTGGTCAGAATCATGAATAAAAAATTATAGTTCATTTATTAAGGTTATGTTGATTATGTTGTTAGTATTGTTCATCATTCCATATTCCACCATTCACAACTCATGATCCATTTTATTTACCCCTACCATATACTTTTTCCGTTCCCATACTCCTTCCATATACCCCACTTCATGTACTCCCTTCCATACACCCCTTACATTTACATTTTAACATCATATACACACCCCCCTCCTCAACTCACCTCTCATCATTATTGCTACTACATCCATCAACAACTTATTACTGTAATTTATATTTCATGATCATAATAACCCTTTATCCTAAGTTCATACTTATGACCCATAAAAATATGAGGCACACATTTTCAAACTTCTTTCATACTGCCCTCATTCTCTCTGCACTCTACAGTTCACGTTCTTCTCTGAGAAAAATTAACAGTTACATAGCACAAGGCCTAGAGTAGTCTAACAAGGGTGCAAAGAATTTTTTTTTTCAATTTTGGGAAGATTTCTACGCAACAACTGCATAAATTTCTGAGCTACATAGTTGCTGCGCAAGTTGGAGTCAGTTATCTTCAAGGTCTGTAGGCATTGGAAAAACTACTTTAGGGGTTCTACACCATCAAACTATAATTCCAATCATACCCGTTCACTCTATTTTTCCAGGAAAGGTCTACAACCATATCAACCATGGAGGTCTGCCACACTCTGCTATGAATTTGCTGTGCAAAGTAACTGTTTCAGACATATTTTTAAAAATATTCTTATGAGCAAATGGATCCGAATTTAAAAAAACTGAAAGAGGTTTTTCTCAAGAACAGGTCAAAGAACAAAAACCTCTTTCAATTTCTGCACATGTGTCATATATTTGGATATTACAATGCATATTTAAAGTCTATTTTTCAAACTATAGAATTTATTGTTTTATTCGTGATTTTTGGGAACATATTCTGAGAATATGGTGAATAATTTGAGGAAAATGAGAGAGTTTTTTCTTAAAAACAAGTTAATATAAAAAAAAAAAAACCTATTTCATATTTTACACAGGTGGTATAGTTTGGGAATTACATGTGTCACTTGGAGACCCATTTTCACAATTCCTTGCTGACAAAATTTTGAAATTTTTGAAATTTGATTTGTAAATGTGAATATTTTTGGATTTTTTTATGCTTGTTGGGAGTCATAAGGTATAGGTGATGAATTGTTGGACTTTTTTTTTGTTTTGGAGCGGGAAATGATAGTCAACTGATAAATTTAAAATTTGTTACACAAGTGTTGACTAGGTAGTTTTGAGGTTTGCATGAGTGGAAAGGAGCATCTGATAGGTCCTACTCCAACTTAGCAGCATCGTCATCATACCCATCATCTCGGTTTTAGTTGGTGCAGCCTGTGAATACGCTAAGCTGGAGCCTACTACACAACTCATCATTTAATTTTTTTGGTCTTTTCAGTAGTTTTGGACCTTGCTATTGTTATTTTGGTGATATGGATAGAAAAGAATGGATAGGGATCAAATAAGTAAATAAGACAAGGTTGGTTTTATAAAAAATGATGTTGCAATTTTATTCTTATATTTATCTTAGTTTTAGCTTTTATAACTTGATGTTTCTAATTTCAGTTGGTGTCGATCCACTTAGTGGATGTTAGGTACATTGTATCTAGTATGTTTTTTTCACTTTGCCAAAATGTATTTAAATTGAACAGAACATGGAAAAGGGTTCAGATTTTGGAGAAGCCCTATGTATGTGTTTGTTGTCTTGAAATAAAATATCAAAGCAAAGTTTTACCACTTGACCAGAGATTCATGTGGTATGAATTTCAAGTTTTGTGACCCTTCTTATGTGTGATATTAGTATCCATGTCTTTGTTAAATTTTCATTTCTAATTGACGCTAAAACAATTTTTAGAATTCATCTATGCTGACGCTCTAGATTATGGCTTTTATTTCTGAATTATGATGGAATTCACCCTTAGTTAAGTGCTCCATTACTATATTCTTCTCGTTATTTGGTCGAAAATATATGTTGTAGAATTCATAAGGTGTTATGTTACATGTGATTGGATATCATTGTGTATTTTCAAGTTACCTTTAAAAATCACTCACTATGCTACAACTGATGTTATGACTTGAAATATATGCCTGCCTTGCCCCTGTTTTTATAAGTGTCTCATGCAAGCACTAATATTTTTGTGTAAAATCTTAATTATGGTTTTATTCCCAATGACCCTCCCTCTCAATTCTATTAAACACAATCATTAAATTCCATTTACCTTACATATCTAGCCTCTATTTGATGCCCTTAAGCTTTATTATTTCTTACATTTGGACATTTTTTGAGTGAGGGAGCTCCCTCCAGTTAGAAAAGGCTAGTTTCTATCCCAAAGAGGTTTTTGGTTACCCCTGTAAACCTTTTCTCAGCCTAGAGTTTCAATTATAGGGTGCTAACATAGTGGTGTCGTTGTCGGGGAGTGAAAGGTTTCATCTTCCCCAGGAAATATCGTTAGAGTTTAGATATGATTGCTGATGGTGGATAATAGTCAGACATAAAAAGGTTGAACCATTCACCTGGTGACTCCAAAAAATTAAAATTAGATTTATAAAAGGATAGGCCTTGTGAGCAGAAGGATGGAAGGACAATATGTGAAATTTAGGTACTTAAACTTGAGTCTTCAGGGTATAGTATTTTGTTATATCAATTGCCTTGCAAATGTCCAAAGGATTTTCCTCTATTTGTTGAATTCAAATGTAGACTACAAATATTCACATGAGTTCCCTTTTAGAATTGTATATCATTTCCTTGAAGATGAAAATACATCTCCTTTTTGCATTGGTTGTCCTAAACAAGATCCAAATGATAATCATAATCCAACTGGTACAACTTCATCTCAGACCTCATTCATGGCTGCTACTCAGTATGCCCCATTAAATATGCCAACCCATTTGAATTAGTTACCAAAGAACTATGGTCAAGCACTACCTCAATTTGATGGTACAGGTAAGATCATAGCAAGGAATCATGTAGACAAAATCATTGACTTCATTGACCTTGAGGAAGTAGATCATGAAGATGTCAAATTGTAGGTGTTTGACCAAAGCCTTTCAGGAGAAGTTAGGAAGTGGTATAGAAGTTTGATAGCTGGAAGCATTCCTAATTTCCAATAGTTTGAACACATTTTCCTTGACATATGGGAGGTTAAAAAGAATGCTTGTCAAATTATGGCTAAGTATCGGAATCTAAATAGGCATCCTGGTGAGATAGTCCAAGATTTCTCAACCAGATTCAACAATGTTTATAATTCCATACCTACTAACGTAAAGCCTTCCCTAGGATGGGCTATGCTTTATTATCCATATGGTTTTGATGTTGAGCTTTCCTATCATCTCAAAGAGAGAAATCTTTCCACTTTGGAGGATATGTAGAAAATTGTTGTTGATGTGGAAGTTGAAAGAAGGAAAGTGGTTAAGGAGGATTTTTCTCCATTGTCAAACCATAAGTTGGATGCATTGATGAAAACCATGGAAAGGTTGATGGAAACATTCACTATGAAAAAAAAATTTGTTATAGGGCAGCGAAGAAGACCTCCTCTCCAAGAAGATTTGGCAAAAGAAGGAGACGTGGTTGATTTATGTCACCATGAGCTAGAAACTAGTTGTTTTATTTATTCATTTGAAGACAGTCCTGAAGAGAAACCAATGGCATGTTCTCAGCAAGAGGATGTTCAATTTTAGCAATTTAAGGAAAGCAGTCAACCTACATGTGTCACTTATGACAACAATGAAGAATATGATGACAATACTGAATTAGGTGAGTAGTCGTAGTCTTATAGTTTTGACATTGCACATAAAGAAAACAATGAATTTGTTGATGGTAAATCTCTACCTTTATGTTATGCTACATTTGAATTGTTGAAAGAAAATTATAAGATCACTAAGGAAGCAGGAAAGCAAGCTGAAACTAGCATAAATTGGCAGCAACCTTCTTCAGTTTTCAATGATCCAATAGTTGATTATTTGGATGGTTTATGCAGTCAAAGTTCTCCTCCTTTATATAGTTGTGAGTCTGAAAATAGGAGTGATGGAGACTTAGCTCGACAGCTAGCATCATTGTCTTTTCCAATAGTTATTTCATCGCAAAGGTCACAGGAAGATTTGTAGCCCTATCATGATAGCTATATGTTCAAATTGCATGAAAGTACGAATGCAGATAAAGGTTTCTATTCATGGTATGTATACCACCTAGAGAAAAAGTGCAATATGTCAAATGAGCTCAAATTTAGTGTACATTTGTTTGAGGATCCTTTTGCAGCATTCTTAAAATCATCAAGTGAGCTTAAGTTCTTCAATCCTGTCAAAGTTGAATTTGTTTGCAAGTTTTTATTGGAGTTGCCATTTAGTATGTTTTCTATGTTTCTCGTGAACAAGCACATGCCAAGAACTTAACCAGTGGATACGGTGCTTGTGTGGTTACACTGGTTGTATGAATTTATCAAATTAAGAAGCTTGTGGATCAATTAGAGTGAGTAGGTGTGAAATAAACTCAACGCTCTGAGTATATTTTTCAGCAGTGTGTGAATTTCCAACAGTTTTCCTTGGTATTTTGGTATTATTTTTCAGTACTCTAGGTGTGGGTGGCCATCATCAGAATTTAAAGTCTGAGTCGCAGGTCTTAAGTTTCCAGTGATTTGCTACCATATGTAAGTCAGTCAGACTATTAATTTTCAGTCTTTAGTG
Organism: Pinus tabuliformis; assembly: GCA_031772625.1. Lineage (NCBI taxonomy): Eukaryota > Viridiplantae > Streptophyta > Pinopsida > Pinales > Pinaceae > Pinus > Pinus tabuliformis. Next base: position 167,454,390 of record CM062813.1, read on the forward strand.
TTTGACTCCATTGCCCAATGATTAGGCTACTGATCTGTGGTGTTCTTTGTACCTTACTAAGAGGATTCCATCCCCATTGGAGCCAATGTTAGGGTCCTAGGGTCTAGGGATCAAAGTGTCTTTGCCTCTTTTTACTCATTTTGGGGGTTTATATGTCAGTTTAGCCTATGAACTACTGTTGTCATAGTCTAAAGAGTTATTTTCTGAGGTCACTACAACTTTTTCATAGAGGGTCCTTAAAGACAAGAGTAAATTTGAGAGAGTCTAAGTCTATGAGAAGGTCATTAGGTCATTTGCTCATATTTAGGGTTCAAGGGTTATGTGTCACTGGTCAGAACCATGAATAAACAAGTCTTGTTCATTTATTAAGGTTCTATTGAGTATGTTGTTAGTATTTTTCATCATGCCCTATTCCACCATTCACAACTCATGATCCCCTTTTATTTACCCCTACCATATACTTTTTCCATTCCTATACACCTTCCATATACCCCATTTCATGTACTCCCTTCCATAGACCCCTTACATTAACATTTTAACATCATATACACACCTCCATCCTCAACTCACCTCTCATCATTATTACTAATACATCCCTCCACAACTCATTACCATCATTTATATTTCATGATCATAATAACCCTTTATCCTAAGTTCATACCTATGATCAAGAAAAACATGAGGCACACCTTTTCAAACTTATTTCATACTGCCCTCATTCTCTCTCCACTCTACAGTTCACACTCTTCTCTGAGAAAAAATGGTAGTTACACAGCGCAAGTCCAAGACAATCTAACAGGGGTTCAAAGACAAGTTTTTTTCAACCGAGCGAAAATTGCTACGCAACAGCTGCACAAATTTTTGACCTACACAGTTGCTGCACATTTGTTTCTCAAGTTGGAGACAACTATCTTCAAGGTCTACAGGCATTGGAAAAACTACTTTAGTGGTTCTACACCATCACATTGTCATTCCAAACATACCCGTTTTCTCTATTTTTCCAAGAAAGTTCTGTAACCATATCAACCATGGAGATCTTCCACACTTTGCTACGAATTTGTTGCGCAAAGTAGTTGTTTTATTCATAATTTTAAAAATATTCTTCTAACCAAATGGAGCCCAATTTAAAAAAATTGAAAGAGGTATTTCTCAAGAACGAGTCAAAAAACAAAAACCTCCTTCAGTTTCTTCACATGTTTCATATATTGGGAGACTCAAATGCATCTTTAAATCTTATCTTTTAGACTATGCAATTATTGTTTTAGCCATGATTTGGGGGAACAAATTCTGAGGATTTGGGGCATAATTTGAGGAAACAGAGAGAGGAATTTTTTAAAAACACGTTAATAGACAAAAACTATCTCATTGTTTACATGGGTGGTAGAGTTTGGGAATTACAGGTATGACTTAGAGACCCATTTTCACCATTCCTTGCTAACAAAATTCTTAAATTTTTGAAATCAATTTGTAAATGTGAATTTTTTTGGAGTTTCAATGCTTGTTGGGAGTCATAAGGTATAGGTGATGAATTATTAGACTTTTCTTTGTTTTGGAGCAGGAAATGACAGCCAAACTTAGAAATTTAAACTTTGTTGTGCAACTGTTGCGCAAGTTCTGATTAGGAAGTTATGAGGTTTTCATGCATGGAAAGGAGCATCTAGTGGGTCCTACTCCAACTCAGCAACATCGTCATCATACCCATCATCTCGGTTTCAGTCGATGCAACCTATGAATATGTTGAGCTGGAGCCTACTACACAATTCATCATTTAGTTTTTTTGTCTTTTCGGTTAGTTTTGGACCTTATTATTGTGATGTTGGTGATATGGATAGAAAAAAAGGATAGGGATCAAATAAGTAGATAAGATAAGGCTGATTTTATAAAAAATGATGTTGCAGTTTTATTCTTGGCTTTAACTTAGTTTTAGCTTTTAAAACTTGATTTTTCTAATTTTAATTGGTTTCGATCCTTTTAGTGGATAGCAATTACATTGTATCTAGTATGTTTTTTTCACTTTGCTAAAATGTATTTAAACTGAATAGAACATGGAAAAGGGTTCAAATTTGGGAGAAGCCTTATGTATGTGTTTTCTATCTTGAAACAAAATATCAATGCATAGTTTTTCCACTTGACTAAAGATTCATGTGGTATGGATTTCAAGTTTTGTGCCCCTTCTTATGTGTAATGTTAGTATCCATGTCTTTCTCAAAATTTCATTTCTAATTGGCACTAAAACAATTTTTAGAATTAATCTATGTTGATGCTCTGGATGATTGTTTTTCTTTCTGAATTATGATGGAATTTGTTAGGTTCCTATACCAATAGAAGTCATAATTTTTGAATGACTGAGATTAAAATTTGTAATATGTACATACCTTTGCTTTGTGAAAATGTTTTCCATATTGATAAATTAAAAAATGTAAAGAGGGTATGTCCTAAAAGAATAATTAAAGGACAAAAAGAATAAAAAGGTCAAAAAAAGATGAAAAATATGAACCCCAAGAAAAGGAAAAAGACCATGAAAGTGAGCAAGCCAAAATGCCACTACTATTTACTTTTATGCATAATAATGATTGTGTGCAGCTTTTTATTCATGCCACAATCCATGGTAATCAAAATATTTAATCTTGATTATGCCATGCTTTAAATTTCATGTTGATAGATAGAGAACAATAATCTGGCCAAACAGTGTAACCTTGGCAGATAATTAGATTGGTAGAGTAAATAGAAGGAGCTCAATTGTTTAATCTGAGCCCTTGGATGTAATAAGGTTAGAGTTAGTTAGTTCAATATTGTAAAGAGAAAGGAAAATGTTTGATAAGGGTTTTCTAGCTCAAATGCACTCTAATAAAGAGAATAAAATGGTAGGATGAGTAGATGGGTAAGTAGAAGAAAGGTTGCAGAAGTATCATGATTGATTAGACAAAAGCATATTTATCATTCTCATCATAAAAGTTCCAGATATCAATGAACAATCAAGTATGCAAATGATTTACAAAGACAATTAATTAACTTCCCCCATTCATTTTACCCCTTTGCTTTACTAATTTCCCATAAATAAACTTCAAAGTTCGAAAACCTTTAAGCCAAAGAGGCTCAGAACACTTCTCTGACTTTTGGAGGGACCAGACCCTTCGCTCAATGACTTAAGGCAATAAGTACTAAAACCCCCTCATAAAAATTCATCCCCCCTTTCAATTCATTCATCCCCCTTCATTTCCCCTCATTTCCCTAATAAGACCCTGTTTTCTAAGGTTAAGCACTAGTTACCTAGGAAAAGCAATCACCTCAATGTAAAACCCATTTTTCCCAAAAAAACCCACAAAAACACCTTATCCTAAGTATTTATGTTAATATGTGAAAAGCATTCAAACACGAAAAAGTATATTGAACCCCTTTCCACTCATTTTATTAATTACTAATTTTATTTATTAAATCCATGAAAAACCCATTTCCCTGTATATATTTAACTCCTACATATAAATTAACCCTACCCTGAGTGTAATTATATAAACTATGATTTTTACCCAAACCCAAAAAAACCCACTAACTAATCAATTTGCGATTAAGTTAGGCAAAAACCAATTAATCCCTTCGCTAATGACTTAACCCCGCCTTAATTCGTCATTAACTCAAACCGTTGCACTTAATCACTCACCGAGCCCCCCCGTTAGCCTCCATGCAGTTTCCCCGCTCGATCACCGTGCTATCATATCACTTCACATCCAATGGCCCTTATCCATATCAGGCGGACCCGACGTCTGAACAATACCCGCCCGATAAAGTTTTTTTCCGCTGGGCCCTTGATGCTCCATGTCGTTCAACCTATGGAATCGAGCGACCTCCCCCAAATACTATATAGCACCCAAAAGCGGTGTGATGGAAACCATTTATCGCATTCTTGCTACATGATAAAGTGGTTACTGTTCACCTTGCTACGCGACAAAATGACCATTGTTCACCCATACCCGCCAAAATTGACTTTCATGCATAAAGCCAAAAAGCCCTAAATCATTTGTTTTTATCGTTTTTTCAACTGTAAACCTCCATGCACGCACCTACGAATGTCAAAGCTGTCAACCTACATCCAATTGCACCCTAAAGATGCCACAGAGCACCCAGTTCACTTTCCAGCCTACACAGAGCCTTTTCGACCGTTCGCAATTGCCACTCACCCTGTTCAGAGCTAGTTTTCCTTAAATTCCAGGTATTTAAGCCATAATTCACTGGAAAACTTGTCAATTTCAGAACTAGTTATTGAGTTTTATTAGTTAAAGTAAAAAATTAATTAAAGAAACTCCAACAACTTAAGCTTACTCTGTACTAAACCACCATTGCCCTTAAAAACTGAAAATCACCTCCCCCACTCTCAAATCCACAAGAACTGAGAATGGCTGCCCCAATTGCTATGGATGTGAGACCCATCTCTACACCCCACTTAGACCTGGACCACCTTCTCCTGGCTGATAGGGATTTCCAAATAAAGGACACCATTGTCCATGAATCCCCACTCAAAGTACACTGCTAGAGTAGGGATAGATACTTGAACCATGCTAATGAAATTGGTCTTTGGGAGTCCAATTTGCCCAAGTACTAGTTCCCAGAAGTCCACGTTTTCCCAGAAATTGTCAACTACTATCATGCCATTTATATCCCCAGTCAAAAAGAAGTGATGTCCCTTAACCAGACCATACTTTTCACCATCACTTATGAATCTATCAATGAGATGCTACAACTCCAGCCTGGCCAAAACTTGGCTCCCCTCTCCATTGGAGATCTGTTGGACTTATTTCCCAAGCTCGGCCCTGCAAGATTGGCCCAAATAATCCAAACCTTCATCCTAGAAGAGAAGTAAACCCCCAAAGACCCCCCACCATGTGTAGTAGCTTTATTTTCTCCTTGGGGCAGGAGTATTGTAGATATGATATCTAGAGTCCTGGGTTATACCACCAATGAATATATTGATGAGATTATTCTAGCCTTCATGTCCATATGCACTCCAGGACAAGCTCCTGCTATTATCTATGACTATGCCAAATGTATAGCTGATAGGATGCATGACCAGTTTCTCAGGATGAGAAATGAGAGAGTCTTCAAATACTCCTTTGTTTTGTACCACCTTTTTCTATATTTTCAGTCAGACAAGTTTCCCTTCACCCTGTCGAAGCTTGATACAAAAGGTCAACCCAGATCAATCATTTTCTGGACTCCATTAGTCCACAAATTTCACTCCCCACATTCATATGCTGACTTTATTGACCTATTTGTGCATCTAATTGTGACAATGTTGATAGGAAGCCCTCCCCCAAGAATCAATTCAGACATAAAAAGGGTCCTGCAATTGTCAAAAAATTCCAAGGTAGGTGATTGGTACTTGTACCAAAACCATACCGAGATCAGAATCTTTGGTTGCATGTTGGCACCATACAAACTCCCCAAATACCTCCCAATGAGGTTATTTGCTTTAGAGTACTACAGGCAGATTATCAGTGCAGATGAAATAAAGTTTGTTAATGCCAAGAAGAAGGCCAACTTCAAAATCAAAGACTAATTAGGCCCCTTCATATGTAGCTCAAGGGAAGCAGGCCATGAAGCATATTTAATATTGTAGAGCATGAAATTCCAAATTTTTTTTACCTGGAGATATCACCCTTTGGAATTCATAACCAAGAAAAGACAAAAGGTCAGGCTAGGAGCTTTCATTCATCACCCCATTCTTGAAATTGAAGCCTTTGCAAACCAACTAGAATGGGTAGAAGGGACCTTAGTAGATCAGGACAACACCAAAGTAGACATTGAGAATGCACTCATTGACCTAGAGAGACATCTTGACGAGGGCTTTTTCCTGCAGGTGCTAGAAGAATCATAGGTACCAAAAGAATCACAGGTGCTAGAAGGATCAAAAGTACCAAACTTGTTAGAGGTTTCAGATCAAACAAACATACAAGAGAAGTCAGATAAACTAGAAGCCACCATGAGTACCCCTCTAGTTCTATAGACTCCTCTAAATGAGGAGAATAGCCTCAAGAGAAATAGGGAAGGGGCCACTACTTCAAAAAGAACAACATCACAAGCCCATGCAAAGACAAGCCAGGCTAAGAGACAAAGAGTCAATCATGTCTCTGAACAGGAATATATAGTGGAGACAGCTGAGGTTACAAGCATAGAAAGAGATGGGAGCGAGCTTTCCACTCCATCTGGAGGCATCCTAGAACCTTGTACATCACACACTTAGATGTTGGAAAGACAACAAAGTGTTGAGGTATCCTCTTTCAGAATTCCAGCAGATAAAGACCAAGATATTAAGGAGAGATACAAAGAAATAAAGGCAAGAAATGAGAGGCTAAAAGCCCAAACCTATGCATAGTATCTGAAGATGACCCCTACCAATCAAACAAGGCTTATGTCAGCCTTTGATGTTAAAGAGGGGAAAACACAGATGACTTTCATCAAGCCAACGACTCAGTAGCCAAGAACAACATCAAATTTTAAGAAAGTAGACTTTGAAGTACTAGCAAGGGAAATTCATCCCATTGACTAGATTGAACTGCACAAGAAAATAGGGGAGATGATTTACTCCACATTGACAAGGAAGGCCATTGTTGCTTACCAATTATAGAATTCCCTGAATAATATATCAGCACAATTCTAGTTAGAGAAGTCCTCCTCACAAGCCAAAGAAACTAGAATCAAGTCCTTAGAGGACTTAGTCATAGAGTTTGGACATGATCCCAAAGATGTGAAAGCTATAGAACAACTGATTAAGAAGAAAAATGATGACATAGTTGCACTCAAGAAGCAGCTAAAAATACCCCAGCTGCATTACCCATAGACACAGGAAGTCCTGGAGACACAGCGAGGACATGAAGAGCTCATCGACTTGGTCCTGAAGCTAAATGATCAGCTCAAGGAGACAGAGAAGGAGTTGGACACTTTAATTCAATCAAAGCAAAGTGACTTGGCCACAACTTCTAGAATTGTCATCCCCATAGTGTCAACAATAGTTCCTTCCACAATGAAAGCATCATTGGCACCTACAGCTCCACCTGCCACAACACTGCCAATTACAACTGAGTCCACTACAGTAGCAGGTACATCAAATGAGAAAACAACAGAATTGGTAAAGGCTATGGAGGAGATTTCCATCCAAGATACAGAAATCAAAAGATTAAAGAAGAAAGTGGCCAGTTTGGAAACTGATTGCAAACTTGCCGAAATTCAGCAAAGAGAAGAAACATAGAAAGCCCAAAGAATGGGTGAGAAAATCAAAGTCCTAGAGAAAGATTTGACAATGCAGAAGCCACTAGGACACACTAAAGAGATGATCTGGGCCAATATCATTGACTTTGTCAATGATATTTGGCCATCAGTCCAAGTTATATTTGAGCAAACTAAATTGGTGAAGGTAGCCACTGAAGCCATCTAGAAAGTACGGGAAGAATTAGGAGAAAAACCTGAGGATGCAAATCGACTTATCCACCTCCTAAACAGTAAGAAAAGATATGAGCTCCATGAGCTTGGCATAGAGGATAGGAATGAAGCCATCCTAGAGATTAAAAAGGTTCTTTCCAAAAGAAACCTCATGCTCAACTTAGAATAGAAGTGCCATAACATGCAAGTAGCCATTGACAGGTTTATGGCTAAATTTCAAATTTTTAGGGACAATGGTCTTTCCAGTCCTATGGTCATCAATGACAAACTCATGACCCAATTGGACTATATTGATAGACTCAGGAGATTGGCCAAAGAACAAGCCAACTCTTTGGCCATTAAAGCCCTACCAACAAGCAAAGTATTATATGATACATTGGAAAACATGTTTTTCCTAGAACATGAGGTGAAACATTTGTTTCTCACCAAGCCCAATTTTGCAAAATACACAGAGGCAGACAAAATTTACAAAAGAATGTTGAAAATGAGATTGCCTGAGGCAGAATGGTGGGATACAATGACAAATTTACTATGAAAAGTTTTGCATCAGATTGTTACCATAGTAAATCTGAAGGCAGTCAGGTGAAATAGGTAAAATAGATCAGCAAGGTCAAAGAGTAACAGAGTCAAAGAGTATGAGTGAATGATCAAAGTAAAGAAGATTCCAGCTTAGAAATACTATAACTATCAGCCAGCTTAAAGGGCTCAAAACTCAACAAAAATAGCCAACAACACCACAATAAAAGGGACAACAAGAAATATTTCTACATCTGTCTCTATCTTCATGCATGAAGATATTTTATTCCCTAGATTAAATCTCAAATTGTTATGAGATATTTTGTAATTGTTTTTTTTATAAATACACATTTTGAAGTATGTAGGGTGGATTCCAAGACATTTCTATAGACTTTTTCCCTCAAATCAAAATTCTATTGTATCAATGACTGGATTGGCTTTCTAGATCAAGGAATAAAGATCAGATATTTTACACGATTCTTGTGTAAAGCGAAATACAAATAAGTATTCTTCCACATTCAATGTTGTTTTTCCTTATGTTTTTTCCATAATCTTATTTGTTTCTCTAAAATCTAAATGTATAACAAGGAATGATATTTCAGAAATTGCTTGAATGCACTCTGTCTTGATTGTTTTACATTCTGAATGTTTTCTCCTAAACTATCTTAGCGAGGGAATTCTTAACTATTCCTTAGCCTCCGTAGTTTCTCCTCTGGTCTATAACAAAGGATTCTTAACTGCCCTTTTCTCATGATCATCCTCTGTTCTTGGTCCAAGGATTCTTAAGTGCCCTTTCACCCTGGTTAAAATTACTTCACCCATTAGGCCTAAAGATTTGCATTTTTTTTTGCTAGCTTGCCCTGTGAACATTCTCTTTAATGATTTGATCTAGTTATGCTATACATTCGTTGACTCCATAGCCCAATGGCTTGAAGACCTAGCTCTATCCATCTGCTCCAATAATTCCACCACCCAAACTTCAATTCAAAACCAAAACCCCAATGAGTATTAAGAACTAGCCTGAAATCCCATAAAAACAAAGTTAAATCATAAAGAGAGAGCCCTATCTGGACGTAGGTTGGCTAGAGCCTAAGCCTAAAAGATTGGTTTGTGGTTATCTCAGATGCTTCCTTCTTTTGATAACTTCTAAGGAAAATTCTGAGTGATAATAGAATCCACGCTTAGTTAGGTGCTCCATTACTGTATTCTTCTCATATTTGGTCAAAAATATATGTTTAAGAATTCATTAGATGATTTGTTGCATGTGATTGGATATCAATGTGTATTTTCAAGTTACCTTTAAAAATAATTCACTATGCTAAAACTGATGTTATGACTTGAAATATATACCTGCCTTGCCTCTGTTTTTATAAGTGTCTCATGCAAGCACTGATATTTTTGTGTAAAAATTGAATTATGGTTTCATGCCCAATGGCCCTCCCTCTCAATTCTATTAACCACCATCATTAAATTCCATTTACCTTACAGATCTGGCCTCTATCTGATGCCCTTAAGCTTTATTATTTCTTACATTTTGACATCTTTCGAGTGAGGGATCCCCCTACGGTTAGAAAAGGCCAATTTCTAGTGCAAAGAGGTTTGTGGTTACCCTTGTAAACCTTTTCTCAGCTTAGAGGTTCAATTACAAGGTGCTAACAACATAAATCCATGAAGAAAAAAATGGATGCAATGAATCCAAGCACCTTGTGATCTGAGAAAAATGAGAGTTTTGTAATCATCATATCTAAATTTGTTTTGACCATGTTTCCTAGTATCAATATTTTTATTTTCATATTCAACACAATAATTTCAATCCATCTCTCAAAGGCATGATTCCGAAAGAAGAAGTTATGGTAACCTTTATCTCCCATCTAACCACTACATGCCACTCAAAGCTGATTTTCCACCATTGCATGTCCGATGTACCCAATTTTCTTTGAGGGATAACCAACACAAAGGAAAATTCCCCAAGGCCAAATTCGGAAATACTACATAGCCTTTGGGAGTTTCATAATAATCTCTCCTGAGTCACACGATGTTGGAAGATGACAAGACCTCCTCCTAGAACTTTTAATCATCCCGCACATCCAAGAGTTAACGTCACTATCCTTCTTCATTACTCAACATTCCACACCATCTACTATCACTCACAATGTTTAAGCTATACAAAATATGAGGCTTCGACACGTCTGTTTCATGATTATAAGTTGTGATAAAGGAGAGATGACATATACATGAATCTATGGAACCAAATATCTCCTCTCTTACTACCATAAGCCACTTGATATTAATGCAAACGGGGTAATTCGTCATATATTTGTGGGTTCTTTGACTCATAGCCATCGAATATCCGACACATTGGAGATATAATTTCCGTTGGTGGGATTGTGTAGAATAGGAGACATTTCTTTTAGCATCGGATATTAGACGGGACATACGTCGAATATTCGATGCCAAATTAGGCCAAAAATTTCTTTGACCATTCGATGCTTTGTGGTAAAATTGTTGATGCCAAAATAGCTCAGATTTGCAATGGGCTAAATGTCGGATATCCACCACCATAGAGGAAAAACCAACCAACACTTGGACGTTGGATATGCGACATTGTATTATTTGGTTTATTTTGTGAGTATGAAGTTGAATGTTTGACGATGTAGCTTTACATAATCATCATCATAATAAGTTTAAGGGATGGGTTAAACATCAAATATCTGCTACCATAGAACCCAAACATCTAACGCTTGGATTTTGGATATTCAATGTCATATTATTCCAATCCAACAATTTTTTCTACCGAAATGGAGTGTGATGGTGTGGCATCAAATAAACAATTGTAATAGTTTAATGAAATGAGAGTGTTATGGAACCAAATCATTTGTTTGCCTATACTGAGTCGAATATCCGAAAATCTATTCCGTCTGAATGGCGTCGAATAGTCAACTTTTTAACTTAGTGTCGAATATCTGATGGGCACCAGAGAATTAAAAAAAATGATCTGGGCACTGATTAATTGGAGAGATGTTTGTTTGTGTCTTTGTTAGATTGGCCATTCATTGCCTTTTGATTTGGAAGCACACTTTATATATATCGCTACAATGAGCGTTGCCCAATCAAAGGGCGGCGTGAATTAAATTTAATAGACTTTAAATTTTAGGACGCCAGAGAGCTAATTTTAATGAAATATTTCCCTGTGATAAAAAATGTAATTGTGATTTCTTATTGTTGGGGAGGCAAGAGCGCGAGGGGTTATAATAAATTTCAAAGAAAATAGTGAAAAAATTTGCTTGGGGTTCAGGATGGACAAAAAATAACTAAGCGGGGGCCCCAACATTATGGCAAAAAATGAGAATAGCTCTATCAAATGGAATACGGTGGCTTGTAGTATTTTGATACTTCATGATCAAAATAAAAAAATTATCATTTCAAGAAATCTTCAGGGAAAGATCAGAACCCTCTTGAGGCACAAATTCAAATGCAGATGGGAAAATTTGATTCTATTATCCTTTACCATATGAAAAGGGAAAATAATGCAATTATTGAAAATCAAGCTAATAAAGGACCAATCTTGGACAGGGGGTTACTCTCCTTGGATTAAGACTCTCCCTCCGTATGTCATGTCCCTTGATAAGACGATGTGAATTGAAGGTCCAAATGCATTTAAGAGAATGAGCAAGTGGATTATCCGAAGCACCATAATCTTAATTAATGAAATAAACCTTGGATATATGATAAGACACTTATGGGAGAATAGCTGGAGATTAAGTTTGGTCCCTATTAAATTAATGACATTAGAATTACAAGTTGGTTCACCTTCAACATTAATTCATTTCTGCATGAGTGAAGTTGGGAGTAGCGTTAGGGATATGGTGCATATATTTGGTGGTTTATCGATGCAAACATTGTCTAGGAATATCAAATTGAAAGTGATGGCCGACAGTGCAACTAGAGAAGGAATTGGGCAATATAAAATAGGCATTCATCTCATAAAATATGCAATAGTTTATGTGAAAATATCAATGTTTGGCAGTATGGCCTCCCCAAGCACAGAGAGAAGTGGGAATGGTAGTTTGGTTCATCTGTCAAAAGCATTGGAGGTAATTTCAGGTTCAATTATGAAGCTTGGGGAGAAATTCACCCTGGAGGCATGTTCACATTTCTCACTACTTAATTAGAAAATGGAGGATTTACGGAAGGAAATGGAATGCCTCCAAATCATGGTGGCAACATTGATGAAGAAAGTGGAAACCCTCAAGATTAAGGTGGATTTGGCGACTTTCAATGTTTTCAAAGAAGTCTGTGGACTTAGTGAACCTCCCCCCCTTGTAAACATTGGTGAAGGATTGTAGATTGGTGACCCCCATGATCAAATTATGGGAGATTCTACTAAGAAAAAGGATGAAGTGGTGGAGAATGAGAAAGCAGCTGGAGAAAAAGTGGAAAATGTAACAAGTGACCAAGAAATATAGATTGATTGAATGTTATGTTTCTTTTTCCTGAATTCTATGGAGTTTTTTGGCGAATATATAAGATAAATAATGTAAGAATCCTTGCATGGAAAATACCATGTAGAAATAGAATGCTTTGTGTGTACTCCTGGTTTATGGCAAAAGAAAAATTATATCTAGATGTAAGGGGTCAAACTCATTCTCTAGCTAAATGAATATAATATAATCGTTTCTTTATAAAAAAAAATATTGTGATCTAATAGTGCTAATCCATGCATGGGATGTGTTGTAGCCACTTTTAAATTTTTATTTCAAAAAGAAAAATACAATATATATGTGTGTGTAAAAAGAAGGTTGTATATGGGTTCATATAGCCAAAGTATGGTTAAAATCCTTCACAATTTTTTTATGCTATATATTCAGAGTAGCCTAACATTTCAGGGCTATAAAGTGGAGCTTTGTTATATGAATAAATTGAAGGGTGGGCCACCCCACACTAGCAAAGGATTAAAAGTGTGCATGCTTCAAGCACATCTTCATGATTTTCGACCAAGCTGTGTTTATATCGAAACTCGACGGTATAAATAAATCAGAGTTTATGCGGGGAGGAATCCCCGAGAGCCATTAAGGGAGTTTTGAGGTATAAAATGGGCCTCCTAAGGAAATTATAAAATAATAGTGGAAATAATAAAATAAGAATTGATTACATCATCAAATTTTAGAGGGAAAAAAGAAAAAACTATTTTTTCAACTCATATTTTCAACTTATCTCCCTTTCGGTTTGCTCAAATTTCAAGTGGAAACACTCGTTGGATGTATAATTTGATTCCTCATCCAAGGATTACAGATGTTTCATACTTTCGATGGACCTTACTACACGAAAAAAGAAAAATATATAAAAAATGTGATTGCAATCACATTTTTTCATGTATTTCTCATTTTTCTTGTAGCAAGGTCCATCGAAATTATGCAATATAGGTACTCCTTGGACGAGGAATTAAATTTTGCATCCAATGAGTAAACCTTAGGGAGATAAGTTTAAAATATGATTTGAAGAAGTACTTTTATTATTTTATTATTTTTTAATCTTTTTACTTTTTTACTCCAAAAATGGTGAATCATCTCCCATGGTTGACATCATCATCTTGAATCCTATTGGTTATTATAAAGTTTATTTTGGTTGTACATTTTTCTTAGGAGGTTCATTTTAGACCTCAAAATTCCCTTAATGTGATCTCCCGAAATGGTTGTTTGGGAGATCTACGGCTTAGATCTTCCCCACTACCACTCAAGGAAAAACTACTTACCATGGTGGAAAAGGGTTTCTTTTGAAACCATTCATGACAAAAGGTGATCGTGTAGCAAGTGAGCCAGCTCACAGACCTCGCGTCATCCTCTGCTTCCACATCACCTTCCACCACAATCCTTTCATACTCTTTCATCTATATCCTCATCATTTTCATTCTCCTTCTTTACCATTAAAAAACTCTACCCCACTCCATTCTATCCTTATCACTCCATATGCACTTCACTCTTGCTATCGGCTTTGAATTCTAATTTCCTCCTCCAAATCATCCAGGTAATAACATCCTCCATCTCCTCTACTTTTAATTAAAAGGAAAACTGCTAAAATGGCCAGGAAAGTTTCTTTGTCTGCGTCAACTACACACATTCCTCTAATGGATACAGAGAGGGACATTTTTGACCCTATCTATTCATTAGACCTCATGCAAATTTGACAAAACACACAAGTTCATAGATGTGGACGTGACTTAAAGGACACCATCTGAAGACTAGTGAGCTAAAATTGACAGGTAAATCCCGTATATTTTGGCGTCAATGTGGATTTTTAGGGGTTTATTTTTGAGCTTGGGAAGTTACTTCCATGCTTCATGGAGGTCCCTTAACCCAAGATATGGCCTTGGTTATTCATTTGATACATTACTTGGAGGTATTAGAGAATTAAATTAAACAATTTATGGAGTTGTTTTCATGGAGTTTCCCTCTTTGGAGGTTTTTATTTTGACAGGATAATTTTTTGACCTTGGAAGCACATTTAACCACTTTGGAGGTATCTCAGGAGGATCAGTTTGAAATTTAGAGATATTCATGGAGCATATACACATGTTGGAGATCCTTTCAAGCCTATATGGGCATCATTCACCCTTATTTGGAGTAGAGGAGCTCTAATTTACTTCATCCTATTCATTGTACATGTGGCTTGACCACTTTTTTTTAATGCTTTTTTTACAATTATTTAGTTACTTTTCCTAGGCTAGATCTAAATAATCACATGACAAATTGAGTTTTATTGTGAAATAAAGAGATGCATCATCTATATGATGAGATGCACCTTTTCATTTGAACTCATGGTTAGGTAATTCATAGCTCTCTCTTTTTGGAGCCCAGTCAATATATATTTCTTGGAGCATCTATGGTATTAAGGGTTCTTTCTTTGTGGTGAATGTCTCCATTTTTGAAGCTCATCTTACTTGGTTTTATTTTGGTACATAAATATTAATGGTGGAATATCCAATTTCTTTACAGGCCTTTCAAATTGATTGATTGAGGGATACAAAATATCACATGGAAGGAGAAGCTTAAGGTTTCTCCTCATTATTACTTGATTTGATGTGTATTTTCTACCATGCTTTGATTTTCCTTATGCTTACTTGGCTAAAGTATTTAGTGATTTTATCAAATCATAGTTGGTTTTAGAGGATGAAGGATTGCCTTGCAATGAAGCCCCTTATTGTACACCTTGAATTTATTATTGATCCCGACTATGATTGATAATTCATTATTGTCTTCCAAAATGGAATTCCCCCCATGGATACGAAAATGGTATGCTCTGATTTATTTCTCAAATACCCAAGGCTTTCCTCAAGAAAATCCCAAGATAGATGTAGAGAAAATACCAAGAGTCCATGGGTAAATTTATTTAGCCACGTAGCATCTCTTTTCATTTATGGAATTTAACAACAATGATGGACTCTTTTATGAAGATATTTTAATTATTTTTTTTGCAATAAGTCTAAAAGGAAATGCAATGAATTGGTCTAGTAGCCTTGGAAAGGAAATGTTTTCATCTTTTTCAAATTTTATTCAAGCATTATGCACACGTTGGGACTATGTCCCTAAACAATTCCTTCCCATTATTCAAGAGATTGGGAAATTTTTGGATGAACAAAGTCTAATTGAACATGGTCTAGGGCCAACTCTTAAAGATGGTGAAACAAATATTGAAGTAGTTTCTAGCCTATATTTGAAGGGAGAAGCTCATAGATTCACGTTTGAAGAAGATGATGCTAATGCAACTATTTCCAACTCTTTGTTTGAATATGGCAAAGAAACAATAAATAAGCAATTATAGAATTAGAAAAGAACCTTGACTTGATCATTTCCTACATAGGAAATCACCATGACAGATTTATGGACAACCATGAATTGTAGTGTGAAAGAAAGGAAGAGGCCTTCACATTACCTTAAAATACCATGAAAGGGAAAGGTGCAATTATGCAAAGGGATGTTTCTTTGATGGCCAAGAAGAATGTAGTGACATGGTTAAATTTGAGGGTTTTCTTCGAAATAAATTCTTCCTTTAGTTTTATCTATCACCATGACAAATTCAAGGAAAGTAATCTTGTTTTATGTTAAAAACAATTTCCTCACCTTCAATTCTAAATTTGATGAAGATAGTGGTTTAGATTTAGAACTATCTGACAAGGAATAGGAATTTTCATGTAAAGAGGAATAAATTTAACAAATAACCTAATGTTTCCCTAAGGATTTCTCAACATGTTAACAGAACTAAGGTCAGTGGAATAGGAAGTGAAAGGATCACTATTGTTTAGAAGACTATGGGTTTCAAGCCTATCCAAAAGGTAATATAAATACATTAGCCTTGAGATCTGAGGTTGAAGAATAGTTTTTGGCCCTTCAATATGGATTCCTTTCAAAGTTTGTAGAAGAAGCAACTCAAGGTATTTTTAAAATTCTAATATTTTTAGCAAGTTCCCATCATATGAGCGGGTGCGATCATTTTGTATTTAAAATATATTTATGGTAATGCTTCTCTCATCTATAAGGTTTTTCCATAGACTCATAAAGGTTATTATATTGATAAGGTGTTTGATTTTTAGATTAAATAAACCCTTGTAATAACTATCTTTTGTTATTTATTCACTTTGGTGAAACCCTATTTTTTAGGGTTTGTTGTTGGGCATACAATAAAACCCTAGCTTGTTAGTATTTGATGATATTATCTAGGGTTTATGATAAAAACCCTATTAAAAGTTAAAATAAGATTCTAGGACTTTATAAAAAAACCCTAGATTCTTCCATTATGGTTGAAACCCTAACATGGTTTAGTTATTCGATATCTAAAGTTTAATATTATAGTTTCGATGATAATATCTAAGGTTTGTAACAAAAACCTAGCAAATGTTGTTGTAAGTGTTTAGGGAATGAATGTGTAACCCAATTTGATTTCTTATGCTATGATTGTGACCCTAAATAGTTCTTGAATATCTAAAGTTTATTTTTTTATTATATATATATATACATACATACATATTTGTGTGCTTGTGTACATATATATAGATGACACTTGGATCATTGATGAGTTGAATGGGTACCTTGGAAGATATCCTAGATGGTACCCTGGTGGATCGATACCTTTGTTGTAGTCTGATGGTATCTAGATTGCCAGTGAGCCTAGAATGTGCTTTGATCTATGTCCTATAATGACATGGACTTAAAACATGCTTATCATATTTCTTTTTCCCATCATGAACAATTCCAAAAGGAATACCTTTTGAGAAGAAATTTTTTGAGCAATTGTGAAAAGAGAAGAGCTTACTTCTAGATATGTGAAGAATATTTACATATATTGAATCTGTAAAATATGGAATCATGTATTAAGATAATTAACCCAAGCATACAATGACAAAAATATAGTGTTTTCTCACCTCAATTGCTATCATCAATTCTAAACACTTCTCCCAACTTGACTCCCTTGTATTCTTGTTAAATTAATATCTACACAAGATCAGAAGATTACAATTCACTCAAAAGTTCCATTTCAATTTAGGTATTGTAAGACCTAGAATTAGTATGTACTGGAATGTATAAATTAAATTTCTTCTAGAGCAAGAAAGTTCACAAATCTTCCAATGTATTAGACAAAAAAGTTCTTTGTTGCATAATATAAAATTGTAAATGATTTTAATGTTTGTAGTATTTATGTTGAATGTATTAACTAAATATAAATTAAGCATGTAAGCAATGGGAAACACCACAAGATCACAACTATATGTATCCCTCATCTTGCTACTCATGATATCAACCTTGTTCCATCACTTATAACTAGATAGTGAGAAATAAAAACAAATAATACACCTTTCAATTATTGTTGCTCATAGCTTCTTCCATCCCTGGCGGTATGTTCTTGCCAATATGAAGAACTTAATAAGTTGGAATTACCAGGTTTTACAACAACTCCCCGTAAAATATAGAAGAAATGTCAAGTTAGTTCAAAGATCTACCACTCATCTGACTACAAATACAGTAAGTAGTGCAGTGCATTATGCAAAAGTAACTTACCTTGACTGCTAAATGTAATGTTACCATTTTGAGATATTTGATTCCAATAGTTGTTCCACTTCAACATCTGAATTGATACTAGTTGTCCTACACATATTCATGAGGCCAATGAGGAAAACTTAGATTAAATTTGACCATATTTTAAATTTAATTGCATGAATAAATAATAATTAAAAGGACTTGAGTGCATGAATACCTGAATGAGCTCCTCTCAGTTTCAAGAATAAATTATTGGAGTAGCTTAATATTGAAGAAAATCTCCTCCCACCCAATGAAGCAGCAATGAAGTCAACATTGACTTTGTTGTTGTTTTGTTGGATCGAGGGTTTTTTTCTCCAAGATTATCCAAATCCTAATTTATTCTCTACTAAAAACATCCAACCACATGATGATGGAACCTCTCATGGCCCCTCCTCCCCTCAAATAACTCTCAATTCCCCAGTACCCAATCTATCTACTATATAGGAAATAGTTGAAAGAAAGAAATTAATGTACATAAAAAAAGGAAGTGTGAACCATACTGCAAATGTAAACTGTGACTAATCACAGATAAACACAATGCTAATAATGGAAATTAGAGAATAAACAATTCAATAAATCTCTAGTTGATTAAGAGGTCCCTAGGGCTTGTATTTTATGCTTGAGTTAATAGGGATCAAACCAATCTATAAATCACTTCACAGCGATAAGTTGATTCATTCAAGTGAAATGGATACAAGTCTTGGACATTGAATGATCATAAATGTTTGAATATCATGTGAAATGCAACACATAAAGGTACTGTAAATTCAACACATATGAACCATATATTTAATTATTATGGTATTTTACCATTAGCGTGGGAATCTTTCGCTAGCTGGTGGGTTTATATGTGTTATGAAACCAACTCACAAAAGATAGAAAAGATAGATAAACACCTTAGAATTCAGCCTCTTCGACGGGGAAACTTCCTTTACATTACACAAATGAATAATTCTTGGATGATAAAAATGACAAGACCTCCTTTCTATATATAGGAGTCTAAGGGGTCATAATATAATCAGAGCCGACATAAGAATAATAATCTAAGGGCACAATAATAACAATAGTGGGCTTCTATGGGGCACAATAATAACAATATGGGGACTACATGGGCACAAAAATATAATAAGGGGGTTGTACAAATAACAATAAGGGGTTACACTAGTAGTATAGGGACCTAACATGCCCCTCTCTGTCAAAAAGTGTTGTCCTCAACAATTGAGTAGTTCTTGATGCTTCTGTATAAATTCTTGTCCTCCCATGTGGAATCTTTAGCGGGTAAGTTTTTCCACTTGATAAGATACTCTGAAATTGATCTATTTCATAGCTTTCGATTTCTTCGTTCTGTGACTGATTCAGGTTCCAATATGATTTTTCCTTCCTTGTCAAGTTCTCGCAATACCGTTGGAACTGGGATCTTCTGCAACTTATGAATGAGTTCCCACTCCTTTGGGCATATGGATATATGTAAAGCCTGATGTTTGGAGGAACACTTCATCGAACCAAATGAATAGCATGATCATGATCACGAATAGGTGGAAGGCCTTTGGGAGTCTCAAATACCTTGGAATGATTTTCCAAAACATTTTGGAGATTTGGAGAAATACATGATTTCGATGTGGGATCCTCTAGTGAACATAATTGTGTAATTACACCCCATTGTTATTTATTTAGAAGCTTTGTCATGATATTAGAGTTGATTATCATTCCAAGTTTTCCTTCGATACCCCTCAATTCAACTTCCTTTCCTTCCCAAAAAAATTTCAAGAAAAGTTCTCGAAAAATAAAAGCTATCGTACCCAAAGATTGTAGCCATTGGACTCCTAGTAAAACATCAGCACCACCCATTGGAATGGAAAGCATTGGGCTATTCAATACATATTCTCCCATGGATAGCTTGATATTATGGCACTTTCCAGAGCAATTTATGGTTCCTCCATTTGCAACCATCACTTGACACTCTGGTACTGGATATGGGAAGCAATTCAATTCCTTGGCCATCTTACAATCAATAAAATTATGGGTATTTCTCGAATCAGTCAACACTCTTACCTTTTCCTTCTTGATATGTGATTCTATCTTGATAGTTTGAGGAGTGGTAATTTCTTCCAATGCATTACAAGATATGGTCGGATTGATTTCTTGAGACTCAATGTGATCTTTCAATTCTTGAACATTTTCTTCTTGATATGTCCTTCTATATTGATAGTTTGAGGAGTGGTAATTCCGTCCAATGTGTTACAAGATATGGTCGGATTCATTTCTTCTTTCTCTAGGGTTGGTTCCTGGTGAGTATCCTTTTCTTTTGATGTTTCTTGATACTTTTCTTCCTGATATTTCACTTTTTGAACCTTCTTATTCTTTATATGTCCTTCTATCTTGAGAGTTTTGGGAGTGGTAATTTCTTCCAATGCTTTACAAGATATGGTCGGATTCATTTCTTCATGCTTGATGTCATCTTTCACTTCTTGAACATTATTCTTCTTGATATGTCCTTCTATCTTGGTAGTTTGAGGAGTGGTAATTCTGGCCAATGCATTACAAGATATGGTTGGATTCATTTCTTCTTTATCGATGTGATCTTTCACTTCTTGAACCTTTTTCTTCTTCATATGTCCTTCTATATTGAGAGTTTGAGTGGTAATTCTTGCCAATGCTTTACAAGATATGGTCGAATTCACTTCTTCTTTCTCTGGGGTTGGGTCCTAGCATATATCCTCTTCTTTTGATGTTTCTTGATCATTTTCTTCCTCCTCTTCCTACTCTATGTAAAATAATTTCTTCTCAGCACACTTATGACCTTTAGTACATTTGTTATCACAATTGTAACAAAGCCCTTTTTCTCTTTTTTCTTCCAATTGTTGTGGTGTAAGCCTTGTAGGTTGTGGAAGGCTAGGAGAAGAAACACTTCCATAATTATAGTCATGAGTGGTGGGATTCCTTGTTTTCATAATTTCGCTTTCAATTTTTCTTGCCAACTCGAATGCCTCCTCCAATGAATCAGGTTCCCAAAAACGAACCTCATGTTGAACATCATCCTTTAAAGTCCCTATGAAGACATCAATCCTTTGCTTATCTAAAATATAATTTACCCGTCTATTCAATTTTTGAAATTCTTCAATGTGCTCTTCCATTGAACTCTTTTGTTTGAGATTTATCAATTGGCTAAAGAAAGAGTTTCTCTTTGTATCCTCATAATGTGTTATCATTTCCTCCGTGAAAATTGACCAAGTGACAAGTGGTTTACGAGAACAAAGCCCTTTATACCATAAAAATTGATTTGGTTCTAAATAATTAGATGAAATACATACCCTTTGTAACAGTGGTACACCATGTAGATCAAAATATTTCTCCATCTGTAGTATCCAATTTACCAAATCCTTGCCATCAAACTTCCTCATCTCGCTTTTTCTTGATTTTAGGAGCTTGATCTTGAAACGACTGTAACTTTGTAATTTAGGATCTTCCAGTTCTAAAATTTCAACTTGCAGTAGCCCTCTGCATCCTCTTTCCAATGCCACCAGTTTGATCCAAATTGGATTCTCCAAGGAAGAGTTATGCCAAATCTCCCACGGTGACCTGATTATAGACTAGTTCAGTAGAGCAAACTTGTACGACGTGCCACATGTCACTGTTTCGACCTTTGGATCTAAAAAATGTAAACAAGAAACTGCAGTCCGTCCTCTTTCTGTAACTTCTAATGAAATTTCAATCTAATGCTCAGAGAGAAGGATATGATGAGTTTCCTTAGGTCACCTGTTTGGAATGTAATTCAGGAGTCTGCAAAAAGACCAACTTCCTCAGATCGTATCTCCACAAATATTGCGCGAAAAGGTTTGAAATTCGGACCCGAGGTTCAACACGATTTCATCTCAAATGGGTTTTTTTTTTTTGCTTCTGAAACATCACAGAAAAAAAAGTTATAACGACAATTCCATGATGACCTATTTGGAGTAGCGAAACCCTAGAATCCAAAGCTCTAATACCAAATGTTATGAAACCATCTCATAAAAAGATAGAAAAGATAGATAAACGCCTTAGAATTCAGCCTCTTCGAGGCAGAAACCTCCTTTACATTACACAAATGAACAATTCTTGGATGATACAAATGACAAGACCTCCTTTCTATATATAGGAGTCTAAGGGGTCATAATATAATCAGAGCCGACATAAGAATAATAATGTAAGGGCACAATAATAACAATAGTGGGCTTCTTTGAGGCACAATAATAACAATATGGGGACTACATGGGCACAACAATATAATAAGGGGGTTGTACTAATAACAATAAGGGGTTACACTAGTAGTATAGGGAACTAACAATATGATTTTTCTCTCTCTCCTATCTGCATCAGGGGACTAACTAATGGTCCGGTTCTGGGTAAACTTCAATCATCTCTATGTCTATAGATATCCATATCTACTCCCATGCATTTCCCTAGGAGCATGTGCTTATGTCATATAAATATTTTGATGTTTTTGCTTCACATTTCATTCATGGTATCCCAGGGGTGGTTCCGGTCAATTTAATAAGTGTTCATTCATGTAAAGGAATTCCACATGATAACATTACGAGACATATGTGGTCATCATCTAAATCTCTATATTTCTTTACAACTTTTCAAAATTTTGTTTCATATTTAAGTTCATTCTAATTTTTTTCTATAGCATTGATTACGAGCTCAATGAAGAAATATTTTGGAACCCCTCCATAAGCAAGAAATGTGATAAAATGTCTTGAAAGGGGTGTTTTTCTCAGCTTATAGTCGGTTCTACAGATTTCCAAGGAGTTGATACTTGGGTAACAAACATAATTTTTATCTCTTTCAACTTTGATCATCAACTCTTGAAAATGGATCATTTTACATGGCAATTTGTTAACAAGAAATGTTCGTTTTACTATATAGCCATTACAGAAAAGATAACATTGAATGAGAAAGGGGTGGGCCTCTAGAGTCTGATTTCCTAAATGTTTCCCTTCAAATACATGTTTTGGGCATTGTGAATTCAAACCTTCCTATATAAATGTTGGGCATAGGATCCCCCAAGGGTAGTTTTGGGGCTTAGAGCCCAGATTTTGGTCCAATTTTGTAATACTGATGTAAAGACTCCGCATTTTGTGGGCGCAGAGCATGTAGTTTGTTAAAGAGTCATAGGGTTGTCCGCCCTTATTTTTATAATGTAATGTCGGCTGTAGAAGATCTACCCATGGTCCGCGGACCATGGGATTGTATAAATAGAGCGAAGCTCTAAGTAGTTAAGGCAGCTAAGCTAATCACAACATGTCTAAGGAATGAAGACGTATACGAGATAGATCTGAAATGTAAAGTCTAGTTTTGGGTCGTAGAGTAGGAAAAGGCTCTGTAAATAAGCGCGCAGAGGCCTAGTAGTCCGAAGCTGAGTGAGCAGACCCCTGCAGCTGAGTGCGTAGGGAAAGTCGAGTCTATAATCAGTTGAAGTATTAATATAGAGAAGTTTCTATCATTTCTGCGTCTTTACTTCCTGTTTTATGCATCTGTTATATTGGGTATGAATTTCACTTCTGAGGCTTATATTATTCGTGAATGTGTATAATTGTGTTGATTAAGTGAATGCAAGTTGGAATCTCTGTTTACATGAAGATAATTAAGTTCAGTCAATAAGATAAGTAAGATACTTGGCGTAGTTTAGGAGATATCGCAGTTCGCTGCCTTAGCAGCGTGAAAGGACTTCAGCCCCTAGTTAGGGCTGCATGAAAGTCAATTCTAATAGATCGCGTGGGTATTGAAGGTTAGAACAGAGCGTGAAGCAACTTGTGCGAAGGGGGGTCTAGTTGGACTAAATCGACATCTCAAGGGTGCAAAAACCTAGTTCTAGCATCCCCCCATAATGCTTTGGGTGAGACTTCAGTCCGTGCTCCACGGGCTGATGCCGAAAGGGCCAATAGTGTAGGGATTTGTTTGGCTAAATAACTCTGAACCTAGGTCAGGCCCCCATAAGCCAACAAATGGTTCCATTGCCGAGACCGGAATCTGCATGAGATATGTGTGATGTCATATCATTGGAATCCAACTAAGAAAGAAATCAATGGCTAGTTGGACAGAAGAATTCACGAGTTCGCAGTGTAGGAAAATTGAATCCCACGACTGCCAAAATAAGAGTGGCTAGACAACGACCTGTACACAGAGATACACAAAATATTTTTCGCATCCTTCCCTGTTGAGCCATATGAGTGGATCACGAAGCTAGCAAATAGTGAAGGAAGGTGGAAGCTTGATGATCTTATTGTGTGGACCACAGAGCTAGTGCGAAGGTTGGAAGCATCAGAGGATAAGATCACGCGTGCTGTTGATCATTGGCTCGATCATATTATAGGAGCATTTGTTACTGGTTTTGTGGTTCACACCTCAGTTAGCTACAATGAGGCATATCAATGCTTTCTCAAAGGACTGCAAGGTAAGTATGTAAAGTCCTTGAAGACTTGGATCAAAATGTTGTTGTTTGAAAAGCAGGTTATGTAGTTACCTTGATCTTCGGAGCTATACGAAGTGGAAAGGTTTACAGGAACAAAGGAAATAAGGGTCTAGAAAATAGCCCCTTGATTTCACCTCCACGAGGGGATGAGGAAGAGCTCGCGAAGGTCTCTCCGCAAAGTTCTATCCATCTGATAAGGCAAAGAATTCAGCAAATACCACCTCCACCCACACCACCACCGGCTTCACTGCCATCACCTTCATCTTCACCCGTACCAACTCCACCACCACCGCAATTGAGTATGGAAAACACAGTGAAGTTTCCTGTGTTCGAAGGTTTTGGAAATGAGGATCCGAACCAATTCTGGTTCGTTGTAAGGGTTGTATGGGAAGTGAAAGGAGTTATAGATGACCATATAAAGAGAGCAATGTTGGTTAGCACTCTGCAGGATCGCGCGTTGACCTGGTATGTTAAGTACTCCAACGATAACCTGAATGCAAGAGTCGTGGATATCCAAACAACACTAAATAGAGAATTTAGCAAGACAAAGTCTGAAGTACAGTCGATTGTGGGATTTAAAGAGATCACGATGCTACCCGGTGAGACTCCTTGGGAGCTAGATCAAAGGCCAAAATGTATGATCCACGAAGCCAATATGAATCTGACAGATAGACAACATCATGAGTGGTTTGTAGCTTTGCTACTACCACATTTAAGGAGTGCGCTATCGCAGCAGAAGATAACAACTTAGGCAGAAAACCTAGAGATTGCTATGAGGCTTCATGAGACCCCGATGCAAGATCCTAACCTAGGAGTTCAATAGATCCACGTGCAGCTAAAGAATCTATGCCTTGAGATGCAAAGTCTGAAATAGGATAGGACGGTTTGACCAGAAGTGCGTGAAGAAGTATGGTGTGTAAAATTCAAGAGTCAGGGTCATGATAAAGACCATTTCCTAGTTTTTACGAATTACCTCGCAGGAGGAGGACCGATGCCTTTAAGCCTGGAAGCTCAAGCAGGACCTAGCATAGCACCTAATTTGTGGTGTGCTATCTGTCAAATAGCAGGAAAACATGCCACAGACAACTGCCACTTGTTACAGAAGTATATGCAAAATTCACAACAGTTGTTCTACAACTTCTGCAGGTTGGTATGACATGATGAGCGTACTTGTAGAAGTTATGAATTTATGATGGATAGAATTCCCATCTATAGAGTTCAGGCCGAAACACAGCCCCTTCACCAAAATATAGGAATGGCACGGACAAGATTTCAAGGGCGTCTACAAGGCCGAGGTGGAGGAGGACCTAGTAGAGGTCGTAGACAATTGATTTGCTACAATTGCAGAGGGCCAAGACACTATGCCTGTGACTGCACTAATCCAATGTCTCTGTCATGCAAGTATTTCACCTTGTTTGATCATGAAACAGAAGATTGTACTATGCTAATAGCTAGGATACACGACAAAGGAGCTCTACCACCTCCCCTAACTCAAAACCTGCGGATGATGAGGTCTGAGCCGCGTGAGGAAGATCCGAACATGAACATTGTGCGCCAAAGTGGAATCGCGATAGGAGATGACAAAGAAAAACAACTGAAAGATAGTACATGGGTTCGCAAAGCTCCAATGAAAGAGGTTGAGTTTGATTTGGAGCATGCTCAAGAAATCTTCATGGAAGCTAAGAAGAGCTTCATTAATGCCTCCACTTCAGGAAGAAAAGATAAACCGGAGCTGGAAATGGACCCATTTATGCTCACAACATTCCTGGAAACCTATATGAAGTTACTACGTGACAATAGGGCTATGAAAGGGTTATAGGAACTTATCAATAGATGCGTTGGGACCACACCAGGAGAACCGCACGTAGTCCGGAAGATCGGAAAACATAAGACAAGAACGGGATGAGAAATGAGAGTAACAACACAGATCGGAGAATATGAGATGGATCAAGTCATTTTGTATTTGGGATCAGATGAGAATGTTCTACCAAAACGAACATGGGAGTGAATGGGAAGACCTACATTGCAATGGTCTCCAATCCAACTAAGGATGGTGAACCAACAGAAAATAATACCAATGGGGTGATTGTAGGGAATAACTATGGATATTGAGGGAGCAAGCATGCTCGCAGATTTCGAAGTGATAGAGATTGTTGATGATAGCAATCCTTACCCTGCACTCTTAGGAATTGACTGGGTCACTGATATGAATGAGGTAATCAATCTGAGGAAGCGAAAGATGACTTTTGAGAAGAAGTCATTACGCATAATTGTACCCTTGGACCCTACTAAAGGATCGCGCTATACGAAACCAGTCCACGACTATGAAAGTGATGATGATCTGGACTGCATCTACAAGATAACAACGCGAGACCAAGACTCGGTGAATCCCACCATGGATGGGCAGATTACATGGGAGTGTGAAAGCTCCTGTACTTCAGATTCTGGTGAGGAAATAGAGTGCTGGCAGAATCAGTTACACGAGGTAACGATGCTGAATTGCAATATGATGACCAGGTCGCTGCGCTACGTGTCGATAGAAGTAAGAGTCTACCTACTTATGATGGACTAAATGAGGTAGATACCTTCTTTGATGAATTTGAAAGGGAGGTGCCAGAAAAGGAACACTTCCAAGCCTTGGACTGGGTACTGCGCGCTACGCCCATGAGATGGTGGGGTACGCACAAAGGAAGTTTTCATGATTGGTGCGAATGTAGGAGGATGATGAGAATACAATTTGGGAAGCCTAAGGTGTGACTGACAGACAAGTACAATGGATAGGATGATCCACGCCTGCATCTAGCCAAGTGGATGCAAGAATATGGAGAAGAACCCCAACCTGTGCGGATGCACATGTACTCCGCGTTAAAATATCTGGTCAATAAGCATGTGTTAGGGGGCGAACTTCCAAATGGCTCTAAATGTTTGGAAGACATTATGCAGGAAAAGAAACCACGCAGAAGATTCTACGCACACAAGCATTCAACAAGGTATGCAACGTGCTAACCAAGGTATGCAATGCGCATCGAAGTGATTGGGACCTACACATACCTACAGTGTTATGGGCTTATCGAACGACATGCAATAAATTTACGGGACAAACACCTTTTTGACTTGTCTATGGACTGGAAGTTGTAATGCCTATGGAATACATCGTGCTTAGTCTACGCATAATAGCGTTCACAAGTATGACGGATCGCAAAGCCCTGGAGGAGAGGCTCGTGGAGCTGGATGAGCTTGAAGAAGAACGATTTTTGGCTAGATTTCACCAGCAAGTACAAAAGCAACACGAAAAGGCATGGCACGATCGACATAGTAAGATTGAGAAATTCCCTGGAAACTTTAGAATGCACTGGTTAGGCCTGTATGTTATTAAGGAGATTACAGATGGTGGTGTGTTACAGCTGGTTAAGTTGAATGGATAACCCTTCCCAGGAAAAGTGAATGGAAGTCATCTGAAGCCATAGACAGGTGGCCCGACCATCTGACTAATCGACAGAAGCACAGTCTTGGCACTCCATGTAGCTGAAAGGAGGTGCATGACTATAAACTACTCTGCCTAGGAACCGTGCGATGTCAGGACTGTGCGCAGTAGCGAAGTGTCACAAGGTCCGTGACAATACGAGGGTAGCTGCACTGGCGTGCAGGTCGGGCAGAAAGTGACCGTTGCAGTCACTACTCATGATGTGATACTTGCTTTGAGACCAAATGGAGTAGGCAATAGGCATTTAAGGCAAACTTTATGGGCTAGATTCTTGAAAATCTGCCGCCAATCTAGTATTAATAGACCGAATGTGGGGGGAATGGTCGAATTCAAATTCAAAAGGCGTTATAAATTACAAATGGTTGTCCAGCAAACAACACTTGGAAATTTGAGAACTAAGTTGTTGCGCGGTTAGATATTCATGAATCGAGACTTATTCGATATTCTGAAAGTGATTTCGTTGCTTGAGAAATTACTAGAGACATTGAGAGAACTATGGAATCACATTATGGTAGCACTTGAAGAAGCCGTGGATACTAGAGCAATGACAACCGAGGAAGCCGCGCAGGAAATTACGGAAGTAGAAGCCCCAGAGAGCACCAGAATAGTGGTTGAGATCCCTAAATCACCATGCATGCCAAGATCTAAGAAGGATAAGCAGGCCATGGTACTGGTGCACATCTCGCCTAGAAATCCGCTGAGGACCAAGCTCAAAATGGAGGAAAAGGGAAAGGCCATTAATTTGGAGGCCGATGAGGAGGAAGAGTTTGAAGAAATCCTGGTTGAGGAGGAGGATGTAGAGATGGAAGTCGAAATGCAGGGTGCAGACCCTCTCACCAAGCTACCTGCATATGTTCCTCCGTGGAAGGGTAAAGCCAAGGTGCCCAAGGATATAGATGAGAGCAAGAGTTCTCTCCAAACTTTGTTGCTCCTAGATGATATTATTTTTGAAGGAGTGCACTTGGGACGGGTCCGCGTGCTAAAATTTGAAGATTGGGACCTCACGAACCACGAGAAGTTCCCACATTTAGTGACCACATAGCTAATTTTCCAGAAGATAGGTGCGTCAACTGGAATGATAGAGTTGGAGCTGCGTAAATGGCTTAGAGGTGTTGAGAAAGTAGGATTGCTAAACTTGCTCTGGGTGGCACATTACCACCGCACCCCAGTGACCATTTTTGTCATCAGGCAGCTGCTCTGCTTGGTGCATGATGGGTGCTTATGGCTAGAGGAGCCCATCCCCATCATAGAACATCTGATTCACAGGATTACCTGGCTCCCTTGCATAGTGGAGGACCCAACAAAAATTTCAAAGGGAAAGAGTGATGACTTGGCCATCGTGGAGTCCATGAAAAAGAAATTTAAGTTGGAGAAGAAGAAGTGAGGGTATGCCATCTCCAACATCATCAACCCTGCAGTTAAGGTCATGACATAGATATTGGCAGGAAAAGTGATGCGAAAGTGTCGTGCGGATGAGGTGCCCACACCAGTGGTTGCACTAGCATCACAATGTGCAGAAGGGGTCCAGTTCAACTGGGAAAACTATCTATGCAGTGAGTTCATTGCGAACTACCGCGAGGCATAGGAGCAGGGAAAAACATTCCATTATGCATGGCTTCTATTGTCGATAGTACTGGTGGCATGGGAGTTGCTTGAAGATAGCTAGTTCCTATTGATTGCGCAGGACCTTCAAAAGGCAGTGAAGTACGCTTCGCTGTGGGCAACCAGGGACACACAAAGGATGAGGGAGAGCAAGATCTTTTGGGTGCTCATGGAGATGAACATCAAGATGGGGATTAATCGCAAGATGCAAGTATCACCCATGGTCTATAATAGTCTGCAGAGCTTTGCAGAGTTCAAGGTAGATTTCCACCATGTCTTCATCAGGGCGTGGAAGGACCCCACTAAGACATGACATGAGTTACCATATTTGGTGACTGACGATGTGATATTCGCATTCCTTGAGTCTTGGCTGCCGGAGTGGCATGCCCCAACTGGCTCTACGGTGGAAGCAGAGAAGTCCATCATGCAGCAGAAGAAGGAAGAGACAAAACTACAAATGGCGTAGCTGGTAGAAAAGCATTGGAAGGAAGAAGCAGCAGCTAAGGCCCAAGTAGTGCGCGATGCTATGAAGTTGGCCGAGGAGGAGCAAAAGAGAGCAGAAGAAGAGTGTGAAGGATAAAATTTTCCTTCGCTCGAACCAGAGGCCAATAAAGAACAAGGTGGCACAGACCCACAGATAATGTCCACCCAACTAAAGCGTTTGTGCCCACGAGAGCAGGTAGGGCCACGAAAGAAGACAAAGGCCTCGAAGACTTCATTCGACCCTATCACCCTCACTAAGTTGGATCTACATGATATCGACAAAATGATGAGGGATGTCACTGCAGAGGCCCTCCAGCAGTTTGAGGAGCAACACCAGTTGGTGTTAAGGGCTCTCTGGACACAGATACAGGAGTTGCAGGTGCGCACTCCACAAGTTGGCATAGTGTCAACCAACCTCGTAATCAGCACTTCAGCTACCAAGGAAATGTTGTGCGCCAGGGTGACCAACACAATAGTGATGCTAGATGGAGTAATCATTACAGAGAATGAGGCCGCCAGGGCTATGATCAGTAGCTTGAAAGGGGTCGGGTTAGACATGGTTGCGCTCCCTCAGGAGACACTCTATCTTTTGCAGGATGGAGTCACTATAGAACTTCGGGCCAGGAAGAGTTGCACTATACAGGTAATGAGCGAGCAGCACATCAACATTGAGTAGTTGAGCCTACAACGCAACAAGGCAGTGGTACAAAATAGATAGATAGTACAGGTTATGGAGGAAGCTTGTCATATGGTCCCAGAGTTAGCCATCCAAGTAGAGGAACTGGTGGAGGTGCGCGTATGAAATTTAGTAGTGGGGGTGCACGATGCCAGATCAGAAATGGCCAGGGTTCAGCTGGAGCTAAACCTTCAGATAGTAGAGCTACAGTTGAAGGCTTAACCTTCAACTCCGCCGGAGGTCAGAGAACAGCGCACCACTGTGATCACAACAGAAATGGTGGCAATTGACAGTGCAGTGACAGACTGCATGAAGTTGTTCGAGCAGTCATTCGAGGTCCTTACCACCCTGCAGGAGGACCCGAACATAGAGTGCCTAGAGACAGAGGTGTGCGAGCTGTAGCAGAGATACGATGAGGTAAAAGGGATCGTGCAGATGGTTTCCCTTACACAAAGGCTTGCAAGGATGCAGCAAGCAAAGGCGCTCAAGGAGCAGGTGGATGTTGCTCGACATAAAGAGGCAGTTTTGAAAGCGCGCCTATAGTTGTGGATCGACGAGGCTTATACCATTACAACCTCCATTGAAGTAAAGCTCACGTAGTTGCAAGAAACTCAGTAAAGGATACAGGGAAGTAGTTCAATGACAACAGTCACCGAACAACGCGTAGAGGAAGTTTAGCAGGCATCCACTCAGTGCGTTGCCAAACTTGCAGCGATCCAATCAGAGTTGGGAGGTCTTTGTGCAAAGATCTTTGCACCGATAGAGTGACTCAAGGGTGAGTCACGATGTTTGTGTTGGGGGCCTGTTGGGCACCGGATCCCCTAAGGGTAGTATTGGGGCTTAGAGCCCAGATTTTGGTCCAATTTTGTAATATCGATGTAAAGACTCCACATTTTGTGGGTGCGGAGTGCGTAGTTTGTTAAAGAGTCATAGGGTTGTCTGCCCTTATTTTGATAATGTAATGTCGGCTGAAGAAGATCTACCCATGGTCCACAGACCATGGGATTTTATAAATAGAGCAAAGCTCTAAGTAGTTAAGGTAGCTAAGCTAATCACAACATGTCTAAGGAATGAAGATGTATGTGCGATAGATCTAAAGTGTAAAGTATAGTTTTGGGTCGTAGAGTAGGAAAAGGCTCTACAGCTAAGTGCGCAGGGCGTGTCGAGTCTGTAATCAATTGAAGTATTAATAAAGAGAATTTTCTATCATTTCTGCGTCTTTACTTCCTGTTTTATGCATCTGTTATATTGGGTATGAATTTCACTTCTAAGGCTTATATGATGCGCGAATGTGTATAATTGTGTTGATTAAGTGATTGCAAGTTGGAATATCTATTTACGTAGAGATAATTAAGTTCAGTAAATAAGATAAGTAAGATACTTGGTGTAGTTTAGGAGATATCGCAGTTCGCTGCCTTAGCAGCGTGAAAGGACTTCAGCCCTTGGTTAGGGCTACACGAAAGTTGATTCTAATAGATCGTGGAGGTATTGAAGGTGAGAACATAGTGTGAAGTGACCTGCACGAAGGCAGGTCTAGTTGGACTAAATCGACATCACAAACATCTCAAGGGTGCGGAAACTTGGTTCCAGCATCCCCCCATATTGGTTTGGGTGAGCCTTTAGTTCGCGCTCTGCGGGTTGATGCCGAAAGGGCTAATAGTGTATGGATTTGTTTAGCTAAATAACTTTGAACCTACGTTAGGCCCCCATAAGACAATAATAAATCCAGTGCCATCAGTATGTATTAGAAGCTCTCCATTCAAGTCATGAACCTCCTTTTTATTCTCATCCAAACATGGTATATTTGAAACATAGATAAAATTTACATATGAGATGTCACCTCCAAAGGGAATGATTTTCGAAAGAATCAATGTAAATTGAGTTATGTACTTCTTCAAATTGGAAACAGTATGTACATGCATAAACAAACATTGTGCCTAATGGATAGATTTTTTAAACAAAATGTATGTACTTTTTTCATCTACTTCTGCAAATGATTCAGTGCAAACAAAGTAACAGTTGACTAATGATGACATGGTATTTTTCCTTTTTTCCTTTCCACCATCCTTGATTAAGTGTTATAGGGAGAAGGCAAGTCTATATCTTAATGTAGGTGTGATAGGTGGTGTAGTTGGGTTTGCGCGATAAGCCACAAGGGCATCTCTAAACTGAGGGAGCTTAGGACAGTGGTGTGAGTAATGGCCATAGGCCCACCAAGATAACTCGTTGATTATTTCTTTCCCATTTAGAGAGATCTTACTTATGCTAGATAACAATAATTTTGTCTATGTTCAGTCTAAAGCAACCTTATTGCCTCTATTTCTTCAAGTGAAGGTACCTACAGTTGTCCAAAGGTGAGATTTAGTACAACGACAGAGTGGGTATAAGCCGTGAACAGTTCCTATCCTATGGATGTAGAAAGGAAAAGGCATCGAAAGGGGTGAGGGGTATGAGAGGCTCTTTATAATGTTAGTTGAGGTTAGTGAAACCAGGAATGTTTCCTATTTTTTTAAACAAAAAATCCACAGTAAATAAATGCACTAGATCTCACAAATGAAACATCCTTTTACCTTCATATATTAAGATAACTAACCCAAGCACACAATGACATAAATGTAGTGTTATATCACCTCAATTGGTGTCACCAATTCTAAACGCTTATCCCAACTTGACTCCCTTGTCTTCTTGTTAAATTAATATCTACATAAGATCAAAAGATTGGAATTCACTCAAAAGTTCCATTTCAATTCAGGTATTGTAAAACCTAGAATTAGTAGGTACTAGAATGTACAAATTAAATTTA
Source organism: Pinus tabuliformis (assembly GCA_031772625.1). Lineage (NCBI taxonomy): Eukaryota > Viridiplantae > Streptophyta > Pinopsida > Pinales > Pinaceae > Pinus > Pinus tabuliformis. The sequence goes on from CM062813.1 coordinate 167,487,909, forward strand.
TTTTTAGAGAAAGCAAGTTCACACAGATTCCAATGTATTAGATACAAAAGTTCTTTGTTGCATACTATAAAATTGTAAATTATTTTAATGCTTGTACTATTCTTGTTGAAGGTATTAACTAAATAGAAATTGAACATGTAAGTGATGGGAAACACCACAAGGTCACAACTACATGTATCCCTCATCTTGCTACTCATGATATCAACCCTATTCCATCTTCTTACTAGACAGTGACAAATAAAAACAAATAATACACCTTTGAATTACTATTTCTCATACCTTCTTCCATCTATGGTAGTATGTTCTTTCTAATCTGAAGAACTTGGTAAGTTGGAATAACTAAGTTGTACAACAAATCCCTTTAAAATACAGAAGAAATTTCAATTTAGTTCAAAGATCTTCCACTCATCTGACTGCAAATACAATAAGTAGTGCAGTGCATTATGTAGAAGCAAAAATGAATCAACTTGAAAGTAACTTACCTTGAATGCTAAATGTAATGTTACCATTTTGAGCTATTTGCTTCATATAGTTTTCCACTTCAACATCAAATTAATACTAATTGTCCTACACATATTCTTGAGACCAATGAGGCAAACTTAGATTAAATTTGACCAACTATTAAATTTAATTGCATGAATAAATAATAATTAAAAGGAATTGAGTGCATGAATACCAAAGTGATCTCCTCTCAGTTTTGAGAATAAATTATTAAAGTAGTTTAATATTGGAGCAAACCTCCCTCAACTCAACTCAACGAAGCAGTAGTGAAGTCAACGTTTACTTTGTTGTTGCTCTATTGGATCGAGCGTTTTTACCTCCAAGGTTATCCAAATCCTAATTGATTCTCTACTGAATAGGGCCAACCATGTGAAGGTGGAAGCTCTCATGGCCCCTCCCTCCCCTCACATCACTCTCAATTCCATAGTACCCAATCTATCTACTATATAGGAAATAGTTGAAATGAAGACATTATCATAAATAAATAAAAAATAGCAAACATCCATCCATTCATTCATTCATTCATTCATTCGTAGATCCATAAAATATTTCATCTTAATAAATTTTATCATAAAAAGTTATTTTTACATAATATGAAACAAGATTGTGTACATAAAGAAACATATAGAAATTATTCATTAACATATAACATTCATTTATTCATTCATTAATAATAGACATAAAATACTTCATCATAATAAATTATATCATCAAAAATATGTTTTCATAATATGGTAAGTGATGCTTCTAATGATATAACTAGTACAATCATTTCTTTTTCCTTTTCTTTATTTTTTACAACCTAGTCGTGTACTCGTGATGTTGTCAATGTTGTCGCAAGAGGGGTGGATCATCAGTTGTAACAAGAAGGAAATGTTAAATTGATATTTATTATTATAATTACAAGTATTTCATTAATAAATAGAGCATTAGAGTTTTATTTACCTCGTGCACTAGTCGTCATTGTTGGAATGGCTTCCCTTTGCTCCTCTTTTGGTACAGGATCCTCATGTATGAGACCCTCTTCCATTGAAAGTTGGCTCATGGTGTCTATATGTTGTGATGTGATCTCTGCCAGAAAAACTTATATAAGAAAGAAAGAAAAAAATTGATTAGATAATGTAAAAGTTAAGAAACAAACATTCATAATTGAACTTATGACATTAAAAAAATCACTTTAAAATATGGTTATTACCTTATATATTTGAAGATGTTGGTTGAACATTTTGATCCTATCTTTAGTATCAAGACTTTTATTTTTAATGTGAATCAAATGAACAATTTATTTGTTCTTTCTAACCACAATCTTATTGACTGTTACAATTCGGTTGGGAGAAATGAACAACTCGACATCATCAAACCAATGAGGATCATTGTCATCATGTGCCCCGTACTACATATTTCAACAAAAGAAAAGTTTTTTCAATTATCTAAACACATAATCAATATCACATTAAGTTATTTCAATTATGTATCTCCTACCTTATTTTCAAACCTTACCAATATTTCATAAATATATCTTTAGTGAAAGAAAACATTTGATGCAAAAGATACAAAAGTTATTTTATGCATAATATAAAATTATAAATAATTTTAATGCTTGCAGTATTTCTATTTTGGAATTTATTTGATGATAAGAACACAAACAAGGTCTTTCTATTTTTTTCCAATTGGAAAAATCACAACTTTTTATTAAGATAGTAAAAAATTACATGTACGCATGCCATGAGGCATTCAACCTGTCAGTAAAAAATGTGGTACTCAAAAAACTGGGATCTAAATAAACAAGTACAGTCATTTATTATTTGGTATCTTTCTCTTTTTAAGGTATTTCTCAATGAAATGTTGATCCCTCCATTCAATTGTTATAGGCTTTATATGCCTTGCTCCAAACCTGGTCATACACCTATGCTACTCCAAGGGGGGTGGAGCATCAACTACAATAATAAAGAACTGTTAAATTCATATTTATAGTTATTATTATTACAAGTGATTTGTTAATAAAAAGAGTAGTAGAGTGTTCTTTACATGCTTGAATATAGGAGGGGCATTGAATACTTTCAGACATGGCCATATGTTCCTCCTCTTCTCTAGCCTCATCCTATACATGCTCTGGAGTAGAAACAAGAAAGATTATAATTAATACACCATTTGCATTTAAATATTTTTAATTGTAATCCATACTACAAATTTTTTATAACACATGAAATACCTGCAGTACTGAGTTGAACATCAATTTGAAAGAGGCACTCCGCCTTCACTAGGCTTGTGTGTTGTATCTAAATTGCTTGCCTGCTTTTTACAATCAAGCACATTACTTTATGACCAAAATAATAACCAATAATATTGTACAAGTAACAATTTATAAATTCTCTTTGTTTCTTTTATTTACCTGAGTGTTAGATTTGGTGTCGAAAGACTGTGAAGATGCCAAGCTTGTCCTATGTTCAACCATGGCTTGATAGTCGTGCTTGTAAGCAAGCTTGAAGTCTTCCTCTGTGGAAACCTCATTGAATTGTGACCCCTACAATTTTGCATGAGAACATGAATTTTTCTTCTTCTGTGATATTAAATTAAAATTGTTAAGAATTTATAATTTGGATGTAAATTATTATTTTTTATACTTACAATTTTTGTGGCCAGTTTTGAGTAACCACCCAGGCCAAGATGATGTTGCCCATGTTTAGCTATTCTAGTCATCGTGGCTTTAGATGTATTTGGGATCCTATATTGACAATATTGAAAAACTTAATTAGATGTTGCAATGATGATAAAGCATCATAATTACATTATTAAAATTGCCTCATACCTTCCTGGTCCGGGTGGTGTCTTCCCTTGTTTTTGAAGCCCCTTCTACCTTGCATCTTCCATGAGGGATTTGCACTCTCTATCTGGAGCCATTGGAGGTCACTCATACTTAGGATTCTTATCCAAATGAACCCTATGTTGGTCCCACAAATTTTTTAAATATAATCCTTCTTTCGAGGTAATTCCATTTTTGTTTAAGGTACCCTCATCGAACGGGCCAACCATCTTGGTCATAAGTTCATATTTCAACTTCGAAATTTGGGATTTCTAGTTTGTGTGAATGGTGGGCCCAAATATTTCCAAGGTTACGTCATGCAAACGCCTATATAATACATCATTTCATACAAAACGATATTATCATTAGTTTAAAATAACCACAAATTATACATTAATTTTAATTAGATTATACTTAATATTTAAAACACTCGTTAAATACCTGGAATTTTCTCCAATTTCATGGCTACATTGTCATCATTTACCAAAAATGTAACTGATAGTGTTCCCATGCTAGTAATAGTGCAAGATCCAAGAAATCTCACTTTAAATTGTGTGATGGGATCATGCTCTACATCCACAACGTCATGTGTCGATCCTAGTGTATGTTGTTCAGGGGGTGCATATCATGGCATGTGTGGTTTATCAGGTGTACCAGTCTCACTGATTGGTGCATCACTTATAGGTAGAGCATCAATGTTGCCACCAACATAAGCCCCCATAGTCGCAGCATCAGGATCATACTCCATCGAAAACTCTTGTAAAATAAAGAATTTTTTTATGAAGGATGAAATAATTAAAATCAAAAATAAATAAATGGGGTAATTAAATAATTTTCTCACCTCATAGTGATGAATTTGGTCCGTTGAAGTTTCGATTTGGCCTCTTATCTCTTCTGTCGTCGGCTCAATTAAATTAAAGAATTGAGTTTCTTGTCTAATTTCATTTGAAGATTCTTTATTGTTTAGATTAGATCGATGGACAACAATGTAACACCCTCCTCCCACATATACCCAAGTAACTGACCAACTAGAGTAAACATGTGATGATAAGTTACTATGATATGATTTGACTCCCTACCTATTAGTTAAGGAAGTGGAACCAGCAGAACACATCACATAGACCTTCCACATCAGTAACAGAACTCCCAGGAGCCATCCCAACCATTCAGGTAACCATCCCCTGAGTCCCACTGAATTTTTAATACATCAAACCCCTATACCCTCCCTTGATATGGACCAGGGTGCATCTGGGAGGCTCTAGACTCTCCCATAGCAAGGAAAAGTGAGTGTTCAGGGACTATTTTACCCAATGTTGTGCCCGTGACTCCAGGATTTGTGCCACTTTTTCAGGCCCAAAGCCTAGGTCACTACCCAAAACTCGATGACACCTTCAGAAATGAAATTTCACAGTGGAACAAAGATAAATTTCAAAAACGTTTACAAGGACTAGACTAGACCCCTACTATCCATGACAAGAATTTCATTAAACATGTCACAAACATGAAAGCTACAAGTATCAATAGCATAACTGAGTAGAGGGGCCTCATACTTATCTGAGAATTTCTAAGAAGCAATGATGCCTCAACATATTAGTTGAAATTTCATCTATTAGGCCATAGATACATTTTTCATTCATTTACAAGTAAAAACATGATGAGAGCCACAAATAGCCACTATCATAATACATGTTCATAACCAATGTAATAAAAACAAAAATACCAAGGAAAATACATCCATATTATCCACATATAAACCAATACAATACTGATGAATTAACAATCATAAATAACGTCATATTAATGACACAAAGGCCAACCAGGTTCGAGACTTCCATGAACCACCCAACCATAGACATGGTTGAGTCAAATCTCTCTTCAGCTAGTCACCCCTATGCCATATTCCAAGCATGAATGTGGGATCTCATGGAACAATCCATCAAAACTGAACTAGGGCTTCAAGAGGCCAAACCACCTCAACCCATCAAACATTGATTCCACAACACAGTCACATCACAAACCATCGCCATATTGGTCTCTACCCAAGCCTTCCAAGGCTCTAAAGCATTTGTTCCAAGCAAGGCTTCTAGGACTAGTAACTGAACCCACAGCTGTCACCAAGCTTCTAGAGCGTTTTTACAACCAAGGCTTCCAAGACTAGTAACTCAACCCACCAAGGGCTTCCAGAGTGTTTTTCCAACCAAGGCTTCCAGGACTAGTATCTCAACATAAGTTGTTACATGGCTTCCAGAGCGTTTTTCCAACTATGGCTTCCAGGAACTAGTAACTCAACCCAAGCTAAAGGAAACAAGAGAACCAACTAGAAAAGCAAAGAAATGAACCCACAACACCATGGCTATCTAGGAAATGAGAAGGTTAGGAAAATTCATTGTTAATCCATGCAATCCTCCAAGCCAATGACATATCATGACCAATAAACCACATGCATATGCAATGCATGTGAAAACTAGTGCGGAAAACACACATGCAACTCGGTACCTGCAAGAAAAACTCATTGTAGCTATTGATCCTAATGTCCTCTTGTGCTTTCCTACTCTTCCTTTGTCTTTTTGCTCCAAAACTCAAAGTATGCCACACTCCAAGAATGCTTCAAGAAAACTCTAAGTGGCCAAGATTATGAGAGAGAGAGGATAGAGAGAGAGCTCCAAAGTTGAACTGACAAAAGTCTCTGAACTGATCCTCAAAATCTTTTTTATTAATGAGGCCTCTATTTTCTTCATTTTCCATTATTTTCCTTCATTTTCCTCCTCACATGCAACCTATGACCTTTCACCTCCATTTTCTCCTAATTTCTATTATTTTCCTAAATAATGTGCCAAAATGCCACTTTTTCTTTCCAAATACTTTGTCATTGCCTTTTCCAATTTCAAACTAGTCATTAATCAATCACTAGTGATCCCCATCACTATGTTTTTTTCCCAATGTTCATCTTGGAATATGTGTCCCATGACCTTTGTAAATATTTTGCCTGTATTAACTTTTACATGGATTTTTTACCCAAGTTGTTACAAAACCCTCCCACTTGGGGGAACATCGTCCTCAGTGTTAAAAATACCTACAATCAACAAGGATGCTATAAGAAAAACATATTTTCCATGGAGCTTTATAGCTTAGCTCGTTGCAGAATTTACAATGATCATCCTACTTTGAAGCAAACCAACATTACAACATAACAAGTATAACATCATAATGACATGACACCCATACATCTTATTGGAGTTTTATAACATATCTCATGGTGGTATTTACATCCATATACATATGTACATATACCAAACATCACCAAAACATGTACCAAAAACATATATCAAAACATCCGCTCAACCAGCGAATAAGGAAGGATACATAGCCTACTTCTGATCTGCCATCTCCCATGTAGCTTCATTAGGCCCAAAGTGCTTCCATTGCACTTTAACCTGCTTGAATGCTCGTTTCTAGAGCATGGGAATCTTTCTCTTCAAAATGCAATGAGGTTCCAGCTGGAATTCTTCTTCTAGCTCCACCTGGAATACAGACCAGTCAATCATATGATCAACATCTTTACCATATGTATTAAGAAATGAAACATGGAAAAAATCACGGACTTTCATTGTTTGAGGAAATGCAAGTTGATAGGCTACTGGCCTAGTCCTCTCAATAATCTTGAAAGGTCCACAAAACTAGGGTGTGATCTTGGCACATGATCCAATCCGCAAGGAGCTCTTCTTCAGTTTGATGCGCAAGTACACCTATTCCCCAACCTGGAACTCCTTGAACAACCTATTACGTTATGCATAGATCTTCTACCTATCCTTTTCTTCTTTCAAATTCTTCTTGATTACCCAAATTTCCCCCTCCATGTCTGCCAACATGTGTGGTCCAATCAACACCTTGTTAATTGGATCACTCCAACTGATGGGAGTATTAAAACTCTGCCTATACAATGCCTCAAACAGAATCATCCTCAGTTACTCCTAGTACTCATTGTTGTCAGATAAACTCTACCAGTGGAAGGTACTCTTCCCACTTCCATTGTTGATGCATCACATACATCCTCAACATGTCCTCCACTATCCTATTGACTCTCTCTGTCTGTCCATCTATCCATGGATGATAAGTTGTACTGAAGGCCAACTCTGTCCCAAAACATACAAATAAATCCTTACAAAAATTGGAAGTGAACTTTTCATCCTTGTCTGACACAATCTTCTTCATAATTCCATGCAATCTAACCATGCTCCTAATGAAGACTTGTGCTACATCACTCACTGAGAATATAGACTTCACTGGAATAAAGTGTGCTTCCTTTGTCAACCTTTCCACCACTGCCATGACAGAATCATGTTGTCTCACTATCCTTGATAAACTTGTGATAAATTCCATGGAAGTAACCTCCCATTTCCACTCTAGAATCAAAATCGACTATATCAGTCCACCGGGATGCTTACACTCTGCCTTCACCTACTAAAAATCCAAGCACCTAGCCACAAACTCTACTATGCCTCTCTTCAAATACAACCAATAATAAAATTTATTCACTTATTTCAGCATCTTCTGATAACCTGGGTGACCTGAATCTGGTTTCACATGAAACTCCCTCAAGATCACCTTTTTGATCTCATTTCTATCTGGCACATATATCTTGTCCCTAAATCTAACCAATCTATATGTCATGAGATGATAGTACACATCCTGTGCACCTGTATCACTACATATACTTGTACCTATACCTGTACATCTACCACTACCTTTACCTGTACCACTACTTGTACTTGTACCTATACTCTGTTGCAACCTATGCACAATCTTCATATACCTGTGGTCCTGTTGACCTACCTGCAAGATCCTATCCTATAAATTTGTCCCATAGGAGCTCATAGTTGCTATGTGATTTACCTATATCCCCCTACTAAGAGCATTTTCCACCATGTTCTATTTACCTTTGATGTACCTGATCTCAAATTCAAACTCAATGATCGTGGTCAACCACCGAGCTTGCCTACCTTTTAGATTTGGTTGGTCAAATAGATACTGCAAACCACTATGATCACTCATCAATACAAACCTACTTCTAAGAAGATAGTGCCTCCACATATTCAATGCATGTATGATTGTTTCCAACTCAAGATAATGTGTCAAGTAGTTCTTCTCATGCTCATTTAGTTTTTGTGAATTTTGTCTAGGTAAATCCTTTCTACAGACATAGACAATCCCTCTAGCCTGATGAGTGGGACTAGAAACCTACATGACAATCTACCATACACTTTCCTAGCTTACAATTGAAAATAGAGACGAAGATGATGGCCTACCTTGTCTTGATGCTATCACGTCGTCCTTTGTTGAAGAACTTGAATCACTTGCATCACGGTGTTGATGCCTTGAAAATCGCTGCAACAACATCGGGGATAACCACCTGGTCTGGACCTTAGTACAACTCCTTTTCCGTTTGGAATAGTGGCTCCGACTGGGGATAATGGGACCAGTTTCCCAAAAGTAGATAAAAGGGATGAATGGATGATTTATAAAACTAAGCTAGCGATGGGCGAATAACTAAAACTATTGACAAGAATAAAAGAACTATGACCTATCCCAGGAATCTATTGAGCTTTAAAGTGCAGCGTTTGATGGTCTTTGTCTAAAGACAGGCATATAGATGACTCCATCGATCAGACATAGATATTAATTCATTTAAGATTACTGTGCCTAAATAGTTAAGCCCAGTGATTAATGCGATATTACCACACTCATCATTTATATTATCGACATATACATGATTAAAAGGAAAGCATATCATAAAACATCCAATAGTGGTATGAATATAGATCTGCTGTTACAGCGCATGCATATAATCAACAATAGCAAGGATAATCAAATAAGAATTCACATGACAGGAATGAATTCAGACATAGATAGAAATACCATATGAGCTGCTTTGACACTCCCGATATCAATCGCTACTTGTAATTCTTTCTTCAACGCAAAAACATTCACAACAACGACAATAGTGCACAATTGCATAAAAAGCCTCCTTGTTGAATTAAGAAAGACTGGTCCAGTTTCATAAAAGAATATTGACTGAAGCACAATAGTGCAAACTTCAGTCTTTAAGTCTGGTACAAAACTTTACGACCCTTTCCAAAACAATGAAAGGGTCTATAAATACTAAATTAATCTAAATATCTATTAAACTGAAATGCAACTAAATCGGTATCAATAAATTTTGATCCTATTTTTCTCAGCGATCTGGCTATCGGCGACATGATTCATCAGGTAGGCTGCTTGCCTTTAAATCTGAGCTGACTTATCGCAAGCATTGGCTCTACTTCAGGAGGTTTGTTGAGGCGCGAACTGAGCTGGACGGCATAGGTGGCATCCTGAATATCGGGAATTATATACCCGATCGCATCTGTTAGGCACTTAAGGGCGGCTCTCTGTGTATGCGGCTTTACCAGGAAGAGCCAGTATGATTCCATAGTTAAACTATTAATCCCAGCGATTAATCTCCCCTTTTCCTCTAAATCAGGATAGCATGATTGTTCCAATGTGTTTGTTGTTGTCATCTTTCCTGGTGTACATTGGGAAATCATATTTGCTAAGTAGAGAGTGTTGTTAACTAGATCAACTAGATTGCTGGAAGTTGATTTACATCTTGAAGCCGCCCTCTCTGCTTTCATCACCTGAGTGTGCCATTCTGTGAAGAGTATATCTTTATGTGTTTCCAGGATTCTGGGCAAATTTGCTGCTTTCCCTTGATTAGAATCTTGCCAGTCAAGATATGCGGTTACGATCTCTTCGGCTTGGTCTAACTCATTCCTGGCTTTCTCTACCTGCTGATTTATGGATGTCATTAGCTCACACAATGGCTCTGCCTGAGCGATTTGTTGACATAGGAGCCTAATTTGGGATATTAATGCAGTGTTTATTTGCACTGCTTCTGCTCTGAATTCACCCACTTGTTGAGCGCCCTTTATCTTTTCGAGCTGCGATGATAATTGAGCGATTTGCTCATCTTTTGTTTTCATCATTTGCTCGTTTGCTTCCCTAAATTGTGCCAATGCCTCCGATAATTCCTTCTGTTTCTGAATTGCACTTTGGTCGACCCTTTGCTTTTCTGCCTGCAATGGCTGAGTTGATTGACTGTTCACTTGTTGTTGTGTCGACAACTGCTGCTCCGCCTGCTCTGCCTTCTGCTTTGATTCAGCCAACTCTGCTTGTAATGCGAAAATTTGTTGGTCCTTAGTCTTTAGTAGAATACTTACCTCCGATGCCTTGTCGATTGTCGTTTCCAAATAGGCTCTCGCATACTGTGACAATTTTGTTAGGTCATCGGAGGGGTCGAATTCCTCCTTCCAAACCACGCTGCCCGTTACAATTTGTTCTGGAAAAAGGGGAGGTTGATCAATCTTCCTCCTTTTCCTTTGTCTTTTTACCACTGCCTTATGCCTCGGGCTGTAGAAAACATCCAGGGGAGGAATATCTTCTACCTGGAGAATGATTTGGTCGGAGGGGTCTTTTGGTATTATCTAAACATCCTTGGAAATGGGTGGGCCGCTGGTTCCACTTAGAACCTGAGGTGAAGTGATGTCCTGTATATCGTTTGTCTTGGAAGTGTCTGTATCCTTGGAACATTCCAACCCACTGATGATAGAGTCAAATTGCTTCCATTCTTGAAGCAAATTAGGGTCAATAGTAGTATCTATATTGACATTAGTGGTGGTTTTTTTTTCCTTTTCAGCTTGGGACTCCTTCCGCACTTTTTCCTGCTCTCTTTTCTGTTGTTCCTCTTGTTCTTTCTTTTGCCTTTCCTCCTGTTCCTTTTTATGTTGTTCCTCTTGTGCTCTCTTCTGCCTTTCTTCTTTTTCTTTTCTCTACCTTTCCTCCTGTTCCTTTTTATGATCCTTTGTTACAACCGGAGGTTCCTTTGACTGTTGTCGAACAGGCTCGCTTGATGATGTCGCCGGGGTTGTTGCTAGTAAATCTAGAGGCAGAGTTTGCAACCTCTGTTCTCTAAGTTTATTAAACTCAGTCAGCCCTTCATCATTATATTTCATTCGAGCAAATTATTTAGCCTGACCTATTGTTTCGGCTGAAACGAATAGGTCGTCAAACATATCTTCTTTGTGCTCAAATTTTGTCAATTTGGCCTGTTCTAGTGCATTGTAGGCAACTTTCTTTGGATCATATGGCCTATTTGGGATAGTCGCCAGAGTTAAGGATTGAATCTTTGTGGCATCTTTTTCTGCATGTTTGAGATCATGCAGAGTATAGACACCACACCTCAAGGGAAAAGAGGGCCAGCCCCTCTTCTTTTCTTTCTTGAGAGTCTGTGTAACACTCTCAGCCGTAATCTGATAAGCGATTTCTCTTGCTAGCAGTTTATCTGGTATATACAAAGGGAGAACATGTGGGTTGGCTTGGCTGCCGAAAACTCTTATGTAGGTAAATCTCTCCTCTCCAAACCAACTTGCTACCGCTGTTATATCAAACGAAGCGTGATAGGAAATCTTGGGAATGGGTCTATCAAAAATAGAATAATGAATAGGCACCATAAAGCCATTGCAGATTTGGTACAAATGGTGCTTGTAAGAGGACTTCCATAATTTCTGATGGTATATGTGGATAGCCGTGGGATCTTGTGGCGTCCACCTCCAGCCGAGCACGGGAAATTCAGAATTAAAACATAATGTATCTAAGATATATGCACTGTAATAGAATGGGGGAATTTTTCTTTCAGAGACGAAAGTCTGATTTCTAAAATCACGCACAACTTGTGCTAATTTGTCAGAAAGGATGGTGGCCCAATCCATAATTATACTGTTTACTGCTGCCTCCATTAGAGGAACCATTTCTATGGTAAAATTAGCAGAGTCATGCAATCCCCATAATCTACACATCATTATTCCCGCATAGCAATAAGGAGAAGCCAGAGAATCAACCGAGTACTTACCGAAAGATTCGTGTTTGTGTTTGGCTGGATTTTGTCTCCAATCCTGGATGGGTTCAGATTCAACTTCATTTTCGCTTGCAAACTTCTCCAGGAATGATTTATTATATATCTTCTCCGGCTCGGGCAAATGATACATTTGCCTTAGATCATCCGCCCTGAATGATCCAAAGATTCTTCCGTCTCTAGTGCTGAAAGTTCTATCCAAGATTGGGATTTCTTGAATCGCCCACCGCACTACGTCTGTGTATGGGAGAATTTGCTCCCTGGCCGCTATTCTGTGAAGGAAAGAATCGGCTAAATCCTTGAGAGTACATTCAGACTTCCGAGTAGGATCCGCAGTAGCTTCTGTTATTGTCTTTACTGGTTCTTCGGCTTCAATTAGGTTATAAGTGCCTTTCCAAGTAACTCTGGTGAGACCCGTGCATGTAGTATCAGATATTAAGCCCTTCTTCATGTCCATGAGAGCTTGTCCTGCAGCTGGTGTAGTGGAAGCGCCTGCGGTCTTTTTAGACTTCTTCCCCATCTTGTTTGAGCTTCCTTCTATGGATGAATTCTGCACAACGACGAAAATAAACGTAACACAAAGATATGCTAATGAAAATCCAATATGGAAAGATATATCGATCAAAGCGTGCTGAGAAATTAACTCTTAAAAATGGCTGCGGATCCAATCCATGGGAAGATCTTACAGATACATTAAATGTCCATTTAAGGCCTGCCACCCCTTAAATGCTCATTACACCATTATTCGGCTGAATGACTCGCTTAAGCGTGCTATGGATATTATGGCAGTTGAGTGCAGGTGAGGGATTATTTAAAAGATAAAACTTTAAATACGAATGGATCATAATATCCCTCCATTTAACGGATTTTTTGAAATCCGCTCTATATCGCAATCGGGCATCGGGAACACTTTAAATCTTTATGTTGACAATTTTGAAACGCCGATCGCCGATAGCGATATTGCATCGCATCGGAATGAAGGGGCATGACAATGTGCATAGATAGTGTCTCGCTGATTGCCGATTGCCGATTGCCGATATCGCATCGCATCGGGGGTAGAATCTGGGCGCCTTATTATTATACATGGGATATTGCCGATTGCCGATTGCGAAATTGCATCGGACCGGGGTGAATGACTTAAGGTGCTTAGCCTGCATATATAAAGTATCGCCGATAGCTTATCGCCGATTGCACATCGCATCGGGGCTTATGTCATGGGGGCGTTTTAAAATGTGTATAGAGTATTGCCAATAGCCGATTGCGAAATCGCATCGGCGGGATCCCATATGTCACTTATTTGTGTTTTCTATGTTATTGCGATATGCAATCTTGCGATCGCTTTATCGCAATAATAAAAGATTATTATAATTGATTCAATATGGGTTTTTCAAAAGGTTTTATATAATGCCTTCATTTGGTTTGCGGACCTTTTACAAATAATGCAATATTGATACCAATTGACTTCTAAAGGGACCCATTTCATATAATAATTTTGTAAATAAAATGTTATGAAATGGGGGGTTGTTGTGGAGCACAACAATTGGCGATTCGCTGGAAGAAACAGTTATCTCTGACAAGTATAGAAATACTTAAACTTTTTCAAAAATAGAATTCTAATCAAAGGGGAAAATTCTAATATAACTAGGTATATATGTATTCCAAGTGAAATGAATCTATTTTTGCTAATTTCCTCTCTTTTTTAAGAAAATAGATACATTCTAAGTTTTAAATGAGCCTCTATGGGTTTATAATGATAAAACAGAAAACTTCTCCAAATCAGCTTTTAAAGTTAACTCCTCTGTCATAGGTAGAACCTCTGCTGCTAGAAAACGTTTATAGTTTCGACAGGGATACCTCTTAGCCATGTTATTGTCCATTGTTCCATTCAATTAAGAGTGCGATTAACAGAATGAATTCAAAACATGTTTTCATATTTTGTATTTCATTTCCTTTTCTGTTATTGATAAGATAAAAAGCCATTGTCCTGGTTTGGTGGCCAGCTGTTGACAATGCCATTCACTGGTAGTAGTCTAACTGAACAAGCTGGCTCGTGATGAGACCCCTTGTCTTGTAATTTCAAGCCATTACCCTGTTTTGGTATGCAGTATTCGTAATGTCAGTTAAACTATTTCCCTATGAACATGGTAAGCAGGCTTGCAATAAGACCTCTTATCTTTAATATCAGATATTTTAGAATTACACTCTGAGTAATCATAAACTTTAGTGAATGAGATGGACAATTTTCTCCTTAAGAGTAAATGGATGACAGGTTAAGAGTTGAAGATGCTGAAATTGGACTAGCTTCTATCTTGATATTGATAACCTTTTGAGACCAATTTGAAAACAGAGAATGATTTACAATACTTTTAAACTTTGAAAGGAGTTCACAAAACTTGAACTGTAGTTTTAGAATACAATGATACGTAATTTCCTAGAAATTATCCCTTTTGGTTAAGAGTTCTATTATTTAAAAAAGCTAATATCGCTGCACTCCTATAGATCAAATTTTCAAACACAGCAAAGGTCAATAGTAGATACCTCACAACATTATTTTCTGCAAATCCTACAAACTACAAAAATCTATCAAACTAGAAAGAGAAGGGGTTACCTCCTCAATTAAAGAATTTCTTCAAGATAAGGCCATTAACAGGGAGAGAATCTCTCAACCCTGATAAGTCTTGCAATATAAAGGTCGAATGGCCTATCTTTTCACAGATCTGAAACGGTCCAAGCCACATCTTCTGGAACTTGGTATGTTTACCCTTATCCTCATGGGCTTTGTCCCATTTCAGAACTAAATCACCGACTTGGAATTGTTTTGAACCGGATGAGACTGAATCAAAAGCTGCCTTGATGACTTGCTGATGTTTGGCATGAATAATCCTGGCTTTTTCTCTTTCCTCTTCTAATTTTAGGATTTGGTCATGTCTAAGCTGAATACAAGAGGAAGAAATTTCCTCAATGAACTCCACTAGGGCTAAAGAAGGAAGAACAAGATTTGTGGGTAGTACTGCTTCTTTTCCATACACAAGATTGAAGGGAGAAGATCCTATAGAAGCTTTCTGTGTTATCCTATCAGCCCATAGTGCAAACACTAAAGATTTGTGCCAGTTTTTATGATTCTGTTCGATAGTTCGCTTAATGATTTTGATCAGATTTTTATTAGTAGACTCTGCTAAACCATTACCCTAGGGATAGTAATTAGCAGAATATTTTAATTTAAATCCTCTTTTAATAGCGAAATCAAACATAGCATTGCCTGAAAAGTAAGATGCATTATAAAAAACAAGAGCATTTGGGACACCAAACCTGGTAATGATGAATTGGTCTATGAACTCAATGATTGTTTCAAAATTTGCTGTCTTTAAAGGGATTGCCTCCACCCACTTAGTAAAATAATCGGTAGCGGTAAGGATATACTTATGCTGTTTGGAAGATGGTGGAGTAATCTCCCCAATGATGTCCAATCCCCATTGCTCAAATGGTTGTTCAATGTTGACTAGTTGCAGAGGGAAAGCTGATTTACGTTGTCTTCCACTAGAAGTTTGACAATTGAGGCATTTCCTTACATACTCGTGGGCATCTTTAAACAGAGTAGGCCAATAGTAACCAGCATGAATAATTTTGTGAGCTATTGTATCAGCTCCAAAATGTCCTCCCGCTGGTCCATCATGTAACTCCTGCAAAACCTTTTGGGCTTCAGGTTTCTCAAGGCATCTTAACAAGATAGAATCATAATTCTGCTTAAAAAGCACGTCATCGATAATTGTAAAATTCTTTGCTTTCAACCTAATGGCCCTTTTGTTCTTGTAAGATAAGTTTGGAGGTGCATAACCATTCTTTAAATAAAAGATTAAATCTGCATATTGAGATTCAGAATCAGTAACACTTATCTGATTGATTTCTTCAGTTTGCTCTGTATCGTTTGATTCTGGAATGTTAGATGCTCCCGCCAATATCCTGCAAAAACCTTGGCCCCTAACAATATTTGCTGGCCTAATTTATAAGTCATAATCTTGAAGTGATGTGACCCAATTTGCCCTTTTTTCACCTAGTTCTTTTTGGATTAATAGTTGCCTAACTGCTGGGAAAGGAACTATAACCTTTGTGTGAGTTTTCAAAAGGAAGGGTCTATAATGCTTGACTGCTTTAAATACAGCAAAGGCTTGTTTTTCTACATCTGAGTAATTCAATTCAGCACCCTGAAGATTTGAGCTAAAAAATGAAATGGGTGCTTCCAAATTGTGATCATTTAGTTGCATAAGTACTGCAACATAAGACAAGTCGGATGCAATGGTATACAATGTAAAATGATTAGAAAAATTTGGAGTATTCAAGGCTGGGGCATTGATTATTGATTGCTTGATTAGATTAAAAGCTTCCTTTTCTGCTGATCCCCACTTAAAGACTGAATTCTTCTTAATCATTGTTTGAAGTGGCAAAATAATTTGAGAAAAATATGGGACAAATCTTTTAACAAAATTGATCTGGCCTAAAAATGACTGCATCGATTTTTTATTGTGTGGGAAAGGGATTTCAGAGATTTCTTTGATCCGATCAGGATCAATATAAATGCCATCTTTGGACACAATAAATCCCAAGAGCTTTCCTTGATCAAGAGAAAAGAAAGACTTTTTAGGGTTAAGAGAAATACCATATCTTTTGCAACGCTGAAAAATTTGATTTAGATCATGCAAATGATTATACCTCTCCTTAGAGAATACAGTAATATCGTCTAGATAGACGACTACTGTTCTATTAATCAACCCTCTAAAAGCTATATCCATAGCTCTTTGGAATGTCGCTCCTGCATTTATAAGTCCAAAAGGCATTTTCTGATACGCATATGTTCCCCATTTCGTCCTGAATGTGGTTTTAAGCTGGTCATCAGGATGAACCAGAACTTGGTTATATCCTGAGAAACCATCAAGAAAGGACATCAATTCAGAGCCTGCTACTGATTGGAGTATTTTCTCCATAGTAGGTAATGGGAAATTGTCTTTCAAGCTTGCTTTGTTCAAATTTCTGAAATCAATACAAATTCGAATGTCGCCATTTTTCTTTCTGACTGGCACCATATTAGAGACCCAATTTGAGTGTCGGATAGGAAAAATAATCTTGGCTTTCAAGAGTTTGTTAAGTTCCGATTTTATCTGGCTCTCTAAATTTGGATGTATTTTTCTTAACTTCTGCTGAATCGGTTTCTGATCGGGAAGCATAGGAATGGTATGCTGGATAATGGATGTATCATATGTTTTCAAATCATCATACTTCCAAGCAAAGACCTGTTTGTTTTTCCTTAACATTTTAATAAATGCCTCCTTCTCTTCCAAGGAAAGTCCTAATCCTAAATTAATATTTTGAGGAGCATGCTCAGTACCTAGATTTATCAATTCGAACCTAAGGGTAGAACTTTGGAGCTTTGCATTAATTACAGGTTTAAACCTATCTTTGATATCATAAAGATCTTCGAGTTTTACCACTGGCTTAGGAATTGAATTTTCCTGAGGTGTTTCTTTCATTTGTAGATCATGGTCATTTTCCTCAATAATTTGATCGTCATAGGACTTTTTAGAAGTTAGAAATTGTAAAATATCCTCATCATGATTGAATACTCTCCAATTAGTGACATTGTCAGGAATTGAAGGCCTAAAAAGTAATTCTACAGAAAATCTATCTAGGCTGTAGTCTTCAGAAGGTAGAAGCTTGGAAGCCACATTGGCTAGGAGATCGGCTGCTGAGTTTTGAGACCTGGGGATGGAGGAAATGTTGAATGTGGAAAAGTGCGAAGTAAGTTCTTGTACTAGCAATTGATAGTGCTTGAGGTGATTTGAAAGACAATGGATTGCATTCCTCACCTGTTTAACAATAATTTCAGAATCGCCGAATACTTTCAAATATTGCACTTTAAGACCGATCGCTTTATACAGTCCCTGGACTAAGGCTTCATATTCTGCTGTATTGTTAGTGCATTCAAATTCCAGCCTATAGGACAGCATTGTCTTTTCTCCTTGTGGACTAACCAAAATGCAACCTACTCCCGAGCCCTCGTTGGACTTAGAGCCATCAAAATATAAAGACCAAAATAAAGAGGTGCTAACAAATGTATTTACAGTTTTCTCAGCATCATTGAAACATCTAGACTTATCAGTTTGTGAAAAATTTTCAATCTGAGATGTAAAATGATTGACTGAAAAAGGAGATGGTTGGGCAACAAAGTTGCCAAAGAATGACTCTGACGAATAATTCCCCAAAATGTTGTTGTTGAACGCTACAGGTTGGTTTTCTTGCTCAAATTCAGTAACTGTGTGGGTCATATGTTTCTCTCGATCGATCCTTATTTGATTTGGCTTGCCCTTGTAGGGAAGCCACATATGTGACCAATCAGTGGAAATATACCCATGCAATTTTTCAGACCAATCCCTACTCAGAATTAAACCGTAAAATTCAAGTATATCGGCTATTAGGATGTCAATCCTTTGTACTACTCTGGGATCAGCAGACAACCTGATAGTTACGGAATTAATTTCTCCCACAACCTGCACTTTGGTCCTGTCCAATTGTACAATATGAATAGCAGACGTCTGGGGTTCAATGTTCAGTTTAGAGCAAACTGAAGCTGGCATTATGTTAGATGATGCCCCTGAGTCAATTAAACAGTTGTGCAGGTTTCTGTTATAAATCTCATATGTTAGCAGGAAGGGTGGAGTATGAGAATTTGATCTATCTCCAATTATAACTGAATCGGTAGCTTCAACCATACCTGGAGGAGGTTGGCCTGAATCATTAGCAGCTTTTGCACTGGGAAGTGGTGTAGAGGGAACAACATTCAATTCTTTAAGAAGTAATTTCTGCTGATGCTTTAATTTACTAAGCTCAAACATAGTAATGTTTGCTTTAGTTTTCTTCATGTCATCGACAATGTTATACTCCATTGAATCGGATACGACTAATGTTTTGGATGTTGAAGGAATATTAGAAGTTGAGGGCTGGTTTTGGGGAACTGCTGCAGGTGATTTCTTTGCAGGTGTTTTTTCTTTGGTTGTAGTGGCACCTGCACTCCTCTTCTTTGATGATACCTGAACAGGTTCAGAAGTACTTTTGCTCCTAGTAGTAACTGGGAACGCCTCTTCTTCATTATCAGTATCGGAGTTGGGGAGTATAAAATCCCACATTCCATGACATTCTACTACTTCTTCTTCATCATCAGTCGGTGCGATTGTTTCCTCTTCCTCTTCTTCTTCTTGCTCTGAGTCTGCGTTAGATATGACATTTGGGGGCTTTGACTCATTTCTCTTAAAAGTTCTAAAGGGTCTTTTGGTTGAGGTTTCGGCCACTTGTTTCTTTATTTCGACCATTTCATTTGATAACGTTTTTAAGACCTTTTGCAAACCTTCCATGTCGTATGGGTCTTTTGGGGTCTTTTTCTTTGAGTCATCTTTGAAAGAGACTTTTTTGGCTTTTCTGTCTTCCAGAGCAGCTTTCTTTTCCAGGGCATTGATGCGTTTTTCCACAGCAAGCGCTTCTTTCATATTTTCGGCTAAGGTAGGTTTCCCTGCTCTATCTACAAAGATGGCTATATTGGCAGGCAGAGCTGTTATATACCATTCGCTCCGAATTTGTTCGCTTGGTTTGGAGGCTGTAGGGATTTTATTTAGGAGTTTATTGAAGCGTGCATTAAATTCCTTAATTGGTTCCCTATGTTCTATTCTCAGATTGGAGAGATCGTTTATTAAAGTTGCCAAAGACCTATCATCTCCATATTTGGTAAGAAACTGCTCTTGGCAAGTGTTCCAACTGGTAATGGAACCAGAGGGTAAAGAGAAATACCAGGATCCTGCTGATCCTTGTAAGGTGTAAGGGAAAAGTCTAACAACAACATCTTGTTCTGTTACTCCTTTCAAGTTGATTGCTAACATGAAATTATTGATGTGTTCCTCAACTTGGGTTCCATCATCTGGATTAAACTTGGGTAGCCATTTTTCAGGATAATCTGGTAATGGATGCAATGGCGCAGGCATGTTGACTGCACCAGGTCTGGTCCATGGATCTGCCATTGTAATAGCAACAGTGGTTGATACTACTGTTGGAATTCCAGATGTATGGGAAGGAAATAATACTGAGGAATGGGCAGGTTGGGATATTGAAGCTTCTAATCCCTGGTGAACAACAATATGTAATGGGGGAGTGGATGGTTGACTTTGCAGAGGGGAAGATGCAATGGAGGATGTGGATGAAAGCTCTTCACTATCAGATCCTTCAGTATTTTTCTTCTCCTTTTTCCTCTTGGGTAAAGGGAACTCAGTGGGTTCAATACCGAGATTTTCACTCTGAAGTCTGGTGAGAGGGTGAGGTAAATTGAACTGCGAAGTCGCACTGCTTTGTGATACCTCAGATTTCTGTGGTGAAATCGAGAAGCTCTGAAGTTTGTGGATAAGAGACTGGACTTCAGGGGATTCAAGACTTAATTGTTCTGGAGTATGATGGGTCTGAGCAGTGGTAGTTGATTCCTCTTCTTCTTGTTTGGATACCGGCGAACCAGTATGCAAATAGGAAGATCGAGGGGATTCGGAGGGAGGATTACTCTTAGAATGGCTTATGGGTTTTGGCTTATGTGCCATTCACAGTCAAGCCCTCCTTCTAGCGCCAAAAATGTTGATGCCTCGAAAATCGCTGCAACAACATCGGGGATAACCACCCGGTCCGGACCTTAGTACAGCTCCTTTTCCGTTTGGAATAGTGGCTTCGACTGGGGATAATGGGACCAGTTTCCCAAAAGTAGATAAATGGGATGAATGGATGATTTATAAAACTAAGCTAGCAATGGGCGAATAACTAAAACTATTGATAAGAATAAAAGAACTATGACCTATCCCGGGAATCTATTGAGCTTTAAAGTGCAACGTTTGATGGTCTGTGTCTAAAGACAGGCATATAGATGACTCCATCGATCAGACATAGATATTAATTCATTTAAGATTACTGTGCCTAAATAGTTAAGCCCAGCGATTAATGCGATATTACCACACTCATCATTTATATTATCGACATATACATGATTAAAAGGAAAGCATATCATAAAACATCCAATAGTGGTATGAATATAGATCTGTTGTTACAGCGCATGCATATAATCAACAATAGCAAGGATAATCAAATAACAATTCACATGACAGGAATGAATTCAGACATAGATAGAAATACCATATGAGCTGCTTTGACACTCCCGATATCAATCGCTACTTGTAATTCTTTCTTCAACGCAGAAACATTCACAACAACGACAATAGTGCACAATTGCATAAAAAGCCTCCTTGTTGAATTAAGAAAGACTGGTCCAGTTTCATAAAAGAATATTGACTGAAGCACAATAGTGCAAACTTCAGTCTTTACGTCTGGTACAAAACTTTACGACCCTTTCCAAAACAATGAAAGGGTCTATAAATACTAAATTAATCTAAATATCTATTAAACTGAAATGCAACTAAATCGGTATCAATAAATTTTGATCCTATTTTTCTCAGCGATCTGGCTATCGGCGACATGATTCATCAGGTAGGCTGCTTGCCTTTAAATCTGAGCTGACTTATCACAAGCATTGGCTCTACTTCAGGAGGTTTTTTGAGGCGCGAACTGAGCTGGGCGGCATAGGTGGCATCCTGAATATCGGGAATTATATACCCGATCGCATCTGTTAGGCACTTAAGGGCGGCTCTCTGTGTATGCGGCTTTACCAGGAAGAGCCAGTATGCTTCCATAGTTAAACTATTAATCCCAGCGATTAATCTCCCCTTTTCCTCTAAATCAGGATAACATGATTGTTCCAATGTGTTTGTTGTTGTCATCTTTCCTGGTGTACATTGGGAAATCATATTTGCTAAGTAGAGAGTGTTGTTAACTAGATAAACTAGATTGCTGGAAGTTGATTTACATCTTGAAGCCGACCTCTCTGCTTTCATCACCTGAGTGTGCCATTCTGTGAAGAGTATATCTTTATGTGTTTCCAGGATTCTGGGCAAATTTGCTGCTTTCCCTTGATCAGAATCTTGTCAGTTAAGGTATGCGGTTACGATCTCTTCGGCTTGTGTTGTTGGGAAAAGTATCCAATATGGAATGACCCTATCCCACTCTAAGGGTGATAGTACCTCAGCAACAAACGAAGCAAAGCTATCTAAGATTTCTTCTTTATGAAAGTAAAATAGGGGAGAAAGAGATCCACTAACCGATGTCTTTCGCTAATGGTTGATCCAATCTTCTCTCCTTGCTGCTTGCTCCCAGCTCCTTGCTCTTTCACTGGCCCAGCTACACCAAGATCCTGCAAATTGGCAAGAGAGGGAAACTACAAGAAGCATACATTCATAATTGATTCAAGGATTAGAATAAATCAAATACACAAGTATAACAATACATCATTGAGACACATGCATATAGAAGAACCTCAAATTCTTTATTAATGGAAGAAGTAAAGTTCAGGAAGTGATACAACCATAAAAGGCCCAATCTAGCATCACCTCCCAGCAGAAAGAAATCTCCTCTTCACCTCCTTCAAAGAAAATCACCCAATAGTTCTATACTCAAACCAACAGCACTTCCTTACATTCACAAGATTCCAGCCTCCCTAGACCTCATGAGAGAGCTCTATATATAGGAGTTTTGGAGAAAGGATGAGTCAGCTTGAGCTTGGCATGAAGCTGACTAGTGTCCTCTCCCACTTCAGTTATTCTTCAGTTCTTGAGTCCACTTGGAGGTTCTTGCTTCCACTTGGAGATCTAGACCCTCTTACTCATCACCAGTCGAATTCCTTGATCCAAGTGTCATTTTGGAAGCTTCCTGGGCATTGACACCTTGAGGAATGACTGTGCCACTTGTCCAAACTCGCCCAGCGCAGGTAGCCTTCTTTGCAGTTGACATTCAGCGCAGGTACACAGTGGAGCAGTTGACATTCAGCGCAGATGCTCAGTGGAGCAGTTGACATGATCCAGAATTAGCTTGTTTTTGAGTGTTTTCAGGTGGAGAACTGATATTCAGTACTGTGGTTTGCTGACCTTGTTCCTCTAGGGGTAGGAACAACATGTTTAGGGACTTTGGATCCCTTAGATTATGGACATTTCATGCTTCATGCTGTAAGGCACAAAAATGTCTATAACAGTTGCCCCCTAAAGTATGAGGTCGTTTATCGGGTGAAATGCTTTATCAGGAGGATCCGAAGTTCATTCAATCGCTGAGAGGTGACCTGTAATAAAATAAAATAAAATACAATACATTATTTTCATTCTGCTTTCATGATCTAGCTGAGGCGGGCATTCCCATGCTCAGCTTTATAAATTCATTTTGGTACATAGAACAGACGATCGTCTGATGGTAGACTGATAATTCTCTGCTGAAATTATCATCCTTTGAGTAGGATGATCATCTGCTGCAATGATGTACATGTCAAATGTCTTTATATTTCCTGAATATATATCGCAGCCCGGATGGATGAAACTAGATCCGGGGTCTTCAAACTCGTTCGATCTTCACTCTAAGTACAAGTCGATCCATGTGAGAATTGCGCTGAAGTCGAACATGGAAAGACATCGCTTGATTACCAGTCAATGATGTAAACCGTTAACAAGCACGAGAGGAATCACCGATAATGATAATGACCCTCAAGGTACTGCAGTACAATTCACGTGGTGTGAATAAAGGACTTGGTGTCGAACACCACGCAAAATCTTCTGGTCGAAGGTCATTGATGTATACCTGTCACCGAAAGTGAGAAACTTGTCATTGAGGCATGCAAGCTTCAAAGTACTGAGGGGGGTGTTCCTAGATCAACTTCTTGGATAATGAGCTGAAGTCGACAAGAAGCGATCCATCAAAGGAGGGCCTTAATGAATCCCACATCAGTGACACGGAACGGAGCTAATGATTTTAGTGGAGGTGAAAACAATCTGTGAAATATGATTCAGGGTGGCGATCATGGGTGGATGAAGGATAATGTATGGCAGTGGATGGGACACGGTTGACTCTTTCTGAACAACATCTCTTGAACATATAACGACACTGATGCGATGGATCGGTAGCATTACCCCAAATGTGGATGGTTTGGCGAAGACCATGGTGATGAGACCGGTGAATGAAACAACCCAACTCGATGTGATACGGAGGAAAAGTGTCATGTTCAAGAGCGACTTGCTGCCATTAAAGCTTTGAGGTTCTCCCAATTTTTCCCCAGTCATTTCTGACCAGTACCTCTTTATTTTTGTCAAGCTTGAGGAGGATAACATATGCTTGTTCTATAACCTGCCCTTCGGGCAAGCCCATTGCTTTTTAACGAGCCTAGCGATAGGGAAACTCGTTCTCGTCTAAAGACAAGTTTGTCGCTATTTAATCATTTTAACGAGTCTAACGACAAGGAAAACTCGGTCCTTTTCATTTTTAGAGAGTCTGAAAAGGTACAAAAAGTTAACTCCAAAATTCCTTTTTCGTCATCTAATCCCTTAAGTCCGAAAAAGTATAAAACAATACAGAAGGGATGAATTTTCGATAACTTTAACGAGCCGAATAAAACAAGTGCTCGACCTTTTTGTGCAATAATCTCTCAGGTCCAAAAAGATTAAAATCTAGAGGAGGGATAGCACTTCCGGTCACTTTAACGAGCTGGAAGGCCAAAACTCGGCAATCTTTTCATATTTTACGAGTCAGTTGAAAAGAGCTCAAAGAAGACTCTTCTTTTGAGGAACGAGTGATATACAGGGATAGCAGCAGATTCCAGGTACAGGTTGGAATTTTCCAATCACGGCAGTGTCACAAGGATGGCTAGGTGAAATCACTCTTCGCAGCTGTTCCTCAAAATAGGTAAACAATCATATGGAGGTGAACGATCGGCCAAACGGAATGGAGGTGGCAGGTGCAAAACACGACCAAGGCTTTTTATGGCTAATAAATTTACGATCATAGTGGTTATTTACCGGGGTATGTTCATTTTTTAATGAGCTTGAATGCTCAATCTTATGTTTATTTTTTAACGAGCATGAACTATGTACTAAAACTGCTCGGATCTCGCTTTTCTATTTTTTAACGAGCATAAATTCCGCGGTAAAACTGCTCGAATATACCAGTCATAAGATGAGAAATGTCCCCTGTAAGATCCCATTTTTTTATAGAGCTCGCGCCTTACATAAGCTATGCTCCCTCTCATCCTTTTTTTATGCAAGTTCGGAAATGGCTAATCCCAAAAACAGATAAATAACCGCTCTTAGCTTGCACTCCAAAAGGTTTGCATGCCCCCAGGTATAAAGTACAATTTCAAGGCTGCCCCTACTTATCCGATAAAACATTTGTTTTAAAGGGTGAGGCTTGCCTCTTTCTGGTTACCCAAAGATTGCTTTGTTAACACCATCAAATGAAAACATTTCCTCGGCACTGTCTACCGAAGTAGACAATGGTGAATGACCTTTGTCAAACAAGTAACCTTAACAAAAGAATCCTATTCTAGAACAACCCCTCTTCCATCCATGGACGGGGTACGGACTAGTCATATTCTTTCGCGGAAATTCTACCTTATACCCAAGGTTTCCTCTGCCCGAAGAAGACCAGGATGCATGCCCCCTGGGTTCCAGTCCCATCTTTCCGAATCACTCGCACTCATCGGGAAGGAGGACTAGGGGTGGAGACATTTCTTGATTGAATAGACCATTCAGGGTTGGTATGTGACTATTTGCGATGCGTGATCCCGGAAATGAAAGTTGGTCTACGAGCTTGACCATCTTTCCTTCGTGTGGAAAACACATTACTCTAAAGAGTGAGGAGACTATAGCTCCCATGCAATATATATAGTCTCGTCCAAGGAGTAGGTTATAATCCAAGGGTCCTTGAACGACCATCACGTTCATTTGAACGGTCTTCCCTTTTAATGTAACAGGCACATTGGGGAGGATCCCTAATGGTCGACTGGTTCCTTTATCAAAACCTGAGAGATTTCTTATCTCAGGCAAAAGCGCCGGGGAACCCAGTGCTTTCCAAGCAACAGAGGAAAGGATACTCACAGATGCCCCTTCATCAATGATAGTGCCAGCCATTACCATTCTGTATATTTGGACGATGATTCTGAATGGTATACTGGCTGGCAACCGGGGTCTGCCTAGTTGGTTCCAATCAAAGGATACAACCAGGTTGCTTGGTGGTGGGACCGAATACACGGCCGGATATGACCCTGACGATGTTCCTTCCTGCGATAAAGGAATGGGCGCATTGCCCTGATGCTCATCAGAGTCTGTGTTGATGAAAAGAATCTGGATGGTGTCATCCTTATTCTCTTCAGTGAGGGTGTCATTTGAAGATGAATCTTCAGTGACGGTGTCATTTGAAGATGAAACTTCTGAAGGGAGAACCGG
Organism: Pinus tabuliformis; assembly: GCA_031772625.1. NCBI lineage: Eukaryota > Viridiplantae > Streptophyta > Pinopsida > Pinales > Pinaceae > Pinus > Pinus tabuliformis. Next base: position 167,514,538 of record CM062813.1, read on the forward strand.
GTCAACTGCCGTTTCGACCTTTAGACTTTCGTCCGGTCTGGATTCAGTAGGTTCATTTTCAGTGACTGACGCTTCAACTGACCACTTTAGCGGGCCAGCTGTATTCTCAACCAACGAAGGACTTGGCACGAGTTTTTTGTATCCAGGAGGAAGTCTCAACGGTGAAACTGGGCGATCTTCCAAAACTCTCTTCGCTTCGTCTAAGAAGGGACAACGGTGGATGGCGTGATTGCCTTCACACAGTCTGCAGGGGGATCTTGCTCCCCCTCTTTGTCTTGAACCTTCACTTTCGCTGGTTGACGGTAAGCATTCAACATGACTATCAGAGGTTGATGCTCCCGAATTGTGCAACCGAGGGGACCAGTCCCTTAGTATCCGGGGAATATAGGGACAATCTCTATGGAAGTGGTCTCCTCTACATATGACACATGACGATTTAGGCCCGGTCTGTGCTGTGTGTGGACTTTCATCAGATCTCTTTTGCTTGCCCCCAGTCGCCTTAGGCTCCTTATTCTTCTTCTCTCTCTTCTTCTTCTCCTTCTTCTCCATGGGAGCTTGGTTTTTGCCGGCTCTACCTTGCGAAGATGAAGGATTGGAGGAAGAGTTATAAGAAGTAGAAGGCTAGTGGGCAGCTCTAGACTGATCTAATTGTTGACTCGACTGTTCAGGAACCATGGTGTTCTGAACTACATTGGTTGAGAATAGCCAAATAGGCAGGCCAATTTTCAGTCCTAGAAGCGACAATGTGGCCATGTGGGGCGCACCAACTTCTCCCCAAGAGGAGAAAGGACTAGGATTTCCATCATGTGGAATTCCTTGGTTGGGGCGTTCCATGTCCTCAACCTACAGATCAACGTAGGAATAGGAGGTGATTATGTTCCGTTTAAAATAAATTTTATAACGACGCTTTAGACACAACTTGCTTTTTCACTTTTTAAGAGTCGAGAAAAAGCTAAAGATGACTCTAGTCTCCTTCGATGTTTTAACGAGCCCGAAGTGACAAATGCTCGGATGGACTTTTTCAATTATA